>OU618532.1:48505073-49131227 GCA_914829495.1 Eilema sororculum | reverse complement strand
AGCTTAATTAGTTGTAATATATGGGTTCTAAAACCAGGATAAACACACTAAAAATCTTATTCATATTATATATTATGTAAAGACACGTCAATACCTCTGTTAAGAGAATTCTTACCTACAAATATCTTATAATTTTTATAAGTGCATATACACGAAGTATAGAAGGGCAGCGATGGCTGACGTTGATCTAACATCTGTATGCACATACTTAATAGGTACTGTGCCGCCGTAGGAAGGTATTAGTCAACCACCTAATATAGTCCAACTAATTATGTCGGACAACATTACGCATGAATTACGCACTACAAAAATACACGGAAATATTTATAGATGGGACATAATGTCGATAGTTTTTGTCGAAACGAGAGAAATAGGTTTCAGAAGTAGCTCAAAGTCTTGCTAATAAGCAAATTCGAGGACCCAAGAAGCTAAATTAGTAATGAATCTGAAAATAATTGAAGGAAATCCTTGTATAAGAATCAATATCAGAATATGGCATCCATCATCATCAAATCGAAGCCCTACCCTAAAGTGGTTGAAGTATGGTACAGATCACTATGCGCCTTAATAATTTTGTTCAGTAGAAATATCGCTAAAGCCTAAAAACAAATTAATGACATGAAGTCTTCAACATTCGCAGGATCAAATCACTGGTAGCTATAAAATGTAATGGGTGCGACGGAATTATGTTTTTGGGATACCTGATATATATCAGGTAGCCTAGTAGTAGACTAAAACCGCACGTACTCATAGACCACTATATAGTGATCTATGAGTTCGTGCGGTTTTAGTCGGTTCGAATTCAACATAGTACATATATAGCATAACCAACCCCGCTGGTCGCACGAAAAATATGTATAAATTTAATTTAATCATATGTATTCAGAAACTGTTCATAAAGCTATTGGTAAAGTTTCCAAAATAGATAATATTAATACGTTTCTTTGGCTATACACGTCTTTTCCAACATATTGCGGAAGAGTGTAAGATGTGGGTAGCTAAAGTTTATATTAAAGTACATAAATAAATGAATTATGGTCGAAATTCGACCTCCGGGCGATCGCTAGCTTTATTTAATTCGCTAACGTTAACACTGTCTTGTACAAATCGCAATTGCGTCTAATAAAAACAAACGTAGGCACGCACGCAAGTTACAATCACGTTTAGTGAATTGCTATAGAAATGGAATATAGCAAGTAATCTATTTGTACAGCAACCTGACTTTGTATTTTCAGATTTTAAGAAAAAAATTCAACATATTTTCAATAAAATCTACGTTCAATGTATACACTATTCAACCAAAAACTAGTGAAACATGCACTATAAAGCAAGATCCGACCAACTATCATGATTCATCCTAGAAGCTAGGTTCCTATTGGTCGTCAGTAGGATGCTAGATGCTATTCATCAAAACATAAGTTCACGCTTCGGAATGGTCGTTATACGACGTAGATATTTGGTGGGATCTTGCCATTTCGGTACGCATGTGGTGCGTAAAGTTTAATAAATAGATAATTACTACCTACATAAAATATTATAATAGCAAGGAATATGAAATCAAAAGAAAGTTTAATTATTACTTGTGTGCCTGCCGTGAGGATTAGGTTACGGTCACATTGATGTGTTATATAAAAAAATGATTTTCGGATCACGATAGTAACATCATAATATGGAGATAATTCGCAGTAGCCTTATATAGATACGTGCGTACCACTTGAGTGAGCCTGGTGATGGTGGCGCGCGCTTCACGCAGCTGTTGCTCGGAGGTCTGCAGCAGGGCGCGCAAACGGCGCACCTCACTCGACGACGCCTCGTACAGAGCTTTGTAGTCCTTGTCGTCAGACTCTTCTGTACGTTCGCTGCCAGACTGGAAACGTACAAAACAATACATTAGATATTGTGCGAAATAAACAGTAGTGTCACAGAATGTCCGAATCTTCAAACTCTAATCAGTCTCGTACTTAATATGATGAATGAATGGCGACGAAAACTCTTGGCTCTCGTGTATATCAATCTGATTAAATAGGTAGCAAAAAAATCCTCACGTGTTCTAAGCTACTCATTACATTGAGCATCATCATTGCGATACGAATCTTCCTCTAGCTATAAGGCAGTAGATCTGTACAATTTTTACAACAATCATACAATAATATTTATTATAAGGAGAATGTGGTTTTTCAATAGCATTGAAACTGTTCTCAGTTTTCTCTGTAAAATTTTAAATGTTTTATAAGCAGTTTATCAAAACTGGTGTACAAGTTGATAAAAGTTCTTGCAAAAATAAGAATTATATTGAAGTCGTCTTTGACAACGTCAATATTATGCAATATTCTAGGAATTATTGTCAATCATGCTTTCAAAATAGTCCATACATCTAAAATGTCATGTATAATAACCGCTGTCAAGAGTCATCACAGAACAGAATGTTGAACTGTCTTATCAAAATTGCCACAGTAGCAAAATACGAATTCCCAAAAATTAGAAATAAATAGAAGCCACAAAACCACGATCGTTTCGTTTTATGAGCAACCCGGAAACGCATTTAAAATACGTGGTACCAGAGTTATAATCGCTTTCAATGATAAGTTACTAGCGGTGATTAGACGAGATAATTATTTCGGATGTAGCTCATTTACCAAAACATTGGTAGTTACGTTATTAGGCATCCGGCATACGACACTGACTGAATGGTGCGGATTATGGGCTGGAGGCGTCACAGTGCCTTCAAAAGTTACAGCAGGCGACTTGATACAGCCGATACAACTATTGAAGTGCGCTACAGTCATGTCAGTCATCTTTTATATACATGCGTATATATATTACGCTATATGAGACATTCCAACAATTGTCCTTTTTAATAAAATGGACAATTGTTGTCTCTTGTTAATGTTTGTGAGAATCAACACGATTATAACACAGGTATGTTCAACTAACTTTTAAACTCTCGCGTTCCATGATATACAATAACACTAACGGCTGACTGTCAGCCTGTGACCACGGCCGGTGTAACCTGGTCGAAACGTCAGGCAAATCAAAGGTATGTACCTATGTACCTATACCATGATCGCGTTAATTCCCGTTAGTGTTATTGTATATAACAGGTATGTCCAGTATGTAATTGTAAACACCTCTGAACTTCCTAACATCCCGTGTAAGTCTATGGTCACAATATAATCGCCCGCTGGGTGAATAAATATATATTCCACAACGTTATCTAGAGCCATGGTAAGCATAGCTTAACTAGCTTGTGTTATGGAATCTAGAATGCAAATTGCAATATTCATGCATACAAGTATTTGCACTGAGCGGGGATCGAACCCGCGCCTCCTGCGTAACATTCGCGTTCACTACCGCTACGCCACAGAGGCTGTCATATAAGATCTACGACATTTTACTGACAATCATATTTTGACTTTCTTTTGCTACTAATTACAAATTAACCATGAACCCGCTTATTATTGTGCAAACGCCTTAAACTAAGAGTATATATCCTTGTGAATAAAAATTGGAAAGACAAAATTGCCAAGTAGCGTCAGTGAAGAGAAAATATGCTACTATTAATTAGCTACATCACAATATAGCACAAGGTGACTACGTACACAGTATCCATCCGATGCTAAAGAGTTTAGGCTGAGAGACCGTGAGCCGAAAGCACCCGAAGTTTCCAAGGAGGTGAGGGATCGGGATCGCTCTTTATCCAAGTTGCCGGCCTTATTGGCCCGGGACTTGCGCTCCGGCCGTACAGGAGGGACCTCGGCCGGTATGAATGCTTCCGGGGGTATCTCCACTGGATCCTGTGTCTTCGCCAGTGGCACTGGCTTCGGCTTAAAGTCCTTTTTACTCGCCAACAGTCTCTTGTCCAGCTTTTTCAACACTGGTGTCATTAAATTTAACGACCCCAATGACGTACCACTTAAGTACACGCCCCCATAACCCGAACTTGTACCCCCATAAATGCCAAGGTTTGACGACGGCCGTCCTAGGCCAGCACTGTAAGGGTTATAGTTTCTGTACGCACTAGAACTGTAATTGGAGTAATTAGATGCTGTGTAAGGATTATACTGACTGCCGAGCATCGTGCTCAGCACACTTGGTGAAGAATTGTAGTGTGAAGTCAAGCTTCGCGGACGCGAGGTATACCTCTCTTGTTTACGACTCATTTTGTGCACATATCACTGGAAATGAACCTCTAAACTAACAGCAGACGCTACGCGAAACATAAAAGCACTGACCGTTTCCCTTTGTTTTATTTTCCGCGGAGAAAATATTGCATGCGCTCGAGTCGCGAGCGTTAGGATCGCGCGTATGTGACGCACTGCGCTGTAGAAACGAGAGGGCGAGATTCACAGGGACACGTGAACCACGCATCACCTGTAAATATAACGGCGTACCAAGGAAACACCGGCCGGTAGCACCCGCACCCGCACGTACGCAAGGACGCTACATAAATAGAGATTACAGCTTACAGCCCTCTATTATTGTCCGCAACGCCTCATCAATCAGTCGACAGTTTACTTCACAATTAGTGAGCCATCGAAGGCGAGCCGCCGCCAATTTGCGCCTCCGCCCTGATCGTGCAGGTACACAACGCACAGGCTAAAAATAAATCATTTGATCTCCATTTCTCTAACCTCTGATACTATACCACAACATTCATTCAACCCGTAGATTAGAAGTGCCAAGCGCATTGAATATTAGTAGTTATAAGTGGTCGGTTCTTAAAATCGTACAGCATTACGCAATTAACTAAGTGCTAATTTATAAATCACGTTTAACTTCTTGTCGTCGTGCTATAGACACTGATCTTAGTATACGTTTAGAAATTCTATTTTCAAGTTTACGCGTCTCCGATTCAGAAAACGTTGACCCAAATACTATCTATATTGTTGTGAACAGTTTAAAGATTTGCGTCAAATTTTGAACCAATCACCTCTAATATTATCTATAACCGCAGTCCGCTCCGAATCTCATTCGGTGTTTTATTACTGACCTAATATTCTTCTATCTTACGAGATCATTTTCTATCTGGAAATGTTCAACACATTCGTGACCTGGTTTTATTTCTCAAATGTCTATCTGGCATAACGAAATCGCTTTTCAAAATTTCGAAATTTACAACAAAATGTGTTTGGAAAGCATCCCGTGAATCTCGGCCGATAACTTTACATTAGTCCACGTGGGCGATAGACGCTACGTGGCCGACACGATGTCTGTCCTACATAATGGACATTGACAAAGTAGTTATAAATTGTTCGTGAACCATAAAATTAGCGCTTTAGCACTTGGCTAATGAAAACGTTATCGGATTGACGTTGTGACTCTCGTTGCGTTCCTGTTGTGTATTAACAGGTCAAGGGTGTGTCTAGTTTAGTAGTGTACAAGTTTTAGTTTTCGTAGTTACGACCATCTATTTCTAGGGAAGCTTCCGTTCTTTGCAAAATAAATTAAAATGTAATGCATGTCAAATAAATAAAAATGATCAAAGCTCTCAGAAGAGTGTTTCTACGATTGACATAATGATTGATGTTGCTCATGGAATTAATATGATGTCTACGCCCACTAACATTGTTTGGTATTTACATGTTTTTATGTGTTAAGGCGGTTACATGGTGACCGCGGGGCAGACGTCACTGGCCATGTGTGCAATGGAAGCTGCGCAAGAACGTGATGCGCTATAAATAATTAGGTGCCGTAGATTTGCTGTTCCATCATAACTATAATATTATTAAATAATATAATATAAACAATCTGTTTCTTGTTCACTTTCTGTTTTACAGTATAAATTAACTCGAGTGTGTGGAATGTTGTTGCGTTACCTGCTCTAAATAGTTTTGTAACATTTCACAGTTGTCGATTTTATTATAGTATTGGAGAATGCAATGCAGAAGTAACATTGTAAATCCTGTTTAGTTTTACTACATTTTTCATGTTTCAAATCTCTACAGAAGTTCACTTCTGGATATAGTTAAAGGTCTATTCTAACGTGCGCCATAACACACATTAACTTAGTAACTATTTATTTGTTTACACATGAGATTCTTGAATAGTTCTGCTAATGGACGGATTCGATTCATATTTGCACATCCAGGTACTCGCTATTATATACTTGACTGTTGTTTAGAAAAAACCTAACAATAAAACACCTAACTACTGAAGTCATTACGATCACTTATCTTATAATATAATATACACACATTTAAGTAGATAAATAAAAGTTGTTTACAAAATATCTTAACGTACCTACTAGTTACCGTACCGTTCAACTGATTTATGTGTCAACCGTAAATGAGTTGGAATTATTCCAACATTGTCACGTTTCTCCACGGAAGTATTTTGAGATGGAACCATGACATATCAAACGTTCATACATATTACCTTGAAGACAAACTACTAACTAGCTTTCTCGATTGTTTTCTTTGGCTTCGATTTGATGTAACTTGTGTAATCCCACAAGTGAGAGATGTTTGGAATAAAGGATAGTATTCTGAATCAATCGTACGTGCGACGGGTGAAATAGATAAATAAGATATCATTATCAGCCACAACACATCAACGTGAGCGTATTTCTTTCAAATTATCACTTTCATTCACCACAATGACATAGAAGCTGAGGTGTAGCGACAAGTGATTATTTAGTTTGAAAGAAATAAAAGATATTTATTCAAACAAACGCAAAACAAAAAATTGCGTTTTTTGTTCACTTTGTGCTCCGAATGCGGTAATTTATATTTAAAGATATCATTAGTACATCTCTTCATACTTGATAGTATTGTTTTCGGGTCTTTTCATGTCACGTCAACACTAGGTAGATTATGATAGAGATACCTATAGTAGATTGTGATATGACGTTAAACACTATCATTTTATCTACCGTATCCATACCAATATTATAAATGCGAAAGTAACGCTGTCTGTCTGTCTGTTAAAGTTCAAGCGTTAAGATTACCGCCAAAAACACTGAAACTATTTTGATGCAATTTGGTATAGGGGTAGATTAGACTTTGAGGAAGGACATATAGGTTGTTTGGTCGCGATAACTGACATCCACGCGATCGAAGCCGCTGGCGAACAGCTAGTTATATATAAATTGGTAGGGATTTTTTTTGTGAATACATAACGTATGCAAACATATTGGTTTTTATAAAACTACTTATCTAATATATAAAATTCTCGTGTCACAGATTTTGATGCCATACTCCTCCGAAACGGCTTGACCGATTTTGATGAAATTTTGTGAGCATATTGAGTAGGTCTGAGAATCGGCCAACATCTATTTTTCATCCCCCTAAATGGTGCAGCGGGAACGGGATCAAAAAAATTGGCGGTACGAAGTTCGCCGGGACAGCTAGTTAGAATATATAAATGCATAAGAATTGACTTTAGAAGACGTCAACTTCGAGACGTATTAACGAAATACGGAAACCGCGGTAACCGTCAAGGTGAAACTTCCCATTACCATCCACTTGCTACTTTTCCCCACAACAAGGTAGTTTGGTAAAAAAAATACACATCTTGCAGTCATCGAGTGATCATGACGTTGGGCGTGAGTTGCCAAAACGCTTCCGTCTTTTCAAAGAAAGTCGTATTTCACTAACCTTGCACATGGACACGTAAATAACAAGGTGACACACCGTTTTGAATCATGATGAAGCTACGCACATACAACGGGACACGACAAGCACCCGGTTTTGCTCGTTTGGAAAAAGTTCACCTAATGTGTGATCGACAGATAATTAAATATGGTACCTATAAATAAACTCTTACAGGGGGGATGTTTTGATGAACTGAGCTACTTGGACACGTTTTGGACACTGGAAATTCGCCTTTGCAATTGTCTTTGGGGCGACGGTCCAGTCATCCAAAGTCTTGCGAACTATCAACGAACTAACAACGAACGATGTTACAATGATATTTGAAGCATTGATCTTTGATTACTTAATCAATTTAATGAAATATAAGTCATTGCCGAAAATAAGTTACCTGTAAGTTAGTTGCCAAGCATTTCGAAACACGGACATTTCTGTTTCACAAAAAGAGTTTGAAGAATGGCATTTTTTCTAGCCATATGAAGATTTTAAAGGACAACATTTCACATACTCTGCCGTAAACTAATTTCAACATTCAATACATTCAATAAAACATTTCAACTGTTTAGCAATCTAACACTACACCAACCTAACAAATTCAATTTAATGTACAATGAGAAATGAATGAAAGTGTAGCGTTTAAAAATAGTTCGCAGACGACTGTTTATATCGCAGACGAGAACTCTTTTTCTACTCATTTGTCATCCACATCACGTCGTCGCAACATTCGCAACACATCGCACACCCGTTTTTCGTCAATACTTTATTTTACGCCTTACGTAAATGTGAAATTAGAGCTTACTTTATTTAAATATTATAATATTAGAAATACTCAAAATTAGTCATCGGTTGCGGATCATATATTAAAAAAGCTTATTAGTGAAGATTTCTAATGAGTTAGACCTAACTTTGGGTTACTCTATGGTTGTAAAGAAATAAAGCTTTTACGGCTCGCGTTCCTTATACGTTACAATATAAGAACGTTTTGACGATCAAAATGAAAATGCGCTCTGTTGTGTCGAAAGTTAAGCGGTTATTTTTTTATTCACTTAATTGTGACAGTATTCTGTAATCAACAAATTCGACGTCGTCAGACGAGAAACCACACTTCGGGTATGTTCGGAGAACTCACTATTAGTGCTATCAGTCGCTATTTCCCAATCACGCATGGCATTACACTCTACCAGCCGCTACCACTACTGGGCAGTAGTGCAAAAGATTAGATTATATTGACTAGTAACCTGTTGACTTCGCTAATAGCGAGCTCCCCGAACCAATAAAGTGAATTATCTCGTGAGAATTTTGTATATTACAGAATAACACTACTGATCGAAATAAAAATATCAGTGTTTACATTGGATTATCCAATATGAAAACGAATTTACGGAGTTTCCCTTACTAAAAATAGCAAACAGATGTTCGTTATGTTTGAACTTTTTACAGTGCCATGATTTTATTTCAGTATAAAAATATAGTACTCGTATGTCCGTTTAGAAAAACATATAAGGCAACCAAGTGTGCAATTAGCACATACAAAATATGACTCCTTCATACCCATATACTCCTGACGTTACTTAGTAGGATTTGTATCAGCTGTTAATCATGCGGCATAAGGGACGTCGTAAAGTATTAACACATGTCTGTTCTGCCTCACTACTAAGGTAAGATCTGACTCATGTGCGAATGCTTCTAAATTTATATAAATTAGCAATACCCGGTATCATATAATCATTCTGTACATGACTCGCTCAATCATAAATTTGATAGGACCTAGTTTAAACACGATAACATTGGAGGTCTGACTAAAAAGTATTTCACTACACACATCTTTGCCCAAAAAAACAGGCTGTTTTGATATGTGTGAGTGGGTCGTTCAACCGTCTAAAAAACTTGCCTAGCTCTGTTCAGACAAGGCAAGGGTTTGGTAGAAACTTCCACCGCAACTACAGAAGACCCACTGTATAGTTACTCAGGCGCTGAGGAACTGTAAATACAGTTACCAAGATCTCAAAAGAAACTTTGAAGAGGTACGAGGAGCATAAGTTAGTGTATGGGCAGTGAGCTTTAGCGGATGGTGCGCCCTAAGTTACACCCCGTGAACACCGGATTCCTCGATTGAAGTTCGTTAGAAATGATCAATCTTGGACAATAGGTAACTGGAGTTTTCTAATTAGACTTGAATTTGTATGCATGGTGGAGATGGACGTCGGCGAATGTTACGATAACCAGGGGACCGCTATGCGTATTGAAAATATCACCTGTTATGGTGGAAGATCCGTTATGATTTGGGCAAGCGTAACTTTCAGCAGAGATAGTAATAGGGGTTAAAGTATGAAATTGCCGTTTTATTGCAATAGGTTCTTTAAATTAACATGGAATCTTCGTGGTTTGAGGTTTTCGAATGAAACTTTTTTCACATGGTTTCTACGATGTTCTTCTTTTAAAAAATGTGATACATTTGAATATCGACTTTCAATTGTTTTTGTTATTCAACTTAGACAAGAAAGATGGATACTGCGAAAATTCGAGTAATTTTTGAATAGGAGTTCCGACGCGGAAGTAACGCAGCAGAAACTGCCCGCAATATCAATGTTGCGTTTGGAGAGGGGTCTACTAATGAACGCACCGTGCGATTTTGGTTTAAACGCTTTCGTGATGGAAACTTCGACTTGAATAACGAGCCACGAGGAAGACCGCCACACAGACACAGGTGAATAACGATGAATTAAGAGAGATGGTGGAAGCCGATCCTTACTACCCAGGAATTAGCGTCATGGTTTAACGTTACCTTACCCACAATATTGACTCATTTGCGTCAAATCAATAAAAACGAAAAATGGGTGCCTTATGATTTGACTGATCTGCAGAAAGAAACGCGTGTTGAAACTAGTGTTGCCTTGTTGAATCGGTACAGAAATGAAGGAATATTGGATCGAATTGTGACATGTGATGAAAAGTGGATTCTTTATGATAACCGTAAAAGGAAAATGCAATGGCTGACCCCAGGTCAAACGCCACAACAGTGTTCTAAACCAATAAAAAGGTAATGGTAACTGTTTGGTGGTCTCAGCCCATGCTGAGACCACCAAACAGTGACCACCAAAGAAGTTTTCTTCCCAGGAGGCAGTACAAAATACTTTCACACAGTTTGTGCAGTCTAGATCCTCAGAGTTCTATCGCAAAGGTATAAATGACCTTCCAATTAGATGGCAGCAATGTAAAGATAATAATGGTAACTATTTTGATTAAAAAAAATTGTTAAAAAATAAAAAAAAATAGATTTTCGGTACTAATCGGCAATTTCATACTTTAATCCCCAATATTAATCATAAATAATCATGGCTACGCTAAATACGTAGGTCATAAACGTATTACAAAATAACTTCACATACCAAGCTGGACTATAACTTTGCCATAGGTGAGATCACTGAAAACGGAAATGGACGTCTTAAATATCCCTAAAATATATTTTTAGAATCCATCAATATAACTCATGTGGAGCTGAGTTCATAGCATTTGACGAATACGCTGTATGATATAGCGGCCAGAAATACACCGAGCTATTGTTCAGCGACGTCATTACAACAAGAGCGTTAAAATGACGCTTCCTTTCACATAAATGAGTAATATTTATGTATAAGGTCGCGCTTGAATTCTCTTTGTTTTTCATATTATAAGTAATTTATGTCCTTGCACTTGACATACTAGCACAGTCCTACATTATTATAATGTAAATAGTATTTCGGATAGATATTTTGAAAGTGTTCAATGTCACAATGTCCATGCAAGACAATTCTCATAAAACGAAATTACAATACATAATTGTAACTTCGTTTTATGAGAATTGGACGTCAGATTCGGTCATATACCAAGATGCATTTGTTATAATCCGCAGGATTTTACTTTGGAAGCGGTGTAGGAAGCTCCCTTCATTTCTTATCCATAGGACCATATACACCTCGTTGTTAACCCTGCCGTACATGGGCGAAGCTGCTCACAAGAACGTTCGTGGTTAATGGTAAGTCCTATGAGTTAATAGGTACAGCACTGTGATATACAGTTGCTTTGCTTACTGCATTAATGGTAGTTCAAAGAGAAGTAATAGGTCTCACATTAATATAAGCAAAATGTACGAAACTACAACTGTAGTTTTTTTTTATTTATTCCCACCTTTTGGCTAAGCTTGAGCAATTTTCATAGCTTCCCGATTACAATAAATTCGTAGTTGAAAGTCACAAAAATTAACCCACTTTCAAAAACATCTTCAATCAAGACTGCCACAACACATTGCAATATTTTAAATGGGCGTCGTTCTAGCAGCCTGGTACAATACAAATATAACGTTTATTTAATATAAGAAATGAACAGGTGTCGACTGTTATAAGTGTCACGGCGTCACGCGGACTAATGACCTAATAAATAACTATTGCTTACTAATTGCCTGTCGTAATATCTGCTGTCAAAATTGTTCAAAGTAGAATAAGAATACTATGATTTTATTTTAAAATAATCACAACTATACCGAACAACGTTCAATATAGTTGTGATTTTGTTGACGTTATATCTTGAGTTTAATGAATTTGGAATGTTATTAAACTTACAAAGCAGTTGGCGCTGGACTGTATTATAGTAGTTTACCTTTTCTAACTTATACAGTAGTAGTATCTTTTCTAACTTATACATCATCCCACCATCATGTGTAAAGGATGGCTAAATAAGTAAAAAAGGGATGCAAAATGCGATTAAATGACATTGTCCAGATATTTTGAAACTTTGTTTGATTAGATACCATTGAGTAGCGTGATTGTGTATATGAAAATAAACACTCTGCTTACTTACATGTTTCTGGAAAACCGATTGTTAAGATAGTTTAACCACTCTGGATGCTTACAACTTTTGGAGTAGGTAGTCTAATTATCAATATAATATTGAAATTTTGGTTTTAAGATTATTTTGAGTACTCTACTCGTCAACATTTTTCTGATGCTGACCGTACCATTACTTTTGTAAATGGATTAACCATCATACGAGATAAATATTGTTTACCGTTAAGTATAAATATACTTACACGAATAAAAAAAAAAAAAAAACACAAACATTGTCTTTTGGTAATTATTAATTTGTTTTTTTTTTTTTGTGTAGCGTATTATTATTTGTAATTCGATAAATAATACTGCAATGTGCAAATTAACAGTTCAGAGATCTAATGAGCTATTAAATTCAAATCGTACGAATAAATCTAGTAATTAGTAAAGATTAAGCGGTTACGAGAACAGAGCCAAGCCGCGGGTAGACCTCGGTGCTTCGAGAGACAAAATTAATACAATATTTTGATGTTATAATAAATCTGGTAACTTGTACAAATATTTTGAAATAGAAACTTATGTTGGAATTCGCGGTGTCCAATATCATATCATAATAATTGGAAGTAATTTATAATAGTAGCCTGTGTGATGGTTGAAATTCACCCATAAATGATTATTTATTTTTCGTTGTTCAAACGATAAGGAGGTTATTTTATCAATAAGTAAACCTACTAAAGTCTTACTCCTCCTATTCTTTTAAAAAAAAAACCGATCCGGCTGCCGAGAATTACCATAGCAAAACAATATATCGGTGACTATGCTGGTGGGATGTTTTATTTTGTAAATTATTCAATGAGCCAGAGCCAGCTCGTAATTAATTTATATTTGTGTGGGGATGGATGTTGCTGTCATAAGAACTTGTGCTACTATGAAGGCATCTTATATCTGACTCACACACAAAAGCATATATGCGCAAGATTATCGCATCATCTTTATCTATATAAGTCTTGGATATAAAATGAAATAAAGCAATACAATGAGTTTATTTTGAGAAACGTACCGGGCATTAGCATTAATTGATTTACGTGCAAAGTAAGTACACACTTTTGTACTCAAGACTGTCAGAATGTGAAATTATTTATGATCGCACCGGGCAATGACCGGTGGGCGAACAAGATCATTGAGTTTAAAACGTTAGTGATAGATTTGTCGAGTTACTTCGCAGCACAGTATTTGTACCTATTCTCCGAAATATGCTAAAACTTGGTCATTTGAACTGACAGTAATTATTTAGAAAATAAATAGGTTCAGATTTTTGATTAATACAATACCATTGCGGTAGAAATAAAAAAATGTGTTTTTTGATTGACCTAAACGTGAAACAAGACAAGGGAAGTCTAAGAAGTTAAGGCACTTAAACAAACACTACACTTCTGCAGTTCAGTTAGAATTTTCAAGTTTGATCGTGGCCAACTACTATCGGACTACGGATAATGATACAATAATTATTATTCATTGATCAGATACAATGCGTCTATGATTAATAAATAGCAATAATTGTAACCCAATTACAGCATCCTATTACAAAATTTTGACTAGGTACCCTTAATAAATACAACGGTTCAAAAATGTTTTTGTTTAAATCAACATAAATACTGCATATTATCCGTCTCATTATACGACAGCTAACGTTTATAAGGAACTAGCGTAGGATGTATAACGCTAATATTCATACTACATGGACGTGGAATACCAAATCAAGTTGTTTTGATGTCTACGAGACTCATCATTATGAACATCATATCATTTCTAAATCTATTTTTATAGTCTGTGTGGGCTTAATGTGAAAAGTAAACGTGCGGTTTTGTATACATTAAAATCATATGGTAAGACAGTTCAAATATTGTATAAAAATGATTTATCCAGTAATTTCGCGATTGAAAGCAGGTGTTATTTGCGCGATGATAAGTTAAGAAACAGAAGGGTTCTATAATGGATTGAATAACTGCGCACCAATCCGTCTTCAAGACTTCAAGGCAGATGTAAACGTTAAATAAGAGACATAAGCCGAACAAGTGGTTTGCATTTCGTTATTTCTTGATTCAATGAGAGATGTTACGTGCTCAGGGATCTGAACTGAAGTTACGTGATATCGAAAATTTAGTTTAACTTATACACTTTTTTTTCTTGTTTGTAATTTTTATTTTCGTTGCGTCAGTATCACAGAAAAGATAGTAATCACAATAATTTTATGTAAGTTTTTTTTTCATTAATATTCCGCAACATTCTACACAACGCTGTCTTGACCCATGGTAAGCTTAACTAGCTTATGTTATGGAATCTAGAATGCTGATAAATATATTTCGATACTTTTTTTTGTAAATACATACATATTATACATAGGAACAGCCAGACCAATGCAAATAGCCATATTCATACATACAAATATTTGCACTGAGCGGGAATCGCGCGCCTCCTGCGTAGCAGTCAGGAGTAAAATTTCTACCTAACCGTTGGCTTTACGACTACTTTTACAGCCTTCCATTACTGTCACCTCCATTAGTGCTATTTAGAAGTTTTAGGCCACCGTTTTTTTCTGCGTTTGATATAGGTCAGCTTGTGTCGAACTGAACGGCTATACATTGGTTCTTGCCCGAGTACTGTTCATAGGTTAACTATTATTGTAGGCAATTATTGCGACTACTTTATTGACGTCATACTCTGGAGAAACCTATAATCGCAAACACCGGCGTTCAGCTCATAGACTGCTTGAAAGAGAATACGCTATATTTTACGAATAGTTTATAAACTACTTACCGGAGGTGCTTCGTTTTCGGGCTCGCCCTCGCCGCCTCCGCCGCGGTCATTTACGATGTCCTGTTGATAAATATAGACTTTATGTGTCGGAAAATTTGAATATTAGGATAATATTTTCAACATTAAAAATCAAACTCCAGGCTTGAAAAAATACCTATAAGAGACTCAAGTTTTCGCTGTCATCTAGCAGCAGTGATATCACGTAAATTATACCGTTATTTCTAAGCTTGAATAGAATGATAAATCCCAAAATGACCAATAATAAAACACAGCAACAAGTTTTCTATTATATTTAACCGATTGCCAAGGAAGGGTTATGTTTATCGGGCGTGTCTTGTAAAACTTAAAGGTTTCTAAACAGAGTAATAACTATCTGTATCAGTAAATCAGGTCAGTAAATAGCCCGCTATTAACGTTGCTATTGCAAGCCGAACTTTGGCTATTGTACATTTATCAAGAAATAAATAGCTCCCGTTGGGAATATGAGGTGTTTGCAAGGGATCGATTACAGTTTCTCGTATGACCAAGAATGGTGGTGAGCGATATGAGGGTTATATTACCTGTATTCACACTAATATTATAAATACGAAAGTAACTCTGTCTGTTTGTATATTACGCTTTCACAACTGAACTGATTTTGTGGGAAGTTGGTATAGGGTAGATTAGACCTTGAAAAATTACGTACGAGTAGGCTATGTTTCGTCGCGATAACCATTGGCGGAGTCGCGGGCACAAGTAGTAATCCATAATGTTATAACTTTTAGTATCGTCTATCGAATTTATTTATAACAACTGCTTATAATTCACCGTTATTGTTTTTTTTTTATACAGGACACGTCAATTTGACTTCACCTCGCCTGATGTTAAGCTAAAGGCAGTCTCGGAGAGAGGGTCACCATCGTAAACATGTACCATGTTAACAGTGGCGGCACTCAGTTTGACACCCTCAATAGATGCCTTTTCACGCCCGTCTTAAAGGTCCCGGGACTGTAGGTTTATCAAACTGCCAGCACAGTTAGGAGTTCCACTCGTGTGAAATTCTTTCCAGAGTAGGTACAATCTATCCAAATTTCAACCAGATTCATTGAACATTCATAATATTATTAGGATTCGATTCCTAGGATTATAACTACGAGTCCCAGAGCGAAGACCACAAATCCGCAAACGGAAGGTGGGATGCCTCCGAGCACGATGGACGGACTTTTTAAAGAAATCTTGGTATACACGCTGATTTACAGTTAATTTTGCCATCGAAACTGCCCAAAATCCTTCGCCCCGAAACGTTATAGTCGTTTCAATCACACAGTCATTCGATATAGTGTAAAGTAAAGCCAACAAGACGAGAGAAAAAAGGTAAACAAAGCGACCATTACTGAGTTACGTTGCGATAACTAGCGATTATTTTCTCTGTCCTTCTCGCACATGTCACACGTACGCGACAATGGCCGAGCGACAGCAGTCGTTGCATTTTCGTAGTACAGGAAAGCTGTCGTGTAGATCCGCCATCTTATTAGCAATTTTATTCCTGTCTGAAATGTGCTTGAAGTGATACGTAAAAATCTATATATATAAAAATCAATTGTTGTTCGTTAGTCTCGCTATAACCCGAGAACGGCTGAACGGAATTATCTTATCTTGGTCTTGAAATGTTCGTGGAGGTCTAGGGAAGGTTTAAAAGGTGAGAAAATATCGAATAATTACCGGGAACCGACATCCACGCGGGCGGAGCCGCGGGCAAAAGCTAGTTTTCAAATAAAAATGTTTGGAACCGTTGAAACTTTGTTTTTTTTTTTCTCTCGCTTCTTTAACGTTTAGTTGAGGCATGTAACTCACGTCCATGTCGACGTGGCCGACGCCGGTGGAGCGTCGCTTCGGCCGGCGCCGGCGTTGTATCACGTTGGCCGCGGCCTGCGTGCTCGCCGGGGACGCGTTACTCGATGACTTGCTTTCTGTACTGCTCTCGCGATCCTTCTCGTCTTCTACAGCTGGCTCTGTACCACAACATGTACAAATTATGTTTTATTAAGTCACACAGTGTTTGCTGATGAGATGGTAAGCTGGTAAGACTTTACAGTAAGGTAGGAGTACAAATTAAAAAATATCATATGTGGTAGTGAAACTGTGAAGATTCACAAAACCGATTGTTGCAGAATACTTTGGTGGAAGTCTTACGGGGACGTGGTACGTGCGGGGCGGGAAAAATCTCGTAGCCGACGATGTTTAAGTTTAAGGATTATTCTTGAAATGAAAATAGTAGATTGTATAACAAGGGAGCGAAATAGTATTTTTAAGGCGCGGGCGCTACTTTGAATCAAGAGCGAAGCGAGAAAAATAATTTGCTACCGAGTTATACACTCTACTTATCATCCCCGTTCTATGAGAAAATATTTATCCCTAGATTTCGTGGGTAACAAGTTTTGTACGGCGTTGTTACCTTCTATAATATCTAATTGTTTCAGGAGTTAATGCATTATCACTTCCATAATTCGACGTGGAGCTCATATTATTTTGCAAAATACAACATATATATAGGTAATGTACTAATTACAAGAACAGAGAGGTGAGGTAATTGGCGCTCTTTGTTTTTTTTAGTTCGCACAGGTCACACCGCGCTATGCAGCCAGCACATACCAGCCAGTAATCCGTGCAATTTGCGTTCGATTTCTATGAATGTTAATGTTCCAAATTCAAATCACTTTGCCGGCCCGCTGCTTAGCTCTGAACAGAAAAGAGCTACTTTGCTCCCCGCTACCGTGACAATAAATTGATATTTTTCGAATGGAAGGGATGAAAATTAATATTTCCTTGTCCACAACGTTAGATCCGAATCACTATCACGGTATTCATGGTTCGTTTGCATTGACACTACATTCGTGCCCGTCCCGTCCTGTCTGCGTAAAATGTGATGATGATGAGTCGGATGATACGAGTGGGTAGCTACAAACTCACCAGTTCTGTTGTCTGTGTTTGAGAGCGCGTTGGCCGTGTTCAAGGTGGAGCCTGTCGGCGGCCGACGGAAGGGCAGCGTGACCGTCGCCTCCGCCGCGGTCGGCGCCGGCCGGGGAGACGCGCGTCCAGCATCCTCTAGTTCAAACTGTACCCAATATCGTACTACGTCAACAACTAAACGATATTTGTATTGATAGGGTACGACCTTTCTCAATCATCGGACTTATGTTAACAGTATTGCATGGCAAAAGTGCTATAATTAGTCCTGATTTATTTCCTCTTATGTCTTTTACATTATATACAAGGATTACAATGTTTAATAAAAGGAATGGACTCTAGATGAAGTTTTTATATAAACTGACGAATATCGTTTTGTAAAGAATTATAATGTGAAATGTCTCAAGGACCAAAATGTAATTTTCAACATTCAACAAACTCATGATTTCCGCAACCGAGGCGGTTATAGTAAGCCTCAATAGCGCTGGTTCATGACATTCCGTCATAGAGAGGATTCACCAGGGTTACTAATTTTTAAGTCATGCACTTTATCCCCACTCCTTATCGTGCGTGGATGCAAAAATACACTGTGAAATTGTGTGGAAAAAATCCATTACATTCTACGGTGAACAAAAATAAATTATTGCATTTTGGATGACATGTTTTACATGGAATGAAAGATATCAATTTATATAATATGTTAGCATAAGTGCATGGGATTAAACTGTTAACATTAAAATGTGTGGATGTGATATGATATTCATGATAAATTTAATTGTCTCGAATTCTTATAATAATATTGTGCTTGTGACATTGCAACACTGCCAAAAACCTAGCATTTTAGATTTAGCTATAATCGAAAGCGCTATGAGAATTATAAGCCTATATGTAAAAATGTCTGCCGACTTTATTTTTATTGTAAAGAAATATACAGACTCATTAAAATGTTGCAGATACACATAGGAATAATTTGTTAAAACAGATGTTATGTGTGCGGAAGTGATTTTTCGGCAGACCTTTTAGAGAAAATACGCTCTAACTACGACAATATACAAGAACCGTGTACAAAATCATATGCAACAGACATGGATAAACAAATACTTAGATACCAAGGTAGATGACTAATGTAACTAAATAGTGCTTTGTATAAACAACCATTATTCACAAATATGACATTAACTAAAAATACCTCATTCAGTAGTGGCTGTGGATAATAAATGAAAATCTATTGCCACAAATGTTTTTCGCGTGTGACTTCGATATAATGCATTATATGTATTGCAGCTTGTTTTTTTTTTATTTGTTTGTTCAAGGGTAGAATATAGCTTTATTATTAGTTAGAATTTAAAAATAGAACAGTAACTAAAATACGAGTAAATTGATACGACGACAAGATACTGTTTAAATTTTTGAGGGGGCCACCTAACGCAGTAATATTAATCGCATGCAGTAAGCAACTGATTTCAATAACATGCATATCAAGGTAATCCTTTTTTCTAGTTTATCTTTGTACTTTTTAAAATGAACAAAAAAGCTGAAAAATGTATCTTGAATGTATGGTTTTCTGAATTTTACGCGATTATGGCGGAAGTTCAAGAATAATAGTTTAAAATTTAAAATTTTCTACATCAATGATAAACTAGAAAAATATAATTTATTTAAAAAAAATACATACATGTACATGCAGAAATACGCTACAGACATACAGACAGACCTATAAACCCATACGAATCATTCCTTCTACATATTGGGATACGAGCAATATTCTAATTCTGATGTTGAGATTACATGATTTTGAATGATCTGTACGATTTAATGTTGATTTGAATGATTTTTATGACTAATGACCGTTGTCCAGTCAATAGCAGCATGTAAAATAGCCCCAAAATCAGAACTTGACTAGTTCTCGTAGGAAGAATTTGCTTTACACACATGCGCGCTCCCACTCAGCGAGTGGACGGACGAGATTGTCGATTGGAAGATGTAGTTTTGCACATAACTAGATACGCCATCAAAAATCCTTAGAAATATTTACTGAAGTAGATTTCGCTTATGTTGATACTCTTGCCATACGATGTTATTCTTACTTTTTGAATATTAAAAGCATTTAAGCTTGTGTTTAAAAACGGAAGATTTAACGTTACTTTCACACGGAGGCATGCAGTATCTATTTTTTGCAGGATACGTTTTAGTAGCAACATAATTAATTGTATGAATTTACACGTGCATTCGACCGTCTGACAGTTAAATGATTGCTAAAATATATCCTGCTAAAATCCGATACGATATATCTCCTTGTGAACGTAGCTTAAGGGTCATTTCCCACTGAAGTAGTAGCGGCCGGCCGCAGGCGGAATTTGATAAGGATTTTGAAAAGGTTCAATCAAGCAGCCGCACCTCCTTTACATTCAAATGACTATAAACTTTTTCTCCTATACATAAGACTTAAAATTATTTTTAACATGTAACCCCAAAAAGCCGCTACTCTTTCTGTAAGAATTGACCGTAAATTGTCAGTTAGTATTGTCCGATCCGATCGACAATCTCGCTCGCACAACGCGCAGTAACCACCTTGTTAGTGGGATCAAGTCGCAGTCGCCAAGAAGGGCGGCGCTCGCTGCTGGCGGCGATGGTGGCCGTCGCCGTCGCCGTGGCGCACGCCAGCGCTAGCGTGACCGCGATGTCACTTGCCGGGACCACCGCGCGCGCCTACACATTCCACGCTTTAAGGTTTATCTATGTTACCGGAAATGTGTATAATCCGGTATTCTATACAATGCCGAGGCATTCTATACAATGCCGAGAGCGCAGCAGGTAATGTATGAAATGTTATCAAAGAATATTGATGGTGGTTATAAAAAATGCAACCACTTAGGCTAATGCTGGAGCTTCGCTTTTGCTTCAGTCTTCTAACCTATAATATATCCAGGTCGGGGCGCAGTGTCCACACCACGCAATTTAACTTAGATAGATTAGGTTAGAAGATTAATGCGGGAGCGGAGCGGAGCGAAGCTCCCACATTAATCTTCGTGGTTATTTATTTTATTCATTCAAAAATATAAATTTTCCACAAAATCATCCGCAAATATAGACAAAAACCCATTTATTTCACACATTGCCGGTGGAACTACAGGCATTCTATGTATTAACACACATTTCCTAGGATTTGTATACAATTCCTAGATTTCATACATTTCCGGTAACATCTACACACATCAGAGCTGTGCCCAGGACGTGGGAGGACCGTGCCCTGTCACGAGCTCATAAAATTATCGGCGTGTTCATTTTATATGATCTCGTTCACACACGCACGTGACCGGCGATGGAGCTTCAGTGCCAGGTCACGGTCTGGGCACGGCCCTTATGTGTGTATAGACTTTTATACACCTTGACGCAAAGAGAATCAGGTAGGCTACTATCATCTCTTATAGTAATATTATTTCAATCTTACTTTCATAGTATGAATCGGTATGAAGCAGAATCATCTGGGAGTATTAATTTGGGGAAAGAAAAAGATTTTTTTTTAGATTATGTATGGGAATAATGTTCAGGTGAAAGGAAAAATGTATGGGGGTATTCAAATTTTTTTTTTCTTTCGCCAAATTAATACTCCCAGATGATTTCACTATCGAAACTGCCCAAATTCTTTTTTTCCGAAACGACTATAAAATCACCTTGTATTTATCTCACTCGTATTCTAGTTGTAGTACTCAGTCCTGAATCTTGAATTACTTGAAGACACAGTCTATCTGAATTGTCTGATAAATCTAAGGACAGATTTCCTTAGATTTATGAAGATTCAGGACTGAGTGTCGTTCTAGAATACGAGCGTAAGGGAACGTTCATATCTGACGGAACTTGCGTCGCGTATTATCGGTCGCGTAACGCCAGAACAGATAAATGTATAGAAAAACACTTGACCGTTCACACTCGACGCACTAACGTAACATCGGTTGAGTGTGAACGGTCAAGTGTTTTTCTATACATTTGTCTGTTCTGGCGTTACGCGACCGATAATACGCGACGCAAGTTCCGTCAGATATGAACCTTCCCTAAGAGATACTGTTTGACCCACTCTGATCACAGTGATCACTTAACACTAGTATCCTGAGGGACGCTGACGGTCGAGTCACAAAGTAAGAATGAAATAATATTTTTGAAAATGGTAGTAGCCCCCAGTACCATGTATAAATAAATTTCAATTATTTCGTTCTCTTACAACTCGAATGGGGAATTTTATTGACTGTAACAACTTGGCGGACTGTGTGACTAGTGACTGATCTCTAATAACTACAGAATAACAATTTTTCACTAGATGTCAAAGCCAATGAATAAAATAAATCAAGAATATTTAACATTTTGTGAGCTCTAATGTAAATCTCTAATATAAACAAATAAAAAGTCTGACATAATTTTGATGTTCATTAGAACCATCTACATTTTATGCGTTCTAATGTATGAGTTCATGAATGTTTATAAAACATGGATATATTAACACGAGGCGATATGTATACAACATTAAAGCAAACATTGAACCGATGAGCTTCGGTAATAAGTTATCAACTCGTAAACATACAACAAACTCAACGTATGTACAAAATTGTTAAGACTAACTCGAATTGTTTCATGCGCTTTCTCTTGTCAAATCGTCTGTAATTTACTTTAAGCTCTATATTGTAACGACCGTTCCCAATAACATATTCAGTTAAAGATAGATCGCAACAGTAAAATTTGACGTATCGGCTGTTTAAATTCAAAACATGGTAACTATTTTTTTTCGAAATTGGTGTAAAATAGGAGTTACTATATTTTGAATTTAAACAGCCGAGCACTTTATCCGTAGATACGATCCGTCTATAACTGTCAGTATTTTATTGGGAACGGCAGTAAGACTAACGGTTCAACATCACAGGGTCAGATAATGTGTTGAACTTCTATCATTATTCCAGACAAATCAACTCTGTCAAAGTAACAGTCGCTTGTCCAGGACGAACTGCCATCGACCCTAATGTCAGTCCAGGTTCTACAGACATCTATCTTCAAAAATTATAAATACTATATTGGAGCTGCATCATAAAGCGCTCTGGCTACTATTTACCTACTTTAACGCAGTGTCAATAGTAAAAAGTGTTAAAACCCTGCTATAGTGTAAGCATATTTCATAGTTGTTGTTCGAATATCAAATTCTAAAGGACTTCGTTTAGTGTCTGCACTACATTCTAAATATGGCTTTTCGCTGGTCAATTTTGACTGATATTAATAACCGATTCAGCTATGCTAAACCAAAAAAAACTGTAAGTAGTTTTATAAATGGCAGATATAATGCTTACTATTTTAAAATGCAGTCTGTCTGCCATATTTAATATAACATAATGATTTTAATAATTACTAAGATATTTATTAATACGGCTTATGATTTTTAAATCCGGAATTAGTCTTATTCTATGTTTTTTTTTTTCATTTATCAGCATATTATTTTCGAATGTCATGATAAAATAGAAATTACATTAAATGAATCCTTTTTATCGTCTTTTCTCTACGTTTTGCGTAAGATTTGCTCAATATGGTATAGGTTCGTAGTAACACAGACATGATAAACGATGTCCTTTATTATGTTAATCTTAATCCCTTTACCAATTAGTCACTTTTAAGATATTATTCTGATATTAGGAAATAAATTACCGCCTCTAACCCCTAGTTACTCAGGTCATATACACCTGAAAGGTTAATTCAACATTTCATAGAAAGAATAATCACATTACGATCGAGAGGTTAGTACGTCGCTCTGTATAATACATACCGTGCCATTGTCAGAAGGCGTTGCCGGCACAGAGTCATCCTTCTTCAAGCTGCCAGGGGAGGGACTTTCTGTGGTGCCGTTTCCAGTTTTCTTCTTTACAAGTTGTTCAGCGGACTTGATCTCATCGAGCGTGACGCCCTGGGTCGAGCGCCTCGTCTCACGAACGCGCTTTGCGTGAGCTTTCCTCTGTGTTTCACTCTCTTCATCTCGAACAGGGGGCACAAACGATCTGAAGAGATATTACTGATTTAGATTTTTCACAGTTAAAATATAAAGTTTTGAATACACAAGCAAAATAAAATCCAATAATCGCTAGTTAACTCAGTTAAACATGCAGCGCCTATTGTGACATGCTGGTAAAACTACACGCAAAGTAAAAAGTCCGAGCACAAAACAGTCGAAGCGCAAATAATAAACTAACACACAGAAAAACCGATACGCTTGGACACGAGAACCATAGTCTATAAACTATTGAAATTCTTAGACTAGCCAGAATTCCTTAGCACGGAGAACCCTCAATGGTGCTTATTCCTGTCGTTCCATCCGGAAAAAGGGACAGATATTCAAAATTCAGTACTTGTAGCAAGAGATAACCTTGTGAAGTGTAAGCCTGGGGTCCAAAACTATAACCAAATGACACTTAGACATAAAAAAATCCTGGTAGTTTTTTTTAAGCAGGAACATAAGTTTTATATTTGTATCAATTTATCAATTAATTACATAGATTTCCAATCGAATGTTATTTAGGTTAGTTACGTAAAGTATTATTTTAGCATTATCCTTGCATTTACCCACTCATGTTGTTCGATTCAAAGACTTGTAGTAGCCTTACAGTGGCTTATACACATATTTACCCTAAACATTTTTGTTAGCTGATTAATAGTGCATATAATTTTTAGGATTCAATTCAGATGTAGGTTACGTCTCGCTATCTACATTAACAAACTATCAGTAGAGTTAACACACTTCAAACGAAACTAGCACACTTTAACGTTAATACAAACATCTATGGCAGTCGTTACGGGTAATTGGGGGCCCTAAAAATTCCGACTAGTCTGACTACAGAAAGTCGATATCGCCAATAATTTATTGGTTGTGGAGGTAAGATGGCAATCGCTTCACCGAAAATATCGAAATTCAGACACATCACAGTTAGACTGAAAAGCCGACCCCCAACTGAGTTGGGGAAAAAGGTTCAAATGATGATGATGATGTTGATAATGATGATGATATTGATGATGATGATGATGAGGATGGTGGTGGTGGTGGTTGTGGTGTTGATGATGGTTGTGGTGGTGGTAGTGATGACAGAAACATTTATTCTCGTGTCCAAGCGTTTTTATAACATGACTATACTTGAAGAAGTTCTTGAATATGTTCCCAGGCGACAGTTTGGTGGGCGTGGTCGAGCTCGGAGTCGAATTGCTACTGTTGGACTCTACACTCTCCGACGCACTGTTTACACACATAACACTGTACCTTACCATACACTACAAATTTACCGCTACAAGGAAACCACACAAAAGAAGACTAAAATTCTTATCAAAAAAATCACTAAGAAATTATATAATATTTAAGATATAAGAAATTTATATTTTGAAATATTCAATACAAAGGGGTCTTGCAAATCAATAAATTATCTGAATAATATCTGAATAATAATAATATATTTTTTTGGCTCTTCACCCTTTATACATAGGGTCCATTCCCATTTTATAGACATTTTAAGCAATTAATTAATTCTTATCACTTTTACGACTCATCAGGTTAGTAGACAAATCATAATTAAATGTTTAACATTAATCTTGATGCTTGCCCCTTGAAGTATAATTTCATTTTCTCAGCCCATTTGTTTCCCAAATCTTTTTTTAAACCTTGTGATTGTGGAGATAAGTTTAGAAGCAAGATTACGGTAAATATTAACTTATGTATTAATGGAATTCGTTTTATTATACAAGGTGAATTTAGTCATTTCGGAAAAAAAGAATTTGTGCACGGTAGCAAAATCATCTGGAATATTAATTTGGTGAAAGAAAATAAAAAAAATTTACAACCCCCATACATTTTTCACCTGAACATAATTCCCATACATTACCAACAAAAAAATTTTTTTTCTTTCGCCAAATTAATACATCCAGATGATTTGATGATTTGAAACTGAGCCCAAATTGTTTTTTCCGAAACGACTTTATAATCGCCTTGAATAATACGGATTTATGGATAGTTTTTACTTCTATTCTATGTATATGTTACCGGAAATGTGTATAATCCGGTATTCTATACAATGCCTAGGCATTCTATACAATGCCGATTGCGCAGCAGGCAATGTATGAAATGGTATCAAACAACATTGACGGTGGTTATAAAAAATGCAACCACTTAGGCTAATGCTGGAGCCTCGCTTTCGCTTCAGTCTTCTAACCTATAATATATCCAGGTCGGGGCGCAGTGTCCACACCACGCAATTTAACTTGGATAGATTAGGTTAGAAGATTAATGCGGGAGCGGAGCGGAGCGAAGCTCTCGCATTAATCTTCTTGGTTATTTTTTTTTATTCATTCAAAAATATAAATTTTCCACAAAATCATCCGCAAATATAGACAATAACCCATTTATTTCACACATTGCCGGGTGGAACTGCAGGCATTCTATGAATTAACACACATTTCCTAGGATTTGTATACAATTCCTTGATTTCATACATTTCCGGTAACATATATAACAGCAGAATATTCCAAACTAATAATACAAAAATATAGTCAATAAGTATAATACATACATGCAGTCAATATCTAGTGATCTTGCTTCTAAATGGAGATACTAGCTACTTATACCAATTACCAACACAATCTATTGAAGATAATTATATGCTACTTTCAATATAGAAGAAGAATATTATAATATAGAGGAGAGAACTCCCTCTGCCTAGGTACAGTGGTATATAACGGAATAGCAATACCGACGTAGATACGTACGTAGTTACTTTTAATTGTTGAAGAACAGACACACAGACACACATACCTTCTGACTGTTGTGGTAGTAGTGGTATTGGTCGGGCTTGCGTTCGGCGTAGTGCTGGTGGGTCCACTCCATGTGTTCACTTCTCTGTCGCGTCTCTCCGTGGGGTTTATCCTAATAACATGTACAACCTTTAACATATAGAAAGTCTAAAGGATTGCTACTTCACTCAATATTATACGTTATATAGCTTTGGATAGGGAACATATGTAAATATAATATAAGTACATAATAATATTAATAATACTCGAAAAGCACAGTCTACAATAAAAGTAGCTGATTACGATTCAACAACCACAACTTGGAATGAATGAGTATTTCAGTAATTCTAAGTTTTAATTGTTTCTGTAGAACAGTCTTTTCGTATGATTATTTTAGTGACTTTCATTGGTGACTGGGCTCTATTTTATTACAATTACTATCTGAAATTAGATAAATTATGTCGATATTAGAATCATACTCGATAAACTGTGTGCGATCAGTGGGCAATTATGCCCATCGAATTTCTAAAGAGGTCAAAACTACTTTTATTTCGACTATTTTAGAATAGTTTGCTTCTGAATCAATGTAATTTTGATTGTGATACCTTTTTAACGTAATAGTAATAATGAACTTGACCAACTCACACAACCTAATTATACTCTTGTGGCAATAATAAGGCCCACAGCACACTTGCGACTAGCCGCATGTCTACTTTTTTTATGAAACTGCACCGCATTCGGCCAGTCTCAAGCCTTTAGGCTCACAATGACCACTTCCCAAAATGACAAGTTTCAATAAAACCATATTTCAAATTGTCTATTTCCTAAATAGTCTGTTTCCCATAACGTCTGCTTCTCAAAATGTCTACTTCCCACAAAGTCCGCTCCATCCCATAATGTCCGCATTCCGTAAAGTCCGTTTCTCATAATGTCCGTTTCTCATGATGTCCGTTTCTCGTCATATCAGCTTAACTTTTCACGATTTTGCAAATAAATACAAATATGAAGCAAATATGTTTGAAGCAAGTTGAAATTTTGACAGGGTATATTTTATTGGACCCTAAAAAATAATCTATATTGTAAAAAATACAGGTGGTTTTGGTAGAATTTTGTAATGGGGTCAACATATGCCGGGAGCTATAATTCCCACTAATACAACATTACCGCAGCGAGCCTCTCGCGGTCGTATTCCCGCTCGATTCTTGTAAGAACATAATCATGTACCTACCTACCTACCTACTAAATACCAAGTCGGCGCGTGCACACTCTTAAATCATGCGCACCGGTAGCTTGGTCCATGGTTTTGGTCATAAAGAATTTTACAGCTTTACGGTCATTGTACATTTCATTTCACATTGTCAAGTGTCAGATAATTTTTAAGTGGCCATTGCATTTCCACAAAAGAGTATCTATACTCTACAGAGTACTATATAGACGATTATCTTAAAAGTAGTCATTGCAAAATACGGACGTTCTGGGAACAGGACATATTGGGAAATCGACATAATGGCAGTGAGTCATTACAAGAACGTGTCATTTTGAGTAGCTAGTCATTTTGAAAATAAGTGGTCATTTTGGGAAAAAGACAAATTGACTACAAAAATCAAAAGCGGTCATTTTGGGAAGTCGTCATTCTGAGCCTAAAGGGTCTCAAGTGCATCTAACCATTATAATTTATGCTTGACCGAATGTTTGCATTACATTTAGTTCATTAGTGTGCTACGAGTATATAATACATCATCATTATCATCTTTGCGTTAGTCCCGGACGTTTTCTAGGCTTTCACCTAAGTCCACTTTAGGCTAAGAACTCACGGAGCGGTTTTTATCCACATTCGCCGCGGTTGCGGGCGATTCTCAGATTTTGTACGCCACGGTCCACGGCCCGCAGCGCCTCCACCGCGTGAAAATCTGAGAATCGCCCGCAGCGACGACGTACACGGGTAAAACTGCTCTATGAGTTCTTAACCTATGTCTGCCATATAAGTAGATAAACATTAAACGTAAAATAAATACATATTAGACATACAATAACAATATGTGCAACATGGAACAGTTAAAGCGTAAATAGCAATATATATAGATAGAGAATACATATAAAGATGAATGTAAAAAATATAGTTAAGATGAGTAACAATTAACATGTATGGTTCCAGTTTGTTTTCAGTGTTTTTATGTAGTAATAATAATAATAATAATGACTCGCATGGACCACTGTTTTCATGCATACCTTAGACACTACCTGTGATGTCATTGGGTGGTACTACGAGACCGTCATGGTTGCGGCAGATTTCAACTCTTTGAACTTTAGCGTGTACTACAAACCCACAAACGTATTTTCATTTAAATACATTCTATAATCTGAGATATCATATTCGTAACGTGGAATTCTCTTCGATGGGTTTAAACTACAAACATGTATATCACTCTGTATTAGTGAAACTATTTTCAAAAACTGGATTTAGTATAGAAATCACGAAAACAAACCGTAACCATAGAGAAAGACATAACAAGCACCTTGTTTGTACATCGTCGTTAATTTCTGTCGCATTGTTAGTGTGTTCTTGAGTCTTTTTCCTGTCGGTGGCAGCCGCCGGCGGCGGGGGCGGTATCGAGGGGCACGAAGACGCCTTTATACGAGCGGTGACGTCACGATACCGTTGGTAGAAACTACAATGCACACAATCATGCGATATGTACCTAGACCACCTTCATTGAACTACCTGGCTTGTACTGCCAAGTGTAGATATGTGTGTGAGGAATCTTGCTGATAAGGTATACTTTGTGAAATACTTTTAGAAAAAAATATATACAATATGGCTAATATCCAATCGACCGTAACCGCTGTACCGCGCCTTGGGTATCTCCGCGGCGACGCGGGGAATGATTGGCTAATCAACCGTCAGGCATTGTCCTACGTGAGCGTCAAATGCGCTAACGCGACGCGTTTCGACGCCATGCGTAAACGTCAAATGGTCGGTGTTCTTTATTGTGTTCGTGTACGTAGTGTGGCGTGAAAACGTCACTTGAAATATGGAACGTAATGTCATGCGTGGCGTCGCTAGCGCGCGCTGTCGCGTTTGTCGCTTAAGTAGGACAACGGGTCAGTCCGCCGCTAACGCTCATGGCGGTATCTCGCTCGCTCTCGACTCTTTCTCTTTCCTTACCTCGCCCCCCGTCATGCGACACTTACCTATCGCGGGTTACGGTCGGTCATCATTCTCATACACACATCATCATTGATTGAAGGACAGAATACTTCAATCTACTCTATCGAGATCTTCACACACTCTGCTAATCGAGAAATTTCATGAATACGAGTTTAAATATAAATTAAGTTTGTTATCACATTGTTAGTTATTAATATTGTTTTTAGTGAGTACCGGCACAGACTGGCACAACGGTTGCGATGAACAAAGAAAAGCAAGTTAACCACAGACAAGCGTTATTGATTGACATAGCACACGAATTTATTTATCTTAGGATATAAAATTTGTTAGAGATTGAAATCTGATTCAGATCACCTTTAGATACAATACAGCAGACATAACAAACATAAAACACATCGACACGATCGATACTAATAACACTATATTAGGGAACAGGTGGTGGCATTCAGCAAAATCTAGTGTTGTGCTCTATAATTAGAATGTGGAGTTTGGTGTAAAAAAGATAAGGGGCACAAGACACAAATGTAGATAATCAAGGAATGTTGCTGTCACCAAAATAATAGAGTTTGTCATCAAAATAGTGAATCAGCCACCATAATATTTTGGCGGTAGGTTACTATTTTCGTGCGTTATTACAAGCCATGGCGGGGCGCGCGATGTCGGAGAATAATATATCTATTATTCTCCGACATCGCGCGCCAACAGATCAGACATCATCAACAGATCTACCATATTTGGTACCAAGTCGACCATTTTAAAACAAAAAAGAATTATTAAATACCTTTTGTTTTTTTTTTAATAAAGTACATTATACGTAATCAGTAATACAACTTTATGCCACTATACTTTAGCAGCACAGAGCAAACTGTTTTAAGTTTCTTTGGTTTTAAGCGCGAGAGGCGATTGCAGGGCGCGCCAGGGCTCGCGTGATTGGTCCTCTTTTTGGCTCTTTGGTTCGTCCTCGTAGTGCACACGCGCCAACTTTATGACGTTTGTTCGACAACTTTGCCGGCACTTATACACCGTCAAGGAATATTTTACAACAAATTCCTGTTAGAGTACTTAAACATTGCTCAGTTTTTATAGTTTCTGCAGACTTTAGATAAAAATAGAAACTGGCACCCCGCCACATGTGACGTTTATAATAATTCTTTCAAAATTGCCTACAATCAAAACAACAAATTATTATATTAACCGTTATATAGTTATTGAACCCATATTGAATTGGTTTAGAAAAAATACATCATCCACCATCTTCCAACCATGGCTGTTTTGAAGTATTGATGAATGAATGGTGCAATAACGCAAGGAAATAGATCACAATATGAGTGTTAACAATACAAAAAACAGCGCCTTTTTATACCATTTTGATGACAGACGAACACATTGTAGTGTGACAGATGAAACTGGTGCATTGCACATATCACAACAAAAAATATTATACACAATGTGTTGTTCAGCGTGCAGTTGCATTTAAAATCATTTACAATGCATTTAGTCAAAATATAAATAAATCTACTGGGGTACTACTGGTTTGGTTAATGTATTTCTTAGCAATAACACCACAACTGGATGGTATCTAAAATAGAAAACTGACAGACTAAAAAACCTTGCTCATATTTTTGTTCAACATTTGTTATTCATATTAATAAAGTTGTTACTTTTAGACCTTACTTTTAATTAACATCAATACAAAATTTAATTTAAACCTACTTGATATATAGACGATACAAAAGTATGATTATTTACTTTTTGACTAATCTATCTCTCAAAACAGACAACATTACTTCTCGTGTGCCTTTACAGACGTCTATTAACAATGTGCGTTCGATTGTGTGGCCATTGGACATTCGGCCGAATGTATAGCTTAAAAGTTTGTATCTATCATACCTCTTATCGTTCTCAAAGCTGTGCGTCCTCCTCAGAATGGTGTCGTTATCAACTGCATTGTTATTATTCGCGGGTTTGTTGTTTTCTCCTGAAAGTACAATATAATTAGGTTACTTACGAATGGAAACCAATTAAATATCTACATTAACGTTAGTGTGCTGGCTATGGCGGTGTGGTGACAGGGAAAGAATACCAGAATCAACACCCCATTTCATTCAAAGGGATTCGTAAGAGGCGATTAACGAAAAAATACGCAGACGATATCACTGCGATGGGTTTGGGTATACTTACTACTAGCGGTCTCAGCCTGTCTGTTTCTGAACGAGGCAGAGCGACGCCATGAAGGCGCGTCTTCAGCGTTATTCTCCGGTTCTGTGGACTCCGGTGACGGTGGTCTTCCTTTAGGGGGCTTTCCTTCTGTCTTAATAATCTCGGGCGATGCGGGCGGCTTGTCTGTTACGTGAATGAGTGATAACGTGATTGTTTTTGGACAATATATTTAATTTTAGAATAGTCACAAGAAATATAAACTATGATCCCTGTTATTTATCACCAGGTGTAATTATTAAATATACGGTCGGCATTAGATCTATCATGATAAGCAAAGTAGCAAAATGATCTTGATACCTTGGTTAACTTATTGATATTTGAAACAGATTTAGTTCGGACAATAATACAAATTAAATCAATAAAACAGTTTAGTAGGTGTAAAGATAATTTTGAGTACTTTCCTAGTCAAGATGGCTCTGATGCTGACTGTATCCAAGTCGGAATCAGACGCTTTTGAAAATTGTAAGCATATATGTTGTCCAAATTGGAATGTACTATGATTGTTAACAAACCTGGTCCGTCATTAGGCCAAATATCAGGGTACGAATTCTTAGTACAAAACTGATGGATTGATTACATGCGTCTAACATTAGTCTACTTCAGGGTTGATGAACTCAACCAGGTATATAAGTTTAATCTCTTTCAATCACCTTTGAGTTTCATGGGATAGGTACACAATCATACTTACATTTTTTATTGGAAATACAAACATATTATTACATAGTACATACAAATATATGGAACTCGCAGCATGAACTGAACCCGTATAACCTCTAAATTAGCATTCGAATGCTTTACTTCTGTTCTATTAGTAGGATATACTGAATTTTGTGCTGCAATAGTTACGAAATTGATTTTTTTCAAGGCCCAATAAATTATGTTTGTATTTATCACGCCAAGCCAGTGTCTCAATAACTTACTTATAGTTTCTCCATACCTATAGTTCGAAATACTTGCGTACAGAATGTACTGATACCTTTTCTTGCTACATTTCTTCATCAAAGTAAAGATACTCAATAGAGTATCCGACGCACTGAGTATGTAATAGATCGATCTGACGCTTACTGTATGTGCCTATACCATGATAACATTAATTCCTGTTAACTTTATTGTGTACTAGATGATCCGGCGAAGTTTGTACCGTCAATTTTTTACCGCCCGTGTGATATCAGATCCCGTTACTGCTGCACCCCGTACTATATTAAGCATGTATTATGCATATAAATCTTCCTCTTGTATTACTGTTTCTATGAAATGAAACCCCATCAAAATCTGTAGCGTAGTTTTGAAGATATAAGCATACATAGGGACGGATAGACGCGGAAATCGACTTTGTTTTATACTATGTAGTATGAGATTCAACAGTTAGAAATGTATTTGTACAGACATCAATGATACACCCAAACAAGTGAGAAAATATGAACATAAAATCACCTGCAATCTTACCGTTGACGACTTTCTCTTGCGGTTGCGGTGTGATCTCGATGTCGGCCCGTTTGGCGTCGTGCTGCGGCGGGCTGCGCTTGCGTTTGTTGACGTTGTTGTTGTTGTAGCGACGCTGCTGCTGCATGGCGTCTGACAGCCACAGCGAAATACCCGGGTCCACCAAGTCTATACAAGTTTGGCCCTAAAACAAACACTATTTTAGTATGAGGGCCTCGAAAATGGCGGCGATATATACGCGCTGTACAAGTCTGGGATGTACTTCAGGGTCTCACAGCGGTGGTCGAGCTCAAATTCATTTATGCGCGCGCCAGGCTCTTTTTATATCGCGATATAGGTCCAAGATATATTAATCGGGCCGTATACTATATAGACCCAGCTTTATTCACAAAATCCGGAGGTCAGGTGGCAGTCGCTCGCGGCAAAGCTGAGTCATCAATCAAAATAATAAACGGAATCTAACGGTCTTACTAATAAAAACTTACGCAGGGTGTATAACGCTGTTATAGCAAGATGTCTACTAATAAAAACCATTTTGACAGCCTTGTATACGCTCCTTATACACAGAATGAATCTACTATGAAAAGATAAACAATGTTTTAACAGGCCTGAACCATTGTTTAAGGATTGTGTAAGAAAGAAAACGGAAAAAAGTGCGATCAGTCTCGCATCCAAAGAGCTCCGTGCCTTTATCTATACGAGATTAGACGCTATATTATAACTTTTTTTTAGTTTCACCTGTCTTCTATTAATATAGAGCAAAAACGGCAAATATATCACCTTAGTTGCATGGGTGCCCACGTTATTTATTATTTCTTTAGTATTTGTTGTAATGGCGACAACAGAAATATTTAATTTCCGCGCCTCGGAGAACACATTAAGCCGTCACTCGGTCCCGGTTGTGCATAGCCTACGAACATCTATTTTAGCCGTTACGGGTGATTGGAGCCCTAAAAGTCCAACAACTGATCTAACTGCAATACTTCGATATCGCCCATGGGTTCTGCAGTCGCTTTACGGAAAATATCGAAGTTCTGCCAAACCTGCAATTACTATTATTATAGGTATCTACTATTAGGAAAAGTGGATCCCAGGCGGAATTATCGATAGGATGAAGAAGTCCAAAAAATAAGAAGCATAAAGGGCAGATAGATGTAAGGAGCAACGTTTTAAATTTTACTTAAGGTGACTTGAGAACAACAGCTTATGAACTTTATTTGAAAGAAGAGTTTATTTTCCGTAATGATACAATAATAATATTTAATTGTGCTTCAAGTTTGTAAAATAATCTTGAGGGCCAGCAGATGTCTGTATTGTTCTAAACTAATAGGTAAATCTACTATAAAGCGGGGTCCTGGTAGCATTTACTCATTATTATGGACTCTCTTATTTCTCCCTTCTATGGAAGATTCCTCTTATGGACTATTATATAACAGGGTGTTACGACAATGGTCAAGCCTGACATAAGACAAATTGGTAATTCGTCAAGTCCTCTTTTCGACAAATTATGAAATTTGCCAAACATGCCATTCGTCAACTATTTTAAGTACAGACAATAACAATAGAAGTACACTAATTTAGGTCAAATTGGTAATTCGTCAAGTCCTCTTTACGACAAATTAAGAAATTTGGCAAACATGCCATTCAACTAAAAAAATTAAATAAATAAATCAAACTTGAATATAAAAACGTATATTTCATACCCAACACAACTGTTTCAAACAACTTAATATGTCTATTTTGTCACTTATCAATTTTTCTATAATTTTTTCTATTTTAGCATCTTTTGCGACGTCGGATGTTTTCCTTTTTTTTTCTTCATTTCTTTTACTTTTTTTTTCAATAATAAAGGGCTTCTTTTTTTAAAATACTAATATACATGAACAGATTATGATTTTCTTGTACCTTTGTCCCTAATCTCCGGTGCCAACCTTCTACTGCGTTGGTGGTTCTATGGCGCTCAGTTGCACAACACCACATGTCTTGAGAAATCCTCTTTTGCCATTGCTCCAGAAAATATTTTTGAAATTTTTCCACTCTAGCATCATTGTTTGGCATCAGGTCTTGTATTGCTAACCATCCTTCAGGAATGTACTGACAAGGCAGTAACGCTAGGTTTGTGGTAAGCCTAACTTTTTTTTTTAAATTGTCGTCGTTCATCATTCCGAGGGCTTGTGCTTTTCTATAAATGGTCTGATTAAAATGAAAAAAGCAGCCTTTGACAAGAATATCCAGGAAAACGCTTTTTGCAGCATTCATTATGGCCAGTTCGTAGTCGCACTTTAAAAATTTTACATGAAGTTTGAATTGGGAACGCAAAATCGAGAACACTCTCTTGTATGTCTCTTCCGTTTTGTTTGGCAAGAGGCAAAAAAATATAGGAATAATATTGGTACTTGCTCTTGTGCTGCCCAAGTCAATGTGTATTGAAAATAGTTGATAAAAAGGCGGTGGAACGGTCTTGAAAGTGCCATCAACAAATATCAAATCTGTACGTAATGCCATTTCTATACCCTCATCCTTAGCAAAGATGAACAACTTCGGTAGATCATCCTTACTTTCATAAACTAAAAAATCTTTTGAAAGTATATCTGGGAATTTGACCGTATCAGTTGTTGAGAACTTGCACGTTTGTACGCCAATTGCTTTTTTTCTTAATTTGTATAAACCATCACGCTTTGATTTTAAACTTGGTGTATCAATGAAATCATCCTCCTTTTCAAGTTCACCCATGGTTTCTTCAAAAATTGTACTTACAGATTTCCATTCATTTTTTACTCTTTCTCTACATTTGTTCATCTTCACGTCAATTAAATTCTTATCAAAATCCGCCTTACAAGTATGCTTGCTTTCTCTCAAAACTAACAGTTCATCGCTGCTTAAAGTTAAGGATCCATTACACTCACTCCTTTGTACGCAACGCCAGATTGTGGTACCATTTTTGTTAGTAAAATTATAATGAAACTGGTATCCTGCGCGTAATATTTTTCGTTTTCCTTTTTCGGTGTCTATAAACGTAAATAAAGAATTACAGCCTTTACTAGTAGAAGCCATAATGTTATTTGGTTTCTGTTTTACACAAGCCACTACACTACACTACACTCAATAGATACCTATAGGTAATAATAGTTATTCCTAAGAAAATATTTTCACTTACAGAATAATAAAATGACATTATATATAACTGACGGAAAACAACCAGAACAAAGTATTCTATTTAGCCAGCATTTTCCGCCTAGATAAACCAGTCAGACACAAAGGAGGTATGTATCTAAACAAATTTACACTGACTACCTAATTATATTATTTGCCCTGACTTGATAGGTAATTTTACATTTAAAATCTTACAAAAGTACCTACTAGGCTGGCATAAGCTTGAGGAAGTTCAGAAAGGGTAAGTTATCGACTGTATATGCATATGACGAATGGCATGTTTGGCAAATTTCATAATTTGTCGAAAAGAGGACTTGACTGACTTGAATTTGTCTTATGTCAGGCTTGACCATTGTCGTAACACCCTATATAACAATATGCAGTCTGAAATGCAATTTGATTGTTTGCTTCCTTGTTTTTTAATTCCGTAATAAACATCATTGGTCGGGGCTTACTCCAGGACATCCCAATGAGAAACGCGTTTCCTTTTCTTTATTTTTACACCTTTTACCTCCATTTTATACAAAAAATGAGTTTAAAATAATAAAAACGGTATCATGTTGACAACTCCTTACTGTTTGACGTATTGTTTTGTTTAACAATTTGACCGAGTTTAAAGACGTTCAGAAGTTACCACAGAAATTGTATTATATGAATGAAGATGAATACGTATTTGGTAGATAATATGAAATAAGCTTAACAATAAAGGAATAACATAATTTCTTATGCATAAAAATACAATTTGAATATACTAACATACGTATTTTGTGTTTCAAATAGTAATAATATCAGTTTTTACTTTTAACAATGTTATATAATTTTAGTTTCTGATCGAATATTTAAAATAATTGCCAGCCTCAATTAAAAATTTGTGTTTATCAAATTTGTGTATGTATAAACACAAATTTCATAATTATTAGTCAAGCAGTTGTGTAGCGACTGTGTAACGTTAATCACTGCTCAAACACTGTTTTTCTATACAACTGTTAAACAGCGTTATAAGGCATTTTTATTATTAAGACGGTAAGCTTCGGATGCAATGTAAAAAAGTTTAAATTTAGTAGGTTCAAATAACAATATACATTAACAACGAATGGGCATTCATTTGTCATTGTAATTCATAAAGTACTATCTCCAGTCCTCGGAACAAGTATGTTTACTTCAAGATTTAAAGTAGTAGAGTAGTTTAACAGGAGTCTGCGATCTGATATAGCAACTCCCCAGTTGTTCAGATACTTACAGAATAATTCTTGATAAGGGGATCGGCGCCATATTTGAGCAAAAGCGCGGCTGCCTCCTTTTGACCCCAGAGCGCGGCTGCGTGTAATGGCGTCCACCCTTCGTAGTCCATACAATCCGGATCCGCATTACATTCTTCTAGTAAGGTTTTTGCCACCTGTCAACCATGAAAATAGTTAATACTAGTAGGAGCTCGCGCATAATTTTTATATACTCACATCATACATAAAGAATGTACCTTCTTAGATTTGTTTTAGTACTATTAAAAATTAAAAACTTTATTTATGTTTTCTTCCACATTCATCAAACACATAAATTCCTCTGAACAAACACGGATTTGTGGAGCTTAATCAAGGAAGATACACATTGCCATTAAAGGTAGTTTCATGCATCGTTATAAACGCGTGCTTGGAAGTAAAGTTTGCGTAACAAACTTGTTAGCGAATTGAATATGGATTTGGAAGGGTGTCAGTGTAACAAACCCGTTTCTAGGCACTTCTGCCTCCTATTGTACACGGGGACGTGAATACACCCTCGGGACATATGTCTTGGACATAAAATGTGCAAGTTTAAATTGTCCCAATGATACTAAAGCCAGTTCCTCCCCTCAACAATCACGGACAGCCCCCTTTGCCCCTTTACAGGGAGTGTTTCGGCGCCGAGGTAACGGCCACCCACGTAATACTGGACTGCGACTACTGCGAGGCAGTGGCCAAATCAACGATCCCAAATCCTCGGAACAGTGAGGTCGCTCCGCGAAGCCTGTGAAGCGCTCAGTAAGCTTCTGCGCTTCTGGGCGGAGCTAGGCTGGCTGATGTAGCCAGTACTCTTCACGTACAATGGCCCAAAAAGAGAGTCTAAGTGCGGATCAAAGAGTCCCCTATCCTATCCTATCCCACGAACATCAGTTTAAGGTATTTAAAAAATTCCAATGTATATTATACGTCATAGCACTCACGTCGATGTATCCTTTAGCTGCCGCCACATGCAGCGGTGTGCCGCCGTTCATGTCTCTGACCTCCACGTAGCCATTTGCCGCCCAGTTCCTGGCGTCGCTCAACAGCGTGTCGACTTCAGCGTTACGAGATTTTTCGCAGTCCACTCCTAGAAATTAATCTAATATAAATAACAAAGAAAATATATAAACCTTATTCAGGGATTGTTCTGCAAGTTGTCAGTAGAGGGTTCTGATTTGAAATCATAGTTCTGAAATCATAATGAGGTAAGTTCATCATTCTCGAAGTAATTTTTGCAAACTATAGTCATATTTATGGACAAAAGCTGTTTCGGTGAGGCGGAATCAACCAGGAAATTAAATTCTCAAAAAACACGATTGTAGCGGCACCCACCGGGCTACATTATGAATACGACAGAAAGTACCTAAGTTCATGCTTCTCAGTGAAGCACTTTCCATGAAGTGGTTGTATGAGTGAATTATTATTATTCTCAATATAAATAACACTAACCCTTCTCATCAATAACTTTCTGTAATAGGTCCGCCATGGCATCACTCTCGGCGATGTCAACAGCCAGCTCACCATCATAGTTTACTGCAGCCACGTCAGCGCCGCTTTCCAAGAGATACCTGTAATACAAAATAGCGTGTTTAGTAGATATGCCCATAAAAAGGTCAATAAGAAAGCTCAAATTATTTATTACTGCTGCCCTAAAACATATTATGATTATTAAAGTAAGTATCAAAATGCATGCTTATCGGTCGGAGTTAGCCGTAGGCGGCCGCGTCTGGCTCAGCGCGGGAGAGACTCACTCCTGGCTCTGATGCTCAGTGTGTAACTAATAAAAAGATACACGTATAACGTTAAAAAGTTCTTAGCAGAGCTAATACAACACGTTGTCTCGGTTGCATCCAATAATGTGTACTTTGGAGCCTTTTTATTTTTTCTTATACCTGCGGAAAATACCCGCGCATTCCCCCCTGCCAGCGCCAGTGGGGGAGGTTATATCGGACTCGAACCGACTAACGGCCGGTCCCAATAACATACTTACAGTTAAATATAGATCACAACAGTCAAATTAGACGTACCGCCGCGGCGGCGGCGCCAAATGCGTCTCCCCGTAACCGGGGCTAGATGGGGACACTGTGGTCCCCACAACCCGAAGGGGGCCATCTCGGAAGAGATGGTCCTGGGTCTGCCGGGGTGCGAGAGATATGCTTTTTTTGGCAATCTCACCTCCGGCAACCAAGGACCCCAAGACGGCGTGCGTTTTAGTCGGTTCGAGTCCGACATAACCGCCTCCACCGGCTCCGTGGGGGTGGTATCCGTGGGGATTTTTCGCACGATAAAAAAAAAAAAAAAGACGTACCGGCTGTTTTAATTCAAAATGTAGTACCTAACTGAGCTTTTTGCGGGAAAGCGTAGAGACACATCGCGGTTTAATTTTATTTTCCGAAATTGCTATGAAATCGAGTTTTTATGTATAAAAATGGTAGATTTTTAGCCATAACGTCTTGGAAAACGCACACGTGTAGGAAAGTGGCATATTACAGTGAAATTGTGACTCTACGTGTTCAATCCAAATCTCCACAGGGAACTTTTAATAAAGTCCCCACAACTTTACTGAGGCAGCAATCATCTCATTCATCGTCATCAACATCATTAACTCGTAGTCGTCATCATCAACAATAATTTTTTAACTATTATTATAACTAATATTATAAATGCGAAAGTAACTGTCTGTCTGTCTGTCTGTCTATATGCTACGCTTTCACGCCTAAACCACTGAACCGATTTTAATGAAATTTGGTATAGGGATAGGTTAGACCTTGAGAAAGGACATAGGCTATGTTTGGTCGCGATAACCGACATCCACGCGGGCGGAGCCGCGGGCAAAAGCTAGTAAGTAATATAATACAAAATAAGGTTAAACTTGATAGTGGCATATTTTAGTATCCATCGAAATCATGGGAAATTTGGCTGTCCTGAACATTTTGGTTGGAAGGAGTTAGTATGTTTTGAATTTAAACAGCCGAGCACTTTATCCGTAGACGCGATCTATCTTTATATGTAAGTATGGTATCGGGAACGGCGGTAAAACGCACGCCGTCTGCAGCCGAATGCGAGGTTGTTCGACATATCCCTCGCAAGGAGATATTCCTCGCATGTGCTTTGAAGCCTGAGGTCCGCTGATCCGCTCTTCTATTTATCCTCTTGATGTGGTTCAATATGGCTATTGAACGTGTGGACAGATAACATTGCTCCACGTTGTTGCGCGTCTTTGTACTGTAACGTTGTGCAGCAATGGCGCGCAACAATATAACCTAGTGGATACTGAGCTTTGGTGCAGCCTCCCTCGCTGCTCTTGTATGCTGATCATATCGCTCATGTTAATGCAACGTGGAAGGATGCGCTTGAGACATTTGACACAAATGCGTTCTAGTTCCAAATTTCGAGTATCTCAATATCCTACGTAACCAACGACCTAAGTATATTTACTGAAAAGTAGGTGTAATGTATAGAAATTGTAGAAAGTACGACAGTTAAATATAATTATACCTAGCAAATAATAATAATTTATTGTCTGCCACAAGACAATGGACGAAACTATCGCACTACAGTGAATAGTCCTTTACAGAAAACCCTATACCTATTGGGTCAGAGTGACTCAAACTATGTTTACTGTGCGCTATCGACCACGTAGAATCGCTGCGTCAACGCACAATTATTCATCCTTTACAATAATTGCGTCAATATTGATCTAGTAAATAAGGTTAATAGCTGAATTAATAATAACTATAACCACTTTTGTATCTTTATTTGTCATAAATTACACAACGATATGCGAGTTCAAGTATCCAAAAGGGCCACCGTATGTCTTCGTGTGCGTCTCGTAGAAAGACTTTTTTTTCCGTGCGGCAAAGACTAGAAGGCGACTAACGGCCATTTCCAATAACGTATCTACTGTCAGTTTAGGGATACTAACGATAGAAAACGTCTTGAATATCTAATTTTAGTGTGCCAATATTTCTACCTCCTACTCTGAATACATTGTAAGGCCTGTCACATGAAACAATAAAGAATAGGGTTGTTCTCTACCCGATAGTAAACATACAGCCCATGATTACACTTCGTGTCAAATGGATGGAGAATAAATTTGTTGGCCTAGTTAACCTTGCAACCAGATTGGACCGGTTATTTGGGGATTGTAAACTGCGGTAGCCTAGTGGTATGGGTAATGGACTGCTGAGACGAGGTCTCGGGTTCGATCCCAGGTTTACCATGGCACACACCAATGACTTTACGATGCTTTTCGAAATTATGTGTGTATTTATCGCAGGTTTATAAGTGCCCGCTTAACGGCAATAGGCTCGCCCCCTTTTACGTGGGAGCGAAAAGCATGGTCGGCGAATTGTGGATGTTAATACACTTCTGTCTGGGTAGGGGTCTTCGGGTATTTTTGGGTGTAAGTATACATAATTATACTTGCATGCACACTATACATCCCAGCATTAGCCTAGGTGTTGTTCGTGGACAATGTGGTAAAAATAAATTAGTACCCACGAATAGCACCTGCCAAAAAACTTGATAGGTGCCCCGTCGTGGACATGGCTAGGTACTATTCGCACAGGTGCTACTCAGCTGGGTGCTCTAAGTGGACTACACCCAACTGCTAAGTCAGAGAGCGCAGGTTTGATTCCCACTCAGTGCCAATATTTGTATGCATCGGTATATAGGTACTTATATGTATCATTTGCTCCAGTTTGCGTATTTTCATAAAAATAATATTATACACATTACTAATATTGATACCTAATACCACTGAGATAGTAACGTACCTATATCAATGACTAATACTATAACATTATACACTAACGGTTTACAATGTAGGTACCTATATACGTATATAGATTCCTACATTGTAAACCGTTGGTGTATGAGTATGAATGAAGTCAAAATAATTTAATGGAATAATTCGTCATTTAGGAAAATCAGTTTTGTTTGACGTTATTTACTGAAAGATTGTTCACCAAAGTAGGTTATTCTGGGAACCCCCACATTCGTTTAATACTACATATTTACATTCGGATTCACGCACAGCATATCTTTTACTTTTAATAAAATATTTCTTATTTTTAAGCGACTTCAAAAAGGAGTTTTTTTTTTAATAAGAAGGATTTTTTTTAATATTCCGCATGCATAAACAGTCCCGCATAGATTTCGCATGCACAGTCCCGCATCGCTGTACATGCAACATGCAAGCGAGATTTAGTTTGGTTACTTTGTATTCAGCAGCATTTTTATAACTAAACTACTTGGTCAGTTATTTACCACATAATATGGGAAACATTTATGTAAATATATATCTGCAGCCATTATTCCACTATTTCTAATCTTATCTGAACTGGAAGATGACAAGTGAAAATTGTGAGTAATCTCGGACGTATCCTATCGGAGTAATCTCTCTTCAATATAATAATATATATTTATAACAGATTTCTTCCATGTAAACAAAGAACATGTTAAATATTTACCTAGCTATGCTGAGAAAGCCACATGATGCTGTTGCGTGCAGTGGCGTCCAGCCCTCGTTGTCTCCGCGGTTGACGTCAGCGCCGTGCTTGACGAGGAATTCTACCATATCCAAGTTGTCATCTATGCACGCCTGGAAACAACAAATATTGATTATGTAGACTAGTTCAATTGTTGATATTGAGCAGCACTACTATTTATAAAGTTACATAATATTCTATGATTAATTTCGTCGGTGCTATTGTTAACGTATGATTTCATACCATAAGCTCCAAAGAAAACACCAAGAAATTGATATGCTACAAAATACAAACAATATTATGTTTCATTGGAATATGATATTAAACTTAGATAAAGCGTTACTTTGGTAAAATTTGCGAACTTGAGTAACCTAATGAAAACATATATGATGAGATTGATAAGTATTAAAATAATACGCTATTATGCTTTTCTGAATGTTACCATCGAATCTTCACGGGCATAACGATAACACAGCTTACGTAAGTTTTGTATATATTTTTGTATAAAAAAGGTCAGGAAAGTTGATAGTTAAAATTATGTCAACAATTTAATGTAGGTAGGTTATATCACGTTTCAGATCGTATCGTAATTGTGAACGTATGTACTAAATGCAATTTATGTTGTGAATGTTCATTGCGGCATATATTATTGAACGCAATCGTTATAGAAGTGAGTCGAAACGTAGTAATTTTTTTATACCACTCAGGTAGCCAACAAGCACACGTTATAATTAATGCGATGATTGTATAATTGACCTACACAACAGATGACATCGCGGAAGATAGGAAAAGAGTAGAAGTAAAAGGAAATGTAGCAGTCACAGCGACTCTGAAATAAGAGAAGTTAAACCCAGGTATGGTTTAACTACCCTACCATTAGCTACAGGAAACTTTAAACTATCTTATGATAATAGAAAGTGTGTTGTGTTGTACGTGTCCAAGGAAACGGCAAATATATTGATAGAAAAGGAAACAGTGACGACCTTCACCTTACAAATAATAGAGTATTAGCATAGCATTACCTCCAAGGTAAATCATTTTCCTATTTCCAGATGTGAACCACACCGGGTGAATGCAATTTCTAGTCGGGGGCTATCATTATCAACAGGTGCTTGCAATAGTTAGTATCCCAACTAATTTATTCATAAAGCCTTAGTCACGACCATTATTTGTTAATAAAAAATACCAAGTTTATTATTTTATTATACCAATATTAATATTGAGTAAGTCTAATGTCTTGTTTATTTTTCTTTATTCTGTTGCAGGTTGTATGTAAATAATATTATTATAATGAATTAGTAACCTAGTTATAAAAGTGGTGGTTAGTTTTAACGCTAATCAAGCAACATCGCAGGCGCAGTCTGTTATTGTAACAGGCGAATTGTTCAATAATAAAAAAATAGGTAACTGTGCGCTACGCACATCATTTTCTAAGCGTTTTTCCGTTAACGATACTAATACTTTCACATTGTACATACTGTAGTGTCTGCCAACCCCGCTGTGAAAACGGCGTGACTCTATGTATGTATGACAGATCAGATAATTGGAGTTCAAAATAGTATATCTAACTCAGTTGGGGTCGGCTTTCTACTCTGATTGCTGGGAATCAAATATTAAGGAATGCAATCACGAACTAACTTGTGAAAATACTATTACATACTTAGATTTGTGGAAGTCGGTACTTTTTTATACACATGTCCCTATTCATACATACATACATACATAAACTCACGCCTGTATTCCCCGAAGGGGTAGGCAGAGGTGCTAGCACCCACATTTCGCCAGTTTATGTTTAGGTCCCAATGTAATAGGTGGCGAGCCTATTGCCATTAACCGGGCACTTATAAACCTGCGATAAATGTCCCTATTCGATTATTCATAAAACACATTGATAACATTCTTACATATAAATATGTGGGTTTGCTACACTTGTTCGGTTACTAAACTGCAATTATGTATGATACACTTATGCGGGACGCATAATTTTGCATTGCTTCCATTATCATTGACCGACTACCGGGTGAGCGACATCGATTGGTTCCACAAATAACAGGGAACCAGACAAGTGTATTGGTAACATAAATGTTAGAGAGTAGGTATGCGTGTAAATGTTCTATCAATAAGCACAGAAAAAATACAGGCCCATATTGAACAAGAAATTTGAAAACATTTTTTCATTTCATTGCTTACTATAGGTTCTGACATTACAGTCCGGATACAATGGACAAGTTGTTGTTAAAGACAAACTGACATATGTAAATATTTAAACTCGCTTAGGCTTTGAAGGTAAGATTATTCGTCCATAATTATGGTATTTTTATGAAAGATAACAAAATGCACTGCAATAGCCGCTAAGCACAGCAAAGTTTGATAGAATCGCTTCAGCACAAATATTATACTGGCAACAATATTGCATTTACGCATATGTTATGTAATTGACCCCATATCGTCCTGTTTTCAGTAACATTTGCGCATGTTCTATTTACAGTTGCGTTTCATATTACTTCAATTAAACATCAACTAGCTACACTATTTCTCAACTAACATCCTATTTTAAGGCAACTAAAAAGTTGAAAACTGTATTAATTATATTATTAACTGTTATATGAATGAGAAGTCTATTTTGTACTTTGTGTATTGTAAGCTTTCATATATTTCAAGTGTATGCATAATATTAAATTAATTTACACAATTCGTCCAATTAATTCTTTCACATTATACACGACTATGCTATAGCTTAACTAGCTTGGGTCATATACAATGCGGAACGTTTCTTGTATATACATAGAAACCCCCAGACCAGTGTAAATTACATCCTTATGTACGCATATAAATATTTGCACGGAGCGAGAATCGTACCCGCGAGTGTTACGCTCTGCCTCGAAGCCAGAGTGGTGATCGAAATTAATATTTCTGTAAACCTTTTATACCATCTTAAAAATACAAACAAATAATCGCAATCGCAGCACTCGCTGGAGCAGTCTAATGCTAACTCTCGTTCAAAGTTACACCTCGGGACCTTCTTAGGACACATATCTTAGACCTAAGCCGCGACCCAAACGAGGCCCCGGCACGCGCTGATTGTTTTGTAATAATCTATGCTTGGTGAATTTGTGCTGAGCTATCCTCAAAAGACGCACAAGCACATTTTAGGTCCAAAATATATGTCCCGAGGTATATGAGCAAGAACGTTACTCAGAAGTACATGCCTGTGCAACAGTACGGAACTGTTGCAGGGTCAGTGCCGTGGTCGGTGGCGCGTGCCGTGCCGGAGCGGCGGACTTGGCTCGGATGTGCTGGTTTGAGCGGCCAGACGGAAATTGGAACGATATCGATAAAATTGATCTTGAATTATGAGACGAGGACATTCTCCATAGGACGTTATCTGCTAAACACTCTTAAAAACTGCCAAATGGTGTGTCTAGCTTCTAGCATACTTTTTGATACCATTAAGATGTGTTCAACACTATGAAGGTTTTTCGTTCTTGCTATAGTGTTTTGCCATTCACATGTTTATGAAAAGTATTAAGCTAAATGTCTAAGTCTACCACACTCTCGGTCGGATCGGTTTTTACAGTAGGTAGAACATCGTGGGTCATGCCAATAGTACTGAGACGGGATCGCTATCAATAGCTTGGAGCAGTTAAGGCTTCCAAATTCTTACATGACAGACTGGTTTAGTTTATACATCCCTGTACGTATAATTATGTATAAAGTGAAAATGGAGACAATTGTATTGTTTCGCATTACAATAATTCAACGTTTCTCGTGATACACACATTATATTTACTAAATATGAACTGATATCTTTATTCATTACTCAGAATTATCTCATGGCATTAGCTATTCGTTACCCACCATAACCATAAAAATAATTTATTTGAAAATGTGTACACTGCATGGTCCGAATATCGTAACTGATTTCCAAGTGGACATAACTAATAAAATAGCAATAATTGCTTTTCACCATGAAACATGACGTGATAGACATATTTTAAATTCTATTTTTAATAACTTCAATGGATTTTATGTGAGAAATCATAATTACATATTGCAATTCCAGTCAAAATATTAAGTGTTTATTTATTGCACAGTGCTTTATTTATATGAGTCGGTTTTAATAAGCATGAAACTATAATAATTACAGTATTTGTTGTTATAGCTAGAAAGTGGCTAATCGTTAGTAGCTTTCTCGTTTGTTGCGAGACATGATCTTAGTCAGCAGAACTTCTATTGCCTTCATCAAGTTGGAAGGCAGCTCTCGCCATAGAACTCATCTTAACTCTTGGCTCTATGGCATTTAAAGAACAATCGTAACAAATTAAACGTTAAAATCCATAACATTGACGTCACTTGGCCATAGAAAGATAGACCGGAATAAGCAGAAACGAGTGTCTTGATTAATTCTAAAAAAAAATACAAAGCTGAAACAAATCGCAAAAGCTTAGGTAACATGGTTTAAGTTAAAATGATGCTCAACTAACAGCTAATATATATAAAGCGAAATATATAATTTATCGATCAGAAAATTTCTCCCACCTTTGAAAACTGTTTTTTTATTAAAACATCGGCAATATTAATTACTTGCCTTACATACTTGTAATTCAATTACTCTATGTAATATCATAAACGATGGCTTTCGCTCGGCTGCGCATATGATAACCTAAACAATTTTGTACCAAAAGCGTTCGCTTTGCATAGTTAGGTATCTTACTAGTAACCACAACATATTTGGCAGTGGACATACACCCTGACTTAAAATTGACATGGTCTATTGATACTATCAATACACCCTATTGATGTACCATGATGTGCTTGCTTATTGCTTAGAAGATGTAACGGATTTTCTTATTTGACAATTGAGATACCTACATACACCCAATTGCTGTTTCATGTGTGGTGTTTATTGCTAAGATGTAAAGGATTTTCTTAAGTACCTATAGGGGAGACATTGACAGAGGACATTGATGCAAGTAGCACAAGATCTGACTACGCCGGATGTGACCGATCTTCCTGTTGTGAAGCCACTTAAGTATGTAAGTACTTTTTTAGCGATTAGTTAAGCAATTTTTTAATGAAATTATAGCTGTAATGTGGTTAGTCACAAGTTTTAAGAATATATGGCAATATAGGGCTCTTGTAAAAATACTAAGTGTTGATAATTTTGATACAATTCTAAGCAGGACATAAAAATAATCCTGAAAAAGAATAGAATAGGTATATGAATGTATAGAAATAGCTGTCAATGTCAAAGTAGGTAATAAATGTAGCAATTACCAAAGTTGCAACAACCCAGGGTCAGTAGATAATATTGCAGAAAAAGACGTAGGTATGTAATGATAAGCTACTATGAGAACACTAATGATAAGAGTAAAACCTTGTTTAAATAAAAAATATCATCCAAATAGTTTGTCGCTGAGGTAGTGATGTATAAAATTATAGAATAGCTCGGTAACTGTGTCGGATAATATGCTATTCCCAGTCATTAAGAAAATATGGTATAAATAAAAACAACGATACTAAACCTAGCGCTCTTACAAATATTCTAAACCGTGGAAGCAAGAAGAACCAAACAACGATCATTTTATTTCAATAAATATATTATTCATTCAATGGCATTCAAGACGTAAATGAATAGTTATGTAAGCCAAAATAATGAACAGACTCGTATTTAATAATACTGACATCATGACAATGTGTTTTCTGTCCATAGTCAGCTCTAAGCATATATAAATATAAACATGAATCATCGCATGACAAGACAGGGCCCATTAAAAATGAATTAAAATAGAAATATCTGTCGTTCAAAATCTCTCAACACAAGGCCGTTTGTAATAGTGTATACAGTTTGATTTAAAGTACAAAATATGCTCGAGATTAAATTCTTGTTTCGAGATAAGAGTAATAAACCAACATCATTAGATATCGAATATAACAGACGGCGGCCAACTGCAGCTACCGACTACAAATTTAAAATTGCTGAAATCCAAAGAACGATTTCTCTAACCTTCAATTCGCTAGCAAAAACCCTGTCGCGTGTGTAGCTTATGATGAATTATGAACTTATGACGTAATGATAATATCAACGAATGGTCGCTGACATGTCCTCGAAATAAAAAATATCCCACCTAGTACTAAAATAACGCGACGCTATGCCATATAACACGTCATACTCCCTGAATATTTAGGTCGGTCAATGGCAGCGTAAAAAAATACGATCACATCAATTTCAGTTAAGCATCAGGACAATGATTTTCGCTGTACGATCATGATTTCGCAAAAAGAGTTCACTGATAGAAACAACACTCATCTCAATTAATTTTACCTTAAACACTGTAATAGATGAGCAGAATACGATAAAATAGTAAGCGTAGAATCGGTGGCAACGAGTCATCGACCCAATTTCCTGAACTATCTAACTAGATGACTATCGTGAACTATAAATACTGAGTGCTGTTAGACTTATGGCGAAGACAAAATGCATCCGCGATCAGACGCTGCCAAAATAATAACTCACTGAGCGTGACGGCAATAAGAAATGACCGAGTTTACAATTGCAATAAACTAGGTTTGCCCGCGACTCCACCCGCGTGGAATGTTGATCCTGTTCCCACAGCCCAGGAATTTATTCCCGAGAAAAAAAGTTTTATATGTTATTCCAGACATAAATAGATGTCTATGAATGGTACTTGCTGAAATTTGAGCAAGTACCGTTCAGCCGAATAAAATAAATATCTTCATATACTTTGACAGCCTCCGTGGCGTGGTGGTAGTGAACGCGACTGCTACGCAGGAGGCGCGGGTTCGATTCCCGCTCAGTGCAAATATTTGTATGCATCAATATGGCTATTTGCATTGGTCTGGGTGTTTCTATGTATAGTATGTATTTATTTACAAAAAAAAAAGTATCTAAGTAGGTATGTTTATCCGCATTCTAGATTCCATAACACAAGCTAGTTAAGCTATGCTTACCATGGGTCTAGATAGCGTTGTGTGAAATGTTGTGGAATATTTATTTATTTATTTATTTCACATTCATAATATTATACTCCTAATATAATCCTCTTTATATAATCTATAATATATAATCCTCTTAATATAATCCTCTTTTACATTAGTCCTAGTCGCATCCGAGGACGAGTCTGGGATACACTAATACGAATTGGCTTGGTTTTTTCGGAGGATTTGGCTTGGTTATATTGGGAGCGATGCCGTCTGACGTCTGAATAGTGGCAGCCCCTAACAAAGTTCTTCAGGATAAAATCAAGTCATAAATGTGTCATTGTCCCGTGGCCTGCAGTTTGCTAACGATATCGAACGCAATATCACTACATATTATAAAACAAAGTCACTGTCGCTGTCTGTCTGTCCCTATGTATGCTTAAATCTTCAAAACTACGCAACGGATTTTGAAGCGGTTTTTTTTAATAGATAGAGTGATTCAAGAGGAAGGTTTATATGTATAATACATGCATAATATAGTAGAGCAACACTGCTAAATTTAGAGGTTTCTAATGTCATGTCGTAAAAAAGCACATTTTTTTGCGCTTACATTGCAAACGCTGGCTGAACCCCAAGAGATAAATCAAAACGATGTACTATAGTATTGTACACCTCAAAAAGGCCTACATAAAAGTCCGCGATAGCATATGTCTATCTATTATGGGTAGCCCACAGTAACCATTTTTATCTTTTACAAATTATAATTTTTTTATGTGTCATTTTGGAAGCTATTTTAACAATATATTGTTATTCCTTAGCCAATTAAATACTTTAGATACGTTGTACATTTAATGTAGATCAAAATTGCCATTCACACTATATAATTATAATGCATACTTTGGAAGCTATCGCAATATACAATTAACGCACGGCAAAATAAATTCAAGCAGAAATCTCGATTGACATTAGAAACCTCTAAATTTAGCAGTGTTTCTCTACAATATTATGCATGTATTATACATATAAACCTTCTTCTTGAATCACTCTATCTATTAAAAAACCCGCTTCAAAATCCGTTGCGTACTTTTGAAGATTTCAGCATACATAGGGACAGACAGACAGCGACAGCGACTTATGATGAAGTGATCCAGCAGTGGTCTGCAATAGGCTCGCTGTCTGTTCGTCCCTATGTTTGCCTAAATCTTTAAAACTACGCAACGGATTTTGAAGCGGGTTCTTTTAATAGATAGAGTAATTCAAGGAGAGGGTTTACATACACAAGGCTTAATATAGTAGAGGGTGTAGCGGGTACAGGATCTGATGCCACGCGGGCGGATAAAAATTGGCGGTACGAAGTTCGCCGGGTCAGCTAGTGTAATTATAAAACTGAGGCACTAAGTAATCACACACATTGCACCGAGTCCAGTGCACGTACGGTATGAGAGTTTGATGAATATTTATATCCACATGCATGCCATCACACATTTAGTATTTGCGAATAGGCAATTAAAACCAGTGCCGGTGTTACATTGTTATAGTAAAGCGCAGATAATACAACGAAACGCAACTGTAGTAATATTGATCTATCTATACGATTATATATTGAGCAGTTATTGGGTCCGATTTTACCGGAGAAAATAACCTTGATCAAATAACTGAACTGCAGTATCATGTTTTACTCTGCGACTGAATTTCATTAAGTTTAAGCGTGAGGATGGTTTATTAACTACTTGGGCTCGTACAACTTTAACGTATTTTGTTCAAACGTAAAATGAATATTAGTGTAATACATAATGGCCACTCATTAGTATTCAATAGAAAAGCCTAATGTTAGTGAGCAAACCGCCAAAAATTTGACTACTACTATTACTTAGCCAAACTTTCTCCGATATAGTTTAGCCAATTTTGACGGGATTTTGACTGGGCAAAAGGCGTAACTTGGCTACTTTTTAGTTTAGAAAATTTATTAGAGTGCCGCGCTGAAAATTCAAACCCTGATCGAAGTCCATGCGTATGAAGTCCGGGTAGGTATTTATCAGTCAGGTCCATTACCAGTGGCAACCGTGTGACAAACATCTGGTGCAGGTAATTAATATTTCACCACAGTTTTCGTCATTGGCACGTCTGGAGTTTATTTGTAAGGTAACTAACCGCACTTTATAAATAGGGCAGACGCACACGCCAGTCCAGATGCGGTACGCACGCGGAGCATAAATATAAAACTATATAGCAATCGATAAAATGATCAGTGCGGCCCGTGCCGATGATATAAACAAAGATGAATGTGTGCAGGACTCGATACGAATAGAAGCCGTCCATCTTATTTCATGCGAAACTGTAAAAATAGTTGTTTTTAATGTCTGAAGTATACATAAATTGGATTTTGATTTTACTGTACATTTTTAGCAAATGGTACAAAATTAATTTAAATTACTGGTGCAATTTTGTTCCATTATTCAGATTAAATATTTACTAAAATAAGTTTCTTCTGAGAAAACCAAGACTTATCACTTACTAATATATATTTTTACTAACCCTTAAAAATTATGTTACAGATATAGCACAACTAACCGTTCTTACAAAATGATTGAAAGGCAATCCACTTTCAAAATATAACATAGTCATTTTTTCTGCGCGTTTTACGCTCGTGTGCTACGAGACTGCATTTTGTGCTTCAATAAGCAGAAGAGCTACACGCACTTATTCAACCAGGACCACTGTTACTTATCTAGGGCGAAAGTAGACCCCTTAGACCCTCGTGATAATTGCCATAAATAAATGCATGAAACAATGTTATGTTTATTCGTAAGGAAAAAAGTTGAAACGATTATAACTATTTTTAACCTCCGACGCAAAAACGACGGGTTTGACGTGTATGTATGTATGTGTGTCTGTGGCATCGTAGCACCCAAACGGATGAACCGATTTGGATGTAGTTTTTTTGTTTGAAAGGTATATTAGTCGGGAGTGTTCTTAGCTATGTTTGAAAAAAATCTGTCCAAGATGGCCGCCGCCACAACATATCGGAATACATATTTCTTCATAACCCCGTCAATATGGGTATCAAATGAAAGAGCTTGACTAGTAGATCAATTTTAAAAGTATAAAATAAAAATTAAATTAAAAATTCAAAAAACCCCCGTCACAAAAAACACATTCAAAAAGTTGAAAATAAATTGTTAAAAGGCAAACAATTTATTTTCAACGTTTTGAATATGTTTTTTGTGACGACGATTTTTTAAAATTTTAATACAACCAAATTTCTGTATATTTTATTTGACACAGAGTACCTAAAATAAAAACTTTCGTTCAAATATCTCATGGTAAATCATGTATAATTAAATGAACGCTTTGGTGCTTGACTATCCATACTAATATTATAAATGCGAAAATGACTCTGTCTGTCTGTATGTTACGCTTTCACGCCTAACCCACTGAACCGATTTTGATGAAATTTGGTATAGGCGTAGATTAGACCATGAGAAAGGCTATGTTTGGTCGCGATAACCGACATCCACGCGGCCGGAGCCGCGGGCAAAAGCTAGTATTTAATAAAACCGTATTCATTTTTCAAAGTGTTATTGAACAATATTGTAAATATCTAATGTAGTTATATCATGCATCAACAATATCGAATACCTTTCTATAGAATATAATCTATATAACATTCCTGCGTAAAATGGTCAAACTAGCGTGTACTAGAAACCACGAGATATTTATAAATTTCATAAACACAAATTTATTTATGTCCGAGATACATGCAATATAAATTGTGCGTATGACCCACGTATATATATAGAACTAGAAACGGTGTTTTACTAAAAATAACATTTCGCTGAAAGGTTTCGTTTAAAATTTTATTACACCATAATGGCGAATGTTCTTTGAAATACAATCAATCAATCATTTGTCCAATCGGTTTCCACTAAAGCATTTTTATTTGAAGGTTGAACCAGTCCTGACAAAAAATACTATTGAAATAAGAAGTTACAGTGCTAAATATGCGTGTGCTATAGAGGTCAACAATACATTTTAACAATGAACTGACAATCTTGAGGAGAGAATATTAAAATTATTATACTATTTATTTACATACTTATATTTTAGTATTTAACCATACTTCGTACCCATATAACGTAAAATATTTGACAACTATAAGTAGACTAATTTCTTTTGTGAATGATGTGCTAACTTATTAAAGTGATGTGTAGTACATATATATGTATAATATACATTATATATCTTCCAACAATCACGAATAATGTTGGCTACACTAGCAATATTTCCAATTAAATGTTATCTAAATAATAATTTAATTAAAAACCAATAGTTCATAAGCAAGCAAGTATAACAAGAATATTTTTATTTGATAGTGCGCTCCAATGATCTACATTGGATACAAAGGTACTAATTAGAGTAATATGTTACGACAACCGATGCACCCAACCGCAATGTTGTTCAGCTAAAGTTAGGCTGATTCGAAGGCTAATAGAAAAGTTTGGTGTACCTTCAAGATTGTGGTTTTTGCCAAATGACAAGTGCGGTATGGCACAACAACAAGTTATTAGATTACTTGCGCAATCTTCATGCGAATGGAGGATGGTTAAAACCCGAGCTTTTGCCCGCGGCTCGTGGATGTCGGTTATCGCGACCAAACATAGCCTATGCGTTAATCTTAGGGTGTCGGCTAACTCCACACCAAATTTTATTAAAATCGCTCCGGCCGTTTAGACGTAAAAGAGTAACAAGCAAACATCCATCAATCCATACTTACAAACTTCAAGTAGTAGGATTACCTAGTGAGGGTTGTTTTTTATATGCGTACTCCTTTTTGCCATATTTGGAATGTTGTAGAAACGGGATAAAATACTTAGTATTTAATATTGTGTAAGCTGCTACGTCTTTATAAGTCATTTAGATACGTTTTTATTGGTACCATAACGCTATTTATAATATTATGCGGTCATCGTTTAAACTGCGAATGTACTTATTCATTTGGGTTTTTTTTTATTGTGGAATATTATTTAAATATGCGTATGTTTATGTCACCAGAACAATAATTGTACAGCATTAGCTTTTTTTTATTTTATTTTTTTCGTGCGGAAATCCCCTCGGATACATCCCCCGCCGGAGCCGGAAGGGAAGATTATGTCGGACTCGAACCGACTAAAACCGCACGCCGACTGAGGGTCGTGGTGCTAGGCCGTACAACAGTCGCTTCCCAACTTAATCGCTGGAAAAAATAAACCACATTAAGTACGTAATCGCTTTAAAAGAGGAAGGAAGCTATTAATTATAAGTTTGTGGACAGTAAATATTTGTTATTTTGTACCGGCTAATTTTATTCTAATGACTATGTAACAAACCGCACTTCCTGCCTGGCGGTAAATATAAATGCGAAAGTTGTTTGTTTTACTTCGAGTCAAGGGGTTGAAAGGATATTTGATGGTAGTCATGTTTTCAGTGATAGTTTTCCTAGCACGTATAAACAGGATCCATCGAGGAAGTATCACTTTATCACTGTCACCAACAACCTGACTACACAAATAATTACCATAATATCGACAGCGTCTGTGGCGTGGCGGTAGTATTTTTTATTTATTCAGGCGCATAAAACACATTATAATCTTTTAAAAACAATAATAAATAAATGATAATGAACGCGACTTACAATAACACTAACGGGAATAAACGCGATCATGGTATAGGTACATACATACCTTTGATTTGCCTGACGTTTCGACCAGGTTACACCGGCCGTGGTCACAGGCTGACTGGCGCAGTAGTGCACGCCCGCCGTCTTCGAATCCGTGAGGTAGTAGGTTCTTCATCTACCCGCACATTCTCGATATTTTGTTTTCGCCATGTACCGTCACATACCACACTCACATAAAATAGGGACACTGTGAGTGTGGAATGCCTGTGACCACGGCCGGTGTAACCTGGTCGAAACGTCAGGCAAATCAAAGGTATGTATGTACCTATACCATGATCGCGTTAATTCCCGTTAGTGTTATTGTATATCATGGAACGCGAGAGTTTAAAAGTTAATGAACGCGACTGCTACGCTGAGGCGTGGCCGCGTGGGTTCGATCCACACTCAGTGCAATATGGGTATTTGCATTGGTCTGGGTGTTTCTATGTAAAATATGTGTGTATTTCCAAAAAAGAAGTGTCTAAGTACGTTTATCCGCATTCTAGATTCCAAAACACAAGCTAGTTAAGCTTACCATGGATCTAGATAGCGTTGTGTAGAATGTTGTGGAATATTTATTTATTTGAAAACTGAACCATAGTTGTAAACAAACTTTTGTGACTCGTTAAAACGAAATAAGCTCCAACTCAAGTGTTTAGTAGCTGCCATTGCAGCGCCTTCACGCGGATTCCACATCCTGGCACCGTCACAAGGTAAACTCTACAATTCCACGCATTTTACTAAGTTTCAAATCTGCCGCATGCTTGTTATCAACCTTCGTAGTGAAAAAGCCACTGACACTTAAATTATTGCGAATAATGTAATGAACTGGTTAGAATAGAATACTTCCGCGACCGTCCCCCGCAAACAATGAGCGTGGCGTGTCGCTTGTATTTTTGTAACAAGGTTGCATGTATTTGTATCGGTTGATCTTGACATGCAGATTTTAGTACATCACACTCTCAATGTGCATTGTGCAAGCGTTTACATACACCGATACCCGCTTACTATCAAACAGGCCGTGTGGATGTTTGTCGACTTAGAAGAAAACAGAAGTCTCGTAGGTGTTCTAAAAAAGCGCATAGGTAAAATAAAATTATATAGCTATTAAATATGTTTAATATGTTACTTTATGCAATAAATTAGATATTTACGCCTGTAGGTATAACCCTGTAACATAATACTAGTTTGATCGACCTGAGAATGGAAGCCTTTGCCTCTCAATTGCCCAACTTATACCCACGGGACGTAAGAGGCGGTCAAGTAATAAATTTAATACATATTTAAATACAAGTATCATATACATGTATCATATACATGTATACAGGACCGGTTGGCAGTTTGGGTTTGTACCACTGCCAACTCTTAATCTACCTGAGACAATAAGCAGGTGTACTTTTCGGTGGTACTTACTTGTTGAAATCAATTTATATTGCTTTGAAGTTTATTCACCTTTAATTACGTGAAATATTACCATGTTAAGCTGTTAGCAGCGTCCTTACAGAAAATGTCATCGGTTTTAGGGAGAAATGTATGGTTGTGGACATCAGTTGTGACAGTAGCTGCACCAAAAATATCGAAGTTAAAATGGAAAAAGTGGACTCCGTGGTAAAAACCAGGGACCGGACGGGTACTCGTAAACGGGGTTGTCCGGTCCCTGGTAAAAACCTAGGATGCGACAGAAATTAACGCGGGGGGTGGGGTGATGATATCCTATATTATATAGTAACTAGCTGTCCCGGCGAACTTCGTACCGCCAATTTTTTCCTACCCTCGTGGCGTCAGATCCCGTTCCCGCTGCACCATTTAGGGGGATGAAAAATAGATAATAATTAAATGAAGATTGATCATTTTTCTACCGGAAAGAAAAAATGATGAAATTACTAAAATGGCTATTAAAAAATAAGGGTTGATCGTAGAAGGGTGAAAATTGAGGATTGTATGTATTTTTGTATGTTGTATCATAAAAAAATAGAAATTAAAAATTTTGTCTAAAAAATAAAATAAAAAATTTAGGGGTGGACTACCCCTAACATTTAGGGGGATGAAAAATAGATGTTGGCCCATTCTCAGACCTACTCAATATGCTCACAAAATTTCATCAAAATCGGTCAAGCCGTTTCGGAGGAGTATGGCAACAAAAACTGTGACACGAGAATTGTATATATTAGATAATAGAAACAATACTGCACAAAAATCTACTAGATTAGGCTTTTAACAACAGATTTCGAGTAATATAAGCAAGTTTAAAGTAGTACTCATATCTCAATATTATCCGAAATTAAATTTAAATTTCACTAAAAATTTATTTAAACATCTTACCTCCTATACTATCTCGTCTAAATCTAATCTAAATTAAATCTAATCTATGTAATATGATTATACTTGTCTTATGTCGTATTATTTATTTATTTGTGCTTTAAAACTATTTATGTCATAGCATTTCATGCTAGTATAGACGCTTAGACACAGTATATATCTCACAAAACAGAATGGCAACGTAGTGCGACCACTAAAATTAATAGACTAGTTTAACGACATGCGTGTCGTAACGTAACACTATAATATGATTTTTTTAATATAGGTACTAATTATATTCTCTTTAAGTGCCACATTTTGAATGCTCTGCGTATTTTTTTCCTAAACGAAATATCAAATATATACATCAGAGACAATCTGCGGTAGCCTAGTGGTATGGGTAATGGACTGCTGAGACGATGTCTCGGGTTCGATCCCAGGTTTACCATGGCACACACCAATGACTTTTCGATGCTTTTCGAAGTTATGTGTGTATTTATCGCAGGTTTATAAGTGCCCGGTTAATGGCAATAGGCTCGCCACCTATTACATTGGGACCTAAACATAAACTGGCGAAATGTGGGTGCTAGCACCTCTGCCTACCCCTTCGGGGAATACAGGCGTGAGTTTATGTTATGTTATGTTATGTTACATCAGAGACAAAAAAAACAGCCACAACGAATTTTCTTTAATGTCTGAAAAATCTGATTGATCTGCACCGGTGTGAAGCGACTTTATGTTTATAAATGACAAATCCACAATACTAGAACCCGTCATATTTAACCTTAAGCTGTCAACTGCGGAGTGGCGCGCCGCGTATTTGCCAACCCGGCAACTGAGACTAAATAATAAATCTTGGCTGTTATATAACACAGATGCGAATTTTATTTAGCAAAAGTAACCTAATTTCAAGACATTCGACTGACTTGATTTGAAAGAAGAGGGATTTGCTACAGGATTAGTATTGAGCACAGTTTAAATTTTAAAATTAGTAACGCAATATCCACTGTCGACGCCAACCGATTTTTGTAGTTTCTCTGATAAAAGCTGCAGTGTTTACATGGCTATACGATTTCTACATCGATGCAAAAACTACTGAACGGATTTAAAAGCAGTTTTTTTTTCTTTGAAAGATCTTGGTCAGACTTAAAATCCTACTTGAGTTTGAACGCAATCAGTTGAGTAGAACAGGAGATATTGATCTAAAGCTGCACTAACCGACTTCTATGCAAGTGGAGCCGTGGACCTCAGCTAATTTCTAAATTATTATATTCCATAAAATATATCTAAAGTGGTTAACTGAAACTAACTACAATTAAAACGGCGACTGGTTAATAACGGACTAATACATCGGCCGCACAGTGACCAATGTCTATACAGTCGTCACACTCGTGTATAAAAACTAAAAATAATTAAAAAAGAGGGAACTGAAGCTGCCAAATATTCGTCAAGTATTACCTCATTTAAAATGCAAACTCCGTTATTTCTAGTACAAGAGTAACAGAAAACGGGAAGTAGCTATTAACGCGTGAATGTACTCGAGGTGTTAAAAATCGTCGGAGAATTCAGCAGGCAATTGGGGGAAATTGAGGTGCAATTACCGTAGCATAACTCGGTATGATGTAAACTGAAATTGAACCGTGAAACGTGAAACATCTATAATACATGCCTACCCATATATGTATAACGAATTCTAGTCTTTACACGTATGGTCTGGCTACAGTACTTAGTATATAGTAGTAACAGGAGTACCTTTAATGATAAGACCGATATTGACTATTGACACTCCTTGAATTTTCCATACGATCGATAGTTACATTGGACGAATTATTAACAGAGAAACAATAAGCAAAATGGGAATTTTCTTGAAGCCTGAATATTTGCCGAACTATTAATTAAAATAGAGACGTGGAAGTTAGCAACTTGGCTTTTCAATTACAGTATAAATCATTATATTACGAGTACCTATATACACTCGTCTTGGCGATACATTACATGAAAATATTTTTGTAAGACTAATTTTTCTGCGCGAAGGCTCTGATTCCTATGCATGAGCACAAAAATACAACTTCAGCCAACCTTATAGTCGTGGCAAAGTATAAAAATAGTAAGAGAGTTTTTAGATGGATTATTTAATAAATGCAACAACTAAGCATGACGTCGAGAAAAAACTTTCAGCCTTTGTATACTATAAAATTGTCTGACTTAAACAAAATACACTAATTTGAAGCTTGTGTCTGCTAATTCATTGTTCAGAACGCTTTTCAATAACAACGTAATCAATAAGTTTCGTCAACCAAAACCAATAATTTCAACGATACTGTCAAGAAACAGATACTACTGAAAACACAGATGCAGATCCAAGTATGGAATGGTATATTTAGTGATTTCATCATCAGGAATGCAGGAAATTGGATAATATATAACTGGAGACTTTAAGCTTTATTATCTTGAATGAAAGCACGTTATGGACGTCGCGTCGTTACGACCTTTAAACAACAATATACTTGCATACACACTGTTCAGTTAGTATCGTATTCCCATGCGTCAACGGCAAACTCTGATGCAATTCATGTACTAGTAAATCGAGTTAAGAATAGTATGTTCAGTTTCGTGTACGTCATATTTCATGGTGGCTTGGCTTTGAAAGACAACTAAACTTGTTAGGATAGTTAGAAAGTACATATTTTAAAAAATATTGTTTATTGTTAATGAATAATTTACTAGTGAAGTATTAGAGTATTGAAAGTACTTGTCCGAGGGTTTAGGCTTTTTGTCATTGACACATTGTACATGTTATGAATGTTTTGATACATAACTAGTAGCTTTGTGAACAGAAGACTTAGCAAGCACCTTTTTTTACACCAATAGTGCATTCTCTTGATGTTTCTGTCAAAAATTTACAAGATTTGATATAAATAACGTGACAGTAAACTTACATCCTTTCTCCTCATTTCCCCCCTATCAAAAAACTCTCGACAAAAGTTGTGTTTTAAATCAAAGTGAAGTTTGGTGAAAATTAGTAAAGAAATGCGCCCTTTAGGACGGAACTGACAAAAAGACATACGGACAAAAGCAAATCCACCCTGTCGAAACGAGGACTCTTGCTCGGTCAATTATGAGTCTGTGATGGCTCTCTCTTTTGCTGGATGAGGATGAGGATGATTAAAAATTTAACCATTTGTCTCCCGCACTACTTACATGTAATAAATTCACTTTAAGTAAACAAATCCTAGAATGGAAACAGCGAAATGGCAAAAGGAAGGTAGGGTGTATTTCAGCCAGAAATACTCGCAACCAGAAAAAAAGCAGAAGAAAAACGGCAGCTGGGTTTCCATTTAGCAAAAACGTATTTCAAACTAACTTCAAACAACATTGATTTGATGGTTAGGAAAACCTCATTGCTGTTGAATCGTTTTAAAATCCTTTTGAGGGATTTAAGGTATTGAATCATGGGCATCAGAAGCTATTTTGAGATGATGATGGATCGTGGAAGCCCGTGTGACTAGATCAACGAGACATTTGAATGCTAAAATAAATCTCATGTTTTATTACCAATATGGTGAGACGTGGCGCCATTATGAATTAGTTTATAGCACAATAACTATATTTCATTCTAACAATAGTACAGCGTAGGAGATTTTTGGAAATGTCGAAAGTTGAAATGCGTTTATTATTTCGTGTTCAACATAAAGATCGTTTAAAACCACTTGATGACTAAAGGCAAAACAATATTTATTGACGACCTCTATGGCGCAAGCGCAACGTTAGAGCGCTCGACTATCAAAGAAGTCAGAGGTCGCGAGTCCGATTCCCTCTCAATACAAAAGGTAAGAATCGTAATTCGTTCGGGTGCTCTGGCAATGAGACCACTAATACTAAACGGTAGGTTAAAATGACCTCATTTAATTAGGTTTATTTCTCTATAGGCACCACCAAGTACGACGAAGTAGTCTGACGTGTGGGTTGAAAGTCTTCAAACACCCATTAATCATTTTATACCTGGTGTTTAATGGTTTACGATTTATCTTAAACACTGATCATACTTTTATCGTACAAATGCCGTTTTAATGTCCCGTCAACCTAAATCTAGCATTTGAAAACAGTCTTGTGAAAAAAGAAATGTATAATCGAAATGATACGATTACTGGGGTCTAATTCCATATGAAACAACCATGTTGATCAGCTTAAAATTGAAATAGAGGAGCGTCACATTTTTAGAACGTAGTTTTACGAATAGTCTAATAGTTTTAGAATCGCAGTAGTACCCAGTAGTTCAGTGCGAGCACTCGGCTAACCTTGGCACCGAACCTAGTCCATGAAGGTTACCTATCAGTCATCCCTTAAGTGCTTCAGCAGTTGTCCGAGGATGGAGTAATTCAAAACCAAAGTTGCGAATGTTCGGATAAATAATGAAAACAAATCTAAGAAGATCCCGTTCCCATTTGCCGGTTGTCGAGCCCGAATGTTAATCGAGTGTCGGCGCCTCTATTCACACTAATCGGCTGTCGGCCACGGTCGAAGCTGGTGCCAATTTTTTAACACAGTACGCGAGTCAACTGTACGCCATAGACGTTGACGAAGTTCTTCGTGATGTATTATTATTTGAGAATAAAACGAATAAAGACAGCTTAATAAATAAAATATTGATTGAGTTCACCCACTATCATCATGATACGAGATAGTAAAATTTCAAATTACATTTTAAAACGACAATTACATTCATCAAATATCAGTATATCAGTGAGCGCAAACTAAGGGTTGTCGGCCCCGACATCCGACAAATGTGAACACTGAAGCGTCATACGAGCGAAATTTGTCACGATATATTCCGTGCGTAGTGGTCCAACAAGTGTGAATTCCTTCACTTCACTTCACTTCAATTCACAAATATCCGATAAAAATACAGAATAACAGTCGATAAATTGTAACAGGCTGTAGAATATTTTTAGTCGATTGTTAGAATACCATCAACGTGAGATCACATTTTCGTAAAAAATAACAATAATATGTAGTTGTAGGCTTGTAGACTACCATCATTGTGGATTACTGAGCCAACGACGTTTAGTTCAATGTTATGATATACATAATTGATTGCATATGGAAAGAGTAGGTAGGTAGGTACTGAAATGAGATTGTATGGAAACAACAAAACCCACAATGTGCGTACCAGACGTAGTCGGAAAGGTTAAGGAGATAATAAAATCCCATGACGCAAATCAGATATCTAACCAAGTAAGGAACCAACGGGTTGACATTTCAACAACCTAATAACACGTAATTGTATAAATATAAAAAATCACGAACCGACTTAAGTTCTATCTCAGACAATATAGGGTTTGTATAATATAATCTAAGAGTTATTATATAACTAGCTGTTGCCCGCAGCTCCTAAGCCAGCAACTTAGCCTTAGTCCTTTCTTGAGGTCTAATTTACCCCATACCAAATTTCAGCAAAATAACTTCAGCTGTTTAGGCGCGAAAGCGTCGCCATACATACAGACAGACAGAGTTACTTTCGCATGAATAATATAATGGATAGAGAATGTTGATATTAACTCCAAAATCAATTTTCCGATGGCCTGGAAACAGCACCAAATTTTTTTTCATGTCATGTAAGTGCCAGTAACATCACGGACAGTAGTCAGTACCGTAGAAATTTTATCGATTTCAGTGTCAAGTCGCAAGTGGATTGTTGCTATATCCGTCAATACGAACCGTAAGTATCTTCAAGCCCAATAAAATACGATCACCGATTGTTGAAAACTGATGCGTAATTTTATAACAAGACTGTGTTGTTTATAGTGTCCATTGTGATTAAACTATGTTGAATTATAGTCTACACTCTACAGTATTAATTAACAATATTACTGGACGCCCATTATAGAATTAGCAATAAATTCTGACTACCTACTTACCGAGTTAATTTTCTATTAAGAAATTTTGAAATTATGCCTATATATTACAGTTGACACATTTCTTCTCAGTAACTGTTTCGTTCAGTAAGAGAGCGCGTTGGACGCAAGTGAATAAATGTCAATCATAATTATATCATGACATGGGCAGATGCAGACAATCTATTTGCAGCACTAATCTAAGTTCATTTGTATATTAACTATACGCCTCTGAAATACAACTATTTTTTATAGGATTGACATTTTAGCGGGTCCATTATAGACTAACCCGTACTTTATTTAACAAACAATAAAAAGGTAGCTGTAGTCTATCCTAATGTAAAATTAAGCTTCTTTGGATTTAACTCTAATACACGTAGGTATCGAAGAACGTTAATTGTCTCCATTAAAACTTATTAATATCTTCCTGCGGTCACTGACTGGGTTATTAGACAAATCAGACGCGTGGGCGCCAGAACCCTGTGACCTTAGATTACATTAATAGCCCGCTTAATGCACCGTGCAGGGGTTCTTAGGACCGCAATCAAGTGCAACAGTCGTAATATTTCAAAAGAATGTACATATAATGTATACGTACAGAATAAACTTTAATAGTTTTTCTAACGAAATAAGAAGATCACGTACACACATAATTTTAATCGCTACACATTCGTTGCTGCGTTAATGCCACAGTGGATCAGTCGCGCCTAACAAAACCACCAGTGTACAACGCGACGGACGAAATAGTGTTGTAGACACTCGGTTTCTAATTCTGTACAGTGACGTTCTTAGTCCGAAACAATCGAAAGTTATTCCTAGTGCTAAACTGAAACACGTGACTTGGTATGCTGCGTTCTATTCAGACGAAACGATTTGCGGAAGTCTGTTCGATAAATTATATTGACTTTCTTATAAAGTATCGATTTGATATTTAGCCAAAATTAATAAAGGAGGTTTTGCCAAAAGGCACACGCTCAGACGGCAGACTGGCATATGGAAGTCGTAGTAAAATGACTAATACGGATAGATTCCTTTGCCATGACAGAATTTCACCCATGAAAAGTGAAAGATAGATGAAATATATAAAAATTGTGGTAGTAAGTACTAAGAAAACAAGATCATCTTAATGGTCTTTATCCAAATTATGTAAACTCCCAAGATATGACAAATTGGCACCGCAGCTATAGGTTACTACTTATTGCCAGTGTTGAAATAAAGTATCCTGAGCAAATCCTTGCTATTATAAAAGGTATTAATACTTGTATAATAATATTACGAAATTTAGAAACATCGTCGGTAAGTATCATAATTATAGTAACAAAACGTTACCCGGGTACCGCTATAAGTATGGGTGTTGATTATCGCGAATAAACATATACTATGTCCTTTCTTTACCAAATTTCAACAAAATCAGTCCAGAGACTTACGCGTGAAGCCAGACAGACAGTTTTGTACTTATAATATTAATTTGGAACTGCAATAAAGGAAGATATGATAAATATAAATAAAAGCATAAAAATGACGTAAGAGGTTATCATGAATGACATTCCTGAAAGTCAATAGGCACAAATTTATACTTCGGGCTATATTCGTAAATATAAATCCGCTGCGCTCTGCAATCGACCTCCAGCCAGTTACATTCCTGTATTGCCTACAGTTAACCCTTTTCTTCACTGCAAACACTCTGATTCCGGTTGACTTACAGTCAACCAGAAGTGATGTTGCGCCATACAGATCAAACTATGTAATTAGCGGCAAAAAGGTAACAGACGGGTTTAGCAGGTTGATAACAACAACAGAAAACAAAATATCACAGTAAGCATTACGATATCAACGCTCTACAGACTCATAATGCTAATATACTATATCCATTTACATCTACGTGTTTCGTATATACGAGGGTCATTTGAAAAGTTCTTAGCCTAACCTACTTAATGAAACCACATGATTTATATTTTATTTTTATTTTTCAACATACTCTCCTCCGAGCTCAAAACACTTTTTCCATCGAACCGGTAAGGCTTCGATTCCTGTTTTAAAAAAATCTTCGTCTAACTCCTCAAAATACGCGTCTACGGCGGCTATGACCTCTTCATTTTTATAAAAATGTTTACCACCTAAAAATTTTTTCAGTTTTGGAAATAGGTAAAAGTCGGACGGTGCTAAATCCGGTGAATATGGGGGATGGGGTAACAATTCAAACCCACACTTATGGATTTCTGCCATGGATTGTGCAGAGGTGTGAACGCGCGCATTGTCCTGATGAAACAAGACCTTTCTTCTCTATAAACCGGGACGTTTTTCTTTTATTATTTCTCTTAAACGACGCAGCAAGTTGCAATAATAATCGGAGTTAATTGTTTCACCCTTTTTTAAATAATCCACCAGAATTATACCCTTTGCATCCCAAAAAACCGATGCCATAACTTTTCCTGCCGATAAAACCACCTTGGCCTTCTTTGGGGTGGGTGATCCTACTCTTTTCCATTGTTTTGACTGTTCTTTTGTCTCTGGTGTATTATGGTGAACCCAAGTTTCATCCATGGTTATAAATCTTTCAATAAATTCTAGTGGATCAGCTTCATATAACTCTAAACAGTCGCGGGTAGTTGTGAGTCGGTTGCGTTTTTTTTCGACTGAAAGCAGCCGCGGTACCCACCGCGCAGACACCTTAGAAAATCCAAGTACACTAGTAATTATATTATGCGTTCGCTCAGAAGAGATGCCTACAGTCTTAGCTATCTCTTCGACATTCAATCTTCGATCAGATAAAATTAAATCACAGATTTTTTCTTTATTTTCATCAGTGGAAGCCGTGGAAGGCCTGCCACTACGGGGTTCATCTTGAATTGTTTCACGACCACGTTTGAACTCTGCCACCCAGTTTTTAACCGTCGCATACGAAGGAGCAGATTCACCCAAAGTAGCAGACATGTCTTCATGTATCTTTTTTGGAGTTAAACCTTTCAAATTCAAGTACTTAATCACTGAACGATGTTCAATTTTGTCCATTTTCAAAAATAGCTCCGACTTGACTTACTGTATCGCGTGTAAATAAATAATGAATCGTTATAGATAAACTAAACTGTGCCTACTTGTTACTATATAACGTAGCTACAAAATGAGGGTAGTTATAAAATTTATTAATGACTCCAACTATGTTAGGCTAAGAACTTTTCAAATGACCCTCGTATATAAATGCCTTTAGGTAAACAGCTGTAAACAAGTTTTTAATAAAGAAACTCAACAGCTAAATATACATAGTCCTTTTGACTTTTCGGCACTTTTTGGCAATTCGATGAGACATTCTGAAATTTTCCTACTGATTGAGCGTCTGAGAAATACCGATAAGATTTATGCCTTCTTTGGTCAACCGGATTTTTGTTAAAATAGTCACTAGCTTTTTTTCACTCTACATTACCAATAACGCATTCTCAAACCGCACGTATTTTGAGAATACCAATAATTTACCGGATCCTCTTGGGCGATGTAAAAGTCATCAACAGGATTACTTAACATTTTAAGATGCCAGTCAGATCAATAAATGATGTTACAGTCGTTTTTTAAACATTTTTTATTACTAGGCCAGCTCCTGCTTGTGTCACTTTAGCTCTGACCAGTCTGACCACAGTTCACAGTCGTGTGAAAGGTCGCGTCGCGTTTCTCAATTCGGTACATTAAGTATCACGTCCAGCAATATCTTTGCATACTGTCAATGAATTTTACTATTAATTTTTATTTGGAAGAGAATTTAGAATATTTAGAAGAGATTCTATTATTAAATGACGACGACTAACGATTATACCTACGAGTAATGAATGACTCGCTAAAAAGAATTAAAAACCAAAGGTGGCACGGCATGTAATCCTCTGCAAAGTCTACAATATTGAAATATGCAAATAGCGAGTTGCAGCTGTTGCAGGGAATTTAACCCTGTATAATATTGACATAATCAATGAATGTTACTAGGTAAACCTTGTAGGAAACGTGATACTTGCAACAAAAAACGAAAACTGCAACCTCACCTCAGATTTTAGGTGCAGTATGTGGGTTTTAACTGAGACATCTTTTAAGATGTCAAAATACAAGTAATACACAAATATATGAACTGTAACACTTCTGATTTCCCAACCACAAAACGCAATTTGTTCAGTATGTCATGTCTTGTGGTTGACCTAATTCAGCTTACTCAATAAAATTAGATTAACCTTATACTAAACTTGATTTAATATTGTATTGATAAATAAACCACACAATACTTTTTCAGATCTAATCACACTACAAAGCTCATTTGATAAAACTGCAGTTACTGCTGTCATATTCGTGGAAGCTGAATTAAGTTCATAAGCTCAAGATCGATTTAATATGCTCCACATTAAACCAGTTTAAACCAATCATCATCACATAACTTGTCTCGGTTGCATTAAAAAGAAAAACACTAAAAATATGGATAAATTAAAATGAAGGATAAATTGAAGGAGTAAGTGAACATGACCCCACTACCATTCAATCTTTCTCAGTAGTCAGTATCTAATGAAGGAATAAAATGTTGCTTTGTTCAAAAATTAATTGTAATTTTGGCAATACCCATGCTTTTATTTGTTGTAAACTTATTTATTTTATCAACATTTTCGACAAAAACCGAAACAATATAATTTTTTTCATTTCATTTTTTTTTCATTTATTCATAATTTGCGAGATATGGGTATTGTACATTGATGTTCATTGTTATTGTGGAAGTATCACCATATTCAACCACACGGCATGCAAATGATTTTGTTGACATTTCTAATTAACAAGTTATAACAATTATGTCAGGCATCAATATTTAAAATTACACAATGTCATAGGGTACATAATACAAAATATAAACAATAAGTAAATTAGGGCATGTCAAACAATAAATTAAATTTCAAATTTCATCAAATACTTATGTCAATATTATATTCAAAACAGATTTAAGAAATTTTATTATGATTAATTACAATTTGTCAGTTAAAAAATCATTTATGGAGTAATACCCTTTTTCAACCAGTAGTTGCTTGACTTTACTTTTGAAGGTCTCAATGCTATGAATTTCTAGGATTGATTTACGCAAATGATTATATATTCGTGGAGCCATGCAAAATATACTGTTATTAATTAAGGCTGTTCTATTTGTTGGGATACATATTTTTAGGTTATGCCTTCTACTATTAAGTTTACAATAGCTATTAATGTTATTTTTTACAAATAGCACAACATCGAGTATATACAAACTAGGTAGTGTCAAAATCTTTAATTCGCTGAAGAACGGTTTACAACTGTCCTAATCGTGAATCAGAAAAACAAAATTAGGTCAAGAATCTAAGGCTAGAGATAACAATAACATTGAACTTGAACTCTTATAATATTCAACTTGGATGTGTCTGGGACTAATGCAAGTATGATGATGACGGCTTCAGCCGTCCTCGTAACTGTGACTTGCAACCAGTTTGATATAGAACATATTTTTACGTTTGTTAGAAACTAGTTGCGATAGAAGAATATTTTCTTTTATTATGCAACCAGTTGCCAACTAAGAGCTTTCTTTTTGTGTTTTTATCTGCAATCAGTCTCTTGACCATAAACAGATTTGCTGCTAGCTTGTTACAATATGTAGAGTGCCATGTATCTCTCAGCAGAGATATCCACTCCTTAGGTTGTGCAGGTTAGCTAGGTTGCCATGTGCAGCCCAAGTATGTCCTTTCGTTTTAGCCTTTTGGTGTAGCTCTGACATGTTAGCCCGGCAGCAAGCGCATTGGGGTGGTTTTCCAAACGTCTCTGGTACTTTAGGGCACACATTTTGATATCCTCCTTTACTGTGTTCACCTAGAGGTTTTCATGTATCTCGTTGTTGGTTACAAGCAATGGGGCCTGTGCTATTGTTCGGAGTATAATGTTTTGCATCCGTTGCAATATTGAGATTTTTGAGTTGCTGCAGCTACCCCACAGCTGTATTCCATACATCCAAACTGGCTTTAATATGGTCTTATAGATTAGGAGTTTGTTATCTGTGGATAGTTTGCTGTTGCGTCCAACTAGCCAGTGAAGGTCCCTGTACCGCAGTTTTAGTTCCTCCCTTTTAGCCTTTATGTGGTTCTTCAATGTTAGTCGCCGATCAAGATGTCAGCCAAGATATTCTGTTGGTGTCCTTATGTGGTAATATTGCATTGCATTGCATTCGAAATCTCAGAAACTATAACACCGCCAAGAACGCATATATTGTACACACACAAATTTACTGTTAATCCTAATGTATGTGTCTAAACGCAAGTTCAGATACCTCTTATGCTATCTTTCTTTGAAAATAAAAATCCCCATACATCGACACGACAACCTACTGTACTTGCCATAACATTCTAAATGTTTTATACCTTTTCGATCATATTAAGTATGTAAGTTAGTTGCCATTAAAGGCAAAAACATCTTTCATCACAACTGGTTGCGAATCACAGTTGTGAGGGCAGCCGAAGCAGATGCGTCATGGTAGGCACAATGGTACGGGATGTCAGAACTACCCTAGATTTCAATTTGTGGATATGGATATAGTAATAATATCCATGTTTATAACTGCAGTGATGCTGGCATTACTGTGATAGTTGGTTTTCAAAGAACTCCCCACATTTGCATATCATCTTAGAATAAATAAATAAAAATACTTAATAAATATTCCACAATATTTTACACAATGCTATATAGACCCAATGTAAGCATAGTTTAACTAGCTTGTGTTATGGAATCTAGAATGCAGATAAACATACTTAGATACCTTTTTTGTAACATAGTTTACATAATTATTTAGAATGCATTCAAAATCCACAGGTTTGTATCAAATGCAACACATTTCTGTGTACGTCAAATGGTCAAATGATCGTACACTATACCTAATATATGTATATTACATTATCGAAATTATATGAGTTACAAAATAACCTAGTTAATTTATCCATGGTGAACTGTGTAACCACTTTTTGATCACCAAATGTCATGGCTGTTAAGGCTGACACTACTAAAAAGTACAATGTGATGGATACTGTTGAAACATATGGAAACTGCTACAATGTAAAAGACACTTGGAAAATGATGAATGTAAAACGGATAATCCTACAATATCGAGTGTGCTGAATAACAGAATGTACTGAGAGTGAGATATTTTAAAAGTGTTTTTGAGTGACAATCAGACAGTACTACTACTACTTCATGTAGGGACTAGTTGCTGTTGAACATATGGGTAATTCACAGACCTACTGTATGGACCATTTTACCCATTGTACCTATACATCTACTACCATGGATTTTCATATGAGAACTGGGATGGACTGTTTAATGTGTTCTCCGAGGTAACAAGACTAATGCAAATATATTCATACATATAAATATTTAGTCTGAACAGGAATCGAACGTGCAAACTTTGCATAGTAGACAAACTCAAATTGCAACTGTCCCAATGTATAAAAGTAATGGTTAACATAAGCTGTAGGAACATCACCACCATACCAGTATCAGTCTTCTGTTTATGAGATTTTAAGGAAGCAAAGATGTTGATTGATAGGGTAACAAACATAACCAATGATGAGCATTGGAATGTGCAAGTCAGCTTCTTGAAGGGTGTATCAAGTCTTGTTCTGTAGCAAAAATAATTTTTATTCTTGTACCTAAGAATAAAAATTGTTTTTGCATAGAGTTAGAAAAGCATATAATATGATAAACAAGAATGAAATTTCAATAGCATTATCCATGTACCGAACGGAAGGCTCTCAGATAATTAAATAGTGAATTCAATGCCACAGAAGTGAGGATTGTCTTCAGAGTGTTAGGATGAATGGTGATAGTGGAAGAATTGTGACAGAATTGCCACCTCAAAAGGTCTCAGGCAGGAATTTGTAGCTATATCTTGGTTATTCAATCTCTTCATGAAAACCAGTAGGTAAATATGGAATAAATGTAGGTGGACTGCATGATAAGTATCTGCTATATACTGATGAAAAAGTAATACAAATCAATTGCAGAAGAGTTACCAAAAATTATACACAGTACGAGACCATTAAAGCAAGATATGAATCAATGACTGATTGAATTATGATTGAAGGTAAATGTAGTACTTGTCTCGGGTTTGTATTGGTACTTGGACATTTGGTCAGAAGCGATTAAAGACGTTGATAGAGGAGTGACTACAAGAAATAGCGCAAACGGTGCCTGTCTATATTCATCCATATTTTATTTTATTTAAAAAAATGCTTTTTCTCATATGAATTCAATAAAGTCACGAATATAATGATACTATTAGAGTATAGGTAGATTAAAATAAATTACGGCTTATAATGTTGAAAAGAAACTGTACTTACTTAATTGAACTCATTAACTGGCAATAATTTCAAACACTTATGTGTTGTAATTGGTTTAGAGGTTTACTTAATATAAATCAGTACATATATTTTACAAATAAATGCTTCTAAGACTTGTAGGTTGTTAACGAACATACACTTATTCTACTAGGTATTAGAGCTATATGTTATGATAATTCGCGGACTACATTATTTAGCATCCAGAAACAAATTCTATAATAACCATAGATGTCTCTATGAAATAAATACAATTTGAAAGTTGATTATAGTCACCACTATATTTATAGATAACATTATGTTTATAGAAATGAAACTAAAAAGATACAATTAACTGGCACATAAGATTCATGTTTATGGTAACATAAATAAATAAATAAATATTCCACAATAGTCTACACAACACTATCTAGACCGAAGGTAAGCTTTCATAGCTTGCTATGGAATATTTGTGAGGGAGTTGTGGCAATAATAAGACTTTTGCATCCATATTCCAAATAGGACACAAGCACCCATGTATATGCATGGCTAGCTTAATTCATTTCAACTGTATTAATTAAGCTAATACCCAGTCACATCAGGCATACAACTATGTAAGCTAACAAGACTGTAACAAGCCTGCATGATAACAGGGTGAAAGTAAGGAGAAACAAAAAATAGAACAGTCAAAACTTACCTGATGGAGAGCTGTGAGGCCGTCAACGTTGGCGGTGTTGATATCAGCCCCGCGTTTCAGTAATCGGTGGACCTCGTCCTTGTCTCCTGCCGTACAAGCCGCCAAAAACACGATTCCAGAAGAAAACTGGATCCTCGACGCCCGCCGCGGTGACGGAGACTGCTTGTTCGTGTCGGATTCTTCCCATCTTTTCAGTTGCTCCGCTCTCTTGAATAACGCTGACGAAGACCTATTATCCGTCATTTTAACTCTCGACAAACCACTTTGCACTCAATATGGTCCATGCGAACACTTTTCACGCTGCATAGATTGTGTTTTTACTGCATACAGTACACAAACGCCGAGTCCATAACTTAATTGCCAAAAAAGGAAACATGAAAGAGGAAACGATAAAGGGAGATTGATACTAAGAAGCATTCACGCGATCATTGTTCCGAACACTTGTTGAATAAGACGAATTGTATATCCGGACTCTGATTCTATGTACATGACATAACCAATAAGCTAGACATTTAGCGTGGCAGCCATTACGAGAATAAATTTAAACAGCCTACTGAAGTACCTACATACCGAATGCAAAAAGAAAAACTAGGCAGCGAATGAGAATGACGGAAGAAGAAAACGCCTAGCGCCACCTAGCCCAACAAACGTACTGAGTTGCCATAACGAAAAGTTCACTGATGGTGATGTTACGAAAAAAAATGTAATTGAAAACAAAATACGATGATACTCTCGTTTATTTCATTGACCAAAGATTAGGTCTAAAAGCTGCAATCATTCGGGATATTATTGGAATTCGCTTTGAATTCAGAACACTAAACCGGAGCAATATTAATTCATAAGAGCTCTCTCTCTTCCAAACAAAAGCACATAGCACAATAATATTATGTAATCAAAGAGGTGCATGACATGACAATGACATGCATGATGGTTTACCAACTGAGAGTAGCTCCACCCTGGTACTCTGCATCAGAACGTTTAGAATTCCATGCACGATGACTATGGTTCACACGCATCTGGAATAAATTCTATTCTGAACTGAATTTCTCTCACCATGAAATTGAGAAATACCTATGTAGCTTTCTGGAATTAAGAACGCTCGTACTTAGTTCTAAATTCCAGAAAGCTAGTTACTTATTCCTTCAATTTTCACAAAATTTTGATATCGTGATCTATTTTCAACATAGGTTCGAGGAATAATTTTGATAAAATTTGTTATTACGAGCCCACGGTATTAATTTCATTGAACCTGACCGGTTTCGTCATAAGGTATTTACATAGGTATAGGTAACGTTTCGATTGTTCTAATTTCTATACCTACCTATGTATATATCCTCAATATGTGTAACAACAAATTCCATCAAGTGCCATCATTCAACAGTATAAACTCGGAGTCTTGAACAGAATGAGACGTTTTTTCACGCCGGAGCAGCGGTGTCTTCTATTTATGACCCAAATTCGTTTCTGCGTGGAATACTGCTCACATTTCTGGGATGGCTCCGTAAAGTACTTACTAGATGCTCTCGACCGGTTGCAGTGACGTGCGGTCCGCATTATTAGGAATCCTAAGGTCACGATCACCCTCGAGTCTTTGCAGATGCGTAGAAATGTTGCGTTTTTGGCAGTATTCTACCGTCTCTACCATGATGAATATTCTGATGAGCTCTTCCAATTACTCCCACCCTCTCCTTTCCTTCACAGGACGACACGTGCAGAGCTAAGATGCCACCCGTATACGGTGCAGAGTATACCTGCTAGAACCAAGCGTTTCAGTGAGTCATTCTTAACCGCACCACTAAGGCCTGGAACTCCCTGCCAGCTCACGTGTTTCCTTCTTTCTACAGTCCCGGGTACAGCATCAGATTGGACATTTGCTCTCATATTTATCAACTGGTTATCAACCAACAGATGTTGCTACATGTTGTTTAGTTGAGACGACCGACGATAATTATTTGTACATTGTGTTACTCAATTTCAAACATGGGCAGACGGGTGGATATAGGGTTTTATTTCAAGGTTTCCTTTTGCTTGTTTTTCGTTAGTCACCCCTTGGTGATACTTACATACATTCTCCATTACCAAACGACTACACGATCGTTGAACTGTCCTTGACCATACTTAACATTTCTCAATGCCCTCAGCACTGGGAATCTAGTCGAGTTCAGGCTAGTTGACCGTTTTTTGAAATAGGTCTTAAATGTTTGATTTTAATGCAATTTTAAAGCACTTACGGTGTTGGCTAATTATTCAAATCAATTTAGACTGAAAAAAAGACTGAAAAAATTGTTAGTGTGCCAAGAAAGCCAGGAAATGATTATTCGAAGAACTAATTTATTCACTGAGTGGGAATTATACCTGGGGCACCGGCGTAGCAGTGGAGTTCACAACCACCGCACCACAGAAGCCGTCAATCATCAACATTATCATTTGCGAAAATTCCAACTGTTTTGCTATGCCTGATGATGACTGATTTTCTTCAACTAAAAAAAGAAGTGTCGGGGTCGTGTGATCGGGTGAAACGGCGCACATTGGCCTATGTCCAGCGGTGGACTAATTGACTGATTTACTGAACTAAAAGAAACAAAAAAGCTAAACTGAAATCAAAACTAAACCGCCCGAATCATGTCTCTGTTCTTAAGCATAGAATTTATAAGTATTGCGTCTACTATTGGTTCACAAAACTGTTTGTTTGTTTTCCATTGCATCATGCGAAGATTCCCTAAAGAAAAAATAAGTTTAAAAATCTCTGTCTCTGTCTACGGAAGATTCGCATCATACGGTGCGGCCACAGCATAGATTATTAAATTATTATATATTATATACTAGAGGGCCACAGATTACCAAAAGGGACGGTGTGTGGCGCCCTTGCAGGTATTAATTGAGCTAACCGAACATATCAGAAGGAATTTTATAGCTTGTAACACTTGAATAAAAGTTAATTTTATGTAAAACTTTTAAAATGTTTTTGTTAAATATTACACTTCTTAAAATAAAATGATCAAAATTTTAATACCTGATTTCTTTTTGACCAAATATGCCCATATATTCTATTTTTTGGTAATCGAAAACGTAGCGTCAAAAGGAGTGAGAGATGCCGATTCGACAGAACGCCAAAGAGCGACCGCTCGCCTACCGGTCTGTGTCGCTCAGAATCAGCATTGGTAGTTGAGGCTCTGAGCTCGTAGTTCAGAAATTATTCAAAATTCAAGATGGCCATGTGTCACGATGTGTCTTGAATTGTTTTAGATAAACTTTATTTGTTTTGTGAGAAAAAGTGAACTTACCACAATGGCTGACTTAAGTGTTGATATTACTAAGTTGCCGGACGAGATAAGAGATAAATTAGCCGAATTAGACTTGGAGTTATCTGAAGGTAAGAATGCAGTAAAGTCTGCGTTACTCGTAGATCGATAATTTTGTGTTATTTTTGATTATTTTTGAACTCAATTAGCTCGCTTATTTTGTCTTCTTTACTTTTAGAGTAGTTTTTAGATATTTTTCATATAATTTTTGCCTTTAAAATAAGTTTATATGTTAACGTAATTCGCCAGCTGATGTTTTCGGTAAATAAAGTACAGGTAGAATTCGCATTTGTTAGTTTTTGAGATGTTGTGATAACGTTATGTGTGTTAGTTGCTCACGCTTGACTTAATATATTGTTACACATGGCGTACTAAGGAATGCAACTCTATACGAGATGAATACGCCTAAGAATACACTTCATTCTCGCAATTTACGCGAGTTACTTATGTTGTGACGAGATCAAGTCGATGTCGGGCGCCGTCCGTTCGATCCCTCGTAACACAACTTTAAATTCCAAATTTGAATGAAACAAGTTATAAAACCCTTTATAAATTCACTACCAAACTCACAAGAAGATTATTTTTACTTGGTCTACTTTTATTATCATTAAATCTTGCATTGAAAGTCTAATAAGATTTTTTGTGAACAAATTAAATGGCTAAGACTGGTCAAACTTGAACAAGTTTCTTTTATTCCCATGTACCTAATAATATATTTACCAAATTGTGATGTCTGAACATGTTAAAATTGATTAGAGAGTGTAGAAGTTTTAAATATTTTATGACTACCTAGATTGGCCTGTAAAATGAAGACAAATAATATTACCTGAAAAATAAAATACACAGCAAAGAACTTGTAGGGTAAAAAAAATTACATACTACTTCGTATGAGCTAAAGTTGTTCTTTTGTCAAGTTGACCTGCGGCTATGGTTTTGAGGGTCATGAATTTTAATGAGTCTGGTTATAATAATTCACCCCTCTTTCTCCTATTATATTAAAATAATATAATGTGTAGTAAAAAGATTATGAAACCCTTAAAATCATGTATTATAATATAATTCACGTAATACACAACTGTGTAGAAGTAATTCTTGAATAATTTCTAATAGAACTTTCCATTCATAAGACAACTATAATGGACAAATTTCAATGGTCAGTTATTTTGATACAGTAGTTTGAATTAGTTTGAATGGTAAGAAATCTTGTTACTAAAGAAGTATGACAATGCCATGGAATTCACACTACATTGGACTACTATTTTGTACCCTGTGGTGCAAAAATATTTAGAACCAAAAAGTGGTTTATATGGGCGTGACTAGGCAGTAGGCAGTCAATATAATATATCGCGATTCTGTCAATACAATAGAATTAATGATATGGATTATCATATTATCCAAATATTGATGTGCAAACGCGATTTGCGGCCACATTGGATCACGACTGTGGATCGCAAAATTTAATGACCGTCCGAATCGCGTCCTCTTATTCCTAGGGACAGTTATATTGGATCCCGGCGATGTAGTAGTATAGATAGATTAGAAGAGCTACCCTATTTAGCTTTATAGAGCTACACGGAATGCCGTGGGCGTGGATCACCATGGGGCTGAGCATTTCTCAATAATAATAAAAGTCATTGAAAACTGTATCATTGGCGGCATACGGCTGGCCCCCTCTTACGTGTAACTAACCAGAAGACATAGATGGCGAAAATAATACGGCTGTTAATATTTTATTTGTTAATATATCAAAGAAATGCACTCTTCCACCATACTAATTATTAAAGCATTTAAAAACATACATATTACATTACTTCACTATTAAAAATGCCTAAATGCGTAGCAGTGCAAAGCGAACTCGCAACATTTTATTTTGTTATTGTTTACTGTATTTTAATTGCTTGAATGTTTGCTATGTGCATGTGCGAATTATTTTGCTTGCAAACAAACAAAACAATGTTTTGTTTGTTTATCATTTTTATTTATAACAATGACAGTTTCATCTATCACGCTTTCAAGGCGACAATTTCTACTTCAAAGTTCACGTAAACTTATACTAACATATTAAAAAAGTGTTGCTTATGACACATTGACGCCACAAGTATCACCAATATTCACATATATAAGGCTGGTGGACTGTATTTTGGACAGAAGTCGATACAGATTCACGTCTAAATAAAACAACTACAGAATTGAAAATTGCCCGTGCGTATGTTTACAGCGCCGTCGCCGCCGTCGGCGGCCCCAAGCCCTTGATTATATTAGAATTAGAGGGAGATTGTGTTTCAGCGTCCTTTGGTCGACGCTTTCCCTCATCGCGTTTCTCAAAAATGCCACGCCTTGTTATCAAAATTTCAATTAGCACTGGAAATAGGATAAAAATAACAAGGAGAGTGATATAGTATGCAATAAAATGTTGTAACATGTTTGGGCACGTTAAACTAATTAGAACTGAGTTAAACACACACTAAATATGTCAGACACGCGTAAGTGGACAGGCAAGTCGAGGACGACCTCGATAAATATACAAAGATCAAATGTATTAAAAAAATAGCAAGTCAGGAGCACTTAAAACGGCGGGCTTTGCATAAAAGGTTCAATGACAGTAGACAAACTTCCTGAAGTCTGTAAGGACTGAAGTGGATTGCGGGCTGTCGTCTCTGACTACTCCGGGGGGAGAAAGGCTCTATTCGCATTGAGGGTACCCCTTGCCACCTTCACCTTCACCTTCACCTAGAGCGACCGCGCCCCTCGCTCTTCCCCAGGGCCGTCGTTGTATTTTATTTTTACAATATTGTTGATCTCCATTTAGAACACTGTCCTTCTTACAGATTTATTACTTGTATAGTATTATGTTTTTTACTGACGAGTAAGGTATTTTTTTTTTCGTGCGGAAATCCCCTAAGAGAGTAAGGTACTAAAATCTCCGTTCATATTCCACCCATCGGCAAGGAAAGAGTAACACCTCTAGTGTCACGATGGCTTATATTGCACCGACAAAAGTTTATTAAGGAGGCTTTAGGGTAGTTGAATCTTAGTCTCATATCCATACTAATATTATAAATGCGAGAGTAACTCAGTCTGTCTGTCTGTTACGCTTCCACGCCTAAACTACTGAACCGATTTGGATGAAATTTAGTATAGGGGTAGATTAGACTTTGAGAAAGGATATAGGCTATGTCTGGTCGCGATAACTGACATCCACGCGGGCGGAGCCGGGGTTAAAAACTGGTAATAGTATATAAGTAGGTACATGTATTTAGTAAATCAACAAGTTCTGTGTCATAATAAAATTAACGCAATTACTCATGTCGGTTGTATATTCTGAAGATTATTGATAGCTAAACTTCTAAAATAATCGACAATAAATATCGTACTTTATATTTTATCACACATACGTCATAACTCATAACAGACAATATAATGTAATATACAATGCCAATTACTGTCACAAGCCGATCAAATTTACTCACGGCGAGACAACTCATTTATGGGCAACGATAATTTTGCCAATATTCAATCTGTCTCGTGTTAGACATATCCGAGAAACATTTGGTACACGAAATATCCACGAGTATTTAATACAAAAACGAGTCTTTGTTGACTGGACTCGTTTCATTTTATTTTGTACATTTATGTGTCTTTTTTGTACAGAAACTGTCACATTTCAGAAATCTTAATATATATACTTAATAGGCAACATTCATTATCCGAAATATAATATTTTGCTCAGGATTTTTTGAAATCTTTCGTTCACCACTTTGATCCCTATACTACGTGGATGGTTGGATCTTTTTCTGCACTGTGAGATTTTTTTCTAGTGTACCAATTAATAGACCGTTGTAAATTATTTATCTATTCTATGTTTTGTAGCATAGCTTTGAAAAAGTATCTTGTAACTTTAGACCAGTTAAACGTATAAGCATAGCGATATTCATCATTGTCTGAGAATGTATGATAAGTTAACAACTTCAATCAGTAATATTACCCATTTCCGTATAACAAAGTGCCAGAAGCATCGGTTTAGTTCTTTAACTACCTCTATACCAATATTGTTGTGAGTTATTAGTAATCTAACTATCGCCCGCTCAGCGCTAACTTGGTTATGTCCTAGCTCCCTCATACCCGACCCGACGGATAAATTCATACTTATTGGACTGGGATCAAATTATGGGTTCAAAATTGTGTTAGACGATACATTTTTGCTGTATTACTACCATACTATGCTCCTATAAGTAAAATGCCTTTTTTTACAAATTGTGAGCTAGATCACAGTAAATTGATGCACAAATTAGTTGAAAATCATTTACAGGCAGTATTTCTTACTGTAGCTTAGTTTTTTGGCCATATCTTCGGTTTTAGTTAAGGTAAGGTACGCTTCTGGTCTAAGAACAGGTGTACCGGTGGAACGTGCCTTTTTATTGAATTTCTGCATACTTAATATAATATCTGGTATTCGAACACATACAGGAAGATGAGAGTGTTTGATAGATACATAGATGTTGGGGACTTGTGCCCAGCTCCCCAAACACTGGCTTACTGCGTAGAACAGTAATTGGCGTAAAGTAAAATTGGCGTAGTTAGTATGAACATTCAACTATCTTTAAATTGTATTTCTCTAAGTGCAAAACCTACTGGCGTTATCAAATGTTAATAAAAAACCTGTCGTAACTACAAATTCTTACACCGTAACTATAAAGTTACAATTTTTTATCCCTAAAGTTTCTTTGTTCTCAGGCATGCAAATCCCTGTCCTACATCTACATTAGACATTAATATACATTATTCCTATCCTCCATGCGCGTGCGCTTACGACTTTCTTATACCGTAGTAGCAACATGACGCATCACCTCCAACCCGTTTTGTCATGACTTACTGTGACTAAGCTGCCTCGCCACAATAATTTACGCCTCTCAAATGTATAAAATAATTGTAAATAATTCCAACTAGTTCTGTTTTTGTACAAAACTCATATAGTACTTAGTCAGAAACTGCATGACGCGAAGACGAAAATAACTTTAGGTTTTTTGTATTGTATATTTCAGTTTTTTTTTTCAAGTATTGATGAGTGCCTCATCATAGGCCAACTACTTAAATCATATAATTAAATCGATATGCGTCTAAAAATCTGTGATTTTTAGCGAAAAATTGCACATGGGAACATAATGAACATAAACTTTGTATAAGTATAAATAGACTTATTAATCACTTACAGTAATTAGTATTAAAATAAATATTAAACTTGATAACATTTTCGCTATACGAATATGCAATTTAATAAACCGCAACCGTAGTTTAAGTACAGTTGGAGTGCAAATTGTCAAGTTAGACAGGGCATCGTACTGTCGTACGCTTGACTCTGTGACTGACGACCGAGCCGCGCTTCCGGAGTACGCACTGCACAAAACTTTATCAAGGTGTTGTGGCAGACGTATGCAAACAGCTATCGGCTGTTCGGTTTCAGATCTCGTTTAATTAAAATGTTCATATGTGTATTTAAATTAATTTAGGTATAACATGTTGTTTCGTAATTTTTGAACAGCGTAAAAATCGATCATATAAAAAATAGTTCTTCAAAACGTTCACAATTAGAATTCTTATCACCATGAGCTTTGAATTCCTTCAAATATTTCTAGCATATTTTAAAACGTATGCATGATGTATGCATAAAAATTTGTCAAAATTTGTTTTGTGCGGACACTGCCATCAATGGAGGCAGAGGGTGCATTTAAAAATCAATATCTGCGAGTGACACCAAACAGATTCATTTTGATACGCAAATCTGCATACTGCATAGTACTATGATCTATTCTAAATACTGCATAGGTAAAGGTTTTTATTCTATAAGCCTCTAAGAATAATGCCGTACATATTTTAATGTGAACTTTTAAGTAGCACAAAAGCACTTGTAAACAATAATATTTGCCAAGTTTTAAAAACCGCAGTGATTGAAAATATAGTAGTGACTATTTGTAGTAGGTTATTAAGATTTATTGTAGCCTCGTGTAGCAAGAAATCGCTAGTAATTACTTGGTAGGTCTAAGAACTCTAGTGACATCAACCTATGATGGCGCTGGCTGTGAAGTGTGCTGACTGAAGTGATAAGTGGGCGTCTCTGCACTTTATTAGAGAAGTCAGTCTCAACATCGTGTTGCTTTATAATGATCTCATGGTAATCACAACTTTGGCAAATACTGCTCGTCTCTACGATAATTTAATCCATATTCGGGCTAAGTATGTCTACTAACAGTATGGTAGGAAAGTGCTGTCAGTCGTTATACAGAAACAGTAGCGTTCCATTGAGTGTCACATATTGAATAACACACTTGTACTTTTCCACTGAATTTATTTCTAGACCTGACCGGTTTCGCCTTACGGCATTCTCAAAGGTTCACATTGATGTTTTAAAATTATTCAATATGTGTAGCAGATCCCACCAAGCGCCATCAATCTACAGTATAAACAGTTCCATTGAGTGGTTCAGACTGATGTGATGACCCGGGTTATCACGACTTCGTAGATATTGTTCATAAGCATAATGCTCGCCTCTCTGCATTATTTCGTCTTTCTTGCCATCTTTCCATCTAGTTAGGCAGCATCATTGGAACAAAAGCTTACGTAGAGCTGGTGTTACGATTTTTTACATACGACGATATTATCGATAGTATATCTTATCATGACTTAGCTGTTACGCCCACAATAGTAGGATACCGCCGCCGCTTGATATCTAGAGGATAATACTTACAGTACATAACTGTGTTAAAATGCGAAAACTATGAGAACTATGAATCTAAAGATTCTTTCAGATTCCTTACTATATCTGCAAAGTGCCAAGATAAAAAAAGCAATTTGCTACAGTCAAAATGAAAATAACGACGAAGTGTGTCCCACATCAGACCTACTGTCGGAAGAGTTGTGGGTAGCCCTACCTTGACAAACCTTCGGGGCTTATAAAACTTGTGCTGGGTGTATTATTATTCATTATAATATCACCAGTCTTATAACACATTTAAACATACCACTGAGCTGAGCCAAGGTTTTCTTATTTTCTTTCACACCTTCCAACTTGTTTTTGACGTGATTCATACCATCGCATTGTCTTGCAATCCTTGCCCAACTTGGCGGTCAAGTGATGAACCGTATTCCAGAACGATACTCTGTCCTTAATCTCGGTTTATAGCTAGATCCGAGGACAGATCGTATTCTAGATAACTGTTCTAATGACATTTTGAGAGTTGTGTCACAACTGAGCATTGTTCTGAATAAGGGGCCTAAGTTTTCTTAGAAAATAGGACGTTCTCTAAAATATAGACCACTTATAAATTGAGGATTTCCAACAATTTTACATTAAATAGTAAATACTTTATTATTCTAAAAGGTTATAATATTCTGGAGAACTGCGCACACAATGTAAATTGTGTTATCATAGGTTTGTGTCATCGGGTTTAATTTATATTGAAGTGTCACTAGCTAGTGAGCAGTAGCAGTTAATTATGACAGACACACACAACTCATCCTATATATCATAACTTCACACTTAATATTCAGTACGGTTACTCATACTAACCCACAATAAGATAGCCATAAAAGAAGTTGGCGTAGCATGCGCAAGATCGAGACAAGAATTTTACGATCGTCGTGGTGTGCAGTTGATACTATTATGAACAAATATTTCTTATTCGTTTTAGTCTTGGATATTAAATTATTTTCTTCGTTTGCAAATGATTCGGTGACAGCTGTGAACGAGTGAATGAAATCTTGAACACTTTCGAAGATTTTATTTATGAAATATGAGAAAAAATACTGAAAAATACTATACCCCGTCCATTATATTATTGTATTTTAGACAGATGGAAGTAGTGATTGCATGAAAACTTAAAATATCGACTAAGTTAGAACCTCGATTAAAAAAAATATTATAATTTATTTAATCGAGGATTTAATGTATTATAATTTATTATCTATCTATACATAATAATAAAGTAGTAGATATTTCGTGTCTGTACAATTTATAAATGTATTATAAAACGATTGTGGGGTTATGGTTGAACCATAACGCACACGCTAATCACCAAAATAAAAACTCCTTCTTATTTAGAAATCGGTTAAAAACCGCCAGTTATGTAATATTAAAAAAAATCTGTAGTCGATATCGATTGTGACATTTTCAAGTTATTATAATAAAAACACAGTCGATTGATTTACTACATCCCTAAAATTGCTTTCTGGCTGACGTGAAGTTGTCAATGAAAATTGACGTATTGGTGCCTAATTTTTGTTCGGATTTTCCGGTGTTGACGCAAGAACAAAGTTATACCGACTACTGTCAGTGAGCTGTCTAAAATACAATAATATGATGGACGGAGTATAAGTACTAAAATAGAGTAGGAGGTGATAATTGACTGCGAACAACATTTTTTTACTCAAGTCTGCAATAAATAAAGACATACCTTCTTGGCAGTGAGGTAAATAGTTCTGTTAACTTGAACCTTTAAAATAAACAACACGAGTTTTTCATTTGAACTTTTCCACAAATACTAATGAAAAAAGAGCGCAACTACTATTGCAACAACTAGTCAGGTGTTTTAGCAAAAAAAATACAATTATAAGTTTGCCTTGGTGAGAATTTGAAGTTTATTCAGAGATTAAATACAAGGGTATTTTTTATATGTAACTAAAACTAACTTAGTAAACTAAACTAAAGTCTACTGTCAAAATTTCAAGTTTGTAGGTCCAGTGGTTTAGGCTCTGCGTTAATGAATCAGTCAGTAATTCCGGACAAGTAATTTTATATGAATTCATAGCACTCAAAAATTGTGTGCACTTGACGAGTAATTGGGACGCGTGTCCTCGTTCATTTATTAGTGGCAGTTGGCAATGGTGCCGATGGAGTCAGGAGTTCGGCCATCACTAAGTTGCTTAGATTGCCTGCTCTCTCATCTAAATAAATAAATAAATGAAGTTTTAGTATGTTACTTTTTTCGTCTGATCTAAAAAACCCGTACAGTGAAATCCACCTGTTGGTTAGTTCCTTCTGCGTCTGTGTTGTTTTGTTAAACAGTAAAGAAGTGTACACTACAATGATGTGCATTATTTAATGCTTGTGTGAGATAAATTCAAAGCAAGCTCAGGTTGATAAAGAGCAAAGTTTAAAAAAGGAATATGACTAAAGTTTAATAAATTACCAAAAAGTTTACATAATTAATCAAGTCTGGTTTATTTTTGCTTAATACACAGTGTGATGTATGAAAAATATAGTATCTGAGTACCGCGAGACGCAGACATACAAATGAAATGCATAAGTTCATCTTGGGATCTTCAAATGATATTGAAATGACATTGTTTGCCCTTAAATTTGACTGCGCACTCTGCTACACACACGTGCAGTGCACTCTCTCCAATAAACAGTTGTTTCTCGTTACTTTCTTACTTTGTCGAGTTCGTTTCTCAACCGTTTCACACGTTACTGTCAAACGTTGCATAAACTTGTGAAAATCTATTTTGATGTTTGTGTCTCTTGAGATGGGACAGATATAGTTTTCACGTCTAAAAATGCGGACAGGAGGAGAGTGTATAATAACATAATAAATTAGTTAAATGAATTTTACAGCATTAAGTATGCTAACTATACAAATCGAATACATAGGGAAAAAAAGAAGATCGGTAGATGACTCCACCGTCGCCGTAAGAACGGATAAATAGAAGGGAAATTTGAATCACATCGGGCGTGTCTCGGTAGCCGAATTGGTCAAGATATTCCCCCTGTAAGGGAAAGACTGCGGGTTGGAGTCCCGCCCGAGGAGATTAATTTTTTATGTATTCGATTTGTATAATAAATTAGGTTTCATTGTTACGTCATGGCTTCCAAATTCTCTTCACCTTGAATATAGTTGCTGAGTAGTTTCCTATAAACCGTATTTAATTGAGATATCATTTCAAATGAAAACTATTGTAGCCTTGGCCATATTTCAGATTGTAATATGTTCGTAGAAACGTTAGCAAGACTACACTACATGCTAACAACATATCCTATCGTTTAGTTCCCTACTCAGACTAGTGGCTGTCCCCTGTGTTATATTATGTCAATGGGTTAATGCTCAATTAGGATGGGTAACAGTCGGGCAACGGTTGGTACACATGCTTGCATGTTACCGAATGTACTCAAACTTGTTTTATTCATAGTATTATTTACTGAAAAGTAATAAAACCAGTATTTGACGCAGGCCTATTATGAACATCTAATTTACATACTTAGATCTGCTGTATAAAAGAGTAAGGGATGTTTCTCGTTGTCAAGTTGTCGTTATACAATCACGTTTTAGAATACAACGCAGTTAATTCGTCTCCCATATATGTGTATACCACGATCGTATAATTACAAAAACGGTTAAACAGTATTGGTACTTATTTTGATAGTAATTGAAAGTAAAATTCATATTAAACCTATCACATAAAACACCGCATTTTCACACATTCTCATTAAAACCCTTCGCCATAAATATCCTCGGTTGGTCTACCCATAATTTATTTGCAATCCATTAGCGGGTACTGCCGTGTCGATATTACATTGTCAGGTTCAGATTTGATTATTGGAAAACCTCATTCACGTGGTTATGGTAGTAGACAAACATATTCGTAGCACATGAAATGTTTAAAAAAAAATTTCGATATCAAGATTTGTCCTGCTTGATTGTAACAGATAAACAGTGACAAATAATAAATAGCGTTATACATATACAATATAATACAATACAGTCCACACTAAGATCTCTATTTAGCGCTACCAATATTCAGTTTTGTATATCTATTTTGTCCGCATTTCATCCATTTCAATGTTACTAGCTAAAATGCCAGAGCATCGATCGTTCCTTCGTCATGCGCAGTGTCAGTCACCTCCCTGGACCTGGACATACCTCAATATACTTCTTCCACTGCTTTAATACTGAACTCGAAATGTTATCTTGCATTTTTAAGGTTGCATTTCACTTCCTTCGAAATATTTCTTAGTTCCTACGAATATTAGCTGGTATTTTCTTATTTACCTACGTTAATTAAAACATTGGTATTATAATGAATGGAAACCACTCGAGTAGAAGTCTGTCGCTATAAAACAGCCACTAAGAAAAATAATGGTTTATATTTATAGGGTTGAGGTGGTTTCCACGGAAATTGCGGAGAAATACTACGAAATTAATTTCGCTGTTAGTAGTAATTTACTTTTCTAAGAATGTCTGTAGATTGCATATGTAAATATCAATCTTCTCTTTGAAATTTGAGAATATTACCCTTTCTAGTTTAGTGTAAGTAAATGAATTTATTTATAGTTTGATATACGGGTTTGGGATGCTGTTAAGCGTCGGTACATTGCTTTGTTTGAATTCGTTGGTGATTAAATCACTTAAAGCTAGTAGAGTCGAACAGCCTTACAGTAACTCAAACATTAATAGATTGTTTTATTCAGTAAGCGTGGCGTGGCGGTAGAGGACGCGACTGCCATGTGGGAGGCGCGGGTTCAATCCCCGCTCAGTGCAAACATTCGTATGCATGAATATGGCTATTTGCATTGATCTGGGTGTTTCTACCTATAATATTATTTACAAAAAAGTATATAAGTATGTTTATTCGCATTACATTCCATAACAAAAGTTAGTTAAGCTTAGCATGGGTCTATAATCTATATAGCGTTGTGTAGAATATTATGGAATATTTATTTATTATACATAAATATAGAAGTTGACCACATCGTGCAATATACTTATTTATTAGGACCGTCGAAGCTACTCTCATTAGTAGTTTTTCGCTCCTACCCATAGAACGTTCTAAAACAACGCTAGGTTGGTAGGTAGCTACGAGTATATAATAGTTAGTGCAACATGCAATACAAAATATATACTACACACTTACTTCTAACACTGCAAATACCCGGCACATGATTCAAATGTTATAAATGCCTCTTTTTGTTTAAATTAGGGAGCTTAACGGACTTTTTGGTACAATGTTAAATTGTAACAACGTGAATACTAAAGTGTCATCGCAATCGGAAGAATGACAAAGGACAAATAAACAAGAAACATTCATTTATATAAATAATACCCAGAACTGACATGTCTGACAACTTTCCGAAATACTCAGAATGATAGTGGTTCGCACTAAATAGGGATAAAATGACTCATTGCTAACGAGCCCAGAAAATCGATAACACGCCACTTATCGCAATCAGTTCAATTATTTTAGTCGTTGTGGAGTGGTTCCTCATACGTACTCGTATGTACTGGTACAGTCAGCGTCAGAAATATCTTGACTACAAAGTCTCAAAGTGATCTTAAAACTAAGGTACAAAGAGCAAATAAAACTGTTTCATTGATTTAAATTGTATTATTGTCCGAACTAGGGACGTGTACCGAATATAAGAACAATCCTTCAACAGGAAGGGACGAATATCAAAGAATTAAGTTCATTTTGAGTGTTTTGTTCTCGATCTGATGCTGACTGTACATAAAACAAACACCACATCCAGGCTGTTTTAATTAATAGGAGTTAATGCAGGGACTGTGCGGATTTCCGCAAAAAAAATTGTAATTTTTTCTGTACATTCATAGTTTTTAACTCATTGTAAAGCACATTATTAATCGATATAATTGAGTACTCGTACGTCCGAGAAACATTAACCAACACCCTCCTGGATAGCGTATTAATAAACATATTCATCTTAATGGAATAAGGCAGTGATACTTCATGACAGACGTGAAACTGAGTTAAAATATAGTATGGCATTATGGCATACCTTAGCAGTTAATTAGCTTTTAAAGAATTCATTCTAATAATAATAAAAGTAATAGCATAGGTATAGGTAGTCACTGAAATTTCGAATCAGTAATAGCCCTGTATACACTAATACGCATCTAATTTAAAATATTTGTCATGATAAAAAGTTATAAAAAATAGTTATATTAAATATATTAAAATGAACATTGTGCGCGACTACATAGCAAAAAATCCATTCATTCGGTTATTTACTATTTTAAACAAACTTATAGAAAACGGATACTTTATTTGGTGCTCAATTAATTTTTGCATCTTAAATGCACAAAGTGGTATCGTTTAGGAGGATTTATCGCCAGCGCGCTCTATACACAGTGGAGTTCACTCATAGTTTAGTCAAGAAGTAATTAAATTTTCACACCATCTGCTCGACAATGCCTCATTATATATCATGCAAACCTTACTCAAAGTAAATCATTATAGCCCTTGTCTTTTGCCGGGGTGTAATTTTGTACTGAATTTCATTATAACCCGCCGCGCCGGGCAGTAATGTGATTCTCACTTCTCTTAGTTCTTATTGTTATGCATTTAAAGTCTAATTTCGTCAAAATCGCGCGGCGCGCGGCTGCTGCAGCTGTTGGTGGCCGACGGCGAGGAGGTGGACGGCGGCGCGCGCCGCGCCTCATTTATTTGAAAATCGAACTTATTCGAAAATCGAGCTGGCCACGCCACGGCAAGCCGAACGAAAAAAAATCAATACTTAAAACAAAAGCCGCGAGTATTTCAATACGGTGCAATCAGTATCAGACAAAACTGCAAAAGAAGATAGAATAAAACATTAAGAGCGCGCATAAAGCTAGAAAAAAGTCAGATTTCACCCGCACACTTCATACGTCCCGCTCTCGTCTGTCCACACGTCTGTCGCCCCGCAGTATTTTGTGTGGCAGCTAACCGCTGTGTTTAGTACGCAGGCGCAAAGTATACCCAAAATAATCAGATAAAATTTGGCAAAGTACGAGCTGGATCATTATCTATATAAGGTATACTTTGAACACACAATAATTTTATTTTTGGTGATAGATAAAATTAGTGGGATTTGTAAAATAAACATAAGCATTGAAATAAAACCACTTTTTACGGATTCTATCGCGTATATTTGTTATTATTTACTTTTTAAACCGACGTTTCGGCTGCTGCAAATTTACGCAGAATGAGCTCACTGTGTTGTTAAGTCTTGCTGGATTTTGCTGCTTACTGGGTTTGATTAAGTGGATGACTGGGTCCCAAGCTGGTGGTACGTTCCATCCATCCTCTCTAATAAAATTTGGGTGTCTTTTAATTTCAATAGCCTCGTGGATCATTCTAGGAATATATCGATGAAAGAACATCGATATATTAATAAACATCTTTGTATCTTTGTATACCCGTATATCGCAATAAAATATATTTGAATTGGAATTTGAATTAATATTAATATATAAATTTATTTTGGTGATAGATAAAATGAGTGCGATTTGTAAAATAAACATAAGCAGCTTAGCTTTAATAAACAGCTTAAAATATAGTGGTCAAAAAATGAATGCATATTTTTTGAAATCGTCAAATATTTATACTAAGACAGTTTTATCACGATATAAATTTTAATAAATTTTCACTGTATTATTATAATTTGTTGTGTTTTAGATAAAATCACCCTAAGAACTCTGACGATTCGCTGAATAATTTTACAGGTAGTGCATAAATAATACGAAAAAGTAAGTTATAGAAATATTTATTTCAATAATAATTACAAAATGCTTACATGTAATATACTTGTAATTTTGTTATGAGAAGATAAGAATAAGGTAAATAAATGTATATTTCATACTGAAATTGGTTCAAGACGCCTAAAGATATTACTTTCAGTTCATAAAAGTAGACGATCACGGTAGAAATTTAATTTGAAAAAATATCTGTTTAATCTATAATTGGAAATACAAAAAGAGTTGAAGCTATTCTATGCATATGACGTCAATAATGTGGATATTACGAGGCCGTTTTCGAAATATTGTCATTTTGCTCGACACATGTGATTTTAGAAATGTGATTTCATAGTTAAAAACTGTATTAATTCGAGTTTAAATTAATAAATAAGAAAGATCATCTCAAATACTAATGAGAAAATGAGCTAGGTACGGTATTTACTTATTTTTATTACATGATTTTGATTATTCTACCTGAAACCTACGCCTATTTGTGAATTTTTGTGGAAAAGGTTTAGGAAATGACCTATTACTTATTGTTTTGACGGCTAAACAGTATGAAAAACTTACTACGTATTTTCCTCAAAACTATCTATTACTTGAGTGTATTACTTTTAACTAGTTCATACAGAATATGAAACTAAAAATATTCAAATTGGACAAATTTTTCGAAAAATTCAAACCACAATGGGACTTCAACGCCAGAGCCGTGAACCCTGGCGTTCCAGTGCTCTTACTCTGAGCTAGCCTTCCACGGGCGGTCGTCCGTGTTCCATGTGGTCGATTTTTTCTATTACTTGTTTTATATTTGATTTGCTTGATTTATATAAATGAATGTTTAACCAAAGCAAAGGAAATGGCTTATTATGTAGTGAGATTTTGAAACTCACTTATCTAATATATTTTTTTATAAACAGTACTAGTCGGGATGTACATAACTAATGTGAATGACCATGTGAATCTCAAACCACTCTACTTGTTTTTATTACACTCGGCGCTGGCTAGCCAGTTCCTTTGCTTGAACTTAGCTTACACGCTACTGCGTGTCTAGATTTTACAACGTTGCATATTTTTTAATTCTATTTAGTGAATAGAATCTTAAATGTTTACTAAATGTGAGAAAAAAAATTGCAATAAGCTTACAAGTTACAGTTTTTACTAAGCGATGCGACTGGATCGGATTCATCAGCTTATGTTATATTACAAGTGCAGATTTTAAGATTTTTGATTATTTTATTTTTATTTTTAACACTAGATCATAAGAGCAATGTAACTAACAAAAATATGGGCTTGCCTGAAATAAATCTTTATTATTATTATTACGAGCTGAAGCAACTCTGAAAAGCATTAAAATTGATAATACAATGTATAAGTACTTTCGCGAAATATAATTATATTACTGCTATAAAAAATAACATTAGTTACATACTTCAAACGTGATGTGGTCTAAGACATCTATTTGATTTTCATATACTATACCCGGGCTCCCTGGCAACGGTTGATACAAAAACTGTACTTAGTAACTAAGTAAAGAAAATAAAGAAATATTACTTTCGACAATTAGCCAAGAGTGGAATTCTTAGTCTTTTAGATTCTCTTTAAGAGTTTATCTTTTGATTTTTTTTATTTCCCATAATTTCGACGAACTTTTTCGACGGAAAACAGAAAAACAGTCCTCTTGTCTCAACGGGGCGACCCCGACTAATTGGTGAAACAACAGATGGCCGGCACCTCGGGTCAGGTGCGATAGCAAGAGACCGTTATGCGCTGAATAAGAACGTCGTAAGCGCCGAATTAGTTTTTTTTTAATTACTCGTAAATTCCAGATAATTTTAACAAAGTGAAAAATTGAGTCACTAGGTTTTATAATTTTATACTTTGTACATAAAAATTGACTCAGTTATATGGAATAATCTTGACAATAAATTAATTATAATCAAAAATTAGGCCTAACTTTGTGATCTTATTTTATCGACAAAATATCATTATTTTATGTTTTCACCAAATTGAGTACCTCTCAGATATAACGTATTTTCTATTTAAAAAAAACAAGCTCATTTGAGGCACACTTTCGGGTATAATAATCAAATCAAAGATCGGCAATTTTCCTTTATACCCCCTCTTAAGAAAATGTCTTTGTCTCGCAAACGGTGAGAAAAGTAGAGTATACTCCTCAGGGATAAAACTGATTTTGCCTTGGGCGCGCTTAAATCCTTCACTGCTCTCAGGACTCCATTTTAATTCCCTCACTTCGCTCGGGAATCAACTCAAAACCCCCTCGCTACGCTCGGGAGTTAAATCGGGAGTCCTTCGTTACGCTTAAGATTCAATATCGCGCCCGTGACATAATACAGTGCTTTATCCCCTTGGTGTACAATCTACTATTAAAGAGCTTTGGTAGTAGAGCTTTAATAAAAAAAAAGATCTCCAAAACAATGCAGGTATAGGAATTGGTTTATTTGTCGAAAAATAAAATGTTATTTCCAAATTATACGTACAAACATTAGCCTAATTTTCAAGGCAATCCGTGGCAATGTAAGAATTGATAAAACCTAAGGCATTGAAATATTAATGAAGAATGCATTATCTAAAGAAATTACCATAATCGTCTTTAACACTGAGCAAACTATCGCCTTGAATATGTCCCATTCACGAATGAGGTTGCAGTTTTTTATAAGTATGTGTCGTTTTACTTTCATATTCATATTCATTATAAAGCTATTATTTTAAAGTTACATATTATAGATATACTCATTGAGGCTTCCTTTTTGTGCCTTCTAGAAAGAATATCATTAACGTACAGTCTACCAACCTTAGATGGATTATAATGGTTAAGGGCCAACTGTAAGTAAAGTGTTAAGCAAGATAAGATTACGTGACTTTATTTAAGAAAAGTATCTGCGTTGGGGTGCTGTGGGGTCCCACCAAGATCTTCGGGACCCAAGCCCGCAGCCCAGCAGGTGCAGGTGAGGTTTCACCTGCACCTGCTGAAAAACGGACGAGGCTCTGGCGCTGGCTTTCCCTTCAGGGTTGGGGGGTCAGACGGCAGTCGCCCCCGGAAAGGCCAAAACTTAGCCAAATCAAAAAATGATAGGCAACGTAAGGGATCGCGCGAGGGATAGGGCGCCGCCGCAAAACGGCGCGCAGGAGTGTCGCCCGCCTCTTGTGACAAGTGGACGAGGGCTACCGTGCCTGAGCCGGGCACGGCTAAAGAAGATAGGCCAAAATCGCGATCCCCGTAAACTCCGCTTCGCAACGTGGAACATCGGCACGTTAACTGGTCGCGCGAGGGAGTTGGCCGCCGTACTCTCCAGGCGGAGGGTGGCCGTGGCGTTCCTGCAGGAGACTCGGTGGGAGGGCAGTAGCTCCAAGCTCATTGGGGACGGCTACCAGCTGATGTACACAGGTGCTCCTAATGGGCAGGCCGGGGTGGGCGTGGTGCTCTCCCGGGAGCTTCAGGATGACGTTTTGGAGGTGAAACGCCATAGCGCCCGACTTATGGTTGTGAGGGTGCTTGTCGATGGGATTGTAACCCACCTGATAAGTGCCTACGCTCCACAGTCTGGGTGTGGCGAAGCCGAAAAGATCTCGTTCTGGAACCAACTCGGGGGAGTGCTCCGTGACATTCCGCTGTCGCAGGAGATTGTTCTGGGTGGTGACCTGAACGGTCATGTGTGTGGTGGATGTGAGGAGTTTGGGCGTGTCCACGGTGGTTATGGATACGGTAGCCGAAACCCAGAGGGTGAGCATATCCTCAGAACGTGTGCGGCTGCTGATCTTGCCATCGTGAACACGTACTTCAAAAAGAAGCCCGAACATCTTATCACCTACAAGAGTGGGGGGCGTGCTACCCAGATCGATTTCCTGCTCACTAGGAGGCACAGCATCAGTAGGGTAGCCAACTGCAAGGTTATACCCGGGGAGAGTCTCACTGCGCAACACCGTCTCCTTGTCATGGACCTCCGCGTAAAACCCAAAGGCAAACGAGTTGAGCGCGGCCAACGCAGAATCAAGTGGTGGCTGCTTGATGAAGCCAAGTCCCAGAGTTTCGTCTCAGCTATCGGTGATAAGTGCACTAATGCTGTAGACGAACCAGTGCAAGATTGCTGGGACAAGATTCAGGCAGCTATCCCTGAGGCGGGGAAGGCAGTGCTCGGCACGTCTAAGGGTGGACGCAAGTGTGACAAGGACACCTGGTGATGGAACGACACAGTCCAGAAGGAGATCAGGGTGAAGAAAGCCCTCTTTAAAAAGTGGCAAGCGTCCAAATCTCCCGAAGACCACGACGAGTACAAACAGGCTAAACGCGCCACTAGGAGAGCCGTAGCCAGGGCCAGACGAGACCACTTGCAACCGCTATACAACAAGTTGGAATCGTCTGAGGGGCAAAAGCTCATCTACAAGTTGGCGCGCTCCAGGGCCAAAGCGGTGCAGGCTATAACCAAGTGCCGCTGCATCAAAGACCCTGGAGGAAACCTGTTGTACGAGGAAGTCGCGGTGAAGGAGAGATGGCGCTCATACTTCCACGATCTGCTGAATAAGCAGCATAAAGAGGTGCAGCCACCAGATCTCCCTCCAAATCAAGGACTAGTGCCACCGATAACGCCTGCTGAAGTTCAGACTGCCATTCGTCGCATGAAGAACCGGAAAGCTGTCGGACCCGACGAAGTCCCCATCGAGGCTTGGAAGGCAATGGGTGCCCGTGGTGTGGGCATCCTCGCTAATCTTTATAACCGTATCCTCCTCACCGGTAAAATCCCAAACCAGTGGAGGCTGAGTGTTATTACGCCAGTCTTCAAACCATGAAGCTTTACGAGCGGATAATCGATTCCCGGATCCGACAGGAGAGTACCCTCTCGGAGTGTCAGTATGGGTTCCGCCCCGGACACGGGACTATGGATCCGGCGTTCGCCCTAAGGATCGTCGCGGAGAGATACAGGGCGAGGAACACGCCCCTGTACTGTCTATTCCTAGACATGCAGAAGGCCTTCGACTGTGTGCCTCGCGCGATGATCTGGTGGGCACTGCGGTCCAAAGGAGTCCCAGAGGCTTACATCGACACCATCCGAGACATGTACCAAGATTCCGGTTCCGTGGTTCGGACCGCTGTTGGCGACACGAAAACCTTCCCCATCACCGTCGGGGTACACCAAGGATCCGTACTTAGTCCCTACCTATTCAGCTTGGTGTTAGACGTTTTGTCGGACAGTATCAGAGACTCACATGAGCAGCCTCCATGGTAGCTTATGTATGCTGATGACATTGCGCTGATGGACGCAGACAGGAACAGATTGGTGCGACGTGTGAAAGTGTGGAAGGAGGCGCTTGAGAACGGCGGTCTGAAGCTAAATGTGGCGAAGACAGAGTACTTGGCGTTAAACTCAACAGATCCCACACCCGTTCGCATAGGCGATGACTTGGTCGAGCGCACGGATCAGGTTAAGTACCTGGGATCTGTACTTCACGTTGCTGGTGACATCGACCACGACGTCAAGGCACGTATTGCCGCCGCGTGGGCTAAGTGGCGGGAAATGACTGGCGTCACTTGCGACACTAAAATGCCAGTCAGGCTGAAGGGGCAGGTCTATAAAACAATCATTAGACCTGTCCTCTTACACGGCTGTGAGGCGTGGCCGCTGTTGGAGCGACACAAGCAGATGCTGCGTGTCACGGAGATGAAAATGCTGCGGTGGATGTGTGGAGTCACGCGTAAAGATCGCGTGAGGAACTCGCGCATCCGCGGCAGCCTCCATGTCCGTGACATCGCAGATAAAATGCAAGAGAGCCGCCTCCGCTGGTGCAGCCACGTCTTGCGGAAAACGCCCAGCTACGTGGGTAACAAATGCCTGGCAATGGCGCCCCCACCCGGTCCAGGTAGAAGGGGTAGGCCCAAGAAGTGCTGGCTTGGCGTCGTGGAGGGTGACATGCGTGAAAACGGTCTCACTACCTTGGACGCCCAAGATCGTGCGAAGTGGAGGAGGAAGAGCCGGAAGGCGGACCCTGAGCTCCGAGGGCACCGTGGCCTCGGATGCAATCAGGACTAACGTCTCTATGTGGATGATGATGATGATCTGCGTTGGCGATAAGGGTGCGGACTTCTTCGCTGTTGATACAATCTTTCTTTTTACCTTAATTGGGAAATATCTCGTGTGAATATGAGTTGGCGTTGAAATATAGCGTATAAAATAAAATCACGCTTCTTTGTTGAATCGAAACAATGCTACTTTCGGCGTTTCGTTTTGTGTGAAATGATAGAATCAAAAATCGTTTATATTATTACTAGCTGTTTCCCTCTGTTCCGCCCGCATGGGTGTCACATAGCCTATGTCCTTTCCCAACCTCTAGCCTATCTCTGTAATAAATTTCATCAAGATCAGTTCAGTGTTTACGTGTGAAAGCGTAACATACAGACAGACAGAGTTACTTTCGCATTTATAATTTTAGTATGGACTAGTTTCTGCCCGCGGCTCCGCCCGTCGTTTATCGCGACCAAACATAGCCTGTCCTTTCTCAAGGTCTAATCTACCCCTATACCAAATTTCATCAAAATCGGTTCAGTGGTTTAGGCGTGAATCAAGCGTAACATACAGACAGACAGACAGAGTTACCTTCGCATTTATAATATTATGTATGGATTCACAGAATTGCAGATTCTATGATTATATTAGTATAGACATTATGTGCGTGGACTCTTTCAAAAGTGTACTATTTTATGTTAAATATATTTTCGATTTACATCGATGTCGAAAATCTATGTAATTGCTTAAAAGTCTCCTAGATAATACATATTGAAAATAAAATATGCATATTTATTTTAATTTTTAGAAATTAAAATAAATATGCATATTTCAAGTTTAAGTTATCTTTGGGTATTCTCTGGAATTAGTTCCAGAGAATACCCAAAGATAACTTACATTCACAGAAAGTGTTGAGTAAAGAGGTTGCAGTTGCAGAATGAATGGCATGATTGCTTTTTACCCGACTACGGCGAAGCCAAAAGGAGGGTTATGATTTTGACAGGCTATGTATGTATGTATGTATGTATGTTCATTTGTTCTCTCATAGCTCCTCAAATACTTATTAGAACTGGACAAATGAGGTATCGTTACAAGCGGCTTGGTCGTCCGATGGTTATAGGCTATATGACGTGTCACCCAATCTTGTGTGGCGCCCTCTAGCGCTCATAAGGTATTAAAAAATAAATTTGAGATAAATATGCCGTGTTCGGTATCAAATGAAAGTGCTTAATGAGTACATTTCAAATATGTATAAATTATTTGCTTTACCTTGCCTCAAAATAATTTAAATAAAAAATAAAGTTTAAACTAAAACCCGACTACCGAAAAATCACGCTTTAAAAAGTGACAAACAAGAAAATATCAAGGATAGCCGTGGTCGTATGCCACTTTTTCCTAGAATATATTGTTTTGTTAGAGTAAGTGGCATACGACCACGGCTATCCTTGATATTTTCTTGTTTGTCACTTTTTAAAGCGTGATTTTTCGGTAGTCGGGTTTTAGTTTATTTAGATTTTGAGGTGTAAACAACTATTCATTGTTTATATTTACAACTCGAGTTTCATTCTAACAGACACGACAACTAACAGCGCCTCATTTGCTTCCCTCACATGTTTTGTATTTATTGTCATATATTTTCACTACTAAGAATCCTTAGAAAAAACTGTAATCCTTGTAACCGCAATTTGAGCTTAGCAACCAGCTAGTTTAACCCCTTCATCGACGAACAACAGCATTGTTGTGAAGTTTACTGAAGTCTATTTACACAAGTATAAGTTAAGAAGTATAATCTTCAACTACTGAGAATGTAGGCATCTAATGAGGCCGTCAAGCTGAGTGCCACCACTGTTAACATGGTACATGTTTCCGATGGTGACCCTATTTCCGAGACTTTGCCTTTGCTTAACATCAGGCGAGGGGAAGTCAAATTGACGTGTCCTATAAAAAAAAAAAATTGGATAAACAGAATAAAGAATATTGTGATGAAATATTTTTTGTCTTCAATACGTGTCACGCACGAGCTCATTGATATTGTGTAGCCTACGGGCTACGGGTATTAATTACAAGGTGACTATGTTTGTAAACACACAAACTGTTTGTAAATACCACACCAATCCAATAATATGACTCATACCAAAACGCACGCAAAACACCACCTATAGAAGTGTTGAAAGAAAACTATTTCTAACGAATTTTATCGCGATTTTGATGTTGTATTTTTATTATTGAATATGATCTTGACGTTTCAGTTGCCTTTCCGGGTTAGGGGGAGACTTAGGCCAGTATTATAAAATGGTATTTAGTTGACTCTCAATTTATCTGCCCCTCTAGAAAAGTGGCAACTCGCTGGCGGGCGTTTTGTAATATAGAATGACAAATGTATGGGATTTGACGTTTATGACATGCGTTGACGACTGTCATAAACGTCATTTGTCATTGTATTCTATCATACGCCGGCTTACGAATTGCCGCTGGTCTATAGGGGCTGAGAAGAGATTGTATAGAATAGACAATCTCTCAAATCAGCATATCACCCACATATCAAAAAAACATAACATTGCGTTTCTGTCATTATACCTACGCCTAAACCTCTCGAAGGACCAATTTTCAATATGCATATATGGGGTAGACTGATGAATGATTTATCATCCTAAGTGTACTAATGGGGGCCGAGAGGAAACTAAAACTTGACTGTGACATAAAATCCACTCTCGACCCCCAGGGGTCGAGTGTAGACTGTAGTTAGGGGTCCAGTGGACACATTATTTATTGGGGGTCGAGGGGTCGACAGTGGACTAAACCGTCTATACTAGGCAATACAAGCTATCTTCAGTTAAATCGTGATACAGGGCTGGGTGTCATTCTAGAATAGAGGCCTAAGATGGTCGTGATTTGAGATCAGTATACGTAATAAAATAACACTAAGTAAAATAGTTTTTTTTTTCAATGTGTAATCTTCGTGTTAACGTCCACCAATATCATCTAGTCAGTGGTTCGAACTGTTCGAAGTTTAGATTCTATCCGATGGTTAAGTACATTCCCAATTCTTATTTTACATTACAACCTACCTAAACTATCTAATATTAGTAGGTCTACCATTATGAATACCAACAGTATCGATTGCAAATCGAATAAGATAATCGTTATCAGCTTGCATGGTATTCGTCAGTATGAGGTCAGCACTGTGAATGATTAGAAGTCTGCTTATCATCGTAATGACAAGTGATATTTATAGATGGATACATACTATTATCGTATACATAATATTGTTTATAAATAAATGCATTTATAATAGTTTAATCTAGGCCACGTTTTACCCGATAATTGAAAAATAATAATTACGTTTTCATTGGTTTGTTCACATTAATGAAAAGGAAGATGGCGGATCTTCCTTTTCATTTGAAAATTGGTTAAATTATGTCGGAGTTAAAGCAACTTAATCCTAAGGCGTTGGATACCCCAAGGCCCTAGGTTTTAGTCTTCAGTATCTCATCAGTACCTCAACAGATCTGTCTGCACATTGCATCACACGCTTTACAGCGGTGTAAAGCGTGTTAGTTCTACGGCGAGTATCTACGTAGCCTTGACCACTCCATTCAAAGAAGTATGATCGTCGTCCCTTATATCCACACTATAGGCTAATCTCTATCATTAAGTGCTGAAAGGCTTGTGGAATATGATTACCTACTATATATAATGAAACTACCTAGTCATTTTACAAGCTCGTTAAGCTGACCGTATGTTAATACATACTTTCTACAGTTGGCAGAAAGTTTGGTTATGAAAATGATGGTTACACGTACATTTCAATATTCACCGCATTCTATCTTATTTTACTACGCACTGTATTAAAATAGTGGGTGCGAGGACGGGTCCGTAACTAAACTTCGAGAGTCATATGTTCGATGAATGGAAAATCGACAGAACGTTTGATCGAATATTGCTATTTCGAATGAACCGTTTATCGCCAAACGCAACTTCGACTGAACGTTTTATCGAATATTTATTAATCGATGGATTTAGACATGAAATTTCATGAAAAGGAAGATAAAACCCGTCAAGAAAGTCATGAAAATTGAGGGTGGCGCTGCTGCGCTTAACCTGGTATCCCTGTCATACTACAACTAAACAGTCTTAATGTGTAATAAAGCACAACTGAAGTGCGACCGAGGATAGACCATATCTCCATTGGAAATTATGGTGGAATCTTTCCTCTTTATAACATTGCAATCAACCTCTATAATGTCAAACATTAGTTAACATATTATAATTATAATCTACTATATAAAAATAAGTCGGGTTTTCCTTCCTGATGCTATAAATCCAGAACGCACGAACCGATTTGGCTAATTTTGGTCTTTAATTATTTGTGGAAGTCCAGGGAAGGTTTATACGTTGAGAAAAATTCGAATAATTGCCGGAATAATAAAATCCACGCGAGCGGAGCCGCGGGCAAAAGCTTGTTACGTATAAAATAACGGGCTTATCGCGATTATGTCAAGTAATCGTCGATGTAAGCTTGAATTAATTTTTACATAATAGTTTTTTAATTTTTTATTTTAATAAACATTTTTCACTTAATTTCAGTTGTGCTTCATTATCTTTTTTTTTTCATGAAATTTCATGTCTAAATCTCATTTGAAACAGCAATCCATCGATTAAAAAATATTCGATAAAACGTTCACTCGAAGTTGCGTTTGGCGATAAAAAGTTCATTCGAAATAGCAATATTCGATCAAACGTTCTGTCGACTTTCCATTCATCGAACATATGACTCTCGAAGTTTAGTTACGGACCCTGCGAGGACAACATTACCTTCGCCACCTTCGGCTTAGCACGGCGACCCACACACGGCGTGCGGTTTAGTCGGTCGAGTCATAAACCTCTCCCTCCGGCTCTGGGATGGGAATTTTCCGCATGTAAAAATGTCTACTAAGTGGAAACTTGTTAATTTGTAACTTGTTGTTGTTCATAGTTGTGAATAATTTAAACGCTGAAGTACATACTTGCAGTATGCCAATGCTTCTTCATAATATGTTGACCAAACCATACCGTTTGTGATCATAAATCTACGGCACTATAATATAACCGAAAACAAATAAATACTTTGCCATTACAATCTAATATATAAAATTCTCGTGTCACAGTTTTCGTTGCCATACTCCTCCGAAACGGCTTGACCGATTCTCATGAAATTTTGTGAGCATATTGAGTAGGTCTGAGAATCGGCCAACATCTATTTTTCATCCCCCTAAATGGTGCAGCGGGAACGGGATCTAAAAAATTGTCGGTACGAAGTTCGCCGGGCCAGCTAGTATAATATAAATCATATAAAAATCAAGTTTAAGTCAAAACCGGTGGATTACCACTGCTGAATAAATAAACGTCATATTTCGACATAATGGCAATTCAGTTTACAAATATTTGTTTTGTTTAGCCAAAAATACTGTTACGGCCAACATACGTGTAACTATAACCTAAGTTGTAGTCTTACTTTTAAAAGGCCATGATTGTTATGTGGTTACCGTTCATGGAAATATAAAAACGAATGATGATTAAGGTGAAGTAGCCCTCTCAGATTCCACTGAACACGACTCTGAAATCATGATAGTATGTATTTGTTAGTGTACGAGTGTGTAAGAGTCAAAAATTCAAATGCACTTATATTTTTAATTCAATAGAAAACATGGCAACATATTGCGCGTTGAGGTGAATTAGAGATATTCTGCAGTTATGTGGTGTCTAAACACTGCTCTGCACCTAAAATATATGGAGCGCTTAGCGGTTGGAGTGCGGACATGGTTATCTAACTGGATGATATCCGGAGTACCCCGCCTCGCGATCGTTACGTAACCCCTCCAGGGGAGACTGAGTTAATACCTACTAAACTTAATTCCATAGTCTTTCGAGTGCCGGTAGATATCCAATCATAGAATGAAGTTCAACTAAGACAACTTATTTTTTACATGTTATCGAGGTTATGTCATTTATAGACGGCGGCAAAAATATTTTTTTTATTAAATCAAAAGCCGTTTGTATTATGCTTTGCCGCCCTCAGTTGTTAAAGGATACCCTTGCTAATCTAGAAAAAACACGTGCTTGAAATAAAAACGAAAGTAAATAAATGTTAGATGATTTCCTCTCTTTTTCAAAAAACTCTTTTCACCTAATTTCACCTGCAGATTATGCATAATAAGTAATAATAACATTGATTAGGGCATGCTTAGGAATAATAACCCTTGGATAGGTTAGGTTTGAGTAATAATTACGAATTATATATTAATGCGTTTATTCCAGTTTATTCCTCTTCACTGCGATTAAATAACCAAATGTCACTTTATTCGAAAGCCGTTAGTTACCTAATTTTGATGAATGCTACGTCAACACGTTAAAGTAGGATAAACATCTTAGTGCGAAATTTAGCTCAAATATCTAGGTAAAGAGAATTAACGTTCATTCATCTAAGATTAATTTATCGCTAAAATGTCTATTGTTACTTAAACGATCACTTGATACCCGAAGTCCAAACATTGCCTTCGCATTGACGGGTGTTGTCAATTCTGCCGCTTTTCGGAGCTAGCTTGTCACTCACGTTAATCAATGACTCTTTATCTTTCTCTGAAGATATTTAGTAGATTAGACAGTCGGTAATAAAATATTACTACATTTTTATATTATGTATAGCAATACAAAGCAATATTGTATTGGAATTTCTACTTTCAGAAGTATTTGTATACTTAGTTATCATGCTTGTCACAGATGGACATCATGAAGTTTAGATTTTATTCCATACACGATGTAAAATAAATAGTTATTACGATTCACTGTTGAACATTGCTTTTATTAATTTCTACAGCCTGGAAGCCATCACAGCCAATGTAGTATTATAGATAGTCATAACTGTAGATATACTTCCTACATGGTTCGTTTCAACTGAAACTAACTACTTTTTATGTGGGACTAACTACATTTATATAGGATTGCCATTTTCGTAATGAACTTGCTACTAGCGAAATGACGGCTCGTATCATATACTATCCATTAGTTGATTAAGAGTTACTAAAATGATTATTGTACACACACTACACACGTTGACAGCTAACTTGAGTGAAACGTTACTTGAAAAGCCTTCAGAAAGCTGTCTAATAAACTGATTATAGTTCAGACATGTCAGTACAGCTCGTATCTCTGAAATGGAATCTAATACACGTCAAGTGTAAGTTGGATTCGCATATTGAGGGTTCCGGACACACCTATATCTAGGAATAAACTTAACTCGAGACAAACAAGTGACAATGGGCTACACACATCTCCTACAGTGGAAACATTCGGTTGGCATGTACATAATGTAAAAAAAAGTATATGAGTATCAACTTTTTTAGGATTTAATCATCATAAGATCTTTCTTCGCTTGCACGTTCTCAATGGAGCGGGCTGGCTGTCAAAAAGGTTAAAGACCGAAGTGAATAGATAGAGTGCTGTTGTCTCTGCTGAGAGAGAAGGGTGTCAGAGCTTGTATAGATATAAAATTATACAAAGTTCACACACATACCTATTTGATATTTACTGTGTCATTAATATGTCACATGCAATTTTGTTTCATTCTAATATTCAAAAGACACTGCCATGTTTGGTCTTCAGCCAGTCTTGGCGTATACGCTTTAATGTGCTCGGTCTTTAAGCTTGTGGCACTCGCGGGTGCAGTTTTGTAGTTAAGGAATAGAAACACTCGATCCACTCGCTTGTGTTGTGACCACTTGTCATAAATAAAAGGAACCACTGCATCTCAACTTCTTGAGTCAAGCAAGCCGGTGGTTTCTCTTGTATACCTACCTCGGACCAGGTATACTTACGTTCCACCATTGGTATTTTTCGTACCTACCGAAGTGTCTGCTTTTACCAACTATAGTATACACGAAATATATAGGTAGGTACCTACTTATAAGCATTGATGCAGTAGGTACAGTTCAAAGTCTTATATTAAGCCGATTTAAATAATGGGCCGATCGTGAAGCGCAGTTCAAAATGATTTTCAAAGGCTTCGTGTAAAACTACACATTATCGCTACAAGCACTACCTACCATCTAACAACTACCGCACATACTAGCTGATTATATTATCGGTACCTACTTCATTATGATCACGTTAGTAATTTCATTTTTACGCATCTAGGTAAACTAAACTTATTGTTTTAGATCGTTAAAATATACGCGGACACGGGACATATAGGATTAAACCACGCGTCTCACGTGAACGCGAACCTTAATATGAATGCTCAAAAGTTTTAAAATTGCTATATTTCAGAAGATATTTAATAGAAATGTATGGTGTGAATGGCACTTATTATGTATTTGAAATGCTTAAGCTAAATATTGTATTTAATTGGATAATAAATATAATAAATCTATAGCGTATTCGTCTAAATAGTTCTCCAATTACTACATAAATTGTAACCATTTTTTAGAACTTAAAATGGTTGTACCACGGTATCCTTAACTTAACTTTTATGTAGATCAATAAGGAAGGAAAAACATCACCATACATTCTTTTGTTATAATATCAAGGCAGCATATTCGATTGAAGCTCTAAGGCGGCTTTCATTTTTTTCCGTCATCGTGACGAATTATTTTCATATTTCAACAAATACATGCAAAACCGTATGAAACTATCAAAATTAACCTACCTGCTAAAAACCACATGAGAATCTGTTGGGTAGTTTAGAAACTATCAGCGAACAAACATCGCGGTCTGAGTATCCTGAGGCCGCGCCCGGCTTACTGACGGCACTGTGGCAGGCGTCCGTCACTAGGAGTGTTCGTTATAATACGTAACTGTTAAAATAGCATGTTCTTAAAAAATAGCAATAGCAACTGTTATATATTCAATCAGGCAAACGTTAAATTATTTGATATGTTATTTAACCATCGCGTCGGACAAGTACTTGCCAACAATGTATTGGCGAGCGGCGACAAGCTTCGAGAATTTTATGACGCGAGTGTAGTTCATGCGAAATTGTTCTTTATATATGAGCGTTTAGGATTCATATTGCAATAAATATCTAGTAGGTATGTTTTCGATGCACGAAACGATTCTGCCAAATTATGCTTTACAGTAAGCAAATAAGAGCTATATTTCCAAATTGAAGTTAATGCTATTTTTCTAATATGTTCTTTTGTTCTGTTATAATATTGAAAAGTTAAATTTAAAATGCTATTTTTCTAATATGTTCTTTTGTTCTGCTATAATATTGAAAAGTTAAATTTAAAATGTCATTTTTCTAATATGTTCTTTTGTTCTGTTATAATATTGAAAATTTAAAGTTAAATATTGTTTTGAAATAATCTATGGAGTCCGACATAACCTCCCCTTCCGGCTCCGGCAGGGGAGGTATTCGAGGGGATTTCCGCACGAAAAACAGAAGGTACAGTGTAAATTTATGTAAATACTTCATAAAAACTAGCACCACGACCCACAGTCGGCGTGCCCATAGTCGGACTCGAACCGACTAAAAAGTCGGTTCGAGTCCGACATAACCTCCCTTCCGGCTCCGGCAGGGGAGGTATTCGAGGGGATTGGCGCACGAAAAAAAAGAAGGTACAGTGTAAATTTACATAAATACTTCATAAAAACCAGCACCACGACCCACAGTCGGCGTGCCCACAGTCGGACTCGAACCGACTTTAAGTCGGTTCGAGTCCGACATAACCTCCCCTTCCGGCTCCGGCAGGGGAGGTATTCGAGGGGATTGCCGCACGAAAAAAAAGAAGGTACAGTGTAAATTTATATAAATACTTCATAAAAACTAGCACCAAGATCCACAGTCGGCGTGACCACAGTCGGACTCGAACCGACTTTAAGTCGGTTCGAGTCCGACATAACCTTCCATTCCGGCTCCGGCAGGGGAGGTATTGGAGAGGATTTCCGCACGAATAAAAAGAAGGTACAGTGTAAATTTATACAAATATGGCGTGAGTGTAGTTTGTGCGAAATTATTCTCTATATGTGAGCGTTTAGGATTTATATTGCAATAAATATCTCGTATGTTTTCGATGCACGAAACGATTCTGCCAAATTATGCTTTACTGTAAGCAAATAAGAGCTACATTTCCAATTCCAACAATAGTTTAGAATCGAAGTTAAGTTAATTATTTTTCTGCTATGTTCTTTCGTTCCGTTCTTTTGTTCCGTTCTTTAACAGTAGCAGAACGTCTCGTTAACGTTCTGCTACTGTTATATTTTTTAACGGAGCGTATAAAAATAACGTTATTTCTTTTTAACGTATCGTTTTAACATGTTATCAAAATGTAGCCGTTCCGAACACTACTATCCGTCACTCGCCCATACTACGGCGATAAGTACCTACCGCGTGCCTCACCCGCAGGCTGCTAGCGCAGTCGGGGCCGGCCCGCGCTTGCGAGCACACGCGTGACGCGACTTGCGTAGGTATACCTAAACCATATTGTGGCCGTACTTTTGAGATCAGTAGTTACCATTGTTTATGTGTGTAGGTACACTAAAATAAAGTAATGATTCGCAGTAATCATTTTACATTACCAACAGAGTGTGAAACGTCAGATTTTACTACTTAGTAACAAAGCCGTTAGGTACTGGTCGATAAAATACCTACCTAATCGTAGTGAACCTGTGACATAGATACTTACAATGAGATAGAGAAAACTAAAAATTGTTCTGCACCTACTTATTTTGAAACAAGTACCTACCTATGTACTTATATCTCGGTCGAGCTTTTTTTTGTTTGTGACTACCTAGTTTATTTATTTATAATATTGCTTGTAAGCACAGTTAGCGTCAAAAGTCAATTAACGTAGCTTGTTTTAAGTGACCACATACAATTTTTTTTTTTACACATACAAATATATATTATCCATACTAATATTATAAATGCGAAAGTAACTCTGTCTGTCTGTCTGTATGTTACGCTTTCACGCCTCAACCACTGAACCGATTTGGATGAAATTTGGTATAGGGGTAGATTAGACCATGAGAAAGGATATAGGCTAGGTTTGGTCGCGATAACCGACATCCACGCGGGCGGAGCCGCGGGCAAAAGCTAGTTATTATTATAATACTCCGTCTTTATTGTATCGGGGTTTAAAACTATATAGTAATACACAATGATATTTTATACAAGATATGTTACGTTCATAGTAACTGACTCCTCAAATCTGATCCAGCAGACTGTCAGTGCACAATAGTTGACAATTAGCGTTAAGGTAGTACGAAAGATGCGATAAGCACGTGAGTAAAAAAGATAGCTATAATTCGGAATGATTCAGACGATTGCACTTCTAAGCATAGATTATGATTTTGTTGAACAGAAGGGGTATTTCTTTGGTAGGCAAGAAATGAAATTCGATGAAAAAATAATATGTCATTATTTACTTCGGAAAATGATAACAATTAAAAAAGATAATAAAGAAACTTCTCGAAAATAAAACCATAGTGACGCAATAAAGTTATATTAAAAAATTAAACGCCTTCAAATGAATTTAAATTATTTCTTTTCTTCCTCTTAGAAAGTTTTATAAATCGGGATTATTTTTATGAGCAGAATGAAGCCGAACAGTGGTATATTATCAATTATTAATATTCTTCCTGAGCAATGTTCGACCTTATTTAGAAGTACCTATATCTCTCAGTGGCTTCAAAGTGATTGCTACAAATTCTGCTGCTTTTTGAAGGTGTCCAGTCAAACTCATTTCGTTGTTCCCTAACAATTGCAACCCACTCTTGAAGTCGAACTTCATTAGTCGGAATCCTTGAAAAAAAAGTTAGGTTATTACAATTATTTAAAGGATAACAAATAAATAAAACAAACATTACTGAATTTTAAATAACAAATATAACTGAACAACAGGTCAATTATTACTTTAGTAGGCAGTAAAGTGAAAATTACCCTATGTCGCATCTGTACTGATAATCTATGCAAGCAGTGTTGTTGTGTCCTTGTCGTACTCATATCAAAAAGTGTTTCTGTCTTTTTTCTCTGCCGCTATTATTTTAAAAATATTATTAAACCAATTTTAATGAAATACACTGATAAATCGGTGATATTGTATGTACTTACATGTGATAGGAAATCCCTCGTGTTTTATTAATTTAATGTCGTAATTTGTACACTTTTAAAAACACACGATGGCATTTTTGTTGCAATTTTATTATGCGCTGACATACGTGACACCTTGGCGTTTGCCAGACATATACTAAATGCGATACGTCCCAATTGGGACGTTTTCGCGTCTTCAACCGGCGCACTCTTATAACATATCTGCCTCTTTTTTATATGTAATATCATTGGTAATACATGTTTTATTTTCATTGACAAAGTGACAACCTTGACACTCAAGTTGGCGGCGTTGTTTGTTCGAAACAAAGGGCGATACCTACGAAATTTTGTAGGTTAATAAAACGGCGGCTTTCTTCAACATCAAAGGAGTGCAACTTCTGTCCTTATCTATTCTGTGACTGTGGTGTGATGGAATACAATGTAGCACACAGGGCGAGTGTGCGAGTGTGGGCGTGCGTGCGTACGTGCGTGCGTGCGTGCGTGCCTGTCTGTCTGTCTGTCTGTCTGTCTGTCTGTCTGTCTGTCTGTCTGTCTGTCTGTCTGTGTCTATGTCTGTGTCTGTGTCTGTGTCTGTGTCTGTGTCTGTGTCTGTGTGTGTGTGTGTGTGTGTGTGTGTGTGTGTACAATTTAAATATATAATAATAATACTTGAAGGGAATTAACGCGACAATGGTATAGGTACATACGTACCTTTGGTTTGCCTGACGTTTCGACCAGGGCCCTGTTTAATAAAGCTGACAATTCGACAAGTCCGACATATGTCAGAAATTGACAATTCGACAACTTTTCTGTTTAATAAAACTTACTGGTGACAAAATTGTCACGGTGGAAAATTTACAAATATGTCGGATTGTCGCGACAATTTCACATATTTCTGTTTAATAAAACTTTTTGAGCGACGGGTGACAAGTGACAATTTGTCGCGGAAAACTTGTCAAATCTGCTTTATTAAACAAAAAATTGTCACGACATATTAACATATTTGTAGAATTGTCCGACAATTCTGACAGGAGCATTACCCTCTGTCGCGAAATCATATTTTAAATTTCGAAGGTGTAAGAAAGGGTTTATACGTAAAAGCACAGAGATAATAATATACTTAAAAGGTTTATTACAAAAAATGGTACTAACATCGAGCAGTGAGAGTAGTGATGATGAGTACTTGGAACAAATACAAACGAGGAGACAACGACGATCATTTAAAAGCAGAATCAATTTTTCCTTCTCAATTACAGATTTCTGCTTCAAAGAAAAATTTCGGGTATGTAAAACTACCGTAGAATATTTAATTGCTAAAATTGGTCATAGACTTGAACACGATACAAGCAGAAACCTAGCACCGACACCCGACAAACAAATTTTATGCGCTTTGCATTGGATGGGTTATGGTTCGTAGTACCACGTTATTGGTGATGCACATGGTCTTAGTAAAGCAACCGTACATCATTGCATAAGAAGGGTATGTAGAGCTGTGACTTCTGAATTACTCGGAGAAGAAGTTCGCTGGCCTGATAATTGTAACCGAATACCAGCACTTTTCATGAGTCATAATGGAATACCTAGAATATCTGGTATTGTGGACGGTTCCTTAATTCCTCTAGCTAGATGCACCTTATCAAAATGAATCTGCGTTTGTAGACAGAAACGGAAACCACTCAATTAATATTATGGTGGTATGCGGGCCAAACTTGGAAATTTTCTACGCATCTACAAGATGGCCTGGCTCTATTCAGCTTCATAAAATATTATTACGTACAAATATGTCAAAAGACGACAAAATTGTCGCGACAATTCGACAATTGTCGTGACGTAATAATTTGACTGTGGTTTTGTGACATATGTCGAGATTTATTAAACGGGTTTTTAAATGACTAATATGTCAAGATTTCACAGTCGATTTTTGACATATTTGTCACCTTTATTAAACAGCCTTAGCGCGACAATTCCACAATTTTGTCATTATTTGACATATATGTCGAATTGTCAGCTTTATTAAACAGGGCCCAGGTCTAACCTACAGTGTAATACACTGAAAACAGTAGAAAAAATGCTTAATTTAGCATAGAAACAAATATTGAATCATTCAATGTACCTTAGTTACATAAAAGCACTTGAAAAACACATAATAATTCGTAGTACAATGAACTGGCGGTCAAGTTTCATGAACCTTCACGGCATTGCACAAAGCACAAATACAATATCCTTAAAGCTCGCTTTACCACCCAGATTAGCTAGCTTGGAAAATGTATATTAAACTTTAATATATAGAGGTTAGCGCCTATTTTAGGAGTACTTAACTGAAGATTCTGATGTTGTGTACAGGTACTAGCTGTTTGCCGCGGCTCCGCTCGCGTAGTTATTGGTTACCGCGATCAAACATAGCCTATATCCTTTCGCAAAGTATACCCTTTGCAAAATTTCATCAAAATCGGTTCAATGATTTAGGCGTGAAAGTGTAACATACGGACATTACAAGAAATTATCATAATAGTTCTATTACGGGAATCAAGTGCACAGTAACATTGCTACTCAGTGCGAGATACTTAACACAGGGCCCACATCAGTGCTCGCGGCTTCACCCGTGCAAATGTGTCTCGTTTACGAAGATGTGGGATGATACGTGACCCGAGCTGCCATTCTGTACTTATTCCAACTATTCCAACCGTAATATTAAGCCAATTGCTTCCCCATAATATGTTTATTCTAATTTACCTATCATGTTTTCTTATTATTAGAGATGGGCCGAATACTCGGTTGATACTCGGTACTCGGCGTACCCGGCGGGTTTTTTAATACTCGTACTCGGCCGAATAACTCGGTTTGAATGCCGAGTATACTTTGTTTAAGAAAAGCTATATATTTAGGTATTAAATATAATTAAAATAACATTGTTAATCATCAAATTTTAAAGTATTTATTAAAGTAAAAGACTCGAAAAGTGTTTGCAGTATTTTCATAGCATTCGATTGTGACGACGAAGTTGATGCTACTGGCTCAAGATTTGGAAATATTTTCTGCAGTGTCATTTTCAAAATCTTTGAACTCTTCTGTGTGTTTTATTCTCACATGGTTTAACATTGCCGTCAAGCCTTTCGTCCAACCCCACTACGTGAAATTATAGAATTGCTTAAAGTACATATCACTTTTGCTTTAACTACTACAGTCTCATCGTAAAACGCCGTCGGCCTCTCGACCGTCGTGAACATTCTTCTTCATCATAGCGTTAATCCCAGTCGCATCTGAAGCTTTTTTACATGGAGTCTGGGGTCCGCTTTTACCAGCCTAACTGTGGATTTGGCTGAACTTCGATATTTTCTTTGAAGCGACTGCCATCTGACCCCCAAAACCCAAAGGCGATATTTATTCTGTGGATCATAGGTTAGGTATAAAGGTCTTATAAGCTATGTTATGTACGCTATGTCCTACCACATGTGGTTTACAGATTAATGTAATAACTGACACACAATTGTAATTTTAATAGTATATGACATGCAAGTATTATAAAAAACCCATTAAGCACTACATATTATGTCGGTATATAATATTAGATAATTAAATATTGTGAATCCAGATATAAAACGTGAATTAATATTAAACGTCAGTAAATTTATTCTACACAAGATATATAATTCAAATAAATGTCAATTAATATTAAAAATGTCAATCAATTATACATGTCAATCAAATATAGTCAATCAAGTATAGTGTCAAATAATTGTATTATCATTCAGAAAATTTCCAATAGAGTAGTAAGTTTTATTCACCAAGAATACTGATAATTCTTTTTTAAATAGATTTATATTTGTCTCTAGTCTTATTGATTTTGGTAGCTTATTAAATATTTTGGGCGCCATAGCAAAGATGCTGTTATGATATAGTGCCGTTTTACAGGTAACCAGATGCAATTTATCTGCTCGACGTGCACTAGTAACTACTTCAAACTTTTCTATATTTTGCCTAACAAACATAGCAGTCTCATAGATGTAAAGGCACGGCATAGTTAATATTTTATGTTTCTTAAAATATGGCACACAACTTTCAGTTCTACGTAGATGGCACATTGCTCGTATGCATCGTTTTTGCGCTATGAAAACCTTCTCCCTACCAGTGGCATTACCCCAAAATATAATTCCATACCTTAAAATTGAAGAGACAATACCATGATAGGCTGTAATTAATGTACTTTCATTTACAGTTTTCCTAAGCATATATAAATTATTATTACACACATTACAATATTTTGAATCTGTTCATTCCAATTCAACGAATTATCTATATAGAGGCCAAGAAACTTGGTGATCTCTGTTTTATTAAGTGATTTACCATTATAATGTATATTCATGTCAAGTGATTTATTTTTTCTTTGTCCAAATTGCATTAATGTCGTTTTGTCTAAATTAATTTTCAGATTATTTGTGGCAAGCCAGTCAATTACAGTAACAATATTCTCATTAATGTCATTTTCTAATTTATTGTTATCATTATTATTAAAAACCAGAGTACTGTCATCAGCAAACATTATCATTGGATAGGAAGCAGATTGCGGAAAATCATTTATATATATAATGAAAAGCAGGGGACCCAGGACACTGCCCTGTGGAACACCGTAGGTAACTGTTCTTTGTGAAGATCTAAATGTTACTTCAGATCCTTGGACTATTCTGCTTATGACAGTTATTTGTTGACGGTTGTGGAGATAGGATTCGATCAGTCTAGATATATTTCCTCTGACGCCATAGCAATTAAGTTTGTTTATTAGGGTTTTATGGTCGACATAGTCAAAGGCTTTTGACATGTCCATAAATAGGCCCAACACTGGCGATTTTTGGTCTACTTTATTGATAACGAGGCTCAAGAAGTCATATATTGCCATGTTAATCGACTTATTCCGTCTAAACCCTTTTTGACCATCGTGAAACAAGTTGTTGGTTTCAAAGTACGTATTCAAGTTGTTAGATATTACTTTCTCAATAATCTTAGAGAAAATCGGAATTAGTGCAATGGGTCTGTAGCAGGATAAGTTTTGCCTATCTTGTTTCTTAAAAAGTGGTTTGATCACAGTCATCTTCAGTTGCTCAGGAAAAACACCTTCAATAATGCAATTATTTATAATGTGACTGAGTACGGGGGAAATAATATTTGACACTAATTTAACCACTTTCGCGTTGATATCGTCATATCCAGTGCTATTAGTATTATTAAGTGACATTATAATTTTTTTTATATCCTGTGGAATAGTCGGAGGCATGAACATAGAAGATGATTTTTTGTTTAATATATTTGTATTCCACTGTTCAGAGTTCGTTAAAGGTTGTATTTGGTCAATGTAATGATTATTGAAGGCTTCTGCTATATCTTGGGGATGGGATATTATTTTTTCTTCAATTTTTATGCTATTTATGCCTTCATTTGGATAATTTACTTTAGATTTACGTATCACTTTCCACGTTGCTCTTGCTTTGTTTTTAGAGTTGTTTATAAAGTATTCATTTTGTGATTTTTTGGTTAGTTGGATTACCGATTTTAGACGTTTTGAAATGATTTTAAAATTTTCTCTATTCTTTTCAGTTGGTTTTGACCTAAACTTCCAAAGTAATTGTCGTTTCCTTTTGCTGCACATTCGAATACCTCGACTTAACCACCTTGGTTTTAATTTTGTACGATTCTTTATTTTAATTTTTGGAAAACATGTATCGTAATTTTTTTTGAATAAGTCATAAAATAAAGTAAAGCTTCTAGATGCATCTTTTTCCAAGTACACCTCATTGAAATTAATATCCTGAAGAGTTTTTTTGAATCGGGTCATATTATCATGAGAATAATGTCTTTTGATAGAGAACCAGTGATCATAGCGACAGGTTTTTTTTACAGGACACGTTAGCATTTGTGCTGTATGGTCCGATAATGCAAGCTCCAATATTGTGCCTTTACTCCCATGAACGTTATGAATTAGATTGTCTATGCAAGTACCACTACACAAGCGCGTAGGTTTTTCTATTTCATATCTCAGATTAAAGCTTTGTAAGATTTGTTTAAATCGTTCAGATTCATTGGTTTTTTTTAGAAGATTGATATTGAAATCACCACAGATTACAATTTTCTTTTTTGAGTTGTAGCAGAATTTTTCTAGGATGTCAATAAAATTATTAAAAAATATGTCAAATTTTTTGCTTACGTCTTTATTCTGTGGATTTCTATACATGCATATTACTACTATATTATGGTCAGTTAATTCAATGGCACAGTTTTCAAAAACATTTGGAACACAATATTTCCCTAATTCAACTTCCCTGATTTTGAAACTATCTTTAACTATAATACAGGTGCCGCCATTTCTAGCTAGCCTTGAAGAGAACGTAGTGAGACTGTAGTTAGGCATAGATAGCAAACCAACATCAGCTGCAATCATATTATGTTCAGTGATGCATATAACGTCGATAGTTTTGTATTTGTCATTCAAATCATGCAACGCAACAGTAAAAGCATCCAATTTACTAAGTAAGCCGTCAATATTTTGATGCAATATATTTATTCTATTGTACACGAAAAAAATCTTCTCCTGTTACATTACAACTCGTATTAATAGCAATATCATTTACATTTTGTAATTCCTCAGAAATCAGCTCTTTGTCAGTTTGCGTACTTTTATCTATTGATTGCGACTTAATCTCAGTATTGTACTTGTTACGGTAATTTATAAAGTTTTTGTGGTACTCAATTTTCAGAATTTCTTTCAATAAATAGCGGCATGTAATTTGTGGTCTATTAAATCTATGTGGTGGATACGTGAAGAAGTCCATATTGACAAATGTTACATTAGGATATTTACTACAAATAAATCTGAATTCATAATTAAGTTTTCGCTCATTAAGAGACTTATTATAGGGTATTTCGCCTACCAAGATATTTGGACCACTTACAGACTGAAAAAAATTATGGACATGCTTTTGAAATACGTAAGGATTGGCATCATTAGTACCACCCAGAATGATAACAAAATCATCTTTAGTCAAAGAGTAAATTTCTTTAGAATTTAATACTTCTGAAATACTAGCAGACGGTTTCCAGTAGGAACTAACCGCATATTTACAACCGACCAGAGCCTGCAATATTCCTCGAATGTTTCTACCTAGATGATCACCAACTATGACAATCTTCGATTTTTTCTGGATCTGAGTCTGTATTTGACTTGCAGTGTTAACAGATGAAGGTCTACTCATGGTAGTAGCTTGAGCCTGAGAAAACAGCTGAACACGATTTAGCATCTTCGATTTGTCAATCACCTGAGTCTGTATTTGACCTGCAGTTGTAGCAGATGATTGTCTACTGGATATTTGTTCATCACTTATGGATACGCCTTGAACTTGAGAAATTTGTTGTACTTGTTTTAGACTACTTTTTTTATGATTCTGTCTGTTTCTAGTTTTATTTGGGATCCTTTGCGACATGGGTTCAAATACTATAGATTGTTTTATTGGAGTAGAGGTCAGACTATGAATTCTGTGGCTATTTTTGAGACTACGTTTGGATCCAGGTGAAATACATGTTAAATCTCTAGTACAAATCTTTTTATATATTTCTATTTCTTTATTACATTTGTCGAGGGCCGCTTTAAGCATACTGTTTGCACTATGCATATTATCTATTTCATGGTTTGCACTCATTAATTCATTTGTCAACTTAGCAATTCGTTCCCTCATATTAGTGATCATTTCATCTTCATAGGCAGATGCCTCAGGTACACTCATTGTTGTTGCATCGAACATGGATGTTTCGGAAAAAGAAAGTGATATTTGTTTTTTTCTAATTGTTATGTTATCGTCCCCCATAGTAAAAAACTTTCTTCTAAGCTCAGATAAAATTTTTCAAGTATGGTATCCCTTTAATAGGCACTTTTATATTTATGATGTCTAAGTTACATTAGTCATGCGTAAAATGTTGATAGTATTGTCTATGGGTTTGACGAGAATGTCAGCCTATTAATCGTCCGTAACTTTTTCAAATATCGAGCATCTCAGTCATTAAACAGATTGTTGATGTTGGCAGAACTGTTTGTGTTTCAAATTCAAAGGTGTCAAAATCAGTTGTTCTTGTTTTTTGTTTATTTTTCGGTTTTCACATGTGTGTATTGGATTATATATATGTAACAGCTGGAGAACAGCTGATTGTCGATGTGTGAGTGTAGTTCAAATATTAACTGTTATTTTAAGATATTGATATTGTGATTTTACTCACGGAACGTCCAGCTTTGTTACTATTCTCTTCACACACAAATTATAGGTTAGGTCTTCTAAACTTTTGGCGCTATTTGCACTGATTTAGTGTAGTTTTTCTTCTTTTACAAATATTTAACGTACAATATCTTTAGGACGTGTTTACTTAGCCGGGGTTGCCAGCCCAAGTTGCCAGTCGAAGCATTGCAGTCAAATCAACCAACCGACGTCGTGAAGCTGTTTGTACTTATTTACGCGCGCGAAATGGGAATTTGATTAAACTGAGCTGCTCGGCCGAGTATACGGTTTTAAAAAAAAATTGAGCCGAGTAAAACTCGGTACTCGGCAAAAGTCCTACTCGGCGCATCTCTAATTATTATTGTAAGTAATAAAATTTTGAACATAACTGGTAAGGTTGTACCAGGGTGGAATGTAAACATATGCCTACCCGTTGATAGGTGTCCTTTGTGGACTAGACTAGGTGCTAATTCTGCTAGGTGCTCTGGACTACACCTTTCAGAGAGCACCGGCGTAATCTGCTCTTATAATATAATGTAAATTTCCTATCGTTTATTAAAGAGTATCCATGTCTATCTATCTCCTAAATGGTTCATCATAAATTAAGCTTTCAACCTTTTAATAAAGTACTTTATTTGCAGGTGATATCACACAAAAAGGCTATGAAAAGAAACGGGCGCGACTCCTCACGCCGTACATTCCACTTCCCCCACCACAGCAGCCGCAAGGTAAGTTCTACTTTGTAATATTAATAATAAAAACGCAATATCGCTGCTAACACGGATGCCTGAACTAATAAGTTACCTTACATGACCCATCAGTACTGGCACGATTTTAGTCAGTGACGTCACTCAATAATTAAAGTAGGCACTGACGCGTCCAAGGCCACGACAGAAATGTCGCGGGGGTCAAGTGTCAATTGATCGCCGTCGATGGATGTTGGACAATCGCGAAATTATCGAGGCGGCTCGGCCCGATTCCGCAACGAGGGTCAAACACTCGGGCCAACTTAAATCTGGACCTATCACTCGTATGTAGAACAGAGAGCGATGAACTGGATAAACACTCGGCGGCTCAAAAATAATATATTTTAACGTCCTCGTTGCATTGGTAGAATAGTCTCTGTTAGACTCTTATCAGAGAACTTTTTTGAGATAAATTAATATTGGCTCATTTTATCAGTAAGTCATTCTACTCTCAATAATTTGCATTCTAATAAAACATGCTGTTAGAGCTATCATCAAATAATTCTGTACCTATCGGTCGAGCGGTCCCCGTGGCCTCATTACAATAATTCCGGCAAATTATTGTAATAATAATGTTGACCTTCATTCACGCTGTCATAAAAATAATCTACGGGCTATGTCCAGCAACCATCGAAAGCGACTTGTTTATGTTTATTTTCTCCTCTTTTCCCTTTTTTTGGTTATAATAGTTTTATTTAGTCGGTAATCCACATGCACACCAACCACACTTTATCACCATGGTACTATTTCGTATATGGCACTGATATAACACTAGATAAGAACACTCGAAATGTACCAGCTTTAGACGCTTACGGTGCAATTTACCTTATAAAAACGCGCACCTAAAAACCTTGACTCGAGGTTCACATTATTTCATATTTCTGAAGCTGCTTTTCATGTGCTGGAGCACAGTGGAGGTTCAATTGAAGCAACTAGAATTGATATCGTAGGGACATTGAACAAGATAGGTTCGAACAAGTTAACGGCTTTAGACGGTTCAATCGATTTCCACTGCAATATCCGTTCTTAGTGTTGATTCACAAATAAGATTAGCGCTCATCGACATCAGTTCGCCGTTCACTAATTGAACAGCAATTCCACTGCAGTAATGCCTAATTTCTGTGTAAGACTAAACGAAAGTTCAAATAGTCTGTAACGTCGTGCGTTACATTTAAATCGTTAACGTTCTATTTGTAGCGTGGCTTGCGATTAATATGAGCCTGTTGCATTGTTAGCGTTGATAGCTGTTAGCATTGGTACATATTGTTCCAACAACAATAACCTCATGCATTCAATGTACTCGTATTGTTGAGTTGTATCCGACATGGTTCGAAAGTATGACGTAAACTATCCTCCCCATCGAGTTCCTAATGGATATACTAATTTCTATGGCTTATACTGTATAGTAGTAAGGCGTGATTCATGTAGGTATTAATCTATACATTGTTCTGAATTGTGTCGATAGCGTACTGAGGGCACATTGTTTGTAGTAGTTTGTACACAAACAGAACATAATGTGTATCTCATCTACCGTAATGTATGCGACACGAACAAAGCCTAGAGCAAGAGCATCCCAAAAAAAATTTTTTGCAACTATTATTACAAAGGTAGATAATTATAGTGTAGTTGTTAATTGTAGTTTCAAGGAACAAACGTAAAGCATTACCGCACTAACAATAACATTGCTCTAGGTACGTGTTTTTTGCAAGTGAAACGTTAGATCTTATTAACTTGTCCACCAATGAACACACAAACAAATAAACAACAATAGCGGACGGCGACGTTAATAAATTGATTGTAGCGCAATAATTGTACAATTAAACGGATAACAGAACAAATAGAACAAATAACCATTCCTTATTGGCGCTACTTCCACGTATTGTTCATAGATGTATACACATACGACGAGTATTGTATTACTTTCGTACTAAACTTCTAAGTAAATAGTATCGTTTATACGTATGATTTCTACGGATAAAGATAATTCTACCAGTTTAATTGACAAATAAACGTTTTCTTTCAAAAATATATTAATTTCTTTTTTTTTAAATAATCTCAATAATGCTTGCTGGTTACATTGCACAACACTTGCGTAGATCAGAGTAGATACATTGAGACTGTACAATTACAAGATCCCCTAGTCGTACTGCACTCCTTTATCCCGGCCATATTAAATGCCATCCCTTTTACTCTACGGCTTCAGTATTATTAATAGACCAACACTATAGTACTGTGGAGAATGATTTGAACTTGTCTTATAAATAGTGATAAATGTAATAAATCTCGGCGGTCATTGTTATTGTTAGGCAACATTTCATTACATATACCTAACTATAATTCTCAATAACTATCTACTGAGAGAGCATAGAGAAGAAGCCAAGCCTGAATTCATTGCTTTTTGTTGTTTTCAATGACCGGCCACAATCTTCGATAACATTGAGTATTTGACTAACTACAAATTAGTATCAAAATGGTCGGTCATCAAAATTCTGGTCCCCACTTCATATCTCAATGTTATTGGGGCGTCTTGTTAAATAAATTAGGCTGCCCCGCGTCCCTATTCGTTATACGATATAGAAGTACAATGTCAAGGATATTTGCGGAACCCAAAAATATCTCTGATGAGTCATCTTTCAATGAGATTCGCGATAAATCGGGATAATGAATTAACTTTCGCAAGCTATGTAGTATACAATGATCTGGATAAATCTAAAAGTTGAATATTAAAAATATTTAATAAAAAAAAAACAATGTCTCCCTGCAAGCTCTTGAAAGGCACAGATTCCTCAGTGCAGGTCTCCCTATGATTGCTGCATGACACATTTACTTTTATACTGTGACATGGATACAATACAACTGATAAAATTCTTTGGCACGGTACAGGTATTGATTACACCTTGGGTATAGTTTTTGGGTCTGCATTGCGGTACTTGATAACGAATACGCTTATCAAATGGTGAGGTCATTGACCTGCATGATAACTCCTGTACCGTTAGGACCTTCTGGTATGCAAATATATAGGTATACCTACCTATTATATACGCATTAAATATAAAATAGGACTATTTTCAATTATAACATAGGGCTAACGTTATAATAATTATGGAGGAACTGATAAGCCGATAAAATATTTGTGAAACTGTATTTCACAAACGACAAACAAAACAAGCAATATTAGTGACAATCGGAATTAAATTCAAATGTTCTCTATTAATTGAACTTTCGATCAAGGCAAACTAAACTGCAAAGAGCAGTCGCCCTGTAAGCGAAAGGTCGTGAGTTCGAGTCTCACTTGAGCATTTCATTTTTTCCAATGTTTTTCGAACTTAACAGTTAGCATAATAAATGCTATAAAAAAAAATATTCATTCAAATTACCAGTTTAGTTAACGAATTCTCACTAATGAAATTCGTTCGAGATTATTTTATATACGTAATTAATTAAATTTATCGCCAATATTACTTAATAAGGAAGTTGTGTGTGTTTACTGATATTTGTACCCTTTATGAACCTCATTTATTTTGATTTTAAAATTATTTCCAGCGTATTCGTGTGTTATTCGAATTAATTATGTTTGTAACAATGTTTCGCTATGCGTGTTACATGAACGAAGTATGTCAAGTAGTCGTACGACTTGAATACACCGAGTACGCCTTCGTGTGAGCTGTTATGTTTATGGTTTTTTTATTCTATAAATTATTTTTTGTCTTATTTGGAACCGCCTCAATCGACATTTGACCCAATTTATTGTTGTGATTACATATATCAACGAAATGAGAATTTTCTAATGTGGCGAGTGTAAGTAAATTGATTCTATAAAGCGCTTTTTCAATGTGAAGGCGATGTTGTGTTACACCATCATCATTGACCATATTATTTGCAACATATTTTAATATTAAGAATGTTTAACATCTATGAATATTCGTCATCTTACCCAGGCAACAAAAGCAAGACAGTAAAATATTAATAAGAAAATTTAAAGACAGGCCTATAAGCAAGTAAGACGAATATTTATTTAGTAGTAATGGGGGCGAAAAGCAAGATTGCATATCAACATTGCCCATGGCCTGTTCTGGACACAGTCAGCAGCCAACCGCCGCGAGGACCCCGAGGAGATGGCGGTAGCAGCCGTCAGCACACAAGGAACCGACGCACTCACCGCCGTGTCACGCACAATGAGAAGAGATACCACTCAGGTATCTGCCAGGGGCATGTGATTGGTAGTTGCCATACCTACACACGCTTGTACACAAACATACACACCCATTCACAGGTATCAACATCACATTTATACAGAACGGTTACAATACACATGTACACTGTAATCATTCTGTCGACTAGAGAAGTTAAAAATCCCACTACTGTCAAAAAGAATGAAAATATAAATATAGTTATGCAGTTTTCAGTTTTATTTTAACAAATTCTCGTTCGTAATAAATCAAAGCAAATTTTTCGCGGACCAATAAATCACTCATACGAACAGTATATAAAATTGTTCAGTTGATTTCAGTAACGTTCAAAAAGTTTAATGGCTAGGTAATTGCACAAATGCCACTGTTAAAATTAGCTTGATAACTGATTGTGGACGTTACTACGTTGTTTTAGGAATGATAATAGATCGTGATGTGCTATCTAGGATGTATTCTAGTTGGAAAAGAAACAAGAGTACCTGTCCATACAAAGAGCTTCGGGTAGCATTGTTGCAACATTCTGTTAATCTAGACTCACGAGCAGGTTTTTACAAAAGAAAACATTCTTCTCATCTCTACTACACTGTTACACTGTTAGCTGCATTAGCATACATCTGAAAAGTTCAGATTAGTTGGATTCTGTTCTAAATTTCGAAGTAAATTTTAGCCAGTTGAATTATGAAACAAAAATAACAAGTATCGGCAATTGAACGATATTGAACCTACATATCAACGGCTAGCCATATCAACATATTATATCAAATATAGGCCAATGGTTTAAAGTGTATACGTAGTCTACTGTTATTTCGTAACAGGAAAGAGAGGTTGAAATGATTGCATCTTACGATGTCGCAAATGAGATAATGAGAACGCTTATCTCTACACAATTCGTAGACGTAGTCGGAGGCGCTTTCAAGATACTATTATTAAAAGTTACCTACCCTAAACAAACATTTTATAGAAGACAGATTTTTATTTTTGTATGTTTGTAAGGAAACGACTTGGTACATTCGAACAAACGCGAGTAAAGTTTAATCCGTTATTAAACAGCTAATATCACCCACATATTGGCTGTTTATTCTAGGAATAAACTTTACTCGAGTTTGGTCGAACCGGCCCTGAACTGATTACAATTATTTTTTTCACTAATAGAACAGAATAGATAATAGTACTAGCGTACTAATAGAATGTGTACTACATTATCCCTGATTAACATAGGCTACTTTTTTCCCGATATCCCCAGGGGCCACGGGATTAGGATTTACGTGAATAAAACTGCGAGTCGATGCTAGTAGTAGCTATTTAAGTAAATACGAACCTAAAACAAAATCACTTTACAGTTTTATACTCATCGCAGTTACTAGTATACTCGATCCAGTAAATCAACAAAGAGTGTATTAGCTGTTGATTTAGGATATGTGTTCAATACATAATATTTGATCGTTAAAGTGTTACTTTCTACTTCTCAACTCCGCTTATTTTGTCGTTGTACTCCAAGAAAGGCAAACAATTTTTATAATATATAATAATATTGTTTACAATAATTTCTGTTTGTTGATATGAAACCTTTCAACGAATTCTATAGGACTTTGAAATTTAAGCAATGTTTTGTGTTTGGTATTATTTACACTTTCCGGCGTTGCGCTCGGTCTTTTTTCCGTGGTTCTATGTATAATTGTGTTCAGTTGATTCCATAGCGTTTCCCCATAATCTTTGCGATATTGTTGGCTATAAAAACTTGGTCGCTTGTTAGAAACTGTATATATTGGTATGCTGCCAAAACTATTAGGGCACACAAAGTCTTCATGATTGGAAAACTCTGCACTAGATAAAAAGAATATAGACTGTATCCGTACCAGTGGTTAATTGGTCATGACTAATGGATTGAGTAAGACAAATAAAAGTGACTCGGCTTCTATTCTCACGTCGCCATCGGTCTATCTTCGTTTTGTTGTATTTTCTATGTTAGTGGGACGCACCTGCTTGCGCCGTGACGTCACTCAATAGTGAATTTTCAAACGAAAGTCAATGACCTTTTATTTCTCAAGTATACTAATTTTCGGCACATATTTCGCGAAAATTATAGTCATCGAATGTTTAAGTGGTTGTAATTATTACACCATGGTTTGAATTTGCAGTTATTGGGCTCATTCTGTGAGAAGACTCATATCCCGTATTGGATTTGTATTTAAAAATAGAAGAAGGATAGACTAGCTTGAATTGGAAGGTACCATCCTCTCACTATCGAATTACGAAGTGGTATGCCACACTTCGTCTGATTTATGAAGATACCGAAGACTCTATCTATTTACGTTGCTTTCACTTCCTTTTCTCTTGTCTCCTATACTTTACAGAAATTGTGCTTCGCTATTATGCAACATTGTCAGCCACACGCTATCAGGAGGGCCGTGTGCTTCTTCATAATAATCGCGTAGTGTCGATCATTCTAAAATAATCGTCTCGAATTTTCAGTTGATCTTATCTGATCTCAAATACTTACAATATTAATAAAATATTTGCTCATATCGACATCAAACAGAAGTGCTCCAACAATCATTATCATTGAAAGGCGTAATTGGAAATTGATGTCAAATCATACCTTTATTTAATTTGGCGTGATGCTGTTTTTTGTTTCACACATTTATTCGTTCATTACATATTTTGCAATTACTCATTTAAGGCATTGTGTCTGTTAGTAGTTTCTGATTACAATATTTATTCTTTATCGGGTTCTATTTGTGTGCCTATAATGAGTGCACTATGTGTGACACAATCAAATTAAATCTATTTGGACTTTAATAAAGTAACTGGTAGACTCTACATACAGTCTCTAATTAATTAACAATATTAATATGTGATTGGACGTAGAGGAAAGACAACCGCACTGGATTCTTGACATTTCCATATTCTTTAACATTTTTTTTATCCTGCGATAAATCCCCACGGATACCACGGATACCGCTGGGTGCGCCTGCTTCTGCTAGGGTGACAGGCGGCTCCACCGGTCACCCCCAGGCCAGCGCTCATAGAGGCCGGAGGTCGTTCTGCGACCTCCGACGTCCGGTTCGCCTTCGCTCTGCGCGGGCTTCCCGGGTCCGGAGTCCTTTTTTTTTCTATCGTGCGCAAAATCCCTACGGATACCACCCCCACGGAGCCGGTGGAGGCGGTTATGTCGGACTCGATCCGACTAAAACGCACGCCGTCTTGGGTCCTTGGTTGCCGGAGGTGAGATTGCCGAAAGCATATCTCTCGCACCCCGGCAGACCCAGGACCATCTCTTTCGAGATGGTCCCTTTCGGGTTGTGGGGACCTCGGTGTCCCCAACTAGCCCCGGGGGTTACGGGGAGGCGCACTTTTCGCCGCCGCCGCGGCCTGCTTCTGCTAGGGTGACAGGCGCACTTCGCTCTTTGCGGGCTTCCCGGGCCCGGAGTCTAGTCCGGACCCAACCGGCCGCCTCCTTCTTGAGCATTACTTGCTTCTGCGAGCAGGCGGCCGCACCCTAAACGTTCGCGCATCGTACCATCGCTGTGAGCAATGTGGCGAGTGTGAGGACTCCCACCCCCAAAGCCGCCACTAGGACCCGCCTCGGCGTGTCCCACGCCGGGCACTCAGTCAGCGTGTGCAGCTCTGTGTCCTCGCTCGCATCACAGTGATGGCACTCGGACGTTGGCTCCTTCCGGATCCGACACAGGTAACGTGTCCGGTAATCGCCTGCGTCAGCCGGTACGAGAGGCGGCCGTGTGGCCTCTCTTGCCACTCCTCCATGATGGGTCTTACCGCCGCTATTACGGCGTGCTCTGATATTCTTTTACATTAGGCATACAGTACGGGAGAATATGAGGATAGGCTCAGTTGATATTATTAACGGAGGCTGGTAAACACTCTCGCTAATCCATGTGCTATCACACTTTTAAAGTGATTAATATCAAAATATACTCCTACACCAGGTGAAAACTGTTCAGTTGATGATATTTTAGTTACTTTGTGCACAGCATGTACTGTGATGGTGTGATGTTCAAAGCGAAAATTTAGTGTTGGAAGTACTGGAGCTCGCTTTGACCATTAACGTGACTCGCGAAATGGACTCGCCCTTGGCAATAAAATCGTCTATGAACATGCGTTTAACTAAGAATAGAACTGTTAGATGTCCTTACTGCTGTCAGCAGTCCATATGACCACTTAGAAATTATTTTTATAACATATACTGAACTAAGACACAAGTATACGGCCTGCCTAATGGTTAGTGGTTACCTGCAATGTTATTCGCAGTACAGTGACGAATTTATTTTCCAGTTAAGTAAACTTGGCTATTCCGAGCCATCCGGAATAATGTTAATGACGTGATGAAAGAATTTACCAAATGGATGTCAAATTCAGATATAATCACGCCTTTATCCCCGGAGGGTTAGGCAGATGTTAATAGTTGTCGTGGTTCCTAAAATTACATGCCTTATACGTAGGTAACTATTTAATTTAATTTAATTATACAAACTCATAAAATTAGCGCTCTCTATAGTGACAAAAACAGTAAATTTTCTGTTGAAAACGGTTCGTTTGGTCCTACCGGAGTATAATGACAGTACTTAACAAAGAGGTCGACACCTCTTTGTTAAGAGGAAGATATTACTCGTGTATTGCTACCACTTTCGACTTGACGAGTTATGCATTGAGTATATAGTGCACGGTTATGTGTGAGACGATGTCTGATTGTGAAGCGAAAGTTTATTAAGTTATCAGTCTGTTAGGGCACGTGAACAACAGATCACATACCTAGGCAGGTACTTACAGAATTTCAAAATGATACGTGAATTAGAAGTGGTTTAAATTGGTCTCCAATATTTAACTTTACAAACAAAGTAAAACTATTGAATGTTTCATTTTAATATTTATAACCATTTTTAACAATATAGCCTGTTCCTTTGCGAAATCAAACTTCATTAGGAAGAAAATAACCAATTCTGTTAATAAAATTAAGACTACTTGGAATATAATAAATTCCGAATGTGGGAAATCTTCATCAACTGTAAGAGATTTCCATTTAAAAATAGAAGATCGCCATGTCACGGAGGATTTGGAGGTTGCGACAGAGTTTGAACATTTCTTCGCAAATATAGCTTCCACTACAACCAAAACTCTTCAGTCGTCTTCCATTTCCGCTGAGGCATTGCTTGTAGAATCAACAAACAGGTGTCAGAACACGTTCGTATTCACGGTTGTTAATAGCAAGGACATCGTTAAAGCGTTTAAAACAATTGATGTTAAAAAGACCGCGGATCTATGGGGATTATCAGTCAAAACTGTGGCAAGTATAATTGATGTCATTGCTCCCCATCTAGCAACTGTGTTTAATGACTGTGTCAACAGTGGTACATTTCCTGATTTAATGAAATATAGCAAAGTCATACCTTTGTTCAAGGCCGGCAGCGCCACAGATCCTTCGAATTTCCGACCCGTTTCTGTGTTGCCGACCTTGAGTAAAGTATTTGAGAAACTAATTCTAGGACAGTTGCTGACCCATTTTGGTGAAAACAAATTGTTTCATGATAAACAGTTTGGGTTTACTAAGGGACGTTCGACTACGGATGCTGGTGTAGAACTGTTAAATTGTATTTACGAAGCCTGGGAGGATAAGCATGATGCTCTAGGTGTCTTCTGTGATCTATCCAAGGCCTTCGATTGCGTTCACCATGACACATTAATCAGGAAATTAGAACATTACGGAATAAGGAACAAGGCTCTCGAGCTTCTGACTTCATATTTGAACAATAGAATTCAGAGGGTCGATGTTAACGGTACATGTTCAGCAGGATCTGTGGTTTCGTTGGGCGTTCCGCAGGGTTCGATACTTGGACCATTTTTATTTCTAATTTACATAAATGACCTTCCCTACTATGTAAGGGACAATAATAGTATTATTTTATTTGCTGACGATACTTCGTTAATTTTCAAAATTAAAAGGCAACACGATAATTATGACGAAGTGAATGGTGCAATCAAAAGAGTGGTCCATTGGTTTAATATAAATAATCTTTGCCTTAATGAGAATAAAACTAAATGTATTAAATTTACTCTGCCTAATGTTGCACAGGTAGAAACCAATGTACAACTCAATGGACAATTGTTGAGCCTTGCGGAATCGACAGTGTTCTTAGGTTTGAGTATTGACGCTAAACTTCAGTGGGGTTCACATATAGAAAAAATAGCTAGTAGATTAAGCTCAGCTTCCTATGCTGTAAAAAAGATTAGGACTTTAACAGATGTGGATACGGCTAGAATAGTTTATTTCAGCTATTTTCATAGTATTATGAGCTACGGAATTCTCCTTTGGGGTAATTCCGCAGATTTAAACACGATATTTGTCTTGCAAAAGCGGGCTGTGCGAGCTATTTATAATTTGGGCCCAAGAGTCTCCCTCCGAGATAAGTTTAAAGAGATGAATATTCTAACCGTAGTGTCACAATACATTTTCGAAAACTTAATGTATGTCAGGAAAAATATTGCAAAATTTCCAAGACTTTGTGACAGGCACAATATAAATACTAGAAATAAAAGCAATCTTGTAGTTTGTCATAGCAGACTCCATAAAATAAGTAATTCTTTCCAGGGCAACTGTATTCGCTTTTTTAACAAGCTTCCTAATGAAATCAGAGATTTACCTGTTAATAAATTTAAAAATACAGTAAAGAGCAAACTGTGCCAGAAAGGCTATTATAAAATCCAAGAATATTTAAATGATAAACAAGCTTGGAAATGAGCTGTTCGCTCTGCTGTGCTACTCAAGCAAAACATTGTATCTAGACCATAAGTTTTAGGCTAAGTAAATGTTTTGTAAATAGACCAAAAAAAAAAAAAAAGCCCGCTGAGTTTCTTGCCGGAGTCTTCTCAGGTCTGGGCCGCGTTTCGAACCGGTGGTCCATTTACTAGTATTAGTTAGTATTTAATATTTACATGTTGACGTTTTGTAAGTGCCGATTTAATGGTCTATGCAAAATAAATTATTTTTGATTTGATTTGATTTGATTGAATAGTACATTTTGGCTACGTACCCACTGGACCCTCAAAATTCGACCTCATCTATAAATATGATCCATTGGACTTCCATGTTAGAATTGGACCCTGAGGTGTCTTTATTCTGTTTACCAAATTTCTTTATTACATAACATATAACATAACATAAACTCACGCCTGTATTCCCCGAAGGGGTAGGCAGAGGTGCTAGCACCCACATTTCGCCAGTATATGTTTAGGTCCCAATGTAATTCTTTCTTAATTCACTCAAATATACGTAATCTCCCTATTTTATACGGAGACCGCGCGCTGGCGGTAATATAATGTTACTGTAATTGTTGATTCATCATAATGTCAGTATACAGTTAAAATACCTAATTACTGAATTGTGTTTATAAACTGTTCATAAATATCGACCTATAGGTGAGTTTGAGAAACATTTTTACAAAAAAATGTATTGCTTAAGTGACTGCGGATGTGGGTTTGCAATAAGCAAATTAAGAGAGTCATCGCTCTACTAACGAATGTTTTGCTGTAGTCGGTTTGATCTCGACATTGCTGCTAATTCTGTTGTTACATCTCTAAACTTAAAATTCTCTAAAATTTTCTAATTGCATCTGTTTCTTTCATTATCAGATAGAAAAGGACAGATGATTTATTTTAGTGAACACCTGTCAAAAATTAAGTCGGCGCCTTGACGGTACGCTTCAATTTTAGTCGACATCTACTAACATGCGACTTAACTTACTACGCACCAACAAGGCGCTGTCTTAATTTGACAGGTCTTAACTTAAATTAAATCATCTGTCCTTTTTTATCTGATCATGAAAGAAAGAGATGCAATTAGATTTTTTTAGAGAAATTTAAGTTTAGAGATGTAACAACAGAATTGGGAGCATTGTCGATTTTCCCCTCTTTGTCGCTGTAGTTTTCACACAAAATGTCGCGGGATATAAAATATAGAAAATATTTCGTAAGGAAAATGAGCGTATAAGGAGAATTACAAGAGCCGCCGTCATATATTTGATTTCTTAATCGATTGAAGTATATTTTTATGTTGTAGTACCTAATATTCTCATAAGATGCTTACACAATAGTATCAAAGTGAATGTAATCTGTGTCTGACAGCATGTTTAATCTGGTGATAAAATGTAGTAACTTTTCAATCAAGTGGCCCTTTTATTTTCAAACAGATTATTGTGTTACGCTTTTGACTTCACGCTATGGGCTGTATAATATCAGACTAATATTATGGTATAATTTTTAATAATAACGCGTTATATCGTGAGTTAACTTTTTTGGATCCTTCTCAAATGTTATATTTTACGACAAGCTATTGACTTATTGGCATGTGATGTAAGGTTCCCTGAAACCACAAGACGGTAATAGAACAGACTGTTGTATTGTAGAGAACAATTTTATTTTACTACTTCTCGCAGCAATTCCTGTGTGTCCACCGAAGATAAGTTGCTAACTCCTTTAATAAAAATAAAAAAAAACTTGCGACACTTGCGCACTTGGTTGCACAACGTGACACCGAAATGAGATTTGCTTGTTTGTGTTACATTAAAAAATCAATATATTCAATGAAAGCGTTCAATTAATCGAAATACAAGCCATAGTAATCGTTACATTCACATGTAAACTATATAAATATGATTAAGTGCTGAGAAACCATTATTCTGTCAATATTATTTTCTACGTCGACGCACACATTTTTGTTCTTCCTACCTTCTCGAGGCAATAAGAATATCGTAACTCGGGAAAACAATATCTATAGACTGAAGTTCGCGTTGTATGAAGCATTCCAATAACTAACTTAACTCACGCTGTCACACAGTGATAATATAATCGAAGTATGTTCTTCATCAGTGTACGACAAACTTACTTGTGTGGAGTAGTTAGTGTTAGTATACGAGCTTATTTATTACTGCATGTTGCAGGGAGCACAGACATTGTTGCGGTAAGACGCTCAGACGGGTTGCATATACGATTATAGGTATTATCAGTAGGCGTATGTTGCAAATTGTTGTGCGTTGCTTGCAAATCAAATTTATTGAAGTGACCAAAGGATGATATGTATTTAGAGCTTATTGCCTTCTTGATATACTTCATGTATAAGAGCCAAAATGCTCTAATATAATGTCAGTTTATGTCATGGAATAGTTCATAAATTTAATATTTACGGGATAGAATTTGTCCACATTTAACATAAATATTTTGTTACTTTACAAGATAATAGTGAACAATCATCACACGCAGCATTTGAAATCCTAAATTAGATGATAGAAAGAATAATGGTATAATAGTTTTTACTTTTAGTGGTGGCGGAAGCGTATACATAACATATAATATATAAATACACTAGCTTTTGCCCGCGGCTCCGCCCGCGTGGATGTCGGTTATCGCGACCAAACATAGCCTATGTCCTTTCTCAAGGTCGAATCTACCCATGTACCAAATTACATCAAAATCGGTTCAGTGGTTTAGGCGTGAAAGCGTAACATACAGACAGACAGACAGACAGAGTTACTTTCGCATTTATAATATTAGTATGGATATATCATCTATCTTAATTAAAGTTTTGTATTACTTTGGTCATATTTAATCTTTTTCAGTTATTCTGGTTAGTTTACCTCTTAAATAAACATATAAAAAATACCGCGTTCGAGTAAATACCGACATATCTTTGCAAGCTTCCCACGCCCTTAGGTAATGCTTAAATCGCGCGATTTTAATAATGGACACTTGTTAGCTAGTAATAAACCTACCTACCTTATATTAATCTGCCGCGTATAAATGCGTGAAACGTTTTTTTTTACGTGCCCGCCTATATTACAGTCTGCCTACGGGCTGGAGGAATTTGTCAATATTATGTAACTAGCCTCCCCTTGCATAATCGGACGCGATCAAGTTACTACCGAATTTTCTTCTACGCGTGCTCTACTATAATGAATAAGCTTGTACGTAAACACCATCATTAGCTGTGAGAAGTTGATTAGATAGATAATAGAGAGATAGATCGGTAGATAATAGAGAGATCGCTATGTATTGTTAATTGGAATCGAGATCATTTTGACAAAACTCAGCTTGAGCGTCATTCATGATAACAATTGAAGACGTGAGTGGATGAAGGAGTTAACTTACAATTTATAAGTATGGAGATAATCGGCTTCAAAGTTTAAAACGTAACAATTATTGTTACGTTTTAAATATTAACCCCGAAAATGAATCTCAAATTCAGGGAACCAGCCAGTGTTTCTATGATCTTAGCTCTTATAGTGAAAATCGTTGAAATACAGAGTTCCCTTGACCACGTAACTAATTTATTCGTAACCACGTTTATTCTTCATTACTTCTATCATGTGATACTTACCTTTTAATCTGTAAACAAGGGCTGTGAAGTTACGAAATACAAAACCGTTTATTCAGAATTAAATTAGAAATGACTGTAAACTCGAAACTTTTTTAAAATATAAAAGTCTCATACATACCTACCTCATGAGTAGTCATGAGTTCGCGATAAATTGTATAAATTATGTACATGTTTACTAACAGATGTTTGGTCATCGCGTTACAGTCCAAGAAATCATAACATTGTATTTTCGCATTGTATTTACAAAGAAATGTTATTGTAGATTATTATTTATATTTCGTTCGTTTCCATAAGACAGGTATTGTTTCCTTGAAATAAGGTTGCTTTATACCTATGTATGTTTCTTAAACGGAAGTTAGTGGGTGTAAGAATATTCCGTGTTTATCCATGGGAATTATCGCACGAAAAAGGTTCATAGGAGTTTTGAGAAAGGTTAGGTTAGGAATAGGTAATGTTAGCTTTGCAGTTGTACAATGGTCACTATCGTAAAGCAAAAACTTGTTTTAAAGAAGTCCTCAGTTTTATTTTCATATGCAATGGTAACTCAAACGCACACACACACTCACACACACATAGACACTTACATCTGATGGTTACATGCTAACATGGCGCAAACATGGTAAGTGGCAACTACCAATATAAGTCCCTTATAACCTTGTTTCTTACAAGATTGAGTCACGTAGGTACCGACATTGATGAATTTAAAGATTTTTTTTTCTTAGAACGTTAGCAAACAGTTTTTGCTCTATTGTCGTTACACTTAGTTGCTTTGGCGTGTCTATAGAAATGCTTGTATCTAGTTTGATTTCAACATTTATATTTTACACCACGATCACTATGGAGCTCCTTAGTACCTGAACCTATTTAGGTGTTGGTAAATTAAACGTAGTTTGGTTATATTGTAGTAAGTTTGAAAGCAATTCTTCTGCACATGTAAGCTTCAGGACCGTATTATAAAATGATACTTAGTCCTGAATCTCGATTTTAAGGAGTACTGAGTACAGATTATCATTGACAACCTGTGAAATATGACAATGAGAATCCAGATTCAGTACTGAGTATCGTTCTGGAACACGGGCCTTATTCAACATTGGGTTTGGAACTTAACGGTGAGTGTTATATGTGTATCTCTATAAATTCCGGTATAAATAAGGCAGGGTTTACACATTAGCGATTTATCTAAAACATGGCACATGGCCTTACAATATACGAGACACCGACGGCGATTACACGCCCAGCCATTCGGTATCACCACATTTAACAGGTTCCACTTTCCGCTGAGTCCCAAGTTTATTACGTATTTATTAACGTTATTTTTACACATGTGAATCATATCATGTGGCTTATTTTGATTTCGATATAGTCGCTTATTGTTGCTCTCGGTTGTACGTCTTTTTAGGAAGAAGAGAGTTATATAAATTCAATGTCAAAAGTAGAGATGATTCAATTCTGAGAAAAAAGTTTGAGTAAAATGATTTATATTTCTTAAAGAATGAAAATAATGTACCTATTGAAATATTTTTTATGGTGATGAAAATAATTTATCTAATGACTTTTTATTCTGACTTTTAGTAAGATTTCTGTCCAATCTTTGTCTACTTTTGACGCTGACTGTACCAGTAGGTACAGCACTGGCCAAAGGGTAATGGAAGAATTATTTTACGCTCTACTTAACATCATATGTACATACATGCAACCGAAATGTGTCAATAACAAAATTTAAGCATTTCCTTAGCAAATCTTTATTTTGTATTATTACATTTATTACTCTCTGCTCTAACTCTAATCTCAAATAATATTATGGCGGCGCGTGCTATATTCCACCGTGATATTTCGAAGACGGTTATGGCTCTGTTGCAACTTCATCGTACAATCATATTTAGCTGGGGAGCATTCTAAATCCATCCCGTTTAATGTATTGGATGTGTGTTAATTTCGCAAGTCTTTTATAACTCAGGTCAGTAGGCAATGTTGTGTAAGCACACCATTATTTATTCCGTTTATGTGACAGTTTCAAGAAGCGTTGCAAAGCTTCAGTTTTACTACCGCGTACGGCGTTAACCCAAATAACATTATCATGCCAGTACTAAGAGCTTGACGTTAGGTGTGACTAGACGACCAGATGATGCTTCGATGGTATATTTATGTACAAAAAGAGCGTAATCGTACTAATGTACGATTAATTCGTGAGCTAAGCACAGCTGGTTTATCTAGAAACAATGGACGGCCTTGATTCGAAACTTGTATAACAACTAGCCAAACATTTATTACACACCGGTTTATTTTGTACTGCACATTCTCCGTTCTACGTGCTAAAATATCTCATTGAACAAAACAGAAATAGTTTAACTCGAATGAAAGCCGGCTTCGAACCTCTCCCACTGCGTTAAAATTGAAATGAAATATGATTTGCACTTCATAATCTGGGGAATGGACCGCGATTTTATCTATTTACTAATTCTTCATTCGTATCTACCAGTAAGAAGTCTGCCAAGAGTTCACCACAATACTAGATAATACTATATAATAGAAATGTCGCTATATAATTTGCCAACCTCATAAAGCACGTCTTGCGTCACGCAGTATATTCGAATCCTCATACTACTTACATATTTTATTTCCTCCAAAGAATGTCAAATAGGAATTCATACAGAACGGCCACTCCCTCTCCCGCACTGCACGGAATTACCTCATCCCAATGCGCACGTTGTCCGTTATTAGGCAGACCGTAAGAAACTTCAGTCACGTGTCACAGATAATCGCAAAAAAAAACATTCTAAGTGGAACTAATTAGTATGCTGAAATATAGTGCCGCATGCACTATGTTTATCAATACAAACCTTTCATCAGTGGTTCTAAGTCTAATTTGATTCAAAATAATAATGTTGCAATGCCAATTGGCAAATATCATGTAGATAGGTACCTACTTAACGTCAGTTAATTGCACAATCGCCTACATGTTCTGTACTAAAAAATTGATACCATTGCATTGAGACCCTATATTGTACTTAAGTAGGATTATGTACGCATCTACAGATATATTTTATTATCCCTCTTTCGTTCTCTAGCTCTTACTATCGACTTAAGCAACAGATAAATGCAAATATGTGCTTGTTATATGTACAGTAGTGCGAAAAAGGGCTGTAAACTATACGCTTTTTTAAAGGCGAACCCCTTGAGATTATTCGGTAACTGGTCACAAGTATTTGGTTGGTGGTTGGTTATTGATTTGAGTATATATTTATGGCTCACGATCATGTGTAAACTGGTCCGAGATTCGGGTTTTCTATAGGATATTGTAATATCACACGTGGTAAAGTCTTGACCTTTGTCTAAACTACTTGGCTTTCCGTCAATACATTGTTTTCATCGATTTCTTCCCATCAACTTACATTTCTTATATATTTACATCTACACTGACGGACTCATAAACTGCATCAAAGTTCAGGTTTACTCTAAAAGGATTTTTTATAATAAGTATGCAAACTTTTTAGATTAAATTATATAAATATGGAAAGACTGGCTCTTAATCTTAAAAAAAAAAAAAAAAATTAAAAATAGAACTGCAGTAAAACAAATGAATATAGCCGGGAAAAGAAAATTTACTTGTAGTATCAGATTTGCGTGTTATTTATAGCAAAGTTTTAAATTGATTCTCATTGATTTTTTTTGTTTTGTCAATTGAATTATTGTTACCAGCATAATTGTTGGGTTAGTTTTTTAACACATCGAGAGTTTTTGAACCATAATATGGATACTTCGTCCGAACAAGCGGCACAAATTGTAGCATTGGTGCGGGAGGGCTTGGATCAACGAACGATTGGTAGAAATTTAAATTTAAACCAGTCTACGGTTTCTAGAATATACAGAAGGTTTGTAGAGACAGGTTCTTACAGGAGGAGACGTGGTACAGGCAGAACTCGAGCAACCACAGGTCGTGATGACCGATTTATTGTTATAACTTCCCTGCGAAATCGTTTCCTCACGTCAGTTAACATCAAAACCGAGCTTAATGAAGTGCGTGGAGTAAACGTGTGTGCACGAACAATAAGAAGAAGGTTAAAGGAAGCGGATATCACCCCTTTTAGACCAGCAAATGGTCTAAAGTTGTCTACAGCTCACAGACAAGCTCGCTTAAGATTTGCGCGTCATCACCTGAATTGGACAGAAGAGCAGTGGGCCTCTGTATTGTTCACGGACGAGTGTAGGACATGTTTATATGGTGCAGATGGTCGCAGAAGAGTCTATCGTCGACGTGGGGAGCGATATGCTCAAAGTTGCATTGAGGAGCGTGTTCCTTTTGGAGGCGGTTCATGTATGGTCTGGGGTGGCATATCGATGAACGGGCGAACAGAACTTGTGTTCATAGACATGGTCCGTCAAAACGGTAATAGGGGGGGTTTGACAGCACATCGCTACATAACAGAGATATTAGAAGATCACGTGGTGCCTTACATGGGATTCATAGGCGAAAATTTTACTTTAATGCAGGATAATGCCCGGCCGCATGCAGCTGCACAAGTTCAACATTATTGCGAAGAGGTTGGGATACGTACAATGAATTGGCCAGCACGCAGCCCGGATCTTAATCCCATCGAGCATGTTTGGGACAATTTAAAAAGAGCTGTATATGCGAGAAACCCTTCGCCCACGACAGTGGCAGCACTAAGAACAGCACTTTCAGAAGAATGGGACAATATTCCGCAAGATCTTTTAAAAACCCTTATAAAATCTATGCGGAACCGATTAGAATCCGTAATAAGGGCACGTGGGGGTAATACACCTTATTAAAACACAAATAAACCCTTGCATAAAGTTTGTGTCTATTGTTAAAACCAATTGTTTAATTAAACCAATTTTTCTTAAATTTCTGTTTTTTCTTCAAAAAAAGTCTTAAGGTCCTTTCCAGTACATAAACTTAAACTTAAAGATATGACCCTACGCTGTTTTAAAGTTCACGAACCAATCTAGAGGTTTCAATTTAAATCTGTATAGAAAGTATGCATACTTGGTTAAAATATTTATTTCAAAGTCGTCTATTACTTTGATGCAGTTTATGAGTCCGTCAGTGTATATTTTTATTTTCTAGTATGTCTCCGCTATAAACATCGTCCAAAGCAATGTTGAAAACAATGCGTTAATCTCCTCTTATCATAATTACTTTACATGCTCTCTACGCAACTTTTCCGTCACTAGCGCTACTCCCAATTTTTTTTCCTTGTTTTAAACTTATATCTCAATTTATATTAATTTTATTTACATAGCAGCCTGCTTTAACATGGACATATTAATGCTACAACTATTCTGTACTGTACTAAAATGAAAACTACGAACCTACTGGTCTAATGATGTTTGTGGAGATAGGCGTCGATAGGTATCATTCTTTACGATATTTTACTTCAATTCAGATTTAGATTTAATTAGATTTCAATTTAGATTTCATTAGGCAGCTAAAGTCCAAATTTAACATCTGGTATCTTGATGACGGTACTCTAGGAGGGGATATAGACACGGTGCTTTAAGATTTGGCTTTTCTGAAAGACAAATTTAAAACTATTGGTTTAGAACTAAATCCTTTAAAATGGGAAATATTTATTAACAGCAATATTGACAGATCTTTGGCAATTTCGAAATTTAACGTTTTGGCACCAAATTTAAAAGTTTTAGATGAAAGTTCACTCCGGCTCCTAGGGTCCCCAATTCTTGAAGAAGATATGATGCATTTATTGAGGCAAGAATACAAAATTTCAATGAAGTTTAGGACCGACTCTTCCAAATTAATATACATTCCGTTTTTACAATTGTCAGATATTGCCTTTTCGTCCCCTAATTCACCCATGCTCTACGATCATCACATTTTTTTAAACATTTGGAACTTTTAGGCAAGATGGACAAAATTATTCAAAATACCTTATGCAAAATTTTTAATGCAGATTTGAACGACCGAGCCCGGTTCGCTGGGGTGGGCTCGGTGTTCGTAAAATTTCTGATGTTAGTTTGCCAGCATTTTTAGCTTCGACTCATGGCACAGAGCAAATAATCAGGAAAATTTTAATACCTACACTGGTTAATTCCGAAGTGCCAGGTGAAGCCGAAGCTATAAATGCTTGGAAAATGTTTTGCCCAAATACTGTTTTGCCCACCAACCTATAGTTCCAGAGACAGTGGGATGAGCCGCTTTGCGGCATATTGAGGCAACAATTTTTAAATAGCTCCTCCAGTGTTGGAGAGCGTGCTCGCCTCCTGACTGTGGAAGAGTGGGAGTCTGATGTATGGCTTCAGGCTCTTCCGTCATCCAACATTGGCACCATGTTGGATGACACGACTTTCAGGATTGCAGCCTGCCTTCTTTTGGGTGCTCCCCGTGTTTCTCCTCATCGTTGCCACTGTGGAGAAGCAGTCGACAGCCTCGGGCATCACGGCCTATCATGCGGCAGGAGCGTAGGACGCATGTCACGTCACGTCATGCACATTTAAATGACATTATCCACCGGGCTCTTGTCACCGCCGGCGTCCCAGCCACACTTGAACCAGTTTGTTTGGTGCGCTACGATGGCAAGAGACCGAACGGTATGTCTTTGGTGCCTTTGAAGATGGGCAGGCTTTTGGTGTGGGACGCAACTTGCATCGATACCCTTGCATATTCCCATCTTCCAAGTACGTCGTAATGCGCTTGTGCTGCTGCGGCATCTGCGGAGACCCTCAAACGGCGAAAATATGATAATTTGTCCAGCAATTATTTATTTGAGCCGTTTGGGGTCGAGACGCTGGGTTTGTAAGGTCCGAGCGAACGGTCGCTCTACAAAGAAATAACAAAGCAACTGGTCGATGCTTCGCGTGACCAAAGGGCTGGCTTCTTTTTTGCACAACGGATTGGCATTTCAATCAAACGGGGCAATGCCGCCATCCTTTTGGGCACGTTACCAGTCGACATCGACGGGGAGGAATTTTTCGACGCCTGCTCTGCCCCCCTCCTCCTTCTTCGACTTTCTTTATATTCTTGTAAATATTGTACTTTATTATTATGTTAGTTTCAATTGAATCATTATTGTAGTTTTATTTTAAAATTTAGTGACATCTACATGATGTATGAAGTGATGAAGTAGAAATAATTGTATAATATTGAAAAAATTTAAAACAAAATTTAAAAGCAAAAAAAAAAAGAATATTCAGATTTCATAACTTATCAATATCTGGAAATCGAAGTCTATGTCCAGTTGGAAAACAATCAACTCTCAACGTCCGAAGTTGTAGTTAAGAACAAACTTGCAATGTAAGTTTTGACGCGATGTCCTATTATAATTCACGCCAAAGTTAATGACTGCTCTACGGAAGTTGCCTAGAATATATATAAAAGAACTATTATTTTATACAATATAATTTTTATTAGTTTAACCTCCACTACCGGCTCCGGTAGGGGGGTATCCGCGGGGATTTTCAGCATGTATAAAATGTAGCAATCATATAAAAACATTAATTAGCATATTTAAAAAATAGAGAGTTCATAACTGGCTTATTAATTATATAAAAAATTATCTCTCGCTTCGCCTCATAGATCACGTAAATTGGTCTGTGCAGGTTAGGTTAGGTTAGGTTAGTACTTTGATCATTATTCCGCCTGAGTATATGTCTGTGAAAAACAATATCAACATGCAAAAACCGTCCAATATAACGATACCATCGACGTGTAATGGGAAGGAAATCCACTAGTAGCATCGGTGCATTGCGCTCGTCGTCGCATATAACATTTGCATTCAATAAATTTTATTTAAGTGCACTCACTTGAACATTTTCTATTTATTGAGAAATATTTGCCCGCGATATTGATATCTGAAAATCGGCTCGTCTCCATGAGCTTCGGTATTGCGCTGCGTGCTACGAATGCCAGCGACATCTTGACATCTCAAGACCCTTTATTATGCTACCGAGATGTCTCTGGCACTCAGCTATAAGCCCTCTCTAACGTTTAATTGTTTTTTTTTTTGCATATTGGACAATACTGCTATGGTTATTTTTAGGATGAAGTACCTATTGTTATGTGCTGTGCTGTTAAGTTTATTTGACTCACTCAAACCACAATAAGTATTTTTTGCGTGTAGGCGTATATAAAAGATCCGATTGTGAATTAAAACATTGCACAGTTAGAATATACGAGTAGCCATTAATGTTTGGGAGTGATGTATCTGTCGCCTAAAAAATACTTAATATTTAGTAGCAAAATAAAAGATATATTTTATTAGTTGTGGTATATCTACCGCACTGCGTCTATTTCTGATTGCATCATAACAAAAGTAACCTAAAGCTTCGTTTAGTTTATCGAGTTTTCACTGGTTTTCGTAGTTTTCACTGGTCACGACATAGAATAGATAATATCATGATTCTAAAATGTCGATACAACTACTTGAGAAGATTCATCTATTATGAATAAGTTCTTTTCATATGGAATCAAAAAAGATCGGATGGGGGCTATGCTTGTTTACTATCTTGGCAGAAGAAAGGAACACAATGAATGATCTTTTAAAATAACATGGGTAAATAGGTTAAGATCTTATTCTATATATAGAGAATGAACTTAATTGTGGTTATTTTCTGATAGTTACTTAACTCTCCTGTTACAACTACTAAATAATTCTTACGACGGCGACGGCTATATTTAGTTTAGGTATATTCCAGGTCCTTCTTAGACTTTAAGGAAAATTTGACCTTAAATTGTCCAATGTCAATCTCACCTTGTCCTGTCCTCAGAGTTCATTTACTCCAATAAAAGTTGCAAGTTCCAAAATTAATGTAAATAGAAGGAGGCTGTAAAAAGTATTGCTATAAAAATATACTTTATATTGCTAATCAAGAGCCTTTAAGGTAAAATATACTTAAAAGAAAGTTTATTTTGAAGTTTGCCTCTCTTTCAAAAAGATCTCCAGTTTAACTTACAACAACAGAGTTCAATTTATTTACGTCGAAACAACTGTATTATGTTTTATGCTACAATTCTTGAGGGTCGGCAACAAGCAAACGACACCTTCATTGTCCTGAGTTTCTTTGTTTGTAGCTCTTACCACTCACAATCAGGCGAGCAGTGACTTTTTTGTGAGCTTAGAAAACTTTTCTGTTTACCGATTATTTAAACAAAATAAGCGATCTGATGATGAAAGCTTTTTCGACCTCAATCCATATGAAACGTCAAACCAATTAAAAAATATAAAAATTACTTCTAGACTGGACTTGTTTAACATGCAGTTGGAACATAGGGAAACCATTTTCCTTTATCGAATAAGAAACCGCAAACCATAGTTCAGCGGCGTGGGCTAAACCGTTTTGTTGTAATCGTGTTTGAAGTCTTTGTGGTTAAGTTTCGCAGACAAATACGCGTGCTTAGGCTTCGTACGCGGAGATATTGTTTCATGCACTAGAGTACTGTCTAGGAAATAATACCTATGTTGGGTGCAAGCGCTAGACTAATTCAGATTGTTAACGAGTTCGATAAATAACATTACACGATTTGAACAGTACATATCTGATCCATGATTTAAGGGGGTGTATGCAAAATCAGAAAGTAACTTTTATATAAATTTTGATGTCTCATCTGCACTTGAAATTGTTAAACACAGGACCGTTCCGTAAAATATTCAATGAACATTTCCCATTAAAACACTCTACGTTACATATCGAGCGAAGCTTTCAAACACACTACTTTTTGTGCCGCCCCCGGCGCCGGCAGCTTCAGCCTTTTATTTGATTTTTAGCTGCGTGTAAAAGAGAATCGGTTAATAAGATAGAATTATACTAAACATGTTTTATGTATTCTCGGAATAGTTGCAACAATTTTGTACGGTTTTTAGCGGCAAATCACGTTCTTATTTCTTTATATTCAGAGTGTTTTGACAAATATAAATGAAACAGGAAGGGTAACAGGTGGAACATAGTCCCAAAAACTTCTCAGTGTTGCACCCTCAACAACGAAAGTGGGAACACTCATGATTTTCAATTGGGGTTCATCACTATTGCCAGTAATGTTCTGCTAATGCAGTAGACTGCAGGTTCCGGACTAGCCTGTTTCCCTTCTAGTCCTTCTGGTAATGAAATGGTACTGTAGATAAAAGGGGAAGAAGCGGACATATTCAGCGTATCTGGATTTAGGAACAATGACCGGTATAGTGTATAATCACCTCACGGGTAACCTGCAAAAATCATACGTAGGACCTAACGAAGGTCTAACACATGATTAACGAGCCGTGCTGAGCGCCAGATTAAAGTATAATGATGTCGGAAACAACTTATAACAACGTACGTCAACAACTTTGTATAGAACGTTATGGAAAAACGGTAACGATAAATATTAAAACCTACGTAATTTATTAAATTAACAAACTATGTAATACAGTTTTGTATTGTAAACAAACTATGTAATGCAATAGCTAGACAGAACATAACATTAGTTTTGTTTTCTAAGTAACAACAAAGAGATAAAAGTACATAGTGAGGTTGATTGTCTTTATCAGAACTTGATACGGGAAGTGACGTTGTGGTTCTATTCTCGGGCGGAAACCACACCGCTAAACCGGTTAGGTACTTAAGTTGATTATAAAGTAGCGTCTCAAAATAAGGGTTACACGTGAAGTGGCTCATGCTATTTTACTATGAACTGTATGCTTGTTTCCCTTCCCGTCCCTTACAATAATATAATTAATTGATATATAATTATTCATCCATCGTTACGCTAATGCCTATTTCCCTCCTCCACCTACGGAGGCCATAGGTAACATAGGTCAATAAGGCCCATATACCCATGGGGCCAATATACGTATAGGGCTCATACGTCACCGGGTTTCATACATCTATGGGGCCTATACGGTATAGAGCCCATAGGTCCACGGGGTCCATAAACCCACAAAGCCCATATACCTATGAGATCCACAGAACCACATTATACCACTACGCTAAGTCAGCCGGGTCAGCTAGTAACATAAGTAAATCAGAACTATTGATATTATTTCACATCTAATTTCGAAGGCAAGGTATGATTATAAGATCTCCTCGCGTACAGTCTACAACAAACGACCAAACCGAAAACCTGTTTCTCATCATTAAAATGTTTCCTTTTTTTACTTCCCCAAGCGGCGAATTCTTGAACGCAATTCTGGGATTAGGTGTCGTTACTATTTCACTTGACATTATTATATTGACATTTTTTTTCTATTCAGCAATACATAAATATTATTATACGGAGCGCCACAGACTTACATTATTAAAAAGTTTATTTATTGACAAAGTTCAATAAAATACCACCCCAAAGTTAATTCATCGTAATACCAGTCCAGTATTAGGTAGGCCAGTTGTAATAATAACAAAATTACAGTCTACCAAAAACACATGTATGTACACATTTATGCATAAATTACAAACAACCAGTTGCATTATGAATGTAGACAGATCACTATATGATGCGTTTGTTGATAAAAAATCTATTCAAACGAATCATCGTAAAAACGAGTCATTAGTGCAGTATACTTAAATCTAACATGTTCTCATCGCTGCACGCCTCACACCGACCGAGAGACCGAATGAGTTAATTGCCACTTGCTTTTTTTAAGTTTTCACTGGCATCTATTCGGTTTTTTTCACATTGTTTGCTCGGGCCCCTATTGTCACATGATAGCGATAGACAGGTAGAAACGTCGCTAACTGTATTGTTACTTTTAAACGTTGGCAACCATTTTATATTTTATCTTGTTTTTACTATTTAGTACTGCGTATCTACTCAATCTACAAATTATTCAATTGCCTGAAAGCTACATAAGTGTTTTCACGTATTTATTTATCTTAATGTTATAACCGGGGAGAAATACGTCTGGCTGGCCACAGCCCACAACTTTTCAGTAATACTCTGTCAGTCGGGTTCGTATCGAAAAGCAAACGTTATTCTATGAAACATTAACTTTATATGCACATAAATAAATCAAAAAATGAATTAAAATCAGTTGTGTTAAATTTAGATATAATTTATTCTATAAATGGATCAATAAAAAATCAGATGGTTCGGAGATGTGGAGAGAATGGATGATAAAAGACGAAACAGATTTAATCTGCGAGGGTGAATAGGCAACCCTGTAAGGGTCGACCGCAGTAGACCTGTCAGACTGAGGATATTTTAAAGAAAGACTAGATCGTCTCGATCAATCGATAAAGACGTCTGGCTACTCCTTTGGAAAAGAGGGGCTAAAGATTTTGATGTATCTAATTGTAGTAGATGCGCAGTAAAATTTATATCAGGTATACAATTACTATTATATATTATTACATTACTATTATTATAGACTTCGGATGCACGGCTTGAGTCAACAATAGTGCCTGGAATGCGGCAATAGACTCACCCCCTATTACGTGGGACCGAATCCGATGATTGATGAAATGAGGGTATTAATTCACCTCTGCCTAACTCGCCGGGGATAAAGACGTGATTGTATGTATGTATAAAATTACTTTAGGTTAGGCCATCTAGAACAATAGATTTGGAGCGCACGGGAATAAGCCCTTGAGATCATCCCATTAACAATAATGAAGGTTTGGTTGATTGTTTTATTTAAAAAATCGGTGTGGTTACTTCACCTTAGAAATTACTATTCTCCAAAAATGTGATTATTACCCATCTAGTAAGATAAATAAACACCAAAAATATACCAGTTTGGTTTAGTTTTAACCTAATTGGTATAATGATTTGGTTTTATTTTAAACACGTAGGATAACAGTTTAATTCCGTTGATATGATAACGAAAATAAAAAGAAATCTACGGCATCTACATCAGAAAAGTTGAAAGTTCGAAACGTTTAATAACTAAAATATGTTCAGAATATGTTGACAGCAAAATAATCTGAGTCGTTTGCTGATTTGATACCTTATTAGGAATCAAAATTCCGCGTCGTCGGATCGGTCGGCAAACAGCAAAAAAAAAAGAGTCCGCGTCGTCCGATCAGTCGGACAAAGTGGTCGGACAATCGGCCCGTCCTCTACCCAAGTGCGACCGGCGTCGGTAGGCGTGAGATGTCGTGCGGTGTCCCACAGGGATCGGTCCTGGGGCCGCTCCTGTGGAACATCGGATACGACTGGGTGCTTCGCGTTGAGCTCGCGTTCGGTGCCAGCGTCACGTGCTACGCGGACGACACACTAGTGACGGTGAGTGGCGCTACGACCGCTGTTGCTCAAGTCATGGATCGGATCCGGCGGCTGGGTCTCGAGGTGGCTCTGCACAAATCCGAGGCCTTGTTCTTTCATGGCCCTCGGCGCAGGCCACCCCCGGGATCCAGCCTGACAGTAGGAGGTACTCCCATCGACATCAAGCCCCGGTTAAAATACCTGGGGCTCGTACTCGACGGTCGGTGGGACTTCGGAGAGCACTTCCGAAGTCTGCGCCCCAAACTGTTGGTGACAGCTAAGGCGCTGGTGCGGCTGCTGCCCAACTTGAGGGGCCCGGAGGACTCCTGCAGGAGACTACGCGGGTGTCGTGTGGTCCATGGCCCTATGTGTGGGCGGACACCCTACAGACCAGGTTCGTGCCCCTGCTGCTTGCGCCGCAGCAGAGGATGGCCTCCATTAAGGGGGTACTGCACGATATACTTTGAAGCGGCTAGTCTCCTAGATAGATCGCCACCGTGGATACTGGAAGCGAGATCCCTTGCGGCACTGTATCGGTTCCGTAAGAAGGCGCGGGAGCGGGGATACGATCCCGAGCCCGAGGACATTCGGGCCGAGAGTTCCCGGCTCCACAAGATCATGGTGGCGGAGTGTGAGCGAAAACTTGAGCAACCACGCGCAGGGCATGCCGTCACAGAGGCGGTAAGGCCCAACATGGAGGAATTGCTAGAGAGGCCACATGGCAGCGTCTCGTATAGACTGACGCAGATTATAACCGTGCACGGGTGCTTCGGGCGGTATCTGCGTCGGATCGAAAAGGAGCCAACGTCCGAGTGCCATCATTGCGACGCGAGCGAGGACACAGGGCTGCACACACGCACCGAGTGTCCGGCATGGGCCGGACCGAGGCGGGAGCTAGTGGCGGCCCTGGGAGTGAGAGTTCTCACCCTCGCCACAGAGATGGCCCTGGGTCAGCTGGGGTGCGAGGGATATGTCGAAGATAACCTCACCTCCGGCATAGCACCACGACCCACAGTCGGCGTGCGGTTTTAGTCGGTTCGAGTCCGACATAACCTCCCCTTTCGGTTCCGGCAGGGGAGGTATCCGAGGGGATTTCCGCACGAAAAAAAAAAGGTCGGACAATCGGCCGGAATTTACATTCAGAAGGTTATACTGTTACATACTAAAAGTTACCATTTGTAAATACCTACGAGTAGGCAAAGATTTTCATAATACCTGGCAGCTACAATTACTCTGAACAGTTGAAAGTTTTATTTATTCATGTATTTATTATCGCAAATTGCAAATACAGGTAGGTACATTGGATGTTAAGTTCTTATATTAGGTAACACTGTATTTAGCCTTGGGCGTGCAATTACCTTAACAGCTAAGAAATTTCATTTACAGACATTCGAAATAATTAACAACAATTTAATTAACAACTACATCAACTGTAGCTCATATATTCATGCTAGTTTAAATTACAATCTTGTAAATAATCAACCACGGAGTAGTACCCACACCTTCTTGAAATATCATCTACATAGCTACTTTAACATTCATATTAAGCTACTAACATTCAGAGTATTAATTAAGCTTATGCACCGGCACGGGTACGTGGTGGAGCGTGCAACAGTAGAGAGCATTATTCTGAAAGTTGCTAATTGCTTTTGCCCTAACTTTGAAAAGCATAGGGCAAAGGCATAGTTCAGGACCAGATCTCGGCTTATCCTCAACGACCTCTGTATGTGCTCCGCTCAGATTCTTCACAGGCAGTCAATTTTGATCACCATCTGGAATCAAGAGACGCATAAGCTTGTTGAGCGCTTTAGCAGCATATCGAACGTACAATTGTTTCAATAGGAACCTGAAATCGATACTGAAATTCTTCAAATGGTTTCAGTATCGGCAATGAATTGTTTGCCTGAAACGGACGGACGCACAGTGGCACGTCCCATTCATAAAAATAAAAAAATCAACAGAAAGGGACGTAGATTTGAAATATAGGTAATTCAACATAGATAAATACCTTCTACAAATAACATTAAATAATGGAAATAACCCTCCTGGTTAATGAGTTATCACTCAGTGTACTTTGTCGTGTAAATATCTTGCCATTCGCTACATTAATAAGTGCATCTAACAACTAATAATTACGAAGTTGTTATTGTAAGCTGTATTGTTTTAAGTTTTTAATTTTACTATGGAGGACGTAACTGATCGTTAGTAATATACAATAATATAATATCAAGATTTAGAAGTTCGTAAAAGACGATGTTAACTTAGATACTTAATGAAACGATTTTTTCTACTTTGACGAGAGTTTAAAAAAATACATCATAAACCCTTTCTGTAAATGTTATTATTTTGGGTTCAGTTACTTGTCTACTGTTACTTGGCAGTAATTATTTCCGCGGAAACTTGCAGATCTGATAATTATTTGCATTTTTTAGGATCAAGTCAACCTATTAAAAATAAAGACCTTTTGGAAACTTGGCTTCTGAGTCCTAAAAAAGAAATAAAAGTTTTAGTGGCGAATAAAATACAGGAACTATTGCATATAAACAAATGTCCAGACAATATTTGCCAAAAAATATTGAAACTATCAGAATTTTATTCTTTGAGAATTGGTTGTAAATGGAAAGCAAGTTCTCGGAAACGTGAAGTATTTCTAAAGAGAAATGATGCGTGGCTACAAAAGAACTTGTTACTTCCTAAAGACGTAAAATCTTATTTATCTTCAATTGCTATACCATGTGTCTCAAGTACCAGCAAGGGTAGGCCTCAAAAACAATTTGAAGAGTGTAGTAGAAAAGTAAAAAGATTTCGTGTTTTTGAATGTTGATATTCCTAAGCCAGGTTATGGTACAACAAACGATGGCAATACCGCTCGAACTTTTTTTAGTAATGCCAACTTATCATCAAATATAACAGGGGTTAATGAAAATTTAATTAATAATTTGAAAATAATTTTGAGAGTGATTGCTAGTGGAGAAAGAATAAATAAGGAAAATTTCAAAATTCTAATTAATAATACAAAACAACTTTATCTAGAAAATTATATACCAAGTAGCATGCATAAACTATTGATTCATGGTCCCGATATAATATCATCTTTTGATTTGCCAATAGGAATCTTGTCTAAAGAAGCTTTAGAAGCAAGACAAAGAATTTCGGAAAAATAGCCTTTCTCATACGAGAAAATCATCACGATTAAATAATAACAAAGATTTAATTAATGTTATGCTCATTACATCTGATCCCTTCATATCTACCCTTAGGAAAATCAATAAACATAAATTTACACATAAAAACTTAGATATAAGTGAATATCTGCATTTGTCAGAATCTGAAGGAGCCTCTTTTAATTTACCTGCCCAGTTAAATCTCAGCAACACTGAAAGTGAAGAATCTCAGGAGCATAGACTTTGAATACACTACGTTTCTCAGGAGGAATAATGTTAAATAATCTTCGTTCTTTTTTTATGTTCTTTATATTTATAAATAATGTGTTATTCTACTTTTTATATAAAGATAGTTTAATATTGTGTCTGTTATAAATTTACAAGTCATTACTTTTTCAATATTTGTTGAGTTATTAATTTCGCCCTTTTCTCCATACAATCGTCCCACTGTGGGACGTCCGGCAGTTCTACTACAAAAAGACAAATTGAGGCACGCCTTTGACCAGCTGAGTGTAAATGGAGTGTGGACTGCAACAAGCTAATTGATTGATTTAAAACGATGCTAGAAATCTACTACCGTCTCTTAAAGGTGATATAGGCAGGATGCGATTTTTGTATCTTTTAATTTCACACATGCCATGACCAGAGGATATTCGGATTATTCGGATTATTCACTAGAATATTAAGAATACTCGGCAAGTCTTTTTGTTAATAAGAACAAATGTGCGCTTAAGTGAGCCGAACAAATTAATCCAGCAAATAAATGGAGTTTTATTTTAAGAACAATCCAGAGTCGCAAAATATCGACAAACTGTCTTCTTGTCGCTCACTTCTCTGATCTAACTGACAGGATAGCATCCATTGATTGTTGCTAAATCGAGTGTTGTGTGTTCGATCCCCGTTATTAGATAACAACGTTAGATATGTTTTGGTTGTGTGTGGCTGAGTTTGTATTTACTTTGTCCGTCGGAAATCCCAGCCACATAGAGATAGGGATATTCTCTGCTGTGCCTTCTAGGCTGTTTGGTAATGGTAATCTAGTTTTATGTGAAATAGTCGAGTCATCTCATAGTTTATTTTCATCATTATTTCGACATAAGCTTCCATTGACGAAGATGGCGTATTATGAGTTCGCTGTTGGTTTCTTTTCAAGGTTTTATTTTATATTATACTTATTTATAGATGTGACCGATTCATTTTCCAAAACTATTATTATGAAAAGCGTTATCAGATAACCCGAAATGTTATCAGTATCCCAAAAATTTTCACAAATGGCATTGTATGCCTATTGTTATGTAAAAAACCACTAAACAGCGGTTGTGGTAAACAGGAAAAATATAATACTTATAGACACACTTTTCACGCTAATCTCCTCCGGAATAGACGACAAGACAATTTTTATACATTTTCGTCAGTACCGGGTGCTTCTTACCTACCCTTTGTTTTTAAAACATCAGTAACTTGATCGATGTAAGTACTTGTATTCTTGTTTGACCTCCGTTGACTAGCCCCCATTACTTTCCTACTTAATACTAGCTGTTGCCTGCGGTTTTATGACCCCGTTCCCGTAACCCATGGGATCCTGTAAAAAGTAGCCGATCTGTTATTCCAATCTATACTGTATTCCTGTACTAAATTTCAGTCAAGATCCATTCAACCAATAAAACGTGTTTGAGTTACAAACATTCGAACGCAAACTTTCACATTGATAATAATATTAGGAGTAGAATAGCATATCATTCTTACACGGTGTACACATTCATAGAAGATAATTAATAAATGCAATGTAAATAATATAATCAGATACCAATCATAATATAATCAATCCATTTCGGTTTGCTTATGGCTTATGAAAACGGAGCTTATGATAACTGCAAAAGGTTTTATCGTTCATTTCATGAATATATTTCGACAGGAATAAAGTCATTCAATTTGGATACAATTTTGAAATAAATAGTGGCATATGAACAATTTTTTTATTAAGTGAAATATCTGTGGATAGCTAATTCGTAAAAAGCGGGTTAGCGATTAGTATTGAAAGCTTTTGCACACATGACTTAAGCTCTTTTAATTATTCATCGGATGAAAGCTTCTGTTTAGTTAATCTTGAATGCATAATATTAAGCCACAGGAAGTTTTAATTACTTTACATGTAAACACAAGGAGTATCGAATGTTAGTTGCTTCATCCATTACCATTACTTTTCTGCTGCTCAAAAGTTTACTGGGAAATAACTCTTTTTGAGCTAAGATCCTTTGTACATGTTCCTTGAAATGTTTTACGTGTGCAATAAATAATTATAGAATCCACAGAACACTTTTTTTTTTCAGGTCAAACCCTGCACAGTGTGCGGGGTTGACCGACCGGAATAGGTTATCTCTTTATTTTGCAAGGGTCCATAAATTTTCATAACCAACCTCGTGGTAAACACCAGCATTATGCTTGTTGAATAAGTAGTGTCGACTTATTTTCGTTTGAATGTATCGTCACTATACAAATGACATTATACTCATACATACGCGGATACGCCTAAACAGCGCAGAAAATGTAGGTAAGGAGAAAATATATTCAGTACAATAAAATGCGGGCAAGTTTCCCTTCAAACACGTGCATAGTCCCGGGCACGTGTATCGAGTCTTTGTAAAATAATATTGACAAGAGGTTTTACTACAAAAGAAAAATGGAATGTAATATTTTCGCCTATTTACTCTTGCGTGACTTGACACGTGCAAGTGTAAGCCTCGTTGACACTTCCGTGCTGCAACTGTTTAGCAGGTGGTGTTAACGGTTACTGTATACATATTATACATATTACTAGCTTTAGTGGTAAAAAACTACCACACAGTAATCGTTTAGTTACGAAAATTGAACGATGTAAAAAAAGTTTCGAAAGTTAGTAAGAATTTATGCACCAGAATTAATTAATTAACCTATCGCAGTCTATTGCTGGAGATAGGCCTCTCCCAATGTGTACCCTTGGTCTCGATGCTCCGCATTTCGCGTACAGTCCACCCCATCTACCTTTTTCAGGTTGTCAGTCCACCTGGCTGGGGGTGCCCTACCTTCCGTTTACCTTCTCGAGGTCTCCACTCTAGGACTCGTTTACTCTACGGCTCTCGGTCCTTCGACATTAATGTGGCGAGTCCACTGCCACTTCAGCTTGCTTATTTTCCAATTTAGCTCTATGAACCTGAATACGAATGATGTTTTCTCATATACCCCTTATTGTTTTTAACGACGCGACGCGTTGCAACTCATCAAAGACTCATGGTCTATAATATCATAGAACAGATTCTGTAACTGTCCAATAACACAACCAAATTAAGCAAGCCTCATCCGTAAATATGCAGACTGGTACTTCATAGCGCATAGAAAATATCATACAATCGTTGGCTTGTCAAACTACATGATAGTTTTTATGTCACTCATTGAAATAAAAACACTTTTTAACGAATTCTATTGCGATATATTTGATATTATTTACTTACAAACCGACGTTTCGGCCACTTTTCAGCTGAGCCATGTTTGTGGCGAGACTAATGCGAGACTAATGATGGTAGTTGTCAACTACCATTAATCGTTAACAACGAATGTAGTCTGATATAAGTATAGTGAAAGTGAACATCATTATTAATTCAGGTGTGACTGTGTCCAGCTGGCTGTCACTTGTCGCACACCAATATGTTCTATAAGATTGAAGTAAACAATTATTTAATGAGGGGATAAAAGCTTTAAAATTAAACAAATTATTATGAACATTGATAGGTCTGAGCGGGTTATTCCCGTGCGCTCCAAATCTATTGTTCTCTAAAATTCATATTTTCATACATTGATTACCAGGAGCTCCACGGATGTTTTTATTAGAATAATAAACAAAGCCAAATTTACCAATTTCATTCCCTAGAGCTCCAAAATATTGTTTAGGTACTTTGACATATTATTCCCAGCAGCTCCAATACAAAAGTCAATTCTTCAATATAAAAATCGTTCCCACCAGCTCCAAAAAATTAAAAGTAACGTCGGCAAAACCCGAACGTAGTAAAGAACGAAATCTGTCAGTGCGGCGGTGCGCCCACGCAGCGTTGTCGCGTCACCCCCACCCCGCACCTTTCCTTGCAATCTAACATTGCCTAATGATGTGCAAACAGTGGTCTTGAACCTACCGATTTTTCGGTATTTCTACCGATATGGACTCTGTTCTACCTAAATATCGAAATATAAAGTTTTTCTACGATTTCAGAGTATATATGGAAATTCTCAATTGATACAGAGTGGCGCATTTTAAGAAATTGTGAATAAATCAAAACATTTCCTACTACTACTACTACTCTAGCAGGTATACTCTGCGCCGTATACGGATGGCCTCTTTGCCCTGCACGACTCCTGTGAACGAAAGGAGAGGGTGGGACTATTGGAAGAGCTCATCCGAACATTCACCATGGTAGAGACGGTAGAATACTGCCAAAGACGCAACATCTCTACGGCTCTGCAAAGGCTCGAGGGTATTCGTGACCTCAGGATTCCCAATAAAGGGGACCGCACGTCGCTGCAACCTGTCGAGAGTATCTAGTAAGTACTTTGCGGAGCCATCCCAGAGATGTGAGCAGTATTCCACGCAGGAACGAATTTGGGTCTTGTATAGAAGACACCGCTGCTCCAGCGTGAAAAAGGTCTCACTCTGTTCAGGACTCCAAGTTTACGCGAGGCTGATTTGATGATGAGTTATGATTTGATGAATATGTTTATTAGCGTTGGTCTGGATATTTTCATACCTCGGAGATCACGTTAAGCCGTGGGCCCCGGTTGTAATACGGACATCTATGGTAGCTATTGCAGGTATTTTGAGCCCTAAAAAGTTCAATAACTGCAATACTTCAATATTGCCTAGAGGTTTTGGAGGGCTCGTTTCGTGGAAAATTTCAAAGTGCAAACACGCAGGGTGAAGTAGTACAAGGAACACTAAACAACATAATTCTGTAAATTCACTCAATATGCACGATAACTTTACAACAGATGGGCCTTGTGTTTGTCTGCCACTTAAAGTATAAAAAATTTACTACATACATATAATCACACCTTTATCCCCGGAGAGCAGGGGTGGTTAGGCAGAGGTGAATTAATTCTCACATTTCACCTATTATTGGCTTCGGTCCCACGTAATAGGGGGTGAGCCTATTGCCGCATTTCGGGCACTATTGTTAACTCAATTCATGCATCTGAGGCTGAAAAAATTAAATCCTCATACATTTAACTATAGAGCGTATCATTGGTAGATCTTGTAATGTCAGTTGGGTGTTATTTCAATCTGCTACTACCGATAATACAATATGGCTGCAATCTTATCGATTGCGTAAGTATCTAATAGTAAGATCCCAGAAATGATAACAGTATGCCAGGAGAAGCCAACCTATTTATTATTAGGTATTAAAGATACCGCTGCTCCTTTTATATAAAAGAGACCAAATGTGGGCAGAGAAACACTCAGTTCCGGTAAATTTTATCAGACCAAATAAATGCGGCCGCGTGGATATCAACTCCAGTACCTATCAATTTGGAAGTATCTACATCATCTGCTGTTACAAAAGCTTGCCTTTACAAGGAATACGAGTAAATAGAAAAATGAGGCTATATGACCCCATCCCAGTCAATGCTGTATTTGCTCTCTTGCCCACTGCGCCTCTCTCCTCTACCTGTGTGTAAGGCAACGAACAACGATGTCACTGTGGTCGATGGAATATATCATAAAACTGGAACTAACCACCATTGGCTCGTCAAAGCAGAGGACCAAGGCTCCGGGTTTTCTTGAAACTATTTTGTGTGATGCTTGATGTATTATAATGTATAACCGATTTCAAAAATGGAGGAGGTTCTCAATTCGTTTCTCAATTCGTATTCATAATATTTTTTTTTATGTATGTTCACCGATATTTCCGCAAATTATAGACGGATTTCAAATTTTTTTTTCTTTGTTGGATAGAGTTCACTTCGGAGGTGGTCCTATTTTCTCCAGGTCAGGATCGGATGATGGGATCAAGGAGAAATCTAGGGGAACCACCGAAAATTGTATGCTCGTATGGTGCTTTTGTTACGTAATCATCTTTTGCTCAGGTATATGCTTTAGGGTGTCAACATCTGATGCTGTTGTGCTGATGATGAAGCTACCGAACTCCTTAACGGTTAGGAGTTGGGGGATAGTACTGAAATTGGTCGATGATAACATTTAGTATTATGTAGGCCTAATGTGTTGCTTGTGAGGTATGCTTGTATCAACATCTGATACTGCTGTGCTGATAATGAAGCTACAGAACTCCTTAACGGTTGCGTATGGTGTTTTTGTTACGTAATAATTTCTTACTCAGGTATATGCTTCAGGGTGTCAACATCTGATGCTGCTGTTCTGATGATGAAGCTACTGAACTTCTTAACGGTTAGGAGTTGGGAGACAGTACTGTCATTGGTCGATGGAAACTATTTAGTAGTATGTGGGGCTAACGTGTTGCTTGTGAGGTATGCTTGAATCAACATCTGATACTGCTGTGCTGATAGTGAAGCTACAGAACTCATTAACGATTAGGAGTTAGGGGACAGTACAGCAATTGGTCAATGGAAAATAGGTAGTAGTATGTAGGGCTAACGTGATACTTGTAAGGGTAGGTGCTACTTCTGAAAAAATCACGAAATTTCAGAGATATCGTAATAAAAATCTCAGTGAAACAGAGACAGTTCCTCAATTATTAAAAATAATAAGTATGCTTATAAATGGGGTTTATCTACTCCTGAGGTGGTCTTTTTTTATCGTGTTTATTTATCGTGCGCCGGAGCCGGAAGGAGAGGTTATGTTGAACTCGAACTGACTAAAACCATATGCCGACTGAGGGTCGTCGTGCTAGGCCGGGGGTGAGGTTGTTTTCGACATATCCTTTGCACCCTGGCTGGCCTAGGGCCATCCCTTACGGTCTGGCCCTCCACGGGAGAGGGGACAACGATGTCAACGACTCGCCCCCGGAATGGCTCCCCATTCCGGGGGCGAGTTGTTGACACCGTTGTCCTACGCGCGTTGCCACCGTGGCCTGCTTCTGCTGAGGTGATAGGCGGCTCCACACGTCACCCCCAGGCCTGCACTCATGGGGGACTCTCTAAATCCTGTTATTTTAAACATTTTTTCCTATTTGGTTTTGGAGTCGGTTCATTTTTTTTTAAATTATTTATAATTTGTTCAGTTCGTATGTTGTAGAAACATGATTTAAGAATTTAGGAAGAAGGAAGAAGAATATTTAAACCATTATAACTGATGAACATGTTTAGTCCACGTTTAGCAATGTTTATCCACATACTTGATAATGATTTTGTCAGCAAAATATTGAATTTTTCAAAATCCTTCCGCAGTATTTGCCAAGCCTATAGAAGAAGTCTGTCTATTTTCGTAGTTTTCAGTAGTTTAGCCCTGTATACATTAGTCAGTCACTCAAAAAAGACTGTCTTCATAATATGTAATTGAAAAATGGGTGAATTTCCCGGGACCAAGAATTGCGTGGCATCGATGAAATCGGTACTAAAAATCATAGTTATAATGCTCTAATATTTTTTGCTAGTTAGGTGAAATAGTGATCTATGTGTGGCACTAAATAATCTATTATATAGGATTATAGGTACTCCAAAAAAAAACAAAATACACCGAAATCTTTCATTGCCGTGTTTGTCCACACGTCACCTATTGTGTCGTGATACCTCATTGATAAAAATCTATGGGTTATTTTTATTAATACCTATTTTTATTTGATACGTGAATAGTTAAAGTATTATTACTATATACATTAATTCAAATATTTAAACAATACAACGAATGGCTAAAAAAAATACATTTGTCCCAGAACTACCTTTCATCGCCGTGTTCTAAACATATTTTAGAATATTGTCTTATCTAACGACTTGCGTCCTCCCTTATATGCGCTAAACATTGCATATTGGTGCCGCCTAAGTGCTCGACGCGAAAGAACGTACACAAGTACCTGCGTTTTGGCGCCATAGATGTAAGTCTACCATTTTTATATTACTGGACATTTTTTCTTTCATCGCCGTGGATAGGTATAACTTTCTATTTTAATAAGTTATCCTCTTGATTAAATATTCAATAGAACGCCATTTCTCTTGTTTATTTTTGTGAAGTGATTAATACTTCGAATAATTATTAGATTTTTTGTTATTTTATATTTTGGTCTTGTTTTTCATTGCTGTGCTTTCATTGCCGTAGTTTCCATGGTCAAAATTTGCTATGGCAATGAAAAAAAAAACACGGCAATGAAAAAAAATCATTGCCATGCATTGTAAAAAGATTTAGTTTCATTGCTGTGGCCTGATGTTTCATTTCCGTGACTTATGTTTTCATCGCTATAGTATGATTAGGCAATAAAAACATCATTACCTGTTATAAAGGTAGCACCGAATACTGACATTATAGGATTCGAAAACTTTCTGCAATACGATTATAGATTTGATTAGTTTTTTACTGTACAATCAATTATAAAAAGATGTTTCCGTGTTAATCTTACAAAATGATGGAACATTTGGCTTTCATTGCCGTGGACGCTTGTTTCATTGCCGTACACGCATGTTTCATCGCCGTGGCATGTAATTTTTAATCTTGTATATCTGGTTAGTTTTTTTAGTTATCTGTTAGATATTAAGCAAGAATACATATAGTATCAAAACCTTTAATTAACGCGATGTATTTTTATTATAACACTTAAGGTAAAAATATCCACGGAAATGAAGATTTTAATGGACTTGTTGAAATTCACCCAAATACAGTGTGGAAGATGTCAAGAAAAAATTTGAAAACATCTTTGTTTCTTTTTTTAAATAAAGGAATGTTTTCTTTGTGTAAAATTCATTATTTCCAGTATTTCGACTACTTCCGTTCCAGTTGGGATGAAAATCTTCCACCATAAATAATGATGAGTTTGAGCTATTCGAAACTTAACGCGCACAAAGTCGCGGGCAACAGCTAGTGACAAAATCTAATAATAGTAAAATAGAAATAAAAGCATTAACACTCACATTTCATTAAACAATATAATACCTAGTCAGTCCCACGTAATAGGGGGTAAGCATATTGCCATATTCCATGCACACTCGAGTCATGAATCTGAGGCTGAGTTAGCTGTATATTATATAATCTGTCTGATGTTAAACAGCCCAGTGATGTTATTATAACTTCAGTGCAAACATGCTTTCTCTGTAAAACCGCTTGAATACCAAATTCATACCTAACTCAAGACTTGGCTAATAGACACTACTTCCTGTTAACCTATTGACGTCCTATTATCGTATTATAGTATTAAATGTTTTTAATTCTGCTAACCGTACACTTTGTTTTGGAGCTGTTGGGAACACAGTATTTTTTTACTTAAAATATTATAATTTGGAGCTCCTGGGAATTGATGTATAGAGATAAGAAGTTTCGAACGAAAAAGCTTACATACGTTTTTGGAGCTCTTGAGAACGATTTTATAAAATAATATAAATATTTAATTTTAGTCTTGGAGCGCTTGGGAGCAAAATCGTGGAGCGGACGGGAATAACCCGTCTGAGCTAAGCTTGAAAGCTCAATGCTGTTTATTATTTAAATAAAAAATAATAGAGAAGAAAGATAGGGAAGAAAATATGTTTACATTTATAACAATATAATTTTTGTTTTTGCATAGAATGAGAACGTAAAATATTTTAGCTGTGCTGTGTAATCTCTACTTGAATTAACTTAGCCTGTAGGTAGCAAGTACGTATACGAGCTACAATTAATCACAAACGAAGCCTCGAATAAGCTGCTTTAACCAGTTTTTAATACTATTCTAAATTTGGTGGACGCAAACATTATCGCTGTAATTAAGCTCTTAATAACAAAACAATGCGTTAAAATCGCATGAATATAATGTAATGTATGCATTTTTATTTAAGAAATTGTGAGGAACGAAGTATTATTATAGTAGTACAACCAAACTCAGCTGATTTGTTTACCTTAAGTAAGTACATGGCGCTATTATTTCTATAGATACAAGATTCAGAAAAAATAAGTGTGGGGTTTGACTCCTTTTCGAAATATGGCGACAGTAGTCTGATAAAAATGGTCATCAGATATTGAAGCAAAACAACATCAAAATGTCTGAGTGATTTTCAAAATCGTCATAGATATACGTTTTACTTCATCTATTGTTATAATAAGTCATAACTAACTATGGATACTGGATAGCATGTACTTAATTAGATGCTGATATATTTGAAAGTAATAAATAGGATATTGTTCGTTCCTGGTGTAGTATAACAGAATAGGGCTACCCTATCTCTTTATGTAGGTGTCGTGGTTTGTACCCAAATGGCGTCCTACTAGATTATAGCTATATTGCAACGTACGAGGTTTAATTCTATGGGACGTAATATTCTTTCCCAGTCAACATTCAAAAAGATTCATTGTAGTGTTCATCGTCACAGCAACCATGACACCATCTCATAATTGCATCGAGTCATGAATGTTCGCGTGGCCACAATAGCAGCTGGATGTAAAAAGTGATTACCTAGGCATTGTTGTGGTAGCTTGCCGAGATGTAGCATAACAAGATCTCGGAACAGTCTCGAACTTAATGCGATGCTGATCTATTTACAATGTCACCAACCGAAAGGTGTCTTGAGCTTAAGTGAGGATATGGTTATCAACGTCAAAAAAATAAAGTTTAAAACTAAAACCCGACTACCGAAAAATTACGTTTTAAAAAGTAACAAACAAGAAAATATCAAGGATAGCCGTGGTCGTATGCCACTTTTCCATAGATTATATAGTTTTGTTAGAGTAAGTAACAAATGAACATACATACATACATACATACATACATACATACATACATACATACATAGCCTGTCAAAATCATAACCCTCCTTTTGGCTTCGCCGTAGTCGGGTAATAAATTGAACTGTAACGTAGTTTGCGATGTAAGTGTAGTTGATATTTTATTTTGTGTGAACATGCTGGCAGCCATTTTCGATTGGTTAGGTACACCGTAAACTGAGGCTAATTTGGACAGGGGGTAACTTTGGAATTTGGTTCTCTTTTCAATCAAGCAGGCCAACATAAGAAACAGATGAATGGCCGAAATGCCATTTCCAATTTTGAAGAAAATGTTGATTATTTACGATCTTTAATATATATAAATTACGTGTCACGTTGTTTGTCCGCGATGGATTCCTAAACTACTAAACCGATTCTAATCAAATTTGCACTTTTGCACACACCGTGTGCAGTTTGATCCAACTTGAAAGATAGGATAGCTTACATCTCAATTTAGCGATAATTGACATCCAGGCGGGCGGAGCCGCGGGCAAAAGCTATTGAATCAAATTTTAAATGGTCACAAAGTAACCGTAGCTTAAGGCACTTTATTTTAAACTGTTCTACAATTCTAGAAACTGTGCACTGTTTTGTAAAAAACCATACGATATTAAATTATAATCCACAAACCTATGTTTTATTGGGAACTTCTACACTTAGAACATGTTTCAAAGTGAAGTGTATAATAAACTTAGGTATATCAACCGGAAATATATGTATAGGTAAAAATAAAAACAATAGGAACGTATTCACGTAGGAAAAAAATGGGACATAATGAAATTAAAATGTGTTATGGTTTGTCGTTCGTTAACATTGACTGTACAGACATAAATCGAATGACCGATCTTTGCATCACATAACATTATTACGAAACACTGACTGGGCTAACTAAATTATTTACTCGGCACTGTACCAACAACGCGCGTTATGAAACCTAAAGGAAATTAATTTTCCCTGCTTTTATATGATGCTGAGTAACATAATATAGTAGTTTAAGTTTATAGTAGTAAGTAGTTTTGTGTCTGTTAAGATTTACGAGAAACACATTCCATAAACGAGTTAGTTTAAATATCAAATGCTATATTTCTGAGCATTAATATAAAATTGTAGTGCTAATAAATTATGAATATATAATGCAATATTGCGACTGTGTCAAGGATATTGAAATCAAATTAATGAGTACATTAGAATACTACATATTATTATAATTTCTCAAGATATTAACACAGCATCTGGCGTGTCGCTTCTAAGAAAAACTGTAAATGTAAGTAACTTCATCTTCAACTAAGAATATATTTCGGTTAGCAAAAAGAGGTGGCAAATGAAAAGACGCAGGACTTTATTGCTAAAATATGATATACTTACAGAGAAAGTTCTTAGAAGAATTTCTAAGAATATGAGTCCCGTTTCTTCGGTTCATAACATAGGGATACATTTGTCTGACAAATTTTAATAGATAACCACAAACCTTTGTTAATATTGAAAGGTATCTATGTAATTCAAATTTATCGCATCGTCTTGCATGAGCACAGGCCTGGGGGTGACCGGTGAAGCCGCCTGTCACCCTAGCAGAAGATGGGGACATCGTGGTTCTTTCCTGAGGGAGCCATATCGGAACCGGAGATGGCCCAGGGTCAACCGGGGTGCTAGGGAAATGCCTTATTGGGTCACCTTACGCCCCAGCATTTGAGACCCAAGACGGCGGCGTGCGGTTACAGTCGGTTCGAGTCCGACATAACAGGCGGTGGTATCCTCGGGGATTTTCAGATGAAACAGAATAGATGGTTTGGCTGATTTTGAAAACGTCTTCTTTTATTATCCGAGTATGGCGTTATGATTTTGACAGACTATGTATGTATGTATGTATGTTACCGGAAATGTGTATAATCCGGTATTCTATACAATTCCTAGGAATTCTATACAATGCCGAGTGCGCAGCAGGTAATGTATGAAATGGTATCAAAGAATATTGATGGTGGTTATAAAAAATGCAACCACTTAGGCTAATATTGGAGCTTCGCTTGCGCTTCAGTCTTCTAACGTATAATATATCCAGGTCGGGGCGCAGTGTCCACACCACGCAATTTAACTTAGATAGATTAGGTTAGAAGATTAATGCGGGAGCGGAGCGGAGCGAAGCTCCCGCATTAATCTTCGTGGTTATTTTTTTGTTATTCATTCAAAAATATAAATTTTCCACAAAATCATCCGCAAATATAGACAATAAGCCATTTATTTCACACATTGCCGGTGGAACTGCAGGCATTCTATGTATTAACACACATTTCCTAGGATTTGTATACAATTCCTTGATTTCATACATTTCCGGTAACATGTATACTGGGTGATTTTATAGTCGTTTCGGATAATTAAAAATTAAAAAATAAACCCCCGTCACAAAAATACTTTTTAAATTGATTTACTAGACAAGCTCTTTCATTTGATACCCATGAGGGAGTTATGAAGAAATATGTATCCCGACATGTTGAGGCGGCGGCCATCTTGGACCGATTTTTTCAAACATAGCTAAGAACACTCCCGACTAATATACCTTTCAAACAAAAAAAACTACATTCAAATCGGTTCATCCGTTTGGGTGCTCACACACACACACACACACACACACACACACACACACACACACACACACACACACACACACACACACACACACATACACACACACACACACACACACGCGCGTAAAACTTATAACACCCCGTCGTCTTTGCGTCAGGGTTAAAAAGAATTTGGGCTCAGTTTCGATAGCAAAATGATCTGTAAGTAAACAAAGGAAAAATGTATGGGGGTTGTACAATTTATTTTTCTTTCACCATATTAATACTTTCAGATGATTTTGCTATCGAACTTTTAAACCTAATTTTTTGTCATCACATAATTATGTGAAAAAAAAAACCCTTTTTATATGTAGTAGGTTATGAAATGACTCGTTTGTAATAACGTATTGTTTTAGTACTTTCCCAGCACATTTCAAATACGCATTGGTTATTGTTTTAATACCTAGAATTCAATACCCGTTTCATACCAACCTATAAATAGATTTGAAATCGATCGGGCGGGCACATGGCATCCTTACAATCGTTCGACCAGAATAAATGAATAGTCGCAATAGCTTTTGTACAGTTAGCAAAAGTAAGTAGCCCTACAAGTAAATCTATAAAACACCGTCTGAAGTCATCGAACGAGTAATATAACCACGAAACCTTCAAACTTCATGAATACGGTTAGGTCTATACAAAATCTCGGAATAGAAAGTTCAATTTACGACTTATCCTCTATAAATAGCTTTGATAACCACTGGCAATTAATTTATTTTATAGAGCTTTATATTTACTTATAATCAGTTCGTACATTTATCTGTATAAACTTAATTTTATATTGGTTGACATAAAAAGATATAGGTTATAAACTAGGCTAGTTTTTCTTTTCGGATCGTTGCGATAATGATTGCATTTGTATGTGGGAAACCGATCAGAATAATATGTCTATATTAATAGGGTGGCAAACGCGTATTAATAATAAACTTTACTGGTTCCCATTTTTTTTTTCGTGCCGAGATCCCCTCGGGGATACCTCCCCCGCCGGAGCCGGAAGGCGAGGTTATGTCGGACTAGAACCAATTAAAACCGCAGGCCGACTGAGGGTCGTGGTGTTAAGCCCACTCTTCAGAGCACACCACTGCCACTGCAGGATCACCTCACTATCCTCGGTATGGATGTTCGCTGCAAACTGAATAACAAAAACTATATCGAGAGTATCATCAAATCAGCCTCGCGTAAACTCGGAGTCCTGAACAGAGTGAGACGTTTTTTCACGCCGGAGCAGCGGTGTCTTCTATACAAGACCCAAATTCGTTCCTGCGTGGAATACTGCTCACATCTCTGGGACGGCTCCGCAAAGTACTTATTAGATGCTCTCGACAGGTTGCAGCGACGTGCGGTCCGCATTATTGGGGATCCTGAGGTCACGAACACCCTCGAGCCTTTGCAGATGCGTAGAGATGTTGCGTCTTTGGCAGTTTTCTACCGTCTCTACCATGGTGAATGTTCTGACGAGCTCTTCCAATTAGTCCCACCCTCCCCTTTCCTTCACAGGACGACACGTGCAGGGCTAAGATGCCATCCATTTACGGTGCAGAGTATACCTGCTAGAACCAAACGTTTCAGTGATTCATTCCTATGCCGCACCACTAAGACCTGGAATTCCCTGCCAGCTCGCGTGTTTCCTTCTTCCTACAGTCCCGGGTCCTTTAAGCGGGGCGTGAAAAGGCATCTAATGAGGCCGTCAAGCTGAGTGCCACCACTGTTAACATGGTAAATGTTTACGATGGTGACCCTCTTTCCGAGACTTTGCCTTTAGCTTAACATCAGGCGAGGTGAAGTCAAATTGACGTGTCCAAAACAAAAAAAAAAAAAATCTTCGACATATCCCTCGCACCCCGGCTGACCCAGGGCCATCTCTTCCGGTCTGGCCCGTCCCCGACTCGCCCTCGGAATGGAGAGGCGCTTCTCAGCGCGCCACCGCCGTGGCCTGCTTCTGCTGGGCGGTTCCACCCTTCACCCCCAGGCCCGCGCTCTTGGGGGACGCAAGACTGTCTGTGCGGTTCTCATATTAACCTTTAGCAGTACTAGATGTGTCATTCGCATATTGTTCTCTATCTCCTCTCCCTAAACACTCAGTCATTTACATGGCTAAGATTGTGCGTAATGTACATATAATCGCAATTAATCTATTTTCAACTAAAATAATTGGATGTCGCGATCCAAGCTAATACAGTACTTAATACATTAATCCCAATTTAATCACAATTCACATAATTGAGTGACATTATATAAATATAAATATGTAACCTTGCTGTAACTGTAGAGTGCAGAGTGCTAGCCTGTCTACTGATGGATTTAAATAGCCAATGTATCTACCAACTCAAATTAACTTCGTTGAAGCTTACCAATAATTGAATCCTTCTTTTTCGTGCGGAAATCTTTTCGAATACCACCCCTGTAGGTCATCGACGTATCCACCACCACCCACGTCTGACCCGAACCTAGTGTTTAACAAAAATAGTTATACCTACTACTAAAATATCGTTGTATGTGTATGTGTAAAATGTAGACAGAAACCTTTTAATTTTAAACAATTTTTTCGCGAAGTCTGAATGCAGTGCTTTTATAAAAGCAATAATCAATAAACGAGTGCTCTCCATTGAAAAAGTGTACTGACGACACGATCGGTATATTGAATCGGATATTGAATAAGGTTTCACGTGAACAAATGCTTCCTGCATCTTTCATACTTCATCCGCTGCAATGCAAACTTATTAGGTAGAAATGATATAAGGTTGTGGATCAGTCGCTTTATTTTCGAAAATTGGTTTCTATTGTATGTGTGGTGTATAATTTACTGATACAATGTGTTATATCTTAGAATGCTTAATAATCTTGTAAAGTGTACAAAAATAATTCTAATTTAAGGCTGTAAGTGGCTGTAAGTTTCAATTGCCATATTTACATCTGTGTCCGGCAGACGATTGAGTGTAAATTAACTAATTAAGCCGTCACAAGCGTTCCTTTGTGTTAAAATAACTAAAATGACATATAATTGTGACAAAGCAACCAAGTAGGTAATATGCTTGATTATCTACATTTTATTATATTACAATACTATAGCAAATAAGTATCGGATAGATAACAAGACCCTCATTGGATGATGTAAAATAGAAGTATATCAAACGTGCACTCCTATGTACATATAAATAAATAACCCAAAATAACATAAAGTAGTTAACGTTAATAACTTCTGATGCTGGCTACGTACCTGATTAGTTAATGACTATTTGTTTCCCTACAGATGTTCATACAAATCTGATACTCTCATATCAGTTCTCGTAAGTTAATTAGGCAATTAAAAAAGGTAAAAAGTTTGAAAATGTTACCTTTGCCATCCAATCTGCGTTAATATAATATAATGTACCCTTTTCTCCTGACACATGACACATGTATGTCAACGCTTCAAAGTGTACAGTCAGCATCAGAAATATGTTGATGAACAAAATTATCTTAATTCCTTAGTTTCCTCCCCTTCCCGTTGACGGATTCCTATGATATTTGGGACATCTTCAGTTTGGACATTAATTCAATTGAAATCAATAAAACAGTTTGATTTGCTTTTAAGATTATTTTGTGACTTGGAGGCTCAGAATTTTCCGTAGGTATATCGTTGTTCCATGTTCTTAGTAATGGATTACATAAAAACTGATTTCACTGTTGAAACATGTTTGTTGTGACGAGACTTCGTCGTCGGAATTTTTGTCACTGTCACTGTAGCCGTATCTGATAAATCAATAAGTGTACGTCTGTCGCAGATCGCATATCGTACCTACTGCAGTAAACATGGTATAGTATCAGATTGGAGAGATAAACTTTATATTAATACAAAATGTAATAAGCCTATTTTATGGTAGGTCGATAGTGTATACATTAGGTCTGTTGGTCACAAAAGCAAATAATAATTTCTAGTAAAGAGTGTTCAAAACTTCGTTAGCCGCGTTTTACATTGACATGATCTTCTTATTTTGAAATGGGGACAAAACCATTGAAATCATGACACTTTAACCGTTACCAATATCGACATCTCTGTATCATAGACCCCGTTTACACGATAATGAGTATTTCACTTTTGTCGGCACTCCTAGAGTCCTGAATTTACAGACAAAAAGACAATTATTTAATTACTAAATTACATATTATTTTATTATTTACGATAGCCAACCGAAGTATGATGGGGTACCGAGTCAAAAGCAGTCGACTTATGACAGGCCTCGTATCTCCAATTGTGAAATCTATTACCAGTTAATAGTTCTCGGTAATCGCCACGTAGTGCGCAGTTATACTATCTTTCCCTGTGGGTGTCATACAATGTGATAGAATTTTGTCCATCTGACTGACATACAGACCATGAAAAGTATCTGCGGAGCGACCATGGTCACAATGCTTGCTTATTACATTACATAGGTATCAAAAACTTAGCGAAATGTGGGTATTGATACTGTGGATACACTTTGTGCCTACCCCTTCGTGAATAACCTATCCGTGCGTAATAATATTGAAATAATGAAAAAAGAATATATGAAAAATAATTTTATAATCTCCCACTCCAATAGACCGTTTATAAAAAAGATAACTTTATCATTCACAAACAACGCTAATCAAATAATATATGTTTCATTGTTATAGAAAAGTATGTTAAGGTGGTTTGAAAACTTGGAATAACTGACCAAAAGTGCGTCAATTTCAAAAGCAGTAATTAGCGGTGTACTTTACAAATTAATGTTTATGTTGTTATCTGTACTGAATCCAACGAAATGAGAATCTGACCATTTACGATTCCGACCAAATGCGAATAAATGATAAATCCAAATCCATTCATGCCAAATCTCAACGTTTGAGATCGAAATCCAAAACTGTTATTAGATAACAATTGTGCATTTAAAAAAGGATTAAATAGAAACAGTCAAAACTGGACCTGAATGAAAGGCTTAATAATGGTAGAAGAAGCTCGACAGAATAAGAAGAAGAAAAAGAATAAGAAGGGGTGCCTGTATTGCCAACTCTAAAATGCTTGAATATCGTTATAGATTGTAATATCTCATCCATGCAACCGACACCTCGATGATTCCTCAGAATTGATCAATGTGCTCTACTAACAGCTCTAATACCTGGATTTTGCGATTGTGCTTATGTATCATTCAATGTAAACAGAGGCCTGTAGGCTTTCATGTATCATACAGTAAGTAACAAAATTATGAATGAATTAATAGACCTTGCTGAAACTCTGCAATCATAGGCGTGAACTTTTTTATGCTATGCTTGCGGCTGTGTCCTCGTGGGCTTAATTTTTCATCAGTTTTTTTTGTGCCTTATAACATCGACTATTTTCAGGAAAATTCTGTCAAAGCCCAGCCACTTCGGCAACTACTCGGTACAAACTGGCAAACAAAAAATAAAAATAAAACCATAAAAGCATTTATTTAAAAAAATCTTATTTTAATTGTCTCTTCATTATTATTTCTTTTTATAGACTTTAATGAATCGGTAGTTTTTGTAAAACGAAGATCTCCTCTTTTTCATTTAGTGTGTCAGATATTTACCACAGAGCAATTTCATAAATGACCTACCTAGGCGTATTAGTAGCAAAATGAATGTAGCAATATCCCGCTCCTATCCTACCTCATATCCTGCAAAAAAAAAACATTTCAATTTCAAAGGTTTATGACCGAAATATACGTGTCAAGCCGTCCGCTCCCATTAGATGGCAGATATTAATATTTTATTAAGACGACCTTTACGTGATCACGGTTGGGTAGCCGTGCACTTTACGCCTGACGACGGCCGTACACGTTAATACTTCGCATCATTATATTCTAGTATAATCTTCTGACAATACCCAGCAAGGCTAGAACACAGATAGATAGTGATTATTTATGATTTAGATAGTAAAACTTTATTGCTAGAAATAATGAAAGCACCCGTAATCAACTCAGATACTAGTAAGCAAGGCAGCAATCCCTAATGCCATACTATAGGTCAACGGGTAAAAAATAAACACTCTCTTATCTTAACCCCATATATACCTAAATGAAATATAAAAACTAATGGCACGGCGGAAAAATTATCTATAGCTAACCTAAAGGACGGACGAACGAGGCTCTAGCGCTTTCCCTTCGGGGTACGGCAGTCGCTCCCATAAAAGCCATATATGCTAGACAAAAGGAGAAGGCGTAAGAATTGAAAGCTTTGAAGGCAACCGGCAACGACTCACGAGGATAATAAAAGTGTCAGTCAGCTAGACAATCATTTTTGTTTTTCCACTCTCTCTGGGTATACGCTCAATAGTCTCACATGCAACTGTATTAATGAATAGTAACTTACTTACTAAACTAGTACTTCATTTATGAAAGCAAGTTAATAAATAATAACTCACAGATAGAAAGGAATACGTTTATAGACAATTTTCAACATAGAATCTTATTTATTTAAATTTTCTGAAGTGCTACTTCCGGTATCCTCGTCCTTTAGTGTGCAGAAGAAATGATTTTTAGCTAAATGTCTTTGTAGGCGGACCTTCTTCGCAAATACCTTATGGCACTTAAAACACTTGGCTCCATCTGATGTGTGTCTGTACAGAATATGACTTTGCATGCCAGTTATAGAGCTGAAACTTCTTTCACACCAGTTGCAGTCGGTTGCGCCGGGTGGGTGTATCGTTGCGATGTGGTTCGTCAATCGACGCTCCGTTGTAAACGTACGTCGACATAGCTCACACCAGTGGTTCCTCTTTTCTGGATGCTTATACTTTATGTGGTTTCTCAAAGCTAGAGGGGAATCAAACACCTTGCCGCATTGTGAACAAGGCGTCTCAGACTTACTGCAACCCTCACCATGAGCAAACAAGAGTTCAGCGGTTGCGAACGTTTTATAACAAGCCTTACATCGATGTTCATAACGGTGCTTATAACGTATGTGCTTTTGTAAACTCAGCAACGATGGATATTTCTTATCACACGACATGCATTGCCCCTCAACTGCATTCTGAGGGTGTATTAAAAGACAATGAGCGTGCAATGTACTGATAGTTTTGTAGATTTTACCACAATGTTGGCACATATGACCTTCTTTCGATTCTGTAGGCGAGTATTCTAGGACTTCCGAACACTTCAAAATGTCTTGTAGAACAGCAGTTGAATTCCTAAGATGCTCATCTATAATGTCGGAATCCAATTGCTTCTGTGTGATCTCAGAGTCCAGACGCTCTACGTTCACTTCGATTTCAGGTTTAACAAAATTACTCATAGTTTTTACACAATATATTATTTTATGTCACTATAATAACGCATTTTTCCGTAAACGTCAAAACAAACTAAAAAAAAAAGAAATCGACTAAAGAGTTCGTATTACCGTGAAGTTTTTATACAACCACCGGGCATCTTTGATAATGTTTGGTATATTTTATCAAACTTTATACTGATTTTAATTTTGTTAGGTAGGTACATGGCTATGCATTCGTCTGGGTGTTTCTATGGATAATATGTATGTATTTACAAAAATATATATCTAAGTAGGTATGTTTATCCGCGTTCTAAATTCCATAACACAAGCTAGTTAAGCTTACTATGGCTCTAGATAGCGTTGTGTAAAAAGTTGTGGAATATTTATTTATTTATATTTATTTTATAGTTGAAGGTACATGCCACACCTAATGAACTCATATTTTGAAAGATATTTCAATTTACCTATTTTATTAGGTTAGTGTTTAACAATAACTGCAAGTTTAGATAAATGAGCTTTTGTTGAACTACATTGCCTTTATTCTGGACATGTTTCACTTCTACTCATACCAGAAAGAGGGAGAAAGCATCCACACAAGCAGAAGTAAATGCAGCATACCATACCGCTATTTAATTTCGATGTTATGTAACGTCTTAGAATTAAACACGCGTTTCCTTCTTCCTGCAGTCCCGGGTCCTGAAAGATATCGATAAGCGGGGCGTGAAAAAGCATTATGATGAGCCTGTCACAGCTGAGGGGACAAAAATCTTTCCTAGAAATGTTTTCGCATTAATAGTAATTGTATCGTATAGGTATACAAATAATGAAGGGCTATTAACATACATAACATAAACTCACGCGTGTATTCCCCGAAGGGGTAGGCAGAGGTGCTAGCACCCACATTTCGCCAGTTAATGTTTAGGTCCCAATGTAATAGGTGGCGAGCCTATTGCCATTAACCGGGCACTTATAAACCTGCGATAAATACACACATAACTTCGAAAAGCATCGAAAAGTCATTGGTGTGTGCCATGGTAAAACTGGGATCGAACCCGAGACCTCGTCTCAGCAGTCCTTAACCCATATCACTAGGCTAGCGCAGATTATTTTATTTCTTCGCCATTTTTTTAGCATCGTTTATAACTAGTGAGTGTCTCTACATAGAATGATAATAACATGTACCTATTGATAGTACCAGTAGGTAAAATGTGGTTGTAAAGTGTCATGATCGTAAGGCCAAGCCTGCGTATCTTACTTCACTCAGGGAATCATTATAAGATTAGTTGTTGTTATAATTTGTAAGTTTTTATCATAATGGGTATTCTTAAACAACAAAGACTAATTAGTTATGGATAACATTACTGAGTGTAATATTTTTAGTCCATTGACTAATTACAGTCATCAGAACTCACACCAATCGTAGTAATGACGATTTTGGTTTTGGAATCGAATGTCATTACAAATTTTGTTGAAGAACGCATCCAAAATACAAGTAAATTTGGCGCGCATTCGATTACAAAATCAAAATAAAAAAGGCGACTGTGTAAGCGTGTGGTGAGCGTATGTGTGTGTGTTGTTACGTGTACGTGTGGTTCTTTATCGGGTCGCAGTGAGATCAGCCGCAGCGCTCCGCTCGCCGCCTGGCAGGACCAACAGGCGGCTCACGCGGAACGAGAGTCGCTACCATTCGGGTGAGTCACTACATTATAAAGAACCCTTTTCTGTGCTCGTAGACACGTTGGGAATTGGTGTCGTATAGGGCTGTCAAACCTATAAAATCTAGGAAATTTACCCAATAATGCTAATAGAATTACCATTGATGGCGAAGAATGAACTTTATATTATTATCTTTAATCTGCTGGTAACATTATGAATAAGACAAGTTTTGTATTTTATAACGTTAAAGTATAACTTGTAGATACTTACAATTATTTCAAGAATTATAATTGGTAGCCCTATAGCGTATTGGTGTGATGTCATATTACTTGAATCTTTTTAATTGGGTTGATTTAGGTATTTCTATCAGTTATTCTCCATTTGGTGTGGTTATATGTAGTTTCTTCTTGATCGCATTTACTTGAGAATAACTTTGCATTCTCTTTTATCTTCTTTTATTTATATGTTTAACACCAGTTTCTATGTTATTAACTTAAGTATTGTTAATACGTCGTTTAACTTTCCTAATTTAGTGACTTATCTGAAATATTTTTCCGCTTTGTGCCACCAGTGGCACTCCCAGGGCATAAACCGGAATATATCTTAAAGTTTGCACTCCACTGTGAAACAGCAAGTAAACCTGTAGAACACTGGTCCGACCGTTGCATAACTAGACTCAGTTATATGTGTCATAAACAAATTATATAGCTGTTTAGTACATTAAGGTCTCGCGCAGAAATTGGCATCGGACAAAATATTCGAGTTGCAAAGCTGCGGGCTCATAACCGGTACGACTGGTCCAATGACTTTCTATTTACATACATTATATTGATTCTTGTACAAATTAGACTGCAAATCATTTTATATTACTGTATTTTACAAACCGAAAGGCGCAATAAGAAATTTACAGGAGATGGTGTAAAAAATTTGCCCCAGGGAAATGGTCCAATCAAAATGTTTGCTTGTGAATACTAGCAAACTTTTGGATAAAAAGCAAATAACGTTTCCACTGGCTTACTCACTACTTATTACCTACCTACTACGAAGAACATTCATATACCTACAAATTGTGACTGTGTTCATTCGTAGTTTTACAAACAAGAATCTAGAACGCAAATAAACATACTTAGATACTTTTTTTTGTAAAGACATACATAATATGAGTAATAATAAGAATTTCATACATCACATTTCAGTTAATGGTGTTATTGAATCTCAAAATATAGTCATGTATTACAAGTATACTTCTCTATTTTTTTTATCAATGAATTGTTCATACAATTCATCACTATAACAGAAAACTAATAAACGTAGTCATATTACGTTACGTACGATAGATCCGAAATTGAAAGTTCATAACAATCCTGATACAAAGTTCATGAGAATACTTCAACAGGTATTCGGGTATGCACTATTTAGTATCGGAACGTATTCAATCAAATTATAGTGTTACCCGTAGATATAGCAACTAATGTGGTCAGAATCTATGTTCGATGGTATTAGATTCCTGTAATTGCATCTGAAATTTGCCTTGCGTGTGATACTGTTAGTTAATTGCAATCAACTGTAATCAAATCTATCTATCACTCCATGTTGTTAGACCAAACAAGCTGATACCGAATTTGCTATAGAAGCACACAGCTCTCTATAGAACTATAATGGAATCAACCTATCCGTGATTAGGGCTTGTCTTATAATATTTAGTGAACTATGAGCCCTATTTATGAAATTTTAAAGCAATTATACCTAGTAATTTAAATTGTTTAATATTAACGGCAGAACCACTTTAATCATCATCAATATTACCCATTTTAACAGCCGATTAATTAATTTTAAATATAATTTGCTATAATAATCGGTGGTTGCAGTGCTTAATTAAATTTTACATTGAAACAACACACTCCGTTCACGGAATAATTTTACGTACGAACAAATTTCGAAGCGTTGAAATTCATATTAATTTGAATCACATAGTGTGTGGTCACATACAGTATGTATATTGTATGAAGAAACATAGATTAAAACATATGTAAATACGAATTATTATAAGAGCCACGCACATATGGAACTAGAGATCCATTTTTGAAGTCACGAGTAGGTCTTGCCCTCAAGGCGCATCGATAGTAGTATAGCATCACGGGATCAATAAGTATCTAATCTGTATCATTATTTAATCACTTTAGTTGGGCTCACGAGGTTTAGTGAACATTCGGTCAAACAAACCGAAGTCAAGCTGACTGCTTGCTCTAATATGCCAAGTGCCACATAAACGTCCGTCAATCTTTGTTTGATCGACCCCAGCTACAGCTGGTAGGTACCTAATAAATAAAACTTTCTTTAAACAAAGAATATTTGCACACACCTGGCATGTTTAGTGCGAGAACGTTTACTGAAGAAGTATATGTTTTTGAAATATGGTTTACTTACATGAAGTAAGTTGAATTTACCAGCATTAGGTACACGACTTTGTGGTACCTACTTCTAAGACATTATGGCAAATTAATTTCAAATACAGCATTGAGATGAAAGTAAACCTCCAATCTGCAAAGGCAAGTTTATTTTGATTGAGCGAATAGTTAATTAATATTCTAGATAATTGAGAGAAATGTTAACATGTGTTTTCTGAGAAACTGTTTGAGTTCGTTACGACGAAATAGGGAACATGGTTGCTAAAACCAAAATACTTCATTTGTGGAAGGACCAACCTTGTTTGTTCCAAGAGTCCAAATATTTCTTACAGGGTCGCGATTGTTTAGCTTATGAAATAGGTACCTAATTGTAATTACCGTTTAACTAGTTTAACATCAATAAAAAAAATGCAAACCTCATGCATAACCGCAGGTAGTGATTATTTTGTCAAAAATTAACCAAATGATTTGTATTTACGTTACACTGATACACAGTTTTTTTTAATAAATTATTATCTGAATACGATACGAGCCTGTAATGAGACATTTGAATTCAAAGCCTTACCGAGCGCTACCCCTTCGGCCGCGTATGATACCAGAGTTTGGTAAACAGTATCCTAAGAAGAAAAAATAATAAGATTTTTTCCTTTTCTGATACCGACCATATCGTACGTAACTAGTGTCCGGTTGTAGTATTGGTTCGGTTCGATACCACAGTTTCGAGTAGACGTGTCGCTTGTCCTCGTAAATTAATATCCTTAAATTGCACCATATTCTTTTAGGTTTTGATAAAGAGTTAATAAAATATTAACATTTATAGTTTTTGTTTCTAGTACACATGGTTTTTAAAGTGAATGATGTATTCCTTACTGGATACTAGTTACGTGCAATAAGGTCAGTATCAGAGAAGGAAAAAATCCTATTACTTGGATACTGGTATCCTATGAGGATCATTTTTTCTTCTTAGGATACTGGTTACCAAACTCTGGTATCATACGCGGCCGAAGGGAGCGCTACGTATCAATAGAAAGATCAAGCAGAGTGTATGACGAAGGGAGTGACAAAGAGTGTATTGTTGCCACGAGCTTTGCGGTGCAAGTGCCTCCCTTGTTGTATATTGTATGTAGGTATTACTAGGTATCTAGTACCTACGTACCTACAGAACAGACAATGAGGAAACATGTAACCAATAATATCAAAATAATTACTTACTGGACACAATATATCACGATTAAATAAAAAGCAGTGTAGTCTATTTTCATGAAACAATAAAACTAAGAAAGTATACAATGCTCACATCTACCTCGTTTCTTCGAATTAGGTAGACGAAAATTTCCCATGAGGGACCGAGGCCAGGGAAATACCTATGTGTCTGTAATTGCCTTTCCCAATAACATACCTACAGTGAACTGTAGATCGCACCTACAGATAAATAGTTAAATTTAATGTATCAGTGACTTTTTCTTCCTTTCTTTCTTTCTTTCAATATTATAATCACAAATCTCTATCTCTTTCATGGGACAGGCCCTACAATCGATAGGCAGTAGGATTACAGATATACTGTAGAAATATTGAATTCAATTCGTTGTTGAATGGCTCTGAGCTTTGAGCATCAATTCCGCCAATGTCCCGTAGTATGTAGAAATATTGGGCCACTAAAATCTGAGTTTGATGACGTTTTCTATCTCTAGTATCCCGAAAGTGACAGTAGATACGTTATTGGGAACGGCAGTAAGTCTTATTAATATTTATGGATGAACGTGATTAAACGTGATTATAGTAGTAGTTGACAGCCTCCGTGGCGTGGTGGTAGTGAACGCGACTGCTACGCAGGAGGTGCGGGTTCGATTCCCGCTCAGTGCAAATATCTGTATGCATGAATATGGCTATTTGCATTGGTCTGGGTGTTTCTATGTAAAGTAGGTATGTATTTACAAAAAAAAAGTATCTGTGTATGTTTATCCGCATTCTAGATTCCATAACACAAGCTAGTTAAGCTAAGCTTACCATGGATGTAGATAGCGTTGTTGTGTTGTGGAATATTTATTTATTTATTATAGTGAGTAATTGTTCACGAGCATTGTTTTTTACCCGACTACGGCGAAGCCAAACGGAGGGTTATTGTCCGTCTTGGATACTTATTAATTTTATTTAAACAATTCTAATAGAGTAATAAATTAAATAATCTATCTGGTTTTGTTTACGTAATTACGTACTTCCTTGACCATATTTTACAATGGACGAAATTATGCATAATACCTGTCTGATTATTATAGGGAGGAAACGTTTTCACACTAATGACTCCGCTTCCGCGATCGTAGATCTCGACACACAGCGCACAAGGATTCAACTAGTTTCCAAAACATATTAGCCAATCGCGCAACGCATCCGGTAGCAGGCTACCTAAATATGTGTGTAAATATTATTAATATTTCTTTTTCATTTTATACTTTAGACCAGACATGATGGAACGAAATAAAGTTCTTGCCACCAAAATATATTATTAATTACTAAATTATTACTTCTCAGTAGAAGTATTGGCTTTTGGCATATTTCAAAGAAATAAAGAATATTGGTATTTCAGTTTCAGAATATGTGAAAGTGTTATATTATAATGTGAATTGTAAGGAAATGAATAATACTAACAGTCTCACGTTTTAGGGTTTACGGGTGGTTTTCTTTTAAAATATTGTGTACAGTGGATATGTACATGTGATGTGTTAATTGAAAGCAACAATATGAGTTCATCGAAATGAAAGTGTACTGTGTAGACGTAATGTGACGGTTTATGTGTCAAAACGAAGTCTTTATTTTATTTTTTAAGTAGGTAGAACAACATTTATATATATATATATATAGGTATCATATTATATAGCTATATAGGTATCATATTAAACATCTTTACTATAATAGTGTCAATTGACAGCACGTGGTGGATTCATATCAATTGTAACTCGGTCACACCTGCCATTTATTTAGCAACAGCTGTTATATATATGCGGTCACTTTACAAGTAGTACTTACAACATTTTTGATTGTATCTTGACCGCTTTAGCATCATTAGTTTAGGTCAAATCGTTACTTTAATTACTTCCTTACACGCGTCAAAATACTTAGCTGTACAACCATAAAGACTTTAGACTTCGCTATCCATTGTTTGCTCACATACATATAAACATAGCTATAAAATAGCAATAATTAGTCAGGAAATGTTGTTGTCGTCTACACATTTTGTACTACTTGAATATACACATCTTACATAATAATATGTAATATCAACTTCATTAGGAAGTTTAACAGCAGACAGAATGCACTTGCCTCAAAGAGGAAATAATATATCTCTTTCGTCAACCAATACCAGATGTTTCATATATTTGGTCGGTTCACGAGTCTTACAAGGCAAACATACTCAGTCTTAAAGTTAAGGAACATAAACGATATCAACCTTTAGGTTTTTTTTATGAGTTTATATTTGCAGCTAATTAATTTCTGAGTAAAACAATACAATAGTACGTACCTAAAGCCAGTGACTGTTCATAATATCGGAATGTTTAGTCGATATATTATGTAGGTACAGTCAACTACAAAAGTAGCTTAACAAATTCTAATTTATTGAACACTGTGGCCCCTAAACCTTACGTACAATTGTGAAAAAAAACCATTGAATATGTAAATTAAGTTTGTCTTCTGGGAATCATAACACTACATTTACTATAGACAGATGCATTCCATTATAAAAAGATTTGTAAAATATTTTAGTGTTAATCAACTTATGGCGTTGACTGTACATTACAATCGACAAAGGCGATACGGTCGCACTTTTTCATATTGAGTTGTGTGTAAAGGTATGCAACCGTATGTGACCGAATCTCCTTTGTCGACTGTAGGTAGGTATACAGAAACTTTTGTTTTATTCAAATTAACTTTCCAACTGAACACGAAATAACGCTTAAATTTGTAAACGGCCGGCCTCATAAACAATTTGCCGCCCTCTGGGGACTGACGGTAGAAGGGGAGACTCCTTCAAAGAAAAACTACCTTTTTTTTGTCGAATCGTTCTTATAATCTATTCACTACAGGTATACGTAGTAAATTATAGTACTATTACTTATTCTGTGCTACAACAGTCTTATACACAGAAGGCTGATTAGGAAATAAAAACACTTGTAACACCTCTAATCTAGTTTGGTATAATAAGGCCAGTATCTAATGTACAGAGAACCGCAAATAGTTTCTCTAAATACTGACTAGCCTTCGAATCGCTATGTTGTCTAGTAGAATTTGCGTAATCCGTGCGACAACTTACACTATTCAGCACATTGTAGTTAAAAATATTCCTAGTTGGTAGGTAACCACAGTTATTTCAGTCTTTAGTTATTCAGTATGCACCTTGCCCGTACAAATTAGGCATCACCGGGTAATATAGATAGCTAGCTAAACTAGCGAGAGTGGCTATGGCTGCAATTTCTGTTACATTAACTTCATTTTGGATGAATTATACTTAGGTGCCTTTAGGGCGTGCGTTCTATTTTTATTTTAATACGGTTTTCTCATTTATTTATATAGTCTTTCTATCTGAATAAATGTGAAAACCATATCAAAATCTATAATATAAAAATGAATCGCTAAATGTGTTGGTAAGCGCATAACTCAACAACGCCTGAACCAATTTGGCTAATTCTTTTTTTTTAATGTTCGTTGAAGTTCAAGGATGGTTTTTACGGCGAGAAAAATTCGAATAATTGCCGGGAACCGACATCCACGCGTGCGGAGCCGCGGGCAAAAGCTAGTTAAAAATAAAATGTTTGTGACATTATCTTTGTAGCGGACTTATTGTGTGCTTTTATGGGTTATCATATATTTTCCGACATAGTGAAAAAATATCTAACAATTTAACATTTAAATTTTGTAACAATTAATGCAAAAAAACACTTGAGAGGTGCCAAGGGACACCCGGATGGAACCAAGTTCCTTTCGATTAATTAGTGAAGGAATCCATATCCATACTAATATTATAAATGCGAAAGTAACTCTGTCTGTCTGTCTGTTTGTCTGTCTGTCTGTATGTTACGCTTTCACGCCTAAACCACTGAACCGATTTTGATGAAATTTGGTATAGATATAGGCCAGACCTTGAAAAAGGACATATACTATGTTTGGTCGCGATAACCGACATCCACGCGAGCGGAGCCGCGGGCAAAAGCTAGTATCTAATATATTATTGCAACCAACTGAAAATAATTTCAAATAAAAGCTAATACCTATATGCCTATAACATAAATATATACGATATTTAAGTTAAAATGGTGGAAGGGTTTATTATTTTCTCGTGAAATTATAACTATTTTTACGTTCAGTAAACAAGAAACATTTCCTATTGTTAGCTGAGTGAGACTATAATTCTCTTCTAATTAAGAAATAGTTTTATATCGTGTAACTTTCGTTTTTGTTTATGTAAGTTTCTATGGGGATATTCCGCTTTTTTACTCTCTTGATACTTGTATAAATAATAAATTCTTAATTTACAAATAAATTTTAAAAAATTAATGTAAGACCAAAATGTCCTTCAAGAAGATTTTTCCTTTCACGCGTATTTCGTTTCTTTTTCTTTTTTATCTTTGTATCCTTGCGCGTTTACTAGATTGGCAATTTGTAAATGCAACTATGTTAGTTGAAAAGACCACTAGCTCAATGAACACGCAGATATATCGAACCAACTCCGTTGTGTAAGTTCATAACTTGTATCCATTATTGAAGGGCTCGCAACAATCGCCAACAAAATGCATCTGTGGAACACATGTTATAATGCCAGTTATGCTATAACTTTTTAATGAGCGCATCATTTTGATATCAAAGTATAGGTTACAATAACTATTGAGTCCATGCGATCTATAAGTATAACAGTGATAAATTAAAGATTGTAACGACAACCTACTCGGCTGTCTCAAACAACTAGTAACCTCGGCAATGACGTAAGTGCCACGTAAAAACGGCAATAAGCACAAATGAATATTCATATATGTTATATTATATCTCATTGTCACATATTTATCCGAAAGCGTATAATAGAGACGATGTGCATTGAACAAAAACTAGTGTGCGAGTAGCGACCTTGAGTTGCTCTAATTACTGTTACAGGTATAGACAGAGGCAAAAGCGACAGCGGTTTTCATTATAATGATTAACTTGTTGTAAGTCGACAAAGAGATACGGTTGCATATCTCCTTTGTCGACTGTAAAACAATTGTAGTGATTTTTTTTCATACAACTGGAAGAAAATCATACGGCCTACCTGACAGGAAGTGGTTACCGTGGCCTATAGACGTTTGCAACACAAGTAGCCTCACTCTAATGCTGCCGACCCTGTAAGAACCCTCTAAGAACCTTCTAGAAGAACCTTTCTAGGGTTGTGAAAAATATTATTGCGTCATACTTTTCTCAATTTTTTATACATACTGGTAACATCCTCCAGGTACAGAAAGTTGAATACCATAGACTGCTGTAAATACACATTGAACTCTGATAATGTTCGCTATTAGAAATGTCGCTGGAATAGCGTGGTCGTGGTGAATGCTTTTTCATTTTTAATTTCTGCTTACGCTTGAGCTTTCTTCAAGTGAGCGGTCTTTGTAATATTACATAAATAGTGCAAAATTATGTTTAAAGAGTACTTACATGGGCTACACTATTAACTTGGGTACCTATTTGTGTGTTTATGTAGTTTTATGCACAAATAGTTACTACATAGTAGCAGCAGAATAATGTATTTTTTGTAACGCATCCTTCTTGCAACTTTACTGTCGCCTAGCGCAAAGATTATCTTTACATATCTACCAGTAATACCTGTTATATTTCTTATGTAAATTACTGTATAACTATTATATGTATCTATGTACTTATATGTGGTATACACTTTTTCGCATTTCTTGTTGATGAATAACTCCTTATTTGAACTGAAAAATACCCTACAGTTTTTAATTTCTTACGATTTGCTTACCACACCGTTATATTTGGGCAACAAATAGGTATAACTTTGGAACTAAATTGTGACAAGTAATTTATGTATTTCGTTAAGAGGCAGTGGCAACGTTACAATGAAATATAATTATTTTGATATCGTAGGCTACAATCTAACCATAGTCAGGCAGAACTGACGTAAAGTCGGGTTAGAAGAAACTCGCATGTCACTCTTTTCCTATAATCAAATTGCAACGATCATTTCGACTTATGTAATAAAAATCTGGAACCAATAGAACACCGAACAAAGTTCATGATAACAAGTAAAGATAAAAAAAAGTTAAGTAGGTTATAAAAGGATGGATCATACAAGATCCTCAACACAATGTAGACAGACACTCATCTATATCATGTACTTATTACAATTTAGTAGGTACCTAATTATAATTATTCACAATTGAGTGTGCTCGGGTTCGCCACTGCGTCCATTAGTGATCTAATACATCGCACTAATCGTACATTTGCATGATTTTCTCACGGTCATATAAATATTGCATGCGCACGCTTCATTCAAGTTTGGGCTAACGTCATACATGTTCAATGTTTGTTATGAAATAAAGCAACGAATATGTTTCACCATTGACTGACAGAACCAGAATGTGTATTATTAATAAAGCATCAATACACATGTTAGATCGTAAAGAATATTATTGTCACTGGTGTAACAGTCCGAAAAACAGAGGTGTTGGAAGATTGTGAATGGAATTTCAAAGGATTGTCTGGTATAATTATTGCACACGTTCTCGCATTAAATCCTTTTAATTAATACTCGTACTCCACGATTACGAAGTAGGCTTGCATATGACGGCATGCGGTAATTTTTTGTGGGCCTTAATCTTGACGAGGCCGAGGTCTTTATCTTTTACAAGTATTCTTGAACTAGATATTACAACTAAGTGATTACGCTTGAGTTGCATAGTTATAGATTTGTTGCATTCACCTTTAATTCGTATAACGATTTGTAACAGAGTAATTCAAAATAAGTACGTACTTATTAATTATATGAATACGAAATAGAGTACGCAGTATGTCTTTGATGTTGGATTGACTTAATTCATGTAACAGAATATCCGTTTACCGAATATCTTTAAAAAAAAACCAATATATTGATAGAAATGTAAGAAACCCTACCAATGATAAAAACACCTTTAACTCTAAGAATAATGTTAAAATCTAACTTGAAAAGCTCATCCAAAAGTATTACGTATATTTTGTTGAAAATCTGTTGCAAATCAGGTGCATACATTGCATACCTGTGCATGAATCTTTCGAATCGCATGACAGTACTATCGTCATAAATTCACATTTTATCTTTTATCATGTTTAACATACCTTTACCTTTTCAGAAGTAAGACAGGAGGCAGTCCAGCAGGCACTAGCAGAAATGCAGAACAGACCAAAGCCCTCGTTACCCATGCCCTCGAAACGGACCTCCATGATGGCCAAAAGCCCTGATCGCGAAAGACATGACCTCTGTAAGTAAAATCTAAAATCCTAGAATAAGTAACTAATTTATTTTCTAGTCATTTCTCCAATAACTTTGGTTACTTACTTTGGTACCTCCAAAGAAAGAAGATTGTCTAAAATATGTATTCGAATTTTAAAGTTAGCATAATAAATGCTATAAAGAATTCATTCAAATATTGAACGAGTTGAATAATAAGGCGTTTACCCAACTGTAGTTTTCGAAAATTAGGTAAGTATTTATTTTCAGTATATCCATTTAAATTGTAGTTTTTGATAGCCCACTTGTTACTAAGCGTCAAGCGTGGGCCAAACGTTACTTAATTCTGACACGATGAGTTGTTAGATTTTTATCAATGTTTATTAATGAAACGATGAGTGAACAAAATTATGGTGTACTTGTCACAATGTTTCTTAGTAATTACACTGGTTAGTTTCTAGACCTGTTTTTGTATCAGCGTTGATGACTGATTGCGTTTCAAGTCAGGTGAATGCAACGCGCTCGCGCACATGAGATCTCTTGCGGCCTAGTGCCTTGGGCGATCGCCCGATTTATAACATGATACATCTTTGTGGCTACAGCGATGACTAATTATTATCTATTTAAAATTGTATGAACATAATACATACATTGCATTCAAACTAAACACTATTCTGAGACTAAGAATATTAAGATGTAACAAAGTGAGCAAATGTCCTAATTTAAAAAAAATGTAAGTGGAGTCGGAACAAGAGCATAATGGCAAAGCAATGGTTTAATTTTACATTATTTTTTATAGATTGTCAAACATCACGCTCATTATGATGATGATGGAGTTTATTTATATAATTTTTTGTAGTTTAGAATGTTGACACTTACCATGGGTGAATATATAATAATACTATGTTATGTATGTGATACAGCTTCTTCCTCGGATGAAGACTCGTGCGCAGGTGACAGCGAGCTCCCACCGCCCCCCGAGTTGAACTCCCCTCCCGCTCGCCGCCCCGCCGCACCGCACCCCCGCGCGCACCCACATCCATTGCCGCAACAACACCACCCTCGGGAGAAGAAACATGTACCCAGGGAGAGAAATGAGATGAGGGAGAGACCTGAGATGAGAGAGAGGACAGAGCTTGACTTGTCCGAGATAACTCATCTACCGACATGTAAGTACTCTAGTCGTTGTTCGCAAAGTTTGTTAACTCGCTTTTAAGACATATAATTATGTACTTATAGGTAAAAATACAGATTTATAATATCATTAACAGCTGATGCTGCGGCTCCGTCCACGTAGTTATAGGCTTACGTGTTTATAGCTTTTTGGCCATATCCTTGATTTTACTCAATTGCAATCAAACTTACAACAGATTTTAAGTCTTAAGACCTTACTATTAAAATGAAATTCAGTAGCTTTTGCATACATCGCGAACATACAGACAAATTATCCATACTAATATTATAAATGCGAAAGTAACTCTGTCTGTCTATCTGTCTGTCTGTATGTTACGCTTTCACGCCTAAACCACTGAACGGATTTTGATGAAATGTGGTATAGGGGTAGATTAGACCATGAGAAAGGACATAGGCTATGTTTGGTCGCGATAACTGACATCCACGCGGGTGAAGCCGCGGGCAAAAGCTAGTATTGTATATACACAGTATACCTGTACTTACCTACTCAAGGCATTTTAACTATCTGACGAAAAATTATACTTTGATGTTGCATACAATGACATAAAAGAAATGTAATATTTAATATCGTATACGGTGAATGACGTCATGCTTAACGGCTGTTGGGTGAACAAAGCGGGCAAACGGAAACCACTTCTAACAGGTGTTCCGTCAGGGTACAATACACGCGAACGTATCGGTCTGCCATAGGAGAGTGCATCGACTTGAAACCATCATATCATAATTGTCGAGTGACCATTAAAAGGCAAAACTCATCCACATATAATGTGAACTGTGAATATTACAGTATATACAAAATCTATAGACACAGTAAAGTAGTAATAATAATACTACAACCAAAACCATTAACCATTAAATCCAAACCATTAGAATCATTATCTTAATTAATATAAGTCAATTATAACAAACCATCTTAGTGTAAACTACTTGTGAGTGAATATAAATACTTTCCTTAAACTTACTCTTATTTTACCAATACCTTTTACACCAATATATATCAAACAAACCAAGAGTTGGAGTTGTGTAGAGTCAACCATAATACAAAGCAAACCCAACTCTTTTCATACATCATACATTACACACATGCACACATGATTTGTTCCGCGTTCGCCTCGCGAAGTTTTGCCCCACATAAAAAAATCCGTATTCGCCCCACATTTTATTCCTTTTTCGCCCCGAATGTAATATTTATTTTGAATTGATTTGACATTAACTTACTCACACGTAACGCATATTTCTAAGTAGTCGCTTTTTGAGATACATTTTGTTAGAATATTATCTTTACGGTATATTATGTACAAAGTTCATAAATTCAAGTATTATTATATGGAGGACTGTATAGAATACGACATCGTCATATTAAACAGTGTTTATAGAGCCAGTTATTTTAATTATGCAAATACTCAAGCTTTATGTTCTTGATTGATAAGTTCCTACTGCACGATCAATCATTCTGTTGAGTATCTGTATTTGTAAAAGACAATATTCATCTTCGTGTCAAACAATTCGGATGCAATAATTTCGCTTAAAAGAGCTCAAAAACTTACTACATGCCTTAGTAAGTACACTGACGGACTCATAAACTGCATCAAAGTTCAGGTTTACTCTAAAAGGATTTTTTATAATAAGTATGCAAACTTTTTAGATTAAATTATATAAATATGGAAAGACTGGCTCTTAATCTTAAAAAAAAAAAAAAAAATTAAAAATAGAACTGCAGTAAAACAAATGAATATAGCCGGGAAAAGAAAATTTACTTGTAGTATCAGATTTGCGTGTTATTTATGGGCGTTTTTCAAATCTTTTGACCGTTACCGAACCGGAATGTTATTTTTTTTTATATAATTTTATTTTATTTTATTCAATTGTTAGATAGCCTATTAAATGAGGATTCTGAAAATACCAATTGTTTTATAATTGAACATGCAGTTAAGCCAAAAAATGGGTTTGTATAGAGCACTTAGGGCACAGGAGTTTCCAATTAGTAACACTTTTAATATATCATTTTAAATTAAAAGCCAGGGTATTCTGCATTTTTTTATTGTTTTTCGTTATTCAAATCAATTATATTCATTATATATGCAAACAAAAAACTATTTTTATCATATTTTCACAAATTATTAACGAAAATACTTCCAATTAATAACATTAGTTTCATAATGTACTCAAATTATACTCTGTTATAAAAAATACACAAGGTATTAAACTCAGTCTCTTACACATTAAGGTAAAACATAACAAAATAAACAAAATTTACTAGTTGCGTTAATCATCTTTTTATCATTTAACAAAGAAAATAACATATTGTAAACTAAGTTTCACTTCAACAAATTACTAATTGGAATTCTTAGTTACTAACAGGAAAATAAAGGTGAGATCACAATACTATCTTTTTATATTAAATTCACTATATAATTTCATTACTAAAATTAGGTACCTTATTTGCTCCTAAGTTTCGACCATACGGGGAAAGTTGTACGAATGGTTGTACGAATAATACAACCAGGGTTTCTCTGAAATCTCATTATTAGAATTCAAACAAGAAACAAATTTTGAAAATCAGTCCACAACTGGCAGAGAAATCGGTGAACATATACAAAAAATATATATTGTATACAGCCAATCATAGTACCCCCTCCTTTTTTGAAGTCGGTAAAAACTAAAAAGTGCTAAAATATACATTTTGCACAAGAAGAATAAAAGTAATACAAGGAAATTTTTCTTTTTAGTTTACTGAGTACTCGGCCTTATAGTTCCAGTAAGTAACAAAATTAATTCCGGCTATATATAACGTTACTCACCTGACGTTACGAAAGTACATTTTATGACTTCATCACAATATTTTAAATAAAATATACTAAAACTTAAGATTCTAATAATCTTAAGTTATTTTTAGATACTTGGTGCAAAACCTTAAACTATATTCGTGTTAAAACAATAATACATACCTTTCAAAATCACTTTACTAAACGGAACACGTTATTGTCGACACACTGCTCTGAGCACTTAGTAACGGTTTTTTGACCAATCATATTGCTCGATATAGAAACGGAAACAGATGTTTGACAGTCAAACAATGGTTGCGACATTAAAAAATATCGATGACATGGTGTATTATTTTTAAAGTCGACGAAAATCGTTGTTACTAACTCGGAATTCCGGGTTTATCAAAATTCTAGGACACAATAAATTTTGTTTTATTTAATTATTTTGATTAACAACCTATTAAAAGATTGTAAAAAACGTAATTGTCATATTGTTTTTACATATACTAAGTGATTTTAGTATGAGTATGACGAGAACATTGAGGATTATGACAAATCAAAATTCGGGAGGTGTGCATGGGACACCGTGAAATTGGGGAACATGTCATCACATTTTATTTTTTTTTTCAAATTAAGATATTATTTAAAAACATTTTTCTGTTTTAATATACTTTTGTTAAAATTTGCTATCGATTGCCTTTTCAAACATGATATTTTCATGAATAATAAATAAATAAAATAATTTATAAATCAGTGGACATTTTGTAATGGCACTGGTCAAAAGATTTGAAAAACGCCCTTATAGCAAAGTTTTAAATTGATTCTCATTGATTTTTTTTGTTTTGTCAATTGAATTATTGTTACCAGCATAATTGTTGGGTTAGTTTTTTAACACATCGAGAGTTTTTGAACCATAATATGGATACTTCGTCCGAACAAGCGGCACAAATTGTAGCATTGGTGCGGGAGGGCTTGGATCAACGATTGGTAGAAATTTAAATTTAAACCAGTCTACGGTTTCTAGAATATACAGAAGGTTTGTAGAGACAGGTTCTTACAGGAGGAGACGTGGTACAGGCAGAACTCGAGCAACCACAGGTCGTGATGACCGATTTATTGTTATAACTTCCCTGCGAAATCGTTTCCTCACGTCAGTTAACATCAAAACCGAGCTTAATGAAGTGCGTGGAGTAAACGTGTGTGCACGAACAATAAGAAGAAGGTTAAAGGAAGCGGATATCACCCCTTTTAGACCAGCAAATGGTCCAAAGTTGTCTACAGCTCACAGACAAGCTCGCTTAAGATTTGCGCGTCATCACCTGAATTGGACAGAAGAGCAGTGGGCCTCTGTATTGTTCACGGACGAGTGTAGGACATGTTTATATGGTGCAGATGGTCGCAGAAGAGTCTATCGTCGACGTGGGGAGCGATATGCTCAAAGTTGCATTGAGGAGCGTGTTCCTTTTGGAGGCGGTTCATGTATGGTCTGGGGTGGCATATCGATGAACGGGCGAACAGAACTTGTGTTCATAGACATGGTCCGTCAAAACGGTAATAGAGGGGGTTTGACAGCACATCGCTACATAACAGAGATATTAGAAGATCACGTGGTGCCTTACATGGGATTCATAGGCGAAAATTTTACTTTAATGCAGGATAATGCCCGGCCGCATGCAGCTGCACAAGTTCAACATTATTGCGAAGAGGTTGGGATACGTACAATGAATTGGCCAGCACGCAGCCCGGATCTTAATCCCATCGAGCATGTTTGGTACAATTTAAAAAGAGCTGTATATGCGAGAAACCCTTCGCCCACGACAGTGGCAGCACTAAGAACAGCACTTTCAGAAGAATGGGACAATATTCCGCAAGATCTTTTAAAAACCCTTATAAAATCTATGCGGAACCGATAAGAATCCGTAATAAGGGTACGTGGGGGTAATACACCTTATTAAAACACAAATAAACCCTTGCATAAAGTTTGTGTCTATTGTTAAAACCAATTTTTTAATTAAACCAATTTTTCTTAAATTTCTGTTTTTTCTTCAAAAAAAGTCTTAAGGTCCTTTCCAGTACATAAACTTAAACTTAAAGATATGACCCTACGCTGTTTTAAAGTTCACGAACCAATCTAGAGGTTTCAATTTAAATCTGTATAGAAAGTATGCATACTTGGTTAAAATATTTATTTCAAAGTCGTCTATTACTTTGATGCAGTTTATGAGTCCGTCAGTGTAGTTTCTACATGCTTACTTAGAAAGCATGTAGAAACTTCTCTAAAATAATCTTCTCTTAAAATGACGGACTTTCATACAAACTTCCATCCTTTATTTTATCCCTTTAGTAGGAGAATTTCAAAATATCCTTTCTTAGTAGATGATTAGGATTACATTATAAAATGCATCTACTATCAAAATTTGAAGTTTGTAGGTTCAGCGGTTTAGGCTCTGCGTTGATGAATCAGTCAGTCGAGACAAGTAATTTTATAGGTATAGACTTAGTATATTCGTAGAATCAGATTATAAAATTATTTTTGGTCGTATCTTATTATTGTATTGTAATGACATTATGTTATTGGCTATAAACACATTATCTTTCACACGGCATATGTTTTTACGATAAACCTACTTATGAATATCATGTATGTACACAGGGATATGAATAGGGGACAGACCCATTAACTAATTAAATACATACTCTAATGAAGTATCTTACTCCGTCACTTTATATAATTGGTTAACAAGTTATTCAATACTGTTACACAAACTAAGTACTCTGCCCGACAAGAGTTATTTGACTGTTCTTACAAGCAAACCACATCTTTCGTGGTTTTCTTTCTTTTTCACATGTTTAATTTGCGAACATGCGAACGATACACCAAAACAAACGAGCATTAGGTACTTTGGCATACACTTAAGGTGGATTTCGACCAAACGAACATAGACCTAGGACAAGAGCTTCCGAAGTTAATCTTTTAGTGTAACTGAACCTTAATTTCAAATAAAAGAACAACGAAATGCTCTGTCACTGTTTACACTACTAGAATTTGACGTTTTGGTGTAAATCCACCAATTTTTTATTTTTAAGGAATATTAGAACCGAAGTTACTAATATTCCCTCTAACCCCTCCAACTAAGCTAAATTGCTTGTGCTAGGAGTGGGTTCACGTCGGTACTTTAATGGCCAGGATCGAACTCGGGACCTCTCGATCGTAAGGCCGACTCCTTCACCACTAAGCTACCGACGCTTGAATATGGTTTCGATGTTCATATAATATGATGATATCGTGAAAGTGATGCAAACAGGGTTGGTTACAAATACTTCACTTCGATTGAAACGCACATTGGTGTACGTAATCGATATAGTTACATCCGACCTATGAGCGAGAGCGACCATCACACGTTGAGTGCGAGCGTTAATGACCAAGGTGTCAAATATCCGTCCACATCGCTTAATAATTAACAAACCGCTTTTTAAACAGATTTGTTATTTTAAACACCGATTATAACTTAAACTGTTGTAAGTAGTTGCTTCAAAATATTCTGAATGAGTTTGGTTAAAATGAATCAGAGATTTGATTGACCCTATTCGAACCATTTAATGAATCAATTAGTACTCTGAATAGCACACTGCCAGTCATGACTATGTAAGAGCGACATTGCAGTTCTGAGTAATTCTATTATTTCTAGTCTTCCCAAGCGTCTCCGGTTTACATAAACATTTATACTACGCTAATATAAATACTTCAGTCTGACACATTTACCTATATCTAATAAATTATAGTACGTAAGTATACAAGATAATTATTTCCATGAGAAAAAAATATCAAACATGGATACATGCATGTCTAAGATATTTTAAAAACCTTGAAATACACATACCGTTTGTTTGTATGAGTTGGAAGTGTCCTAGTAATAATGAAATATACTGAACGTAAGGGCTGATTTATATTTTTCATGCATTTTAGTGTATTTTCAAGTTATGAGTCAATTTTATTCTCTCTTTGAACATGAGCTTATTACAAGCATTTGTTCCATTCCTAACAGAACTGGTCTATCATGTGAATAGATTTCTGCTTAACACCCACTACACCGTACCGTCTCACTTTCCATATGATTGCTACAAATTGGTTGATGACAACCTTCACGTGCCTGCTGAACTTGTGGTGGCCCATTTGGAATCTGTAATTCACTCCTGGTGAGAGGCGTACGGTCCAGTCGGTAACAGTCATAGTAATCATAAAATATTTTTTGCTTGTGCTGCCTTGGATTTCAATGGTACGGTCCTCACTGACCTTCAAATAATAACGACACATTTAACTTGAGAATTGATAAGATGTTTTGTTTGCAGACATCCAACCAGATGTGACGCACACAACGTCGGGTGCTCGGCGCGGTGGTGCTTTAGTGGCGGACCGCGTCCAGTGCTACGCTCAGTCCGAAGACACAGGCACTGGGACCGGCCGGTGGAAGGTGAGCACGACCATTTTATACTTCCAGGTTACTTAAAAAAAACTGTTTGCACCTACTTAACAAAGGTGCAAAATTGACTGAGTGATTACGTTTAGCAAGTTCAATAAGTATCATTCCTTATTACAACACCACGATCAAACCATCGTAAAAATATCTATAGCAATGACTTAAAGCAAGATAGACTATATGTATGTCGACAGCCTCTGTGGCGTAGCGGTAGTAAGCGCGGCCGCTACGCAGGAGGCGCGGCTTCAATCCCCTCTCAATGCCAACATTTGTATGCATGAATATGGGTATTTGCATTGGTCTGGTCGTACTTCAGAGAGCACGTTGTCATCCAAACATCTATGGCAGTCGTCACGGGAAGTTGGAGCCCTAAGAAGTCTAACAACTGGTCTAATTGCAATGCTTTTATATCGTCTTTGGGTTGTGGAGGTCAGATGGTTATCGTTTCACGGAAAATATCGATGTTCAGCCAAATCCGCAGTTGCTAGTAAAGCGGGCCACAGACTCCAAGTTGAGAAAGCTTATCCGTAGCTGCGACGGTGATTAAGGCTAGGATGAAGAAGAAGAAGGCTGTACTAAGTATGTCCTTCTCTAGTGTTCGATTCTATCAGTTACAGGCTGTCACCTAACAGTTATCCGTTTACAAATGTTTTCTTATTTGGTAGTTTGCTTTGAATTGGACAGTCAGACTGATATATAGATTTGATAGATACCTACTTACCCACAGTACGAATCTTTTTGGCGGCTTTTGGCAGTTTAAGTGATTACTTCACCAACTGCTACGTTTGTGGAACGTTTGTTGTTCTAAACCCTATACAGAACTACCTTTGTGTCATTTTTTTTTTAACGAATATTAGAACCGAAGTTACTTTAAGTTATTTTTGAAGTAGATCAAAGTGAATTAGGAAAAAGAATAGAAATATTGAGTCCGACGTATTTTTAGCAATTCCTCTATTTAAATAATTTTCACATGAATAGTTTATTTCGAATACCTACTTGACATAATTTGCATTAAGTCTCTTAATAATATTATATTGCATTATATCTTAGGTAATGTGATAAATTTAACTGGAAATTTTCATTCCTTTTATTTAGATATTTAATCATTCTGAATGCTTGTTTCAATTGGATATCAACTTCATCAAAAGAAAATATTTTTCTTAATGTTTCCACGTGTCATGTCTAGATTTGCTCATTTTTTTCTTTACACGTCCAGCTAGTGAGACAGCCTCTTCTGTGAAATAAAAAAAAAGTAAAAATAATGTACGGTTATAAACAATTTGTATGTATGTGTTCCAAAAAGTCTATTTATAAGGAACAAACTCCTTCCTCCTTCCTCTTATATATATTATTATTATCTCTATTACATGTCAATATTATTTCCTTTAGGTCTCAGCAAAAATCCAACAGCTATTGAATACTCTCAAAAGACCAAAGAGGCGACCATTACCAGAATTCTACGAAGACGATGATATTGAATTAGAACTGGCCGCTAACCCCAAAGATCCCAATGCTCCTAAGCCCGAAGGTGGCACAATGACTCCTGCCGTCGGCGAACAGTTAGTAGTTCCTTCGGGACTTCCAAGGAATCTCGAAGCTGCATTGCAAAGATACGGAACAGCATCCTTTAAAGCAAATGTGGCTACTGTTTTAGATCCTAATGGGAAACTTAGTAACTCCCTCAATTATGGTAAGTTTACACTTTAAACTAGTAAAATTATCTCTCGATATAACTTTAGTTCTACTTGTTATCTTCTTGTATCATTAAAATCTTCTCGGATATTCATAACTTCTGAAGTTATAGGTGTGTCTCTTAATGACTAAGTCTACTTGTAGTAGCTTACATTAACATGACCAGATCTATTCTACATATATAAAGAACACCTTTAGAATCGAAAATCAGTCAAGCTTCTCAGACAGACTCAGTATCCCTAATTTTTCTGTACAGGTAAGCTGCTCAGCCGCTCGCTCAAAATCGCTCACGCATTGCTCAACAGGACGTTTACATCAAAGAATAGTAGTGGAGGACCTTTAACAGGGGATAGCTCTATTAAGCCCGGGGACCGGGTTGCTCTGGTATATCCTAACAACGATCCCATAAACTTCATGTGCGCATTCTATGGGTGTCTACAAGCAGGCATTGTACCTGTTCCGATCGAAGTTCCGCTAACTCGAAGAGACGCTGGCTTGCAACAAGTCGGGTTTCTGCTTGGATCCTGTGGTATCCAGTACGCGCTCACAGCAGATGCGTGTTTAAAAGGTGAGTACGTTCTTTTCAATATCATTATATAATTAATCAGAAGTGGTAAATATGAGATCTCTTCATGCATTTTGGTAATACTTTCCATATGATTTCATTTTGACTTTCTGTTCGAAAATGGGTAGCGAGATCAGATTTTTTTATTTATACAATATCAGCAGTACTATGGACTTGCCAGGCAATGTAATGTAATGTGCCTTATGACGCGCAATTATATCACATGATCATACCCATCTTCATACATAGGCATGTATGGTGATCGAGTTAGTTGCGAATATCTGCACTTTGCCATTAGTATCCGTAACTTAATCGTCATTCCCAACATCAGCAATCGTATCCGTTTTGACCGCATCTTATTATTAATGCTGATGTTTCGTAAGCAACATGTCTACAGAGTGGGCGGAGGGATATTGCACGTGTTGTTTATACTTACGAGTATTTATCGTGAGGTTGACTGCAGCGATTTGAATGCGGCGTAACAACCGCAAACTTCATTAAGTCTATATGGTGGTGACTGTACACTTTGAAATTTTAGCCATTTTTATCTCAATCCCTCTTAAATTCAGAGTGGCCATCGACAATCAGTTGTCCTCTTTTTGCTCCTTCAAGAATTGAATATCGTCGACATTTATCTCCGTTTAGATTTGCCCCGATACCAACCCCCCTAGCTTCGTGCGATGCTCTTTTAAACCGTATAGTATAGAGTGCACAGACATTTTGAGTTCTAAGTTCTTGATAAATATACTTCGAATACCAGCTAAGAACCGTTGAATTAATTATTCAAATCGTATTACATATTCTCGGAAATGACTACTCCCGATAGAGGGTGGAAGGAGAGCAAATAAAATACTGTACAATGTACAATGAGGAAAAACATGCGCATCCAACGAGTAAATTATGTTACTTATTGTACATTCGACCAAACACAAGTAAAGTTTATGCCTAGAATAAACAGGCAATATTTACTGGAATTTTTACTCTTTACTCGCGTTTGGTCGAACTGGCCCTTGAAATAACAAGTACAGCAAGCGGGTGTTATTTTAGACCTGTAGTTGCGGTCTTGCTTTTTCAAAACCCGCTGTGTCCGAATTCAGTGTACTTACAGTAACACAAGTTAGTTTAGCTTATAGTTGAGTTAAACTAACGTGCTAACGAACTGGGATTACCAAGGATATATACTGTTTCCTTTTTGTTTTAATGTTCTTAAAAAAAGTTTATTTTTGTTATACGAGCGGTTTAATCAACCTCTTGTTATTCGAAATGACTTAGGTATAGATTGTAAGTAGCCGATACTTTTGGTATCTATTTATAGGTACCTCAATAATGTATTCAATCAACCAGGGAAGTTGTAATATATGCATGTGTGTGGATGACTCTTATTGGATATTCCTCTTCCTCGAACTTTATCGGACGCCGAATACATTATAAAAGTTATTCACGCTCTGTTATCAAAAGTTTAGAGATATTGTTCGGGTTTCAAAATTGGCGCATTTGTTAGAGATGTTATTTTTAATAATGAAATGTATAGAGTTACATAGAGGATACTGACATGTCGGCAAACATTTGTAGCTAGGATAGGCGGACAATGATATCCACACACCGTGTAATTATATAAACTACTGTAATTCAAATAAGAACTTACTAATCTATAGAACATGATACGGCAACAAATCAACCGAAAAACAGTCTACTGCACTCACAGGCTAACATTTTAAATTGTGCCGTCGAGGAGAGACCGTGGGGTGCAGTAGAGTGGAACGCTTCGTTTACTCACTAACCTTCATCATTCGCCGCGATATCGCGCTGACATTTTTCTCGCGCACATAATAATTTAATGTCATAATTGAATTTTCTCAAACTCGCGATCATATTAAGGCCGTATTTTCTTCAAGTACACACGTGCGCAGGCATTTATAGATTTTCTGCTTTATTGTAGATTTGTTGATCACTTCAAAGAAAAGAAGATTTGTTGCACACTGTATTATAGCTAGGTAATGATTAGTTCGCAGTTTATAGTCACTCAGTTGCAAGCTTGCATTTTGCGTGGCAACAGCCTCTGTGGCGTGGCGGCAACCCGACAGCTACGCAAGAGGTGCGGGTTCGATCCCCGATGCAAATATTTGTAAGCATGAATATGGCTATTTGCATTAGGCTGGGTGTTTCTATGTATAATATGTATGTATTTACAAAAAAAAGTATCTAAGTATGTTTATCCGCATTCTAACACAAGCTAATTAATCTTACTATCTCGCTATAGCGTTGTGTAGAATGCGGTGGAATATTTATTTATTATTTATTTCATTTTTCTTTTAAAGCGTATTAGAAAACTTGTCGTCAACGATAAATGATGATAATTGCTTACTATGATGCTATTTTAAGATATCATTAGCCCAATCGCGAACTGTTTTCTATTTTTACTATATTAATATTGCGGAACTTATATGCGGAGTTATATTTTGAAACAAAACAATATTTGTAAAATACGAATTGCCACTTGTATAGTGAGGGCAGATATCACAGTCAAGTCTGTATTGTGTATCGGTAACTCGTTATCTATTCATAGCGGCCAGTAAGCACTAGCGTAATCAGGTGAATGGCTGTCAATCTTGTTATGGCTTTAGGTTACCTAGGTACTACAAGTCCGTTCTAAACATACAAAATAAGTTAGGTTTATTGTAAATTTGTATTTAGGCTAAATTGGACAATTGGCCTGGCGTTATTTAACTTTTAACGCGTTTCTGTATTTTGACTATATCAATACGTATTCGATTGTATATGCATTATAGGAATAATGTTTTGTACCTGCCACTTGCCACAATTTCTGATAAAGAGCCAATTCCACTAGTATATGTAATATGTCTACTCTCAGGTCTACCTAAGACTTCGTCCGGTGACGTGGTCTCGTTCCGCGGCTGGCCTTCTCTACAATGGGTGTCAACAGAGAAGCTGCCACGTCCTCCAAGAGATTGGATCCCACCTCCTCGCCCTGCAGAGGATAGCCCAGCGCACATTGAACATACTTCTGCGGCCGATGGATCAGCAATGGGTGTCATCGTTACCAGGTCAGCAACCAATATAATAAAAAGATAAATATTGATAGATATCAATTTTATATTCACTTTGTATAAACTTTGTATGAACTTTATACCACATAAGTTCACTGTGTGTGCTCGTTATCTGTGATTTAGATTTTTTATGGTGATAGATACAAATCTTGCAGGAGTTGACAAACCTTGTGCTTTTATTTGAACAATGACATTAGACATTCCCATTTCAAAATCTTTCTTCGTCTTCTTCTTACAACGTTTGTGGTAGAAACATCTCAAACGCCAGATTTGAAAGATGACTATTCGACATTTCCATTCTTGACGTAAAAATACATTGAAGGGATCGTGTAGTATAGGTGTACCGGGGGTTCAATGATGAATATAATGTCTACATTCGTCTGAATTTCCTAAATATTGCCACTCCGGCCATACATACCCAGATGCATTTTCAATGAGGTTCAAGTGTAATAGATATAGAAGTTTACATTGAAAATAAAATTAATTTTATAAACATTATGTAGTCGAATTCAGCAATAATACCCGAATTAGAATTCATTATTCAACATGATAATAGATTGCTCAATATTCATTATGCATATTGGCATAATTAAGCTGCTTGAGTGCCACATCATACAAGTGGGAGCTTAGTGCCTCTAGGAACGCAGACATATTCCAACTATCTATAGCGTCTCACCCCTTGTAAGAGCGTCAATGGCTTATGAGTTATTTGCTTCATGGGTGATAATCGTGTTAACACAATAATACACGTATTATGCGAGGATCACAGATAGCGCGGGGGCGCGATTATTAATGAGCTCGTCTTTTAGTTAGCTAAGATACATTTAAAGTGGGTAGGTTTATCTGGTTATTAAGAGAACACGTCATATAAGTTTTATGGTACCTTTTTTCGAGCGGAAATAACCACAGTCTAGCGGGGTGGTTATATATAAGTTTAACCGGGTATATAGCCACCGTTTAGCCGGGCTTAAGCAGACTTAAACCGCATGCCGAGTCTTGTATCCACGACAACAATGTAGTACACACTTATTAATTATTATCTATAATTAACTATGACATTCTAAACACTGAAGATGGTTCAGTAAGGAATTTCCTTCGCACCCCGGCAAGTTTTAGGGTACCCAAAACTCGTCATTTCCCGTTCGTCTGTTTCTTTTGACAAAATATTGTCACTGTTTAAGCTGTCACGACGTTAACCGCAAAACTCAGCACGACACATAGCAAAAGTTTAATAGAGTAGATGGAAACTAAATAAAAAGTATAAAACGTTTCACAGATTTAGTGCGCTTCCAACTTTGCAGCGTGTAAAAACTAGACGATGCGAAAAGTTTTTAGTCCACGGAACGGCCATACGCGTGACATCGGGCTCAAAGTTTAATGCTCTATATTGCAGAAGAATTTATTTCCTTTTGTCTCTTAATGTATTATCGCCAGTGTCCATATTAAATTACGGCTTTATAATTTTAAACAGCGAAAATCCAGCGCCGGGGCTGAAGTGTAATGATATTAACACGAAACATGAGAGTTGTCGACTACATTAAAGACTTAAATACGTACTGCTGAGCTGAAAGAGCTTTTAGAACAAAAAAATGAGCTGTAAAGTTTTCTGTAAAGCATCTACTAATGTATTTTCCTTGCACTCTTGATTCACCTCTACAATACTCTTTTTGTTAGCTACTTATTTTTTCCCGTTCCCCGGTTTTAAATAACTTTGTTGAATACATCGGAAATAGACCTTTTATGTAAGTTTTTTCTTTAAAGGGTTTGATTACTTGACTTTATTGTACCTATTTCATGTATAGGTTGAATCATATAATCTTGGACCTAAAATGTTTTCTGTACGTGCAGTATACGTTTCTTGGATATAGTTTGAAATTAGCTACTGCATTGGACAAGTTCCAATTCCCCCCAAATATTTTATTTATTTTATTTTAATTTTATTTTATTATGTATAGAAACGGAAAACAGATTGAGATTAAATACAGATACATTTTTTGCTTACACTATCTAAATCTGATGTCCACTTATATCTACAGCGTTTTAAGTGTTAAACAGTTACGTTAAGACATGCATGCGATAATAGAAAAACTAAAAGAAAAAACAAGAACTAAACTATAGGTGGGCAAATAAATTAATTGCCAAGTGATGATCCAAACGACCAAATGACGCGGACGGCTGCGAAGTTACACAAAATAAAACATTACATGATTCTAATAAAAGAGTCTCTTTTTAAAAGTATAGATTAATTCAAAACATTCCGCGCGTGCCAGAGATTTATATTTCGTGATTTAGGTCCGAGATATATGGTTCGGCCTATACCCACTAATTTCTAGCACAGAATAAATGTAACGTGCAACGTGCCAGGTGAACAACAGCTGTAATGCTAGCAGTTACAAAAGCTTTTCTTTTCAGGGCGTCAATGTTAGCTCATTGTCGCATGCTGTCCGTGGCTTGCAACTATACCGAGGGAGAGCACATGGTGTGCGTGCTCGACTTCAAACGAGAAACGGGGCTCTGGCACGCCGTGCTCGCTAGCGTGCTCAACGGCATGCACGTCATCTTCATACCCTACGCCCTGATGAAAGTCAGCCCAGCTTCATGGATGCACATGATTACAAAGTACAGGTAAGATCAAAACAGATCTAATTATTTTCAATGTTCACCTCACAATAGGCTATTTGACTAAGTCGACAATTCTTCCCAATACTGCTTAATATGATAGCTTGTTCTGAAAGAATATGCCTTGCAAAATAAAATATTGCATATCTAAACTGAAACTATGACTTTTCAGTAGTTGAAATTCCCAAAAAAAGTCAAAATATAAACAATCAAATTCAATTCAAATATATAACTTTTTAGATTCCTCATTCAATTTTAAATAGCTTTTATTATGAACTATATACGTATAAACGCAACGTAGACCGAGATAAATGCGATATTCTCTTGCACTCCATACATTTGCACTACGCGCTACAGAAGCGTGACGTCACAGTTTCGTACGATTTTGTATGGAGCGTTTTCGGGCGGCGCGACAAATTAAATTTTTCAAAATCAAATATCTTGAAAACTATTTTTCGTACGAAAATTTTACTTTTACAGTTCGTTATATTATAAAAAAGTGGTCATTTTTCGAAAGTAAAAAAAATTTGTCAAATAGCCTATTGTACAGTAGTAACTAAAATACTGCCTTATTTCAAATAATGAATTCAAATGAAGCGATTTAACTTTCAAGGATTTAATAAATTATAACAGTATTGACACTCGGACTTACAACTGTCTGAACGGGATAGGTAACGCGAAAGCTTAACTTCGCTATGAAGTTCCGCCTAAGTTTACCGGCCATCATAATCATATCATTAGACGAAGCTAAAGAACACTTAAACGGCACACCAAACTATCCATGGTGCACTTATTATTTAGATAAGTGTACCATGGATAGTTTGGGCTTTGGATTTAATGCAGGCATTGAACTTGAGAAATTCAAGGATACTGGTCTCCTACAGGACTTCGAAAGAATACAAAAAGATACCACAGATTGCTGTAATATTCCAGTGTTTCAAATACATCAAGAGACAAATCCGGGTTGAAAAATAAAGAAAGAGACCCCATGAGTATGAGCTTTTATCAAGAGAAAGATGATGACTACTGTGAAAGAAATCTCAAAAATGAATCCAATGTTGACCTTAATGCAGTTCAGCTTTTGCCTGACAGCGATGATGAAGATATACAACCAAGTGGTGTCCATGATGATGATAAAGAACATATCAGTCCAGAACATAAAGACCTGTTTGATTCGGAAAGGGACAGTCAGGAGCCCAATAATGACATTATCATGTTTGATGACCGATCGAGTGGCCCCGCAAAATGAGCACTGAACATACGCTACAGTGGTTTTAGATGTATCGCGGGGTCGCATAATAATAATACCGCTCGTAAAATAGTATTTTTTGTTGTGTACCTTCCTCCACCCATACGGAGTCCTATCTTGGAAGGTTATATAGATAACTGTAATTCCGTATTTGATCAAATAACAAATTGTGAAATATGTGTAGTAGGGCCTTAGCAAAAACCCGGGTCTGTCTGGCACAAGTGAAATACTAATAGATTTTATTTTATTATTGTTAACAAATTAAAGCAATTTAATTTTATGAAGAATTCTGAAGACCATATTCTCTATCTTGCCATTTCATCTGTACCGTCTTGCGAAGTCACCGTCTAAGTAGTTTGAGTAAAATTGATCAGCGTCACCCTCCTTTAGAGTTTGTTATTGGCTTGCAAACCGAGAATGGCTAGTCCATTCTCGGTTTAACAATTCAGTTGAAAGACCAAACTTCCATAGAGGAGACTACTTAGCAATAAATAATTATTTAAGTGAAATAGACAGGGATAACTTGTTTTCTGGATGCAGTGGTGTGAATGGAATGGCTTCAGGTCTTTAATAACATTCTCAATAGTTCGATAGTAAAATTCATACCTAAGCACGTTCCTAAAACCAATAAATACCCACCATGGTTTAATCGCCCCTTAATTAAACAATTGAATTACAAAAACAAATTAAGAATTCGTAAAGTATGCCCTCTGGATGCTATTGAACTACGTTGTAGTAGTAAAATTTGTGAACGGGTGCCAATAGTGTTATATTATAATAAATATATTAAGATTACAGAAGATAGCATTAAAAATAACCCTAAATATTTTGGACTTTTTTAAAAGCAAATAGAGGAGGATCTAGTGTGTACCCAAGGTCGATGGTCGATAGATCGAACGTAACATCAGATCATCGTACTTATCTGACAGGGAGTTCTTTGTAGTAGTAAATGGCTATCGATCTATTTTAACATAACCTCTGGGGTTCCACAAGGGTCGCATCTGGGGCCAACCTTGTTAATTTTTTTCATTAATGATGTTCCTTATTGTTTCCAATACTCACAAGTTTATCTGTATGCGGACGATTATAAATTCTCAAAAACCATCAGGTCTATTGAAGACGCAATATTTCTTCAGTCCGACATAAATAGACTTGTCGAATGGTGTCACCTTAACAAAATGCAACTAAACGAATCATAACATTGTTAGCTTTGATTATTACATAAATATCTCCTTTGCCGACTGTACTTATGACATTAACATTAATGATAATATGCGATGTTTTGAAAGTGTGGCAAATATGTTGTTATATGGGAAATGTATTACACAGGGCTGCAGTAGCCATCGTGAAGTCTCGCGACTTACACTGGGGCCTGCTGGCCACTCGCGACCACAAGGAGATCTCTTTGAGTTCGCTCCGCATGCTGCTAGTGGCCGACGGCGCCAACCCCTGGTCGCTGTCTTCTTGCGACCAGTTCTTGTCCGTGTTCCAGAGCAAAGGTACTTGTGAATTGAAACATTGTAAAACTTACTTTTGTTGCTTAATGTGTTGAAGGTACTTAATAATATGAAAATAAGACGAATCTTCGCGTATTCTTGTAGACGAAAGATGTTGTCTAAAACGGTTTCTTAAAAGGTTATAAATATAGATATTCTTAATGATGGTTTGTATCATGGATAATACTTCTAATTCGTGGTTTTAGGGAAAAGTTCCTGAAAACAGGGGACTACTGACAATTTAAAAAAATAACGTTTTTTTTCTATTGCTAGAATTTTCTTTAATCATGAAATACCTACAAAATGGCATTCACACATAACATTATCTTAACTCAAATATTTGTCTGAAAATTATTCAAACCATTTCTAGGGTTTTTAATAACGTTCAAAAATCTCATGTTAGCGATAGGTACAGTTAACGCCATAAGTTGATTAACACTAAAATATTTTATAAATCTTTTTATAATGGAATGCATCTGTCTATAGTAAATGTAGTGTTATGATTCCCAGAAGACAAACTTAATTTACATATTGAATGTTTTTTTTTTCACAATTTTATGTAAGGTTTAGGGGCCACAGTGTTCAATAAATTAGAATGTTAAGCTACTTTTGTAGATTTTTTTTTTTTTTTATAAAATTGGTACAGGAACAGACATCAGATTGATGACACTATGACTATGATTCTACAAAAAATATAGCCTTTTAAACCTGAAATCCACTTATATTATATATATTTATATCATTTCTGTAGACTTCAGTGCCAGTTTAACTATTACTTAGCTATAAATATAAGTAAGTTATGACTAAGTTTAATGACAAAATAAATAAACAAAAAGAAAATAGTCCTTATTCTAGCTGAAGGCGCAAAATCCTCTTAAATTCAACAAGAGTATTGTGAAACATATCCACACGAGAGCATACAGAATTATAGTACCTGCACATTCGAGCGAGTGGATCATTCTGGGATACATTGTTGTTACTTGTAGATATTGTAAATAATTGTGGGATACGCACAGAACGTTGACTGTACAATGATGTTAATTTATAATTAAGTGATGTCTAAATACCGAGCTCGGTGTTCGTAGGAGTTCGGGGTGACGCGATCTGCCCGTGCGCGTGCAGTAGCGAGTCTCTGACGGTGTGCGTGCGACGCGCGGGCCGCGGCGGCGTGTCCGCCGGGCGCGGCGTTCTGTCCATGTCCGGTCTGTCGTACGGCGTGGTCCGGGTCGACGCGGAAAACTCTCTGACCTCTTTGACGCTGCAGGACTGCGGACAAGTCATGCCATCGTGTAAGTGCAACTACCTAGACCATATCCATACTAATATTATAAATGCGAAAGTAACTCTGTCTGTCTGTCTGTCTGTATGTTACGCTTTCACGCGTAAACCACTTAACCGATTTTGATGAAATTTGGTATAGGGATAGTTTAGACCTTGAGAAAGGACATAGGCTATGTTTGGTCACGATAACCGACATCCACGCGGGCGAAACCGCGGGCAAAAGCTAGTACTATATAGACACAGCTTTGCTAACAAAATACATAGTAAAAAATGCGTTTCGTGTAAGTAAGCCAATGTCAATATTGTTCTTTAAACTGTCAATGTGTGCATGTCAACTTATACCGAAGTATTAGCAATTTTTTTACACCGTGTTGGAATGACAATTGCTGTTTGTACATAGTCTAAGGTTTTTAAAGATATCCGCAAAGATTTTTGGGACCTAAATCAACCTCACTTGTAAGCTTGTAAATTTGCTAATGGACCTATGGAGATATTTCTGGTGCGGGTTTTCCTCTGTTGAGTGATCAGACAACAGTTGCCAAACGATGCAATAAAATTAGGAGCAGGGAATCCTGGGCTCCGATGTGCAAGCTTTGGATGCGACTGAGTTTGGCATTTGGATGAACAGGACCTTTTTTTTTATAGGGCACAATTTGACTTCACCTCGTCTGATGTTAAGCTAAAGGTAAAGTCTCGGAAAAAGGGGCACCATCGTAAACATGTACCATGTTAACAGGTAGCACTCAGCTTGACGGCCTCATCAGATGCCTTTTCACGCCCCGCTTAAAGGACCCGGGGCTATAGGAAGAAGGAAACACGTGAGCTGCCAGAGAGTTCCAAATCTTAGTGGTGCGGCACTAAATAAAATACATTCTTAAAATATTATCTTCAATGTATTTTTCTTTTTGACCAGGTGTAATAGTAGTCGTGAAAATGGAAGGGCCCGCTTACCTTTGTAAGACAGATGAAGTGGGCGAGATATGCGTGTTGTCTGGCGCAACGGGCTCCGGGTACTGGGGCCTGCCCGGGCTCACTAACACCGTGTTCCGGGTGCGCCCACTGGACTCTGATGGCGAGCCTATTGGGGAGGAACACTACGTTAGGAGTGGCCTACTAGGATTCCTTGGGCCTGGTGGTAAGTAACCGTACTTAATAATAATATAATAATAATATTCCACAACATTCCACACAACGCTATCTAGATCCATGGTAAGCATAGCTTAACTAGCTTGTGTTATGGAATCTAGAATGCGGATACATATAGGTAAATACATACATACTATACATAGAAACACCCAGACCAATGCAAATAGCCATATTCATGCACACAAATATTTGCACTGAACGGGAATCGAACCCGCGCCTCCTGCGTAGCAGTCGCGTTTTTTTTTTGTATACATGAATATGGCTAATAGCATTGGTCTGGGTATTTCTATGTATAAAATGTATGTTTTTACAAAAAAAGTATATAAGTATGTTAATCCGCATTCTAGATTCTATAACACAAGCTATAAAAGCTTACTGTGGGTCTAGATAACGTTATGTAGAATGTTGTGGAATATTGTTTATTAATATTTCTTATAAAAGAAACAAAACTCTTTGTTCTTTAGATAGGTAAGGCGCCATGACGTTTTTGTAGTGAATATACGGTGCGAGTGTAGAGACATTCTATTTAGGCAACGTTTTATACAACATTGATGGTTTCAAACATGGCTTAAACCGTGTAGCCGGTTTTTCTGTTTCAAACTGCTGTTTGAAACCGTGTAGCACATGCTTTAAATGGAACGCCTCAGAGCGAGGTAACGCCGCATGACGTCTTGTTTTTTCGTGCGTGCAGCCGGCTTCATCGAATTATAAGATGTTAGCCGCGGGCAAAAGCTAGTATAGTATAGTGATTATGCCTGGCAATGGCGCCCCCACCCGGTCCAGGTAGAAGGGGTAGGCCCAAGAAGTGCTGGCTTGGCGTCGTGGAGGGTGACATGCGTGAAAACGGTCTCACTACCTTGGACGCTCAAGATCGTGCGAAATGGAGGAGGAAGGACTTTTTTTTTTTTGTGCGGAAATCCCCTCGGATACCGCCCCTGCCGGAGCCGGAAGGGGAGGTTATATCGGACTCGAACCGACTAAAACCGCACGCCGACTGTGGGTCTTGGTGCTAGGCCGGAGGTGAGGTTGTCAAAGACATATCCCTCGCACCCCGGCTGACCCAGGGCCATTCCTTATGGTCTGGCCCTCCTCAGGAGGGGGGACAACGGTGTCCCCAACTCGCCCCCGGAATGGGGAGGCGCACTATTCAGCGGATGCAATCAGGACTAACGTCTTTATGTGGATGATGATGATGAGTACAGTGATAATGTCGTGCAGGGTTGGTGTTCGTGTGCGGCTCGCGGGACGGGCTGATGACGGTGACGGGCCGCAAGCACAACATGGACGACATCATCGCCACCGTGCTGGCCGTGGAGCCCATGAAGTTCATCTACCGCGGCCGCATCGCCGTGTTCTCCGTGCGCGTGCTGCGCGACGAGCGGATCTGCATCGTCGCCGAGCAGCGCCCCGACTGCGGCGAGGAGGAGGTAATACTACATTCACACTATTCACACTATTCATATTAGTCATACTCATAGTCATTTATTTTCAATGTTGAACTATAATATTGTTTATAACATATATGCTCGTAAAGTGGTTGTAATTACACCAATTTCAATATTGTAATGTATCTCATTACGTAAAGGCGCGTGTTTTTTTAAATAAAGTTTTAAGATACTCCGTCTAAAAATGAACGATACTTTTAAAAATCTTAGCAAAGAGGTTTTATGTCAAGAAAGTGGTCAATATTTTATGAATAAAATTAACTTTGGTAAATAAAATATAACAAACAAACATTTAATTCTTTAATTTAATTAATTTTGACAATAAACTAAAAAAATAAAATTAACAAAAACACAAAAATATTAATTTACTTTATTAGTAATACTGGCTGTTTTTGTACCTTTGCCTAAAAAAAAAAAACGTTGATCGCGCGCGCATCGCTTATTTGTGGACAAGTAAAAATAATTCCGCGCGCTTTTTCTTTTCGCTGTATTGTTTTTATTTGAAAATGTCGTCAATTAGTGATGAATTTATTAATTTCCTCGTAAATATGTTATAAAACGTCGTATGACATACGTGCGCTTTGAAAATTACAGCCTCTGCTTCCTTATAGTAATATCGCCTCGGCTGTAATTTTCAACTTACCGCACTTATATCATAATGTACTATTCTTATTGACGTCAATTTTAATTCTACTTAATCTGAGTTTACTACCGCTTCCAAGGCGCTGTTGGAGAAGAAACGGCGCAACAAACTCCACTACGGCATTTTTAGACGTCAATTTACAATACTTATTCTTACAGATCGTGATCTTTTTCTTACAGAGGGAATGCTTTAAGCATTCCCCTGTAACGGCAAGGTTCGAGTCCCGCCCGAGCGATTCACTTTTTCCCGAGGTTTTCGATTTGTATAGTTAATATACTTAATGCATTCAAATTCATTCAAATATTTTGTCTTGCTTCATTTTTATATCAATGCTTTATTTACAGTATATTTTCAAAAACTCCTTAATAAAATTGTAAATAGACCAAAAAAGAAACGCCCGCTGAGTTCCTTGTCGGCGACTTAGACTGGTGGTCCATTTGATAAAAATCTGTAATACAACTCGTGCGAGTTAACATGGCACCTGACTCAATCAAGTGACGTTTAAAGTACTGACTGCAAAAGAAATTTTGAATTTTCGAGAGCGCCATATTTTATTAGATAAATTTCTTAAATTCTTTAATATTGAATAAAATAATTAATAGATTTCTGATCGTAAGATTAAAAAATAAACAATATTCATGGTATATTTTTCTTATAATAAACTAGTGTTATACTTACATTGTTGTAAAGCTGAAAGTATAACGTATTACAGGTTTATTCATTAAAATCACTGTTGGTGAAACTACTAGACATTTTTTATTTCTAAAAATGAAATTATTAATATAAATATATTGATGAAATGTTATCCTAATAAAATATTGTGATTGTTTATCTGTACAATTTTCACATCCTTGTATCGCACCCCTTATTATCAAACCAGGTTAAAGCTATTTTTATCGGAAAGGATATCAGAGATCACAGCAGTGACCAAACATGCCAAATTATAAAAGGACATAATAATTTTATTAGCGTCAGTTCCTTCAGTGGTAGTTTACTGCCTAAATTATGACAGTACACGTGCATATTATGAGGGAAAAAGTCCTATTCATTATTTTTATAATATTATATTGATTGATTAGTTTAGTTTTTACTACGGTGATGATTACCGCCGTTGTAATAAGATTCTATATTGATAATGAGATTTATTGAAAGTGTGGATGCATGTTTGTTAGGTATTTAATCAAACCATAGAACGGTAGAACGAATCTGGATGAAATTTGGCAGAGATAGAGAATTAAAAAAAAAAGGAATACTTCATAATCCAATCAATTCAATTCGAAAAATCCAAGAAATCCATACTAATATCATATATACAGAACATAGTAAATCTGTATGTTATAAAGTATTATGACGAAAACTCAATAAAATAAATCAATATAAATGTTCCAAATGTACCAATAACAAAACCCTACAAAATCTGATAATAAAAACTACGTACAACAGTCACTGTGATGCGGACGCTACTGCAGGACGAGAGCGGGGCATCGCGCGGAGAAGTGGGAGGAGGGTTGTTTGCAAGGCCAGGTGCCATGTTAACTCGCACGAGCTGTATATATTTTTGATTTTAATGTTTCGGATGTGGTATTTTAATGCTCTATCTATACAGAATAAATGTTTTTTGAATTTTGTCCTAAGCCAATGAGATGGTTTCGAGATCCCGATAAATAGTTGGTTTAATAAGCCTAGAGCTAACTGATACTGTGATAATTTTCTGTATTGCTTCAAATGAAATACGTCATTACACTAGTTTTTTTACTATTGTGCGACACTAGAGGTATAGGTAATTAAGCGATAATCAAATAACCACAGCTGGGTGGCCGATTTAAAACTGAACCACAAATATTTCTATTAACCATTCACGGGCCCTCCACAAACAACGACACAGCAGTACAGCGATTGTATTAATGTTAAATCAATATTGTGTCGCTATCGGTCCTCAGTCCGAGTGCCCTACAGATAAAATACTCATTGAGTCGTTGTGCGGTGTTCAATAAATACTCGCCGTCGAACAACACGGATGCAACAAGTATTTACGTAACCAAGCATACTCAAATAGTGTTGATCGTTTCTTACTTGCACGCGTTTATTTTAGAGAGTTACGTACCCTTTACGTCGTTACCTTGTCATTCCTTCCAGACTCGATATTATAATGCAAGGTGCTTCTGCTTATTTAGTGAATTGCAATTACGAAATACCGTCCATGTCATATTCACATGTATAATTCCTTCTTCTTGATATTACGTAATAATCAATGTCAAAAGTTTGTCACCTTACTTTTAAGGCAATCGGTTTCTAGGATTGTTTTATTGTTGAAGGCACAATGGTGATTTTACTATTACAGGAATCGGGATATTTAACATGTGTTGTTTCGAGCGTCCGATATTTCGGCGCTGTTGCACCCTTTTTAGCTTACCGCCAATACTCCAGTTCCTCAGTGATCATGGTGCACCGAAATATCGGACACTCGAAACAATACATAGTAAATATCCCGATATCTCTAATAGTAATATCTAAGACCATGATAGTTTAATTACATTCTGGTGATATTAATAAACTTTTCAACTGCAACTATTTACATAAATATTGGGATTTCCTCAGGAATATTGGTTGGATCCTTCAGAATATAATATTGATTTGGAATTTTATAGGTGACAGTTGATGTCAGTTACTGGCTTCCATATAGCCGACATCTAGATAAAATATCTTTAACATTTTCTCCTTTATTAACAGAAGTCTCTCCAAACTTGATGACCGCTTTGAGTTTAGCGGTTTAATTTTTGTCAGACATTGCTATTTTTTTAAAAATTGCTTATTTATTATATAATAATATTGTACTCGTACATATCATACACAAGTTCTACAGCGGTCTCAACTTTAGCGAGAAGTATATCTATAGCTAAGATGTAGAAGAAATGCTCTTAATATGTTTCAGTCGTGTTGTTTTTATTAAGTTGACCTAATTGCGTTGGTCGCTCGGTGTGATCCTATACCGTCCGTTAGCGAGTTACAGCATGATTCAATTTGTGGTGTGCTTCGTGGTTTATTTACTACGTACACGATTTTTATCTGTTACGATGTTGTTGTTTCCTTATTGCGTCAGTGAAAATAACAATAATAATCAAAAATATAACTTACAAACTTACAAAACCAACTAACATGCAAAAAACTTACTCATTATTATTTATAATTAGAAAGAATACAAATGGTTTGTGAAAATATCGGGGACAAGACTCCCTTCTTGTTCGATTGCCCCTTTTTCTGTTTCTCCTCCTTCCATTTTGAAAATGTAACGCACGAATAACATTCATACGTCTAATAAACCGTATTAATAATGCGGAAATTGTATTTTAAAAGTTACACTGGCCTGCAAAAGGCCATTCTGTAATTTTGACGGCTATAGTGTCCGGCTAGATGTCGAGTTCGCTATTGAAATAATGGTTCAACTCGGCTGGATGATCGCGTTTTAGGTTCTTAATTAATCATTAAGTACGCGATGAAGCTCATCTCAATCGATTTCGTAATGTATTTTTTCTAAATAATGTTGTTTATTACAAAACAACCTTGACATATAAATTGAGAATTATTATGTCACCAGAGTGCTGTTTGAATAGTCGTCGAACGGCATCCACGGCCGAACACTTGATTTTAGATACAACATTGCTTATGAATACTAAATAGCTCTAGGTCTATTCTCCTACTTCGATCACTATTTAAGTCAATGAAATAATACCTATTTCTATATTCTAATATATTCTCAATTTCTATGTACCCAGCTTGTAATCATAATTGTCTTTTTCCAGTCATTTCAATGGATGTCCCGAGTTCTCCAAGCGGTGGACTCGATCCATCAAGTGGGCATCTACTGCCTGGCTTTGGTACAGCCCAACTATCTGCCCAAGACTCCTCTCGGCGGGATACACCTGAGCGAGTGCAAGCGTCGCTTCCTCGAAGGCACTCTCCACCCTGCCAACGTGCTCATGTGCCCACATACCTGCGTCACTAATCTGCCAAAACCAAGGGAGATACATTCTGGTAAGAAATTTGATATCTCATGAGATTTGGCGAGCGAACTAGCGAACTGTGCGATTTTGATTTTTAATTTTGTTTCTTATGTTAGATTGTAATTAAAGACTTAAAATAGTTCTATATACGTCTTTTTTGGTTTCTGTTCTGTCAACGGGTAAAATGTTAAGTGAACAAAACATGTCGATCCATTTACAGATATGAAAGATAAAGTTCCTATAGGATAAAATTATATTCTAGGACGACATTCAAGAATCGTTTAATGTGATTTTGCACATAAACTAATATGTCTAGGGTGCCTTATAAATGGAGTCATGATTATTTACCGCTGTGATTACTCAGGAGAAATCAGTTATCAGTCTGGTCAGGTATATCAGTCTAATTATTCTAGGTATTATATATAACGATACATATAACCTACAGCCTACAGTGACGCCTAGTGTAGTGACTACTGTTATTCTGTGCCCATGTCTCCCAAGTGGTATTTAAGTCATATAAATCACTTTAAAAAATTACTTGCATAATATTTTTTGTGGCTAAACTGCAAACTCTGCTAAATGTATTATGCTCATAAGCATTATTTGATTGAGAAATTAAAAGATTGCTAGGAAGGCGTGGTTGGCAACCGACTGTACGCTTCGCGACTCATCGCCATGCGCTCGAAGTCCTGCGGTTCGACTCCTTCTAGGCTGGGCGATCCCCCTCTCTGACTGCGCTGAGCTATTTCTTCATTGCTTTTCATAAATTATGAATTCTATCATTCAATTAAACGCTTAACATCTACTGGGCGTCCCATGATGACTAATTAATATAAATTTGCTGGCGAGCTGGTGAAGCGAATCGTGATCAGTAATATATTTCATATGGTTATAGGCACGCTAGCAATACCACTCAAATTCCTTGATAACCGTGGTAGATGTTATTAAAATATTTCTCAGATGCAACCTTAACTGCTAACTGTAATATGTCATTTTAAGCTTGTTCTCTTTTCGTTATGTAGCTGAGCGACTCTAGTTGCCATACCAACGAGGTTTAAGGACACTTTCTCTTTATTTTACGCCCTGCGCTGAGTCATGCGTGTGTATGGATGTAGACACCTCTTTCGTGTAAAAATGTATGTCACGCTTAAGGCAACCAAGGCGGTAACATTCCATGTGATTGTAAATTATGTTTGTGCGAAGTTTGTATGTTAACCAAATAGTAAATTTGGCCCAAAGTACATGTCGTTAATTGTTTATGTCCAGATGTGGGCCCAGCCTCCGTGATCGTGGGCAACTTGGTGCAAGGTAACCGGCTCGCGTCGGCGCAGGGCCGCGATATGGGATACACCGACGATTCGGATGCTGCGCGCAAGGTGAGATAGCCTTCATTGCACATTTTAGAAGTGATACCTACGTTATTGCTTCTAACGATTCTCATACAAATTGTTTGTGAATGTAAACTACTTAGAGAACACTTACATTCTGTTTGACTGGAATACGGCAATAACCTTGAATTAAGTTTTCCGTGTTGATGTATAGCGTAGTAGGAATTCTGTGATATATTAATTGTTTTAATTATTGTTCCCTCGGTGTTGAATGAATGTTTATTTTTATCAATTTCAGTACCAGTTCATATCCCAGATCCTGCGGTGGCGCGCGCAGAGTACCTCGGACCACGTCATCTTCACCCTGCTCAACTCGAAGGGTCAGGTGGCCAAAGTGCTCACTTGCGCGGAACTGCACAAGAAGGCCGAGCGCATTGGCAACTTGCTGCTCGAGAAGGGCCGAGTGAACACCGGCGACCACGTCGCGCTGATATTTCCGCCCGGCCTCGACCTCATCTGCGCCTTCTACGGGTGCCTGTACGTGGGCGCGGTGCCAGTCACCATCCGCCCGCCGCATCCGCAGAACCTCCACACGACTCTACCGACGGTTCGGATGATCGTCGACGTCAGCAAGGCCACTCTGGTCCTCTCCAACCAATCTGTGATAAAGCTGCTCCGCTCCAAGGAGGCCAGCAACGTCCTCGACAGCAAGGCGTGGCCGCTCACGCTCGACACCGACGACATGCCCAAGAAAAAGTTGCCCATCCTATATCGAGCCCCGACAGCTGAAATGCTCGCCTATTTAGATTTCAGTGTATCAACTACTGGAATGCTCGCTGGTATAAAGATGTCTCACGCGGCCGTAACGTCCCTCTGTCGCTCGATGAAGATCGCTTGCGAACTGTACCCTTCTCGCCATATCGCGCTGTGTCTCGACCCGTACTGTGGTCTCGGCTTCGCCCTATGGTGTCTCAGTAGTATATATTCAGGGCACCACTCCATTCTCATCCCGCCCTCTGAGGTCGAAATCAATCCAGCTTTATGGTTGAGCGCCGTCTCACAATACAAAGTGCGAGATACTTTCTGCTCCTACGGAGTGATGGAGCTATGCACTAAGGGGCTAGGCAGCTCTGTAAATCAACTGAAAGCGAAAGGCATTAGCCTGTCGTGTGTGCGAACGTGTGTTGTGGTGGCCGAGGAACGACCGCGCATTAACTTGACAAACTCATTCTCAAAGTTATTTTCGGCTCTTGGGCTCAGTCCGCGCGCGGTTTCCACTTCGTTCGGCTGCCGCGTTAACATCGCCATTTGCCTGCAAGGCGCATCTAGTCCTGAACCGTCAACAGTATACGTAGATCTTCGCGCGTTGAGGAATGACCGCGTCTCCCTCGTGGAGCGTGGCAGTCCGCACTCGCTCTGCTTGATGGAGTCTGGCAAGTTACTGCCCGGTGTGAAAGTGATCACAGCGAATCCAGAGACTAAGGGTCAATGTGGAGATTCACATTTGGGTGAGATTTGGGTGCAGTCACCGCACAATGCAAGTGGCTATTTTACGATTTACGGAGACGAGAGCGACTATGCCGACCACTTCAGCGCTCAACTGGTGACTGGCAACACCGGCGAGGTGTACGCGCGCACGGGCTACCTGGGCTTCCTGCGCCGGACGGAGATAACCGCGACCGCTCAAGCAGACGACTCTTCCTCCGTGATAGCGCGGGACAGTGATACCGAGTCGTTGGCTTCCGCATGCGGAAGCGTCAGCAATATTGGCTCTGACTCGCACGACACACATGACGCCGTGTTCGTGGTCGGCGCTTTGGATGAAACCATCATGCTTCGTGGGATGCGCTACCATCCGATAGACATCGAGAACTCGGTGATGAGGTGCCACAAGAAGATTGCAGAATGGTAAGCATTTGTTTTTATTATTATAGTAAATACCTGAATGAAATTTTTATAACATATCATAACATAAACTCTCGCCTGTATTCCCCGAAGGGGTAGGCAGAGGTGCTAGCACCCACATTTCACCAGTTTATATTTAGGTCCCAATGTAATAGGTGGCGAGCCTATTGCCATTAACCGGGCACTTATAAACCTGCGATAAATACACACATAACTTCGAAAAGCATCGAAAAGTCATTGGTGTGTGCCATGGTAAATCTGAGATCGAACCCGAGACCTCGTCTCAGCAGTCCATTACCCATACCACTAGGCTTCCGCAGATTTTTATAGCATTTAATATCGTAAATACCTATTGGAACGAATGACATGAAATCTAAATAATGTACTTATAGTAAAAGAACTATTTCAAAGATTTTCCTTTTTATTGTTTTTATAAATTTAATGAAACTGTATAATTATCCTACCTTGGTATTTAATTATGTGTCCAAAAGGCTTACCCTTTAGATATTTAATTGTAGTCCTTATTCACGAAATATCCGCGGTTGCTGATCTAGATTTTGCTATTGGTTTAGCGATACTTCAGTCCGGTTTAAACCCTACCGTAAGTAAACCGAAGTGGCTTTATTGTGCCTACATTGCTAAATGTTACAACTTTGACTCGTGTTTAGTACATACATACATAAAATCACGCCTGTTTCCCATAGGGGTAGGCAAAGATCACGGATCTCCATTTGCTACGATCCTGACATACTACTCTTGCTTCATTCATTCATTCATGTTTAGTGCCAACGAAGTTTCGGATGTTTCATAGTAGGCCCCCTGATGACAGTCAATACCTTATTTTTCAGCTTATCTAATATCACCATTATCGTTATATTACAGTGCGGTGTTCACGTGGACCAACCTGCTAGTGGTGGTCGTAGAGCTGGACGGCAACGACAGCGAGGCCCTGAACCTGGTCCCACTCGTGACCAACACCGTGCTAGAGGAGCACCACCTCATCGTGGGCGTGGTGGTGGTGGTGGACCCCGGGGTCGTGCCCATCAACTCGAGGGGCGAGAAGCAACGCATGCACCTCCGCGACGGATTCCTGTCGGACCAAATCGACGCCATATACATCGCGTACAACATGTAGGAGGAGCAGAGGCCCCGTCGCCCCTCGAAGCAACCCACCACATCCCACTGACAGTGAGAGCGATATTTTTAAGTTTAAAATCACGGCTTAATTATCCCCGACGTTGGATCATTCCGATACGTTCATACAAAACGTGTCGAGCCGTCGGTTTGCAGTTTTCGAGTCAGTGTTTCACAGACATTTAGTTACGAACCATCTCCCTTCGTGTTTCGATAATGCGTATCGGAAGATGTAAAGACTGCCAACGCTAATTTTATAAGATGTTGCGATATTGAATATCGGTCAGATTCGCAACGAGACTGATGTAAGTCTGAACTTTACTTAGATTGTTTTGACCTTTGCCCCTTGCAAACGATTTACCTGACTCTTTATTGACGTGATTGTTTGAGGTTGACGGACTGACGGCCGTCGGTCGTAGATGCACCAGTGCTTTGAGTATGTCAGTGTATTATTGGGCGTGATTGAATCATAATTGTTTAAACTAAAAGCATTTGATTCATTATTGGCGAGTATGTGATAGCAGGACCGATAGGCGTCACTTAATTGATTACCAACTTATTTTGTAGACATAATGTCTACACGAATGTAATGGTTACATTATGTTCATTATTTAAAATGAAGTTTGTTATATTTTTAATCAAAAAATAAATGTACTTTCTTCATTATATATTCATGTACTTTGACTTGTCTGTTTTACTATTGTTTATTAGTAGTGTAAAGACAGATTTATTTGAAATGTTTTTGTCATGGTGGCGCAATGACAAGATACTTTCTTTGTAATAAGTAGGTACGCGCCATCAACGCATCAACTACAAGTTACGGCCATGATTCACAACAAACTCAATAATGTGTGAGCAGCTCAACGCAGAGTACAGTCAGCATCAGACCGATTTTGACTAACGAAGTACTCAAAATGTTCTTAATACCTTGGTATTTCCCCCTCTCCCTCATTGACTGAGTATTCTGGTATTTAGTTCAACAACGACAATAATACAATTTAAATCAATAAAATAATTTGACATAGTGTAGGTATTAAGATGGTTTCGAGTACTTTGCTAGTCAAGACCGATCTAATGCTGAGTGTACAGGTCTGAATAGTCGGAGTGTATTCTCGTCAGTAGGACGAGTTAGAGGGTCGTCGACGATATGAACCTTTTATTGTAACACAATTATATTGTTGCGACTATTGTGAATCAAGTAATGTCTAATGCTAGTGTGTACGTTATGTATGTATTACGATAATATACTTAGTATTAGTGTTTATTGGAAACAACGTATTGCATTTAAAGTGTTAACGTTAGACTCTCGGCACTTTCTCGGATATATTTTGACGCTAAAATATATAATTTAGGTCTGTTGAAGTGTTTTTAGGTTCGTAAAAGATTTATTATATAATCGTGCTTTCTAAGTTAATATTGAGTAGAACTCTGACCGAGAGCATTGCATTTGTGTTTCTGAAACGCACGAGATGTTCAGTGTTGCCAGTTCGAGCGTCACTCGCGTCGTATCGGTGTGGCAACACTGGCAACTGACAGCAGTCCGCGCTCGTGCGGACTGCGGACCTTCTAATGAATGATTGTGGAGTTTCCATAAATGTTGTAGTCAGCTTTTCGTACTCGTAGGACATTCGGTTATACATTTTCAATTGTTGATGTATCGCAGTGTGAAGCCATCGGCGCTTTCTGAACACATCTCTTTAACGTCTATTCAGTGTTAGATCTCAGATAAATAATTTAAATAGTAATAATAATATGTGTATTAATGAAATGTCGTGACAAACCTTCAACAGATTTATCTAATGTAATCAAGATTATATTATCTTTATGTTCATTCCACTATACGTTCTGAACGATTATTATATAAAAAACTTTAGTAAACAATATGTTCTTCTTTATTAGATTTGATTATATACTTCTATTATATTATTTTGTAATTATTTATTGCTAAATTGTACATATATTTTTGTTATTTAATTTTATGTTAAAAGATTTCCTTATTTTTAGCATTAAATGTTGTTTTATAATTGACAATATCAATCATATTTTAAATAAAAATTGTATCGATCAATACTTTCATGTACGTATAAGTTATACTTCGTAAGGGTATACCCATCCTGAGTTACTTTAATGAAAATATAAGTTTTACAATTATTACAAAATGTAGTCATTGAATAAGTATACAAGTAGTCGAAACTCAATTATGTATCAAGTTATGAACAAACATTTCTTATTTGTAACCATTGAGTGTATAAGCATAATACATGCCCAAGTCGGGGTCGGAGCGCGAGTAGCCGTGTATAGGTTCACCAGTCGCGACTCGCGAGCCAGTCAGCACGTGTTGACTTTCTATAATATTATATTTGAATAAATAATCATTTGTAAACGCGTTGTGCACAAAATTCAAAGCTAACTGTTTTGATACCTACATTCGTTATTTTGATTACTACTTGAAGTCTTTGTATTGTCTAAGACATAATTTGTGAACTTTGTAAAAGCTTTTACGATTTGTGATTGATTTTATGGAAATGAATAAATAAACGTGCATTCTGATTTGATGTATTTATTTACTGCAACGTATATAATGGACAATATTCACAAATTTGCACAATCAGAAACGCTCGTACGCTCGTAACTTCCAAAAGCAGGCAGGCAGCTTTTATTTCCAAGCGTTGTTACTAGATGGCGACAATGCTTTGGCAATCTTTTCTAATTTTTACTATTAAAAAAAACTAACTTATCAATAATAAAAAATACACTACAATTATTGAATATGACTGAATTAAACCTTAAATATTCTAATCTATATTGATTCTGCAGTAAATTGAATGGTTATAGACAACTTGGACGGTGTCGTTAGATGGCGGTTTCCTAAATTATCACTTTTGTCACGAAATCTGTATTTATTATATTACCAACGAGTTTAATGCTTAAATGCTGCCATTATCATGTTTTAAGGTTTTGAAATAATTTAAGATTCGGAATGGGAAAATAACTGTTTTAACTTTTTTATTTCTTAAAATGAGACTACCAGTGCCATTTATTCGTTTTTTAGATATACTAAAGATATTTTACCCCATGGTATTGTAAAAAAAAAGTATCGAAGTATGTTTCTCCGCATTATATATTCCATAATACAATTTAGTTAAGCTCACCATTGGTCTTAAAAAGATATGCTAAATAATCTAATAAACAACACAGTTTATTATTTAAAAAAATCGTTTATTAATGACAACATCACATACAATGATACAACTTATTAAATAACTATTTACATAAGCTTAAATGATAAAATAACCTGTAATATAGAACGACACTCAGCTCTGAATCTCGGTTTATCTGAGGACTGATGATGTAGAAAGATTGACAGATTGTTTTTATATATATATTAAACAATCTATCCTCAGATAAGTCGAGATACATAACTGAGTACTACTCTAGAATACTGGCCTTAGACGTTTAATAAACGAGGCCTCTAGGCGTCATTAGGCGGTTGCCATTTAACGGCAGATATTTTTCTGTTGATCTCCTGAAGTATGAGTTGACATCTTGCTACTTGTGAGGGCCGCAGTTGTGGCGTCGAGTCCCGGGTTCGATCGCCGGAGTTGGCTGGCGCAGGTCGCTGGGCTCGTCGGAGGGCGCGACGACGACGGGCGCGAGCTACAGGTACCGGTAACAAAAATGAAATAACCCACATACCTATATCTAATATACAAGGTTTTTTTTCGAAACGACTATAAAATCCCCTTGTATAGTATTATATAATTCAATATGTATGAATTTACAAAAAAAAATCTAAGTAGGTTTATCTACATTACAGAACTCGTAACACAATTAGCTAAACTATCCTTAATTTGGGTCTAGACAGCTAGGTTCAGGTGCTGTAGCGCACATAAAGAGGCCTATGGGCACTGCTCATTGAGCAGCATGAGTATGCAATAGGCTAATTGACTGGTGAAAGAAAGGCGGATTGGGCCCTAACATTTTTTCTTTGGTGTCCATGCACTTGCATTGATTTTGCACTAATTACTGAGGCTCTGGCACAGTCTTCCCTCTCAAGGTTACCCAACCAGTTAGGGACTACTCACACTTATTCAGCTCTATTCAGCCTTTGTCCATAGAAAACAACGATTTTGTATGGAGACGCGTACGCATCCATTCAGCTTTCCGCGTCTATTCTCCTTTCGCGGCAAACCAGTATAAAATGAGGATAAATGTGTTTTTATCATGCGAATGCTATAGGGAGCGTTCAGCGCTGTTCCGCCGCGTTCAGCGCTATGCCGCTGCATTCACCGACGAACGCGGTGGAACAGCTCAGGGATATTCACCAACCAAATTCCTATTTGGTTGGTGAATATCCCTGCCTAATATGGCCTCCGCCTAAGCGGACTATGGCTCAGCTGACTACAGACGGAGTTTCAGCCCAGCTGATTTGGGGACAGCTGTTAGTGGGGTCACAGACCCGTGAGGTCACTACCCTAATACTTGTGCCAGCTGGCCTATGTCCCTAGACCGGCCAGGTTCACTACTGAGCCCTTGTAAACGTCGCTAGGGTACTGTGACTACTTGGACCGGAGGGCAGCATATTCAACGCCGCAGTAGACAGAAACGTTTCAGTAGAGATAGCACGCTATGACTGCCTTTCTCATTCTTACGACGACGCCGTACGCGGCTGATAGAAGCAGAGCTGTATAAGTGTGACCAAAATCGTTCAGCGAAACGCGAATGGAGCTGAATAAGTGTGCGTAGTCCCTTAGATGGTAATCAGTAAAATTCTATCAACATGCTAATAATCAAAAACTACTAACCACTTTCATTTTTGTCTTTGGGTTTGAAATCTTCATCCATGGATCTAGAGAGAGACCTCTTCTTCGGTGACTGAAAAAAGTACTTAGTAAATATTATAAATTATAAAGATAAAGATGCTGTATGCAGAACATGTTTAATATTTTTGTTCTGAAATGCACTAGTCATAGGCATACCAAAAAATTGCCATAGTTTGATCTCTATTGGTTAAGAAGAATGGGAGATTTCACCAAACATAGCAACCAGCATCCAAGCGGGCAGTGCCGCATGCATCAGCTAGTTTGTACAAGTATCTATAATTTTTTTTATTATTAAATATACTATTTCTGATAGCTACAGGAAACGTAGTTTGCAGAATAAATAACTGAGGGTCAGTCTAGATCTATGTAAACTGTGGTCCAATTACCAGATGGTAAGGGAGGCAGGGTATCATTCACTTTGATAACAAGAGGCCCCTAGTTTCCAGGTCATGGCAGAATTTCTGGTTATAACAATGATTAGGTCTGGCAATGTCAGTCTGAAAATCATACTTACTCGTTTTTTATTCTGTTTTTGATAATGCTGTGCATCATAGAACTGCGGTTGAGATCTCCTCACGCGACCTGTCCTCCGTCTGATGTCTTCCACAGCTGGTAAACAGTCTGCCGCACGTCGGGATGTGAAGAAAGTGTGCCCACACTTGCAGGATTTCGATGCTACAGCTACCTGTGTGCGCATAATTGAAGTATTTTTTTTATTTACTCCATGCCGTGTTAGTTCCCGGGGGGAGTAGAATAGGACCACCTCATCTCTTCTGTAGGTGTTGTAACTGTCGTAAAAGTCGACGAAGAGAAGGGCTGTCCTCCTCCGATAGTAAACATACATCTGATAGTAAACATACAGCCCAAGACAAATTGCCCGCTTACATATTACATGAGACTGAAAATTATAGTAGATGTAAAGTGGGTGTCAATATAACTCTGCCTACCCCTTCAGGGATTTACAGGCATGGGTATATGTATGTATGTTACTCCTAGGGGCTGGTAGCTAGGCATTGATTGGTCACTGCCTAGCCACCAGCCCCATAGAGTAACATACATATAGCATTATGCAGATAACCTCATTACAAAGGTAAGATAAGTTAATCTTAGGTGTCTAGGAGAGCATGTTAAGATGTCAATTCCTTTTATCAATTATAGACATCTTTAGTAGGAATTCATTATGGGTATTTGCAGTTGTCACGCCAGATTGAAAAGACCGAGAAGTCTAGTTTTTGGTCCATTACTGCTTTAATATTAGTTCAATCATGCTGCCACACTTAGTACCTTCAAGTTACTTTATAGGCTACCCACACACCCCGCCGCAGCCTGTTCCCTTAAGGACAGTATGCATATTTAAAGTGAGTATGGAGCATTCCGACCTGGAATTAAAATATTCCAGGCTACATAAAAAAAGTTTAAAGTAATTTTCTAAATTTTACATGGTAAGTAAAAATTAACAGTGATCATATTAACCTATTTGTATTACTATAAATCTGTTGGTGTACAATAAAGCGTAATCTGATGTTTGTTTAATAGAGAGTTGTATCTATCTATCTTAAGAATTCTTTAAATAATTAACATAATGTTATTATTAAGTTCGAGGCCTCAATTCTCCTGAAGCAAACAGTCAAACCACAGTCACTGCAAAAAGGCATAACATTTTAGACTTTAAGAGAGATGCAATTAATATTAAAAATTAAATGACTGTTTAATAAAGGAAACATTTTTCATAGAATTTTGGACCTTAGGCTTATTTTATTGTCATTTTGGTTGTGGCTGTGGTATAACAGTGGTTTAGCTTCAATAGAATTGAGGGTCTGTCTTTTTTCTATTTCATTTATAAATATTCCCTGAATTTTAAGTTATTGAAAATAATATATTCTACAATCTGTGTCTTTTCAAGCCATTGTGACTGTTTATGTCAAAAGAGGTGTGACTTCTGGTGAGTTACGTGCATTTGTGGTTTCTCTATGCATATAAAAAAAGTTTCTGCTTCAATGTAATGTCATGGAAAGACAATTGAGTTTTTTCACTGTCAAGTCCCTCTGTTTTGAAGTCTGGTGAGGGAGAAGTGACTGGGCATTTGAGTTTTGCAAGATTTAATAGTATTTTGTAAGTGAGGATTTCTTAGAATGTGTTTTATATCTATATCATGTTTCATCATCTTTATCAAATAACAAGATTAGAAGAAAATAAGTTTGAATTGGGCCCTTCACCAACAAGAGTTGCATATTAAAAAGTTTGACAATCTAGCGTTAACTGTGAAGGTCAAATCGCAGTCGCTTCACGGAAACCATCGAAGTTTAGCAGTTTCGTAGTTGGACTACTAGGCGATTCCGAGTGAGTAAGCAAGTAAAGGATAAGGATAACAGTGGTTTTATTCATTTTAAATTCTGGTAATGCCTGATAGGGTAATAAGTACTTGCCTGCATTTCACATTTCGGGCAACTCTTTGCGATCATTTTATTTTTACCCATTATTCTGTTTCTTGCACACTATCCCATCCTCATGAAAACAAACTCCTTTTAAGAAATCGCTAAAACAACCCAAAGATAAGCTAATAACGTTTTAATTTCATGGGACGAGTAATAAACAAAGGAATAATTTACAAATACAAACAATACAATATGAATTTAGAGGAATTTCTATTCTATCTACGCGGCCGACTAGGCTTGGGTAAAAATGTCGATATATCGAAATATCGATTTTTTTATAATCGATTATATCGGCGATTTCATTTATTTGATATATCAATATTCGATTATTTTTTCCATTATTTACCCCAGGTTTACCATGGCACACATCAATGACTTTTCGATGCTTTTCGAAGTTATGTGTGTATTTATCGCAGGTTTATAAGTGCCCGGTTAATGGCAATAGGCTCGCCACCTATTACATTGGAACCTAAACATAAACTGGCGAAATGTGGGCGCAAGCACCTCTGCCTACTCCTTCGGGGAATACAGGCGTGAGTTTATGTTGTGTTATGTCATATATTTTTACCTGACTACGTTAACAAACTCGCAATATTTTTACTAGCACAACATAGTAAAACGGAAATTTCAATAAAATTAAATTAGAATTCATTAATAATCAATGATATATTCTAATCTATATATGCATATATATCGTTCACGCTTAAAATGTCATCATCGATCAATCAGAAACGCGACTTTCGCTACTAAAAACAAAATCTTTGTACAAAATCGTGAAAAGTTGAGAAAAACATGAAAATAATGCCGTCGTGTATATTTAAGCAGTGCACAAATCGCACTAAATAAAAAAATGTTTTAGTTCATCGGTAACTTTCAACAGAAATAATAATAATATTGTTTTCGGTTTGATTTAGCTTTTTCGTGTTCTGTCGATTTAGCAAGGACGTATATTAATCTCCCTCTAACAACAGGTAACCCATATGGCGTCATATACTATTTTTTCCCTTTCTTTCCGCTAAATTTTGTGCGCCGTTCTTGAAAGTCGTAATTTTCCTGGATAACGCATCTAAATATAAAACGTCATTTTTATTTAAGATATTTCTGATGTTATCTATAAAAAATTGTATGTTTCTTTAAGTATCCGACTAAATGAGCTTGAGCATAATGCGGCCTGTTAATTGATCTCCCTTTAAAACAATATTAAGGAAAAATAATTCTGAACGCAATTATTATTTTGACTGTAGGCTGTGGTCAATGACTTTACACGTTATTTAGGTACGTAGATAAAATAATATTGTCAATTTATTAATTACGTACATCTTAATTGGCTTAATATTTACAAATTTAGTATTATGTTATATGTGGTGCAGCTGAAGCAGTGGCATAACGGAAAAATATTAGCTTATGATACTGTTACATAAAAAGGATTCTTTAAATGCGAATGCTCTGAGATCTCATAAGCAACAGTCAACTCATTTTCTTAAGCTATTATTATGATTATGACACAGGTTCTTTTTGTCATTTCCATGTGCATAAAGACAGTCTTTGAAGTTTTTAATTGTTTTTAATGTGGAAATTTCAGTATGAGAGTAACAGAATAAATATGCCAGATTTGTATTTACTTCTGTAATTATTTTATTTAATATGTTCTACCTACTCCTTCGGGGATTTACAGGCGTAATGGAAATATATATGTAACTAGCTTTTAACCGCGGCTCCGCTCGCGTGGATGTCGGTTCCCGGCAATTATTCGAATTTTTCTCTACGTACAAACCTTCCCTGGACTTCCACGAATAATTCAAGACCAACATTAGCCAAATCGGTTAAGGCGTTCTGGAGTTATATCGTCAGGAAGGAAAACCCGACTTATTTTTATATAGTAGATTACTTAAGGCGTATATATGTAATTACTTTTATCAAATTTTGATAGTGCTTATTTTTGGTTATTCTTAGGTCTAAAATATCGATATGACGAAATATCGATATTTTTCATGAAAAACTATCGATACATTTGAAAAATATCGATATATTTTATCCCTTTACCCATCCCTACGGCCTACCAGGCTGACAGTGACAGTGCTGATATGACGCTAACACTGACACCTGTGACAATCTTTTTTATTCTTTTACAGATTTTTTGTAAACTTTTTTTATGGCAACATTTTTTCCTGTCAGTTGGTAGTTTGTTTTTTTCTGGCTTCTTGCAGCGCATTTAGCCAATATCAAGTTATAGAAAATATATTACGTTGAACTAAACGACGACAGCTTCCCTAGCAAGTTGGTCTGCTTTTTCATTACCAGAAATCCCGGCATAACTTGGTATCCATGTAAATGTTACCATACAGTTTAATATTGCACATTGCGTCAAAAGGTGACGTATTTCAAAAATTGTTGGTGCTATTATTCGCTTTTGAAAGGGGGATCGAGATATATCTTTTAATGCACTAAGTGAGTCTGTAAATATTATTGTTTTCGGAAGCTTTAAAAGAACAACTTATTCAATGGCTTTTGCAATACCCATACATTCGCCAGTGAATACCGAGGATTCTGGCTGTAATTTTTTTTTTTTTTGGTAAATATTATATTGGGAATGGTATACCCCTACACCCACACAACTTTTATTTGATAACTTTGATGCATCTGTAAATATTCGATGGTATTCATTACTCAGATTTTCATTAATAATACCTCGATTTAGGTATATTTGTATTATACTCAATAGTAGGGTCTATAACAAGAGCTTTGTAAGGATATGTGAAGAGAGGAAGGCGATTCCCCTGGTACAATGGAGACTTTATACTTTTAAATCTCCTAAAACTTATAACCAGACATGGAGTATCTTTATGGGCCCAATAGTCAGACGAATTCCTTCTGGCCACTTAGGACGGATTCCATGTTGGACTGATTCCATGTTGGACGGATTCTATTTCGGACGAGTTCCATATTGGGCGGAAGTACACTTAATAATAAAATACCATTCGTGTTAATTTGAATCCTAGTGTATTAAAGAATAACAGTAGGTACAAAAAATTACACTTCTTATAATAAAAAGAAAAATAGACAAAAAAAATACACCTCACATAATATCTGTTAAGACATTGCATAATAGAACATCTTTCATTTAAAAAATCATTAACAATTTCTCGCTGCTGCATAAACACATTAATGTCTCTTGACCTACGAGTTCTATTATTACAATGAATTTGACCCTGTCTTATTCTCACAACTTGATATTTAGCGTCATCTTTTAAAAGTTTAATGAAATAAAGTAAATTAGTATTTCTTGGTATTTTGTTGTTTAATCGGCGATGATATCCCTCCACTGAATTTGTTGTTTTATGTTCTTGAGCTGTATCACTTAATACTTTTGATGTAATTTGGTTTATCCAGTAATATCCGTATAATAATTTTGGACATTAATATTTTCTTCATTGTTAGATATTATTTCACAAAGGGCAAGAAAAGCTTCAGGTATATATGGCGGCGTTAGTAAAGTCAACATGGTGCATAATTTCGATGTGGAGAAAGTGCCAAGTTGCTTCGTTTTTTTCCACAAGGCTTTTTTAACCCCCGACGCAAAAACGACGGGGTGTTATAAGTTTGACGTGTCTGTGTGTGTGTGTGTGTGTGTGTGTGTGTGTGTGTGTGTGTGTGTGTGTGTGTGTGTGTGTGTGTGTGTGTGTGTCTGTCTGTGGCATCGTAGCACCCAAACGGATGAACCGATTTGGATGTAGTTTTTTTTGTTTGAAAGGTATATTAGTCGGGAGTGTTCTTAGCTATGTTTGAAAAAAATCTGTCCAAGATGGCCGCTGCCACAACATGTCGGAATACATATTTCTTCATAACTCCCTCAATATGGGTATCAAATGAAAGAGCTTGACTAGCAGATCACTTTAAAAAGTATAAAATAAAATTAAAAATTTAAAAAACCCCCGTCACAAAAACACCTCCGAAAAGTTGAAAATAAATGGAGTTTGCCTTTTAACTTTAACGGTTGCCATGTCGGGGGACCTTGAATTGTTCCGATAATATAACGGAGTGCTTAACCAGTTAGGGTCCCCCGACATGGCAACCGTTAAAGTTAAAAGGCAAACTCCATTTATTTTCAACTTTTTGGAGGTGTTTTTTATAGTGATAGTAACAACATGTTCGGAAAAACATATCTTACTGCGTTAATTGTAGCTATTTCAAAGTCACATTTGTATGCTACCATGGACAAGCCAAAACGATCTTTCATTAATAAAACCTAACAAAACCTTTTATATGTAACTTCACTTTTATCCGGTAGTAAGTGCATAGACAATCAAATGGGTATAAAGTGGGTTTTGTCGACGGTATTGCTAAAATTTGCATGTAGACTGTATAATTGATAAAAAGGCTGCGGCTTTATTGAAAAATCCTAAATAACTCGTTATATTTTTTAATGATTCGATAGCTGTTGGGGTCGAAAAAATTAAAATTTTGTCATCTTCACCATCATTACATATCATAAATTGGTTACTAAAAAAAGTGCCTCAGGAGGGGTGATGCTCCGCTGTACCCCTGGTTTATGCCACCGGTGGTAGAACGGGTAAAATTGGTATGCTCCATGGTTCCCCTCAGGGGTACAGTAGAGAAAATATGTATGACCCAACATTCCCCTCCCGAGTTCTTCTCTTAAGGCGCATATACACAAGGATCGACCAGCCTATGGACGGAGGTAATTCCCGTTTACCGTTATTTAAGCAACATTATTGTACGAGTATTAAGTATAATAATGCCATGAAAATAAAAAAAGTATAAAAAATAATTACGAAACATTATGTTCAAAAATTAAGATTCCGAACTATCATGACTGAGCATTATCACCCCTGACCCTAGTCTTCAAAGGTACGGGATCGGTGAAGGAGTGCGGCAGTTACCGCGGTATAAAGGTGATGTCCCACACCATGAAGCTCTTCAAAGGTCTCACTACCGTAAATGCGGCATAACTATTACTGTCGGGACCTACTTTTAATGTGTCCTCCGTAGCACGAATAGGTATCGATGAACATTTTTGAATAACAAGAATGCAAAAGAAAAGAAGTATTGAAGTAAAAATTTATAACAAGAAAAAAACAAAAAACAAACGAAAAAAAAAGGTTATACACTAAACTGTACACATTAGCGCAGTTTTTCCAACGCATGGCCGACAGTAATTAAACCATTAATTAGTTGACATTGTACGTGTTCTATGAAATCATAATTGAAAATTAAATTTTTATTACGTTTTTTATTTTCCATAGGTAACGAATCATATTTTTTAAGGACATTCAATAGGCGTAATATATTGCTTCTATGCTTAACTATTTGACTATTGATTTTGGCATTCCATGATTCAACAGTATTATTTGTTCTATGGCGACGTCCACACAGAAATCATAGAACGATATTTGCTCTTAAACAGTACTTTTTACATATACTTTATAAATTTTGGCATTGGCTTGATATTTGAACACTCCTCTTTTATATATGTCCAGCCTGTTGCAACTTTATCCTCTGGTAATAATGGCAATCTTGAACACAGGGATATTATTCTTCTTTCAACTTTAGTACCAGTGTGACCTAACTACTTTGCTTTTCGCCACAGTTTCTGTGACCAATGAAAGTAGCAACCGTTAATTTGAACATGAGGAAAAACTTTATATAAAGCGTTGATGGTAGCAGCTTCGTAGTCGCAGTGTATAGTTTTGGGATTCCAATCGTTGAGTTGCGACTTTATTAAATTAAATGTAATTTCATAAGTTTTCATGTTTTTATCACACAATAAAGCAAAAATAAGGGGTTTAACATTAGTATTATTCTGGGAGCTATTAATCTCGCCATGAATCGCGAATAACTGCAAAAATGGTTTTGGGCAACTATCAAAAGTTCCATCTATAAAAAATTCTTGAATTTGACCAATTTCACTAGTAACATTTGGTGAACAAAATATAATTATACGTGAACCTTCGTGGGAGTAATCTGCTAAAACAAAGTCTCGGTGAATATTGGGAATTTCTACAGAATATGTGTCGGTGTAAAAAAGCTTTTGAATGCCTAAACTTTTGTTTCGTGCGTTGTACAAACCATGCTTTATTTTACTTAATTGTGGCAGTTTGTTGGCTACATCATTTTTGGCTTCCAGTAGCTCTAAAATTTTTCCTTTATATATTTTTTGTATTGCGCGATCGGAGTTTTCGGCCTCACTTTTTACAATCCCGTGTATTATAAAATCCGCTTCATTTTGTGTTTGGTTCGGTTCACATAAATGAGTTTTCCGTTGCAATATTGTATCTCCCTGCAATTTGCCGATAAATTAGAAAAAAATTAAGTTACTGCCAAAATTCATAAAGACTGGTATTCACCATAAAATTAACTAAGTTTATGGTATTCTCCGAGCGACGGAACACATAACATCTCCCAACAAACAAGGTAACCACAAGATCTGTTGATCAACAGGCCGATCAAAAATAATAAAAACTATTAGAGAACAAACGGCGAAAACTACATTTAAATCCATTGCATGATTTAGGAGAAGTTAGGTATAAACAATGATATTTTATACAAGATATGTTACGTTCATAGTAACTGACTTCTCAAATCTGATCCAGCAATGTGTCAGTGCACAATAGTTGACAATTAGCGTTAAAGTAGTACGAAAGATGGGAAAAGCACGTGAGTAAAAAAGATAGCTATAATTCGGAATGATTCGGACGATTGCACTTGTAGGATCGTTTCGAAGCATAGATTATGATTTTGTTGAACAGAAGGGGTATTTCATTGGTAGGCAAGAAATGAAATTCGATGAATAAATAATACGTCATTATTTATTTCGGAAAATGATAATAGTTCAAAAAGATAATTAGGAAACTTCTCGAAAATAAAACCATAGTGCCGTACTGACGTTAAAAAAAAATTAAACTCCTTCAAATAAATTTAATTTATTTCTTTTCTGCCTCTTAGAAAGTTTTTTATTTTGGGATTATTTTTATGAGCAGAATGAAGCCGAACAGTGGTATATTTGTCAGTTATTTATATTCTTCCTGAGCAATGTTTCTTTTTTTCGAAGTATATCTCTCAGTGGCTTCAAAATTATTGCTACAAATTCTGCTGCTTTTTGAAGGTGTCCAGTCAAACTCATTTCTTTGTTCTTTAACAATTGCAATCCACTCTTGAAGTCGAACTTCATTAGTCGGAAACCTTGAAAAAAAAATTTAGGTTAATACAATTATTTAAAGGACAACAAATAAATAAAACAAAAATTATGTTACTCAATTTTAAATAACAAATAAAACTGAACAGCAGGTCAAAATTATTACTTTAGTAGGCAGTAAACTGAAAATTACCCTATGTCGCATCTGTACTGATAATCTATGCAAGCAGTGTTGTTGTGTCCTTGTCGTGCTCATATCAAAAAGTATTTCTGTCCTTTTTCTTTGCCGCCATTATTTTAAAAATATTATTAAACTAATTTTAATGAAATACACTAAAAAATCGGTAATATTGTATGTACTTACATGTGATAGAAGGTCCTTCATGTTTTATTGATTTTACTGTCGTAATTTGTACATTCTTAAAAATACACGGTGGCATTTTTATTGCCATTTTATTATGCGCTTACATACGTGACAACTCGGCGTTTGCCAGACATATACTAAATGCGATACGTCCCAATTGGGACGTTTTCGCGTCTTCACCAGGCGCAGTCTAATAACATATCTGCCTCTTTTTTGTATGTAATATCATTGGGTATAAAATATTACCTACTAAGTACTTACAAATATTGTCAACGATCCGGAGCATTTTATGATTCGATTATTGTAGTATTTACAACGCCACAATAAATTATTATTTTTATACTTTTTGTGGAAATAATACTGATGACCACCATTCAGTAATATTCTTCCACCTTTTCTTCTTATATACTTTACATCTTCGTCGCCCATGATAATAAAGAAGAAATAATTTATTATTCAATTCAATTCAAATTGGAATAATTTAATGATGAACAATACTTTTAATTTTTATTTTGACATCTATAGTTCTGACATTACACGTTAAAAACTAAAATACAAATAAAAGAGGTCATAACATGCACATAATTATTTATGTACACCTTTTTTGATGTGGTGCTCGCGATAGTGGAAAGTGGCACTCGTGTGCATGCATCATAATATCTGCAGTAGAACACTCGAATACATTTTTAACATTTGTGAACATATGCTCTACTGTACCCCTGAGGGGAACCATGGAGCCTACCAATATCACCCGTTCTACCACCGGTGGCATAAACCAGGGGTAGGTACAGCGGAGCATCACCCTAATATTTAGGGTTAATCAGTTTTAATCACCATAAGTATATTTGTTTATAAATTGCAGTGGTGTGATGTCGTCGCCTCTTTGCAATTTTTCTAAATATTTGTTAATCTTTCGGTCAAAACAAATAACGTGATTTTTCTATTCTTTTTTGCAGAAAAAAACAGACTGTTTTTTAGAATGAAGTCAAAATGTTTCGATTCATTCCTAATTTTATGTAAAAAAAGGTACAATACCGGTTTTTTTGGAATTTTAGTCGAGAGCCGGTGATGGTGGCAGAAGGTCCTCGAAGCTAAACGTTCTTGATGTCATATTGACCGCTATATAAAATGCCCTAGGAGCAAAACGTCCACAATTGAAATAGTTTGCTAGTTTTCGAAGCAAAATGTTATTGTTGCTTAATATTCGCAAAGTAAAACGTACTGAGAGCAAAACGTCCTCGATTTGTGTGTTCGCAAAGTAAAACGTACTGAGAGCAAAACGTCCTTATTTTGTGTGTTCGCAAAGTAAAAACTACTGAGAGCAAAATGTCCTGAATTTTGTGTCGCTGGACGTTGAATTGAAACATGAGCTCACACCGACTTGTTTCTACGTTAGGACAATTTAAAAATCAGGGTCAAAATATCATATTTATTGTAATTATTTATTTATGCTTAAATTATGTTCCTGTTTAATTAACATTTATACTTGAGCTAATAGAGTTAATATGTAACATTTAAAACCTTTTTTCTTATTGTAATTCTTCTGTGTACGGGATGTTGAAAATGATATCCACCTTTCACCTCTTGCTACCATGAAACATAATGTTATTGAATCTTATCTCCTGCCACTTTGCTTCTTTCCTTAGGGCATCGATTAACAGTACTAATGTTGGTTTTCTATTTACTTTTGAATTAAAACGTCTATATTTTGATTTTGATTTTAACCATTGATTCTCAAAGTAATCAAGAAAGGTCTGCATGATCTTAGTATTTCCAGCATGCTGCTTAATGTATTACTAACACTGCGTGTGGTAACTTGCCGGCAGTAGGGGGAAATTTGCACAAATTCGGATTATCTCTCTCGACTCTTTGCAGTCATTGGCTTTCAAACACTCGGCCTTTCTCCAAACAGCTTTATTTAAGTGGAAGTAACATCCTGATATATTTATTTGCGGAAAGGAATTTAAAATAACTTTTCGAAAAATATAATTTATCTTATTACTTCTATACCTAGGAATAAAGTTTTCAAGCACGTAGAAGAGATTTTATCTAAAGAGGTTTCATAAGTGGCAAGAGAGCATGAAAGAGCTCAATATGCGTTAACCTCTATATGATTTTATGTTATTTTCCGTTGAAGACCGTTTGCACTAAGGACTACATGAATTGAAGACGACTTGCTCCTTGGCCGTTTTCACATTGAGGTCATATTACTCGATAGACGTTTTGACTAGTGGACTAACTCATTCAAAAGACATTCAGCTTCGAGGACGTTCTGCTCAGCACTGAGATATTTGTTGTTCTGTGCTTGGCTCCCGAACAACTTATTATTTCTGGCGGAAATTTGTTTATCCACTCCAATACCCAATCTCCAAAACTTCTGTATACGATTCATTTTTGGCTTGCGCAAATATGATCATGTTTCCGAATTTCGTAAAAAGCTCAAGTGGTTACCCATCCGCCTTCGCCGGAATACTCATATACTCTCTCTTCTTTTTAATATATTGTTTAACCCAACTACTCCTCTTTATCTAAAAAAGCGTTTTCAATTTCTGCACGAGAAAAATACAAGACATCTAGGATCCACGGAAAACTTGACCCTGGCAATGGTGACGCATTCTACCAGCTTCTACGACAAGTCCTTTACAGTACAAGCTGCACGACTTTGGAACGCGTTGCCTGTAAAGATAAGACGAGCACAGTCGCTGTCTACATTTCAAAGACAGGTAAGGGAGCACTACCTAACGTTATAAGTTTTTATGACAACAGAACTCTGTATTGCTTCTGGGACCAATATTATATGATAAGCAATTTTAATTGCGCGTAGTATGTACCTATATAAAGTATGTTTTATGTATGTATGTAGGTATGTATTCATGTATGTATCTATGTATGTATGTGTGTATGTATGTATGTATGCATGTATGTATGTATGTATATGTATGTTTGTATGTATATGTGTATGTATGTATGTATGCATGTATGTATATGGCTGTATGTATGTATTTGTATGTAGGAAATTATATAATGAAATATATACTGTCTTCCTTCTTTCTGGTATTTGAATACTTAAGTATTTAAATAAGAAATAATTTTAGTGTACACCACAAACTACCTGTTCTTGCAGTTCAGTCCATCCAAACTGGTTGTCTGGAAGAAATCGCAGATCGCGATAAGGCCGCCCATTGTACAACTTTCTATCATGCATGTTTCCTCTGTATATGTTCTATGTTTGGTGTGCAATAAAGAGTATTCTATTCTATTCTATTCTATTCTAATAGGTGGCGAGCCTATTGCCATTAACCGGGCATTTATAAACCTGCGATGAATACACACATAACTTCGAAAAGCATTGAAAAGTCATTGGTGTGTGCCATGGTAAACCTGGGATCGAACCCGAGACCTCGTCTCAGCAGTCCATTACCCATACCATTAGGCTACCGCAGATTACTGCTTTTGCATTTTCGGGAATCGTTTCCAAAATCTGATTCCACGTGATATGAATCATGTGCGCAAAGTGGTAATGTTGTTGCCATTCTTAATAATCGCCGCCCACCGGAAGTTTCATTTGTCTTTAATTCGTTAGCCTTCTTTTATACCGCTTTCTTAAAATGAAAATAGCAACCTGACACTTTCACCTTTGGAAATACTTCCTGAATCGCATTTATGACTGCTGTTTCATAGTTGCACTAGAAGCTAGTCATATGAATATCAAAATATTCCTTTATCAACTGGAAAAATCGTCGATACGTTTTTTCCGTTTTATTCGGCATTAGACCGTAAATAACAGAAGCGACGTTAGTGGTGTTATAGTCAGACCCTAAATCCAAATGGATGGTATATAGTTGGTAAAATGGCGGGAGGCACCTTAAAGGTACCGTCACTAAAGTAATCACCTGATGAAGTGCTCCATACAACTTTTCTGGCTATTTTTGATGAAAAAAATCAAAATTTTCTCTCTCCGTAAGGAAATTTTCTGAGAAGGCATTTGGTACGACCACATCAGCTAAATTCGTGAAACTTAATTTGTTAGTCCTTAGGTACTTTTTTCTGCTTCGATAAAGTGGGTGCCCTATTTGATTTCGAAAGTTGATGATTCGATTTTTATTACATCGAACATGCTGTCGCGATAATTCAGTTGTACTTTATTCCATAGATGCTTTATTGGTGCGATGTAACGTTTGTGCGAAAAATCCTGCTGCGAAAAGCCTTAAAGCGATTGCTCGTTAGTTCCGATAGTATATGGGTTCGAACGCCTAAGTATAATGTTGGAACTGTAACTTATAACGGTGGAACTACTTACAAAACAATAACCGGCCATGGCTTATACGCGAATTTGGTCGTATATCTAGTCCAAACGCGATCTAGTCATATTATTGAGAATTTAGTCATAAAGTGATGGTTTTTTTTATGTTGCAATTATGACAAATCGCGTTTGTTTTAAATGTTTGTTTTAAATGTTTGTTGTCCCTATATAAATAAAAAAAAATAGCACCTGTACCGTAGTTTGATGCATCACAATGTACTGAAAAAGGAAGATTAAACTCTGGGGAAGCAAGAACTGGAGAAGTTACTAAAGATTCTTTAAGTTTTCGAAAAGCTAAATTTCAGATAAATTTAGGAGCGTTCTTTCCTGAACCAGTTAATTTATTAAGTGGGAAAGCCATTGTCCTAAAGTTTGGAATAAATCTGCGAAACCAACTACAAGTACCAATAAATCTTAGCACTTCTTTTCTGCTAGTGGGAACAGGATAATCTAAAATTGATTTTATTTTATCAGGATCATCAAGTAATCCAAATTCATCCACAATAAAACCAAGATATTTTATTTCATTTCTAGAAAATTGAGATTTCTTTAAGTTGATAGTTAAATTTGCAAATAATAGTTTCTCATGAACTTTTACTGACAGAATTTTAAAATTTAAATTTTAACAGAATTATATGATGAGGTGAGTGAGACCCAGCACTTTTTTCTCTTCGAAAGAAATCTCCTTAAATCGTTGTATGATATCATTCTATAACTTTCTGATTAAGAGTGAGATTTTTATAAGGAAAATTCATATTAAGATTTTGAATAGTTGAGAATTTAAATTCAGATTTAAAATAGGAGATAATATTTTAGGTGGTAGATAATTTTTTTTACAAAAACAATCCCTAAAATTAGAGAGGGTGATATTTCAGGAAACATGTGTTTTAGTCAATTGAGGCTGGTTAAAGGTAAATTAAAATATCCTAAAGATTTAATTTTTGAATTATTAGCTATAGAAACAACAATTGAATCGGTCTTAAAAAGTTTATAACCCAGTTTAATCATTTCTAAATGAGAATTCTTACCAAGAATAGGAACAGAGCTAACTGAATCAAGAAACCCTGAAAAAACTGGGTTATTAATTTTAACGTTAATAAAAGGTCGGTTGGAGTCTATTTAATTAGAATAAAGTGTACTAGATATTTTATAACACGAGAAAAATGTTTTAATAGTTTCTAACCAATTATTCCAATCATTGAAACAAAATTTACTTTTTAAGTCTGTAGTTAGTTTTTTGGTTTAGAATTATTGCATTTAGGGCAATCAGTCGTTTTGAAACCTCTAAGGCCACATTTAAAACAAATAATAAAATGAGGTTGATTACTAATAGTCAAATTATGTCCGAAAACGTGACACTGAACACAAAAATCGTTTTGATTTGCAGGTGTATTGCTAATAGCATTAACGTGTCTAGGTTGGTAATAACGATGTTGGCCAAGATTATTAAAATTCTGAGTGCGAGGTTGAGAAGCAGAGTTAGATTGATTTGGGGAAGTAAGAGCAGAATATTTATAATTAAAATTCTTAGTAAGGGTATTAGAAATAGGTTCTTTAAACTGTTCATCTCTATCTAAAAACTTTTCATAATTTTCTGGCAAGTTGCTAAAAGAGAATTAATAGAGTCGATATATTTTAAAGCAACAAAAACTGAATAACATGATCGAATATTACGTAAAATGATTTCTAATTGTTCTGATTCTGAGAGTTTTTTTGAAAGCCGAGCAAACATTCCGGATATTATAGATATATAAATGACAATAGATTCGTCTTTTCCTTGTGTCCGTTTTCGTATTGCTTCAAGAAGTTTAAATTCATAATCATATTCTCCGAAATCTATTATTAATAAAAAGGAAAGTTCGTCCCATGATAAATTAGGATTTTGATTATGCATAAAGCGATACCAATGAAAGGCATTATCCGTAAAAATTTCGAAAGCTTGTGTTAGCAAGAAATTTTTGGCTTAGTAGACAAAGGACTTATTTGTTTTAGTTCCTTTTGCTGAGTGGTCGTGAAAGTATAGAATAGATCTTTAACATATTCTTTAAATTCGCAAAATTCCGATGGCAAGTCTTCCTCTCGAATTCTTTATTTTAACGTGTTAATTTAATTTAAACGTGCCATCCCCATAGTAAAACCCTTTCTTTGTGCAACGAATAATCTTTTTTGATAGTTTGGAGGCAAACACTAATATTCTTTCAGTGTCACCATCATCAGCAATGGGGAATTTTTCACCCAAAAAAAAAAGGTATATATACATCTTCAAAATTTTTAAATGCTAGTCTTACAGAGTTCAAATATTTCTTCCGCGCTTTATATAATAAACTGGCTTTTTTCGAGTGAAAAGTTGGAAGTTTAGTTACACTGACGACGGTAGATAAATACATACATACCTACTTGCGCGCGAAAAACATTGCCCTGGCTTTTTGCAGTCGGGTAAAATAGGTCATTTTAAGAATAGGTTTTATTAAGAATAAGTCATTTTAGGAGTAAGGCGTTTTGCGAATAAGTCCTTTGTCTACTAAGCCAAATTTTTATCTATATTACGGGATAAGCAGTACTCATTAAGTTTTTGAAGAAAAGATCTAGGGCAAGTTTTACCATTGAACGTATGTCTGTCTCCTTATATCCTTAAAGATATTAGAAATTGAAGGTACCTGAGCAACGGCTGGAAGAGAAACAGGATTACCCGACAGACTTGGAGTTGACGGCGATGGTTCTACATCTTCCGTCGTTCTTGAGTTAGATTGTAGAGAAATAGGCTCGACTGTAATTGATAAATCTGCATTAAATTTTTTATCTAAATTTTCGAATCTAGATCTTAACAAATCATAACTTGATTTATGATCTGAGTTTAAGTCTAAATCAATACGTTCTAATTGCCGGAGCCGGTAGGGGAGGTTATTTCGGACTCGAACCGACTAAAACCGCACGCCGACTGTGGGGGTTATTAGGACAATGACGGTCTCGTTAAATGGCTACTCATTACGAACGACGACATCGCAAAATTTTCAGATCGTTTATAGTCTAGACCGCACGCTATGTACAGTCAATCTTACGATACGGTCTATTGTTATGGGGTAACTCAAATCATATCTCAAAGGTATTTATATGTCAAAAAAAATGTATTCGAGCTTTGGCAAACATTGGACCACTAGAATCGTGTAGACCAGCCTTTAAAAGTCTAAAGCTGCTGACGCTGACATCACTATATGTCTTAGAGATCGGAATATTTGTAAGGAAGCATCCGGAGTTATTTAGAAAGGTCAGTGAGGATAGGCTGTATATATCTAGAGATAGCACAAAACTTTTACTGCCTAGATGCAAATCGTCTCTCCATCAAAATAACTCATGTTATATGACAGTCAAAATTTACAACCACATACCCAGACCCATTAGAGAGCTAACCTTCAACAAATTTAGGAAAGCACTAACTACCTGGCTAATTGAGAAGTGTTTTTATACTGTTAAGGAATTTCTTGATGATAAATAAGGAATCAAGGAAGAAATCCTTGATTGTATCGGGTGTAATGGAAGGCATGTCAATGATTGTATCTGGTTTGAGGACTATATTATTAATGATTATTCCAGTGTTAATGACATTCAGAGTGTAAATTCGAATTATGGGTGTAATTATTATATGACATGATTAATAGTATCATTATTTCTTATATTGTATTTTTTTTATTGAAATTTTATTATTGCATGCGTAAATGACACAAAAATTGACATTATTGTATTAAAATTTTCAAACGGTATAAAATATTACAATTCTTACATATTATACCTATGTGACATTAGTCCATTAGTATATAAAGTATATAACTAACGTTGCATGCAGAGAATCTGCGAAACACGTCGGACTTTCATTAATTATATATAACACCATTGTAACATACCGTGTTTCGAGCAATAAATGATTTCTTTCTTTCTTTCTTTCTTGCCTAAAACGCAAAACGTCTACACCAGCAAAATGACTAAATAATATTATTAAATCTATATATATATAAAATCACATGTCCCGACTGACTGACTGATTCATCAATGCAGAGCCTAAACCGCTGGACCTAGAAACTTGAAATTTTGGCAGTAGATGCATTTTATAATGTAAACATCCACTAAGAAAGGATTTTTGGAAATTCTGCTACTAAAGGGGTAAAATAAGGGATGGAAGTTTGTATGAAAGTCCGTCTTTTTCAGAGCTAGATGCACTAAATTTCATAAACCTGTGTCTTTTAAGAAACAAGTAGACGTGTACCAGCGTGTTTCAAAATTTAATTACTGGGAGGGTAAAATAGGTGATAAACGTTTGTATGGAAAATTCGTCATTTTCAAAATTAGAAGTATGAAACTTCGTACGGCTACGTCTTTTGAGAAATAAATGAACACGTGTATCAGCGTTTTTTCAAAATTTAACTACTAAGAAAGTAAATAGGTGATACACGTTTGTATGGAAAGCTCGTGTTTTTCAATGTTAGAAGCATGAAACTTCGCACACACATCAAAAAAAGTTTGCGATCAATGGCATAAGCTCCTAGAATTCTTTAAATTTAACTTTATCAAGAAAAAATCTATGTTGTATGCTTTCTTTAAATAGGAATACCCTGTTTGAAATTAAAATATAAAACTATTTTTTATTATTTATTTTAAAAAATTGAGCCATTAATCATAATGCAATTAGATAGAAATTTCATAGAAAGAAAAAGACTGTTTAATTAAACTTAAACTACAATTTATTATTAAAAGGTGTAAATTCAATATAAAATAACTCCTCCCCTGGCTCGAACATATGCGGAGACCCTCTTGGGCATGCTGAGGATCATGTTATCCAGCATTTGCTGGGGTAACCTATCCCATTCTTCAATAGCGGCTTCCCTAAGCTCTGGAACTGTCTAGGGATGTGGCTCACGGTTCCATACAGCTCGTTTAAGAGCATCCCACGCGTGCTATTGGGTTTAAGTCGGGCGAGCCGGCAGGCCAGTCTAATCGTGTGATATCGTATTCTTGAAGAGCAGCATTGACTCGTTGAGCTCGATGTGCGGGCGTATCATCGACCAGTACAAATTGGTGCCCATGGTTTACTCGGAATGGTTTGACGATATCATCAATAGCAACTGCTTTGTACATGTCTGCTGTCATGAAGCCCCGATACGGAATCAAAGGCGTTCTAGCTCCAATCATAATGCCACCCCAAAAAGACACCAATTATCCGCCTTGCTGAACTGTTCCAGTTCAGTTCTTTGTCTGTCACGGTCGCCTGGTCTTCTCCAGACACGGACACGTCGGTTATGTGGATGAGTGGAGATTCGGGATTCGTCAACGAAGAAACAGTTTTGCCAAATGTTTTCTTCCTCACCTTCTTCATTTTGCCAAAGTCTAGCCCACTGCAATCTTCGTTGTTGCCGTTGCCGGGAATTGAGCGGAGCTCGCCATGACCTCCGTGCTCGTAATCCAGCCTGGTGCAAGCAATTGCGAACGGTCTGCGTGCTAACTTCAAGTCCAGAGGCGGCCCTGACTTCTGCTTTTATTTTAGTGGCGTTGATTGTGGGATCACGGGCTGCCAGCAATCTAATATAGCGCTTTTGGGCAGCTGTCAAAACAGTTGGGCGACCGCTGCGGGGTCGGTCAGCTAAATTCTCCATTCCGTGGTACCTCTGCAACGTAGCCACGACACAGGATTGGGATATAGCAAGTCTGCGTGCTATTACTCTCGTGGTGTATCCTTCTTCCCTCAAAGTTACTATTTTAGCTCGTAAAACCTCTGATAATTCTCTTGGCATTTTTCAATCACAACTTTCCGCGAAAAATTATCTTGAATCGGTTATAATTCACTAAATCAGATTTCTGAATGAGCGTAAGCTAGGACTGAAAGCCTTTTGTAAGAAAAAACAATTGAACGATGTCATTGTTTTGTGTTTTATTTATATTTATAAATAAAGAATCTAAAAAGAAAAGATTTCAGTTTTTCAAAGTGATCGCAAACTTTTTTTGATGTGTGTACACCTTTGTCTTTCGAGAAACTGTTTTGTTGCGATAACCGACATACACGCGGGCGAAGCCGCGGGCAAAAGCTAGTAACTAATGAAAAGGCAGCATGGTGATAGCTTAGCCTGATACCTTAGCCTGTACCGAAAGGAATAAACGGAAAAAAAATGTATTTGTATACTATATTATTGTGTAGTGTTCGTTAAAAACAATGCCCAAAAAACGGTAAAGAGTGATATACGAAAGCTTTCATTCACTATGATTGATAACTTTAAAGATGTGCAAAAAGATATCAACCGCAATTATGACCATAAAATACGAAAATTGGATTCCATAAAGTTAGCCCTTCAAGAAAGTCGTGAAAATCCTTTATTCTCAAAATATTACATTCGCAAAATATTATATTCTCAAATGATTACATTCGCTAAATATTATGTTCTCAAAATATTACACATTGGACAATCACATTCAAAATTTTTTTTATTTTTTTTAAAGAGTGAGTTTTTTTTTATACCACTTCGGCGGCAGACAAGCACACGGCTCACCTGATGGAAAGTGGTTACCGTGGCCTATTGACGTGTGCAACACCATGGTCGTCACACTCGCGCTGTCGACCCTAATGGAATCTTGGAATTGGAAGGATAAAGGAAGAGGAAGGTGAGGGAAGGGGGTATTGGCCAAGCTCTTTCACTCACCGAATGAAACACAACAGTCACCTGTTGTTTCACGTCGATATTCTGTGGAAGGGTGGTACCTACCCGGTCGAGCCGGCCTATTCGTGCTAATTCCTTACGGTTTCAGCAAGGCTCTACCACCAGGTAAACAAGTAACTCAGTATTTGCTACATAAGATGACTATTCAGTTATCGGCAATAAGTATATTTATGATAAAATACCAAACAGGTTTGTACTTGAATAGATAAACTCTTTGCTATAAGTACTTACTCTATTACAATAAATTATGAATAAATGAAAACTATTGTCTATAAATAGTCATTGATTTAAACTGTCATCTTAAACCAAATTAAATTGAAATTATTCATTCAAATTCACTAAAAATGTCTGAAGATAAAGAGATCGAATTTATTACAAGCCAAAAAGGAAAGCCTGTTTTATTGTTTAATGGCTATAAATATAACTTTTTTTTGAAAAACAAAAATGGTACAACTAATTGGCGATGTTGCAACCAAAAGGAGTGCAAGACTTCGATTACATTATCTTCTAATAAGAAAGTCATTAGACAGCCTAAACACATCTGCAGCGTTGATTTTGAAAGAAATGTTCTTGATGAAGCTATGGACAAATGCAAAAAAAAGTATGTGAGAATTTTGGAGCAATACCAAAAATTTTTGAAGAGCACTTCTTGGGACAGAATTTGTTTAAAAATAGAGAACATTTGATACCAACATTTTCATCAAAAAAGGATACGCTTTATAGGGTGAGGAATAAATTCTTAAATGTTAGAACATCAAAGTATTTAAAGTCAAGTAATGTAAAATTGCCTCACTATATAGTACAAGACTTCTTTTTATACGATGACCATGATAATGAGGCAGATGATAAAATCATACTATTTTCTACGTTACCCGCTCAAAAGTTACGCGAATTATTCCAAACTATTGATATTATATATGGGGATGGAATGTTCAAGGTGACCCCGTCGCCTTTTTATCAATTATATTCTCTGCATATAGATATTGCACGAGACAATAACACTATTAATTTTGTACCTATCGTCTATGGCTTACTACCAAATAAGAATACAAATACGTACAAAAGATTCTTTTCTGTACTCAAAAATCAGTTTAATATGAATATAACTTCATACAAATGTGACTACGAAATTGCGGCCATACAAGCTGTAAGAGAAATATATCCAAATATACAAATAAAAGGCTGCTATTACCATTTTTTGAATGTGACGGCGCGTTAATAAATTGTGTGATATTAGAGTGAATGAGATTTACTCTGGCGTAATACAGGACACTGGTGCTCTATGGTTGAGCGGCGACATTCGAATTTGGAACTGTCACTATTGAGTTGGAAATAATGGCGGGCAGTATTGTGCGGCGCGCGAGACGCACAGGCGTTATCGGAATATCTGGGGAATCGCTTCGCCCCTCAACCAAGCATTAGCGTGTCATGTAGAACGCTATTAATCCCGTTTGAATATACTTTGATAATCAACGATTGATGTCATTGGAAATTGTGATTCGTGTATTTGGTAGTGCCTTCTCCTCGCCCGTCTACCCACGCGGATTATGAGTGCTAGCTTACAATAAGGTCACCAAGATGTCAAAGACTCGAAGTACCTCCCCAGTGTTTACATCAGAAGTGGTATCTCAGGGCAACAAGCTGAGGAGAATAGTAGTGGCAACCAAAAGACTTGCTAGTCGGATTTACGTGAAATAATGTGGAACTGTGACGGTCCTGATTCTTGGCTGCATCCCGACTGCGAAACCCGGTGAGCTCGTTCCTTTTTTTATCGTAGACAGTGGGTTCGTTTATTCTTAATGATAAGTGGTATAACCAAAGAATTTCTTGGAAGCGTATAATCGTATTCCACCCTCCAGGGAAAGGTACTGTAATGCTTTAACTAGCCAGTACAAATTCGTATTTGAATCTTATCCTATCTCTTCAGTGGTATTACGTGGGCAGCGATTTATTAGCTAGCAGAGTTCGCACCTATCTGTAAAGTGGCTAAGTTAAATTTTCATTACACAAGAGAGTTTCGTTATCTCCCGAATACCTAACCATGCAAGTTTTGTTTTATTCCTACTATCGGTACTTGGTGAAGACTAATTCGAATGGAATAGGGTACGCTGAAAATAAGTTACTATGTATAGTACAAGAAGTAAGCAGTTCGTCAGAACGATAGATTTTAACAAAACTACCCTATATTAGCAAAAGTAAGTTCTTCAGTATACTTACATACGCAGATGCCATGTCACCATAGTGCAGAGGCTTGTGTTGGGTTGTCAACCACTGAGTGAGGTGGAGTGAAACAAAAATTAATCAGCTCTGCAGGTTATCATTTTATTTAAGCGACATAAATTACGTATTACTTAGTAGTTTTTAATGAAAACTAATGACGGACATTTCAGATTATATCATGATGTATTACGGATTGGTAAGTTACACTGGTCGAAAGGACAGTGTCTTCCGGGCCATGCACTTGCGGCTGGTCGAAAGGAAACACCCGTCCGGTCCAGTCAGGTTGTTGGTAAGTTAAACTGGTCGAAAGGACAGTGTTTTCCGGGCCATGCACTTGCGGCTGGTCGAAAGGAAACACCCGTCCGGTCCAGTCAGGTTGTTGGTAAGTTAAACTGGTCGAAAGGACAGTGTCGTCCGGGCCATGCACTTGCGGCTGGTCGAAAGGACACACCCGTCCGGTCCAGTCAGGTTGTTGGTAAGTTAAACTGGTCGAAAGGACAGTGTCGTCCGGGCCATGCACTTGCGGCTGGTCGAAAGGACACACCCGTCCGGTCCAGTCAGGTTGATCGTACCCAGATAACAGTATCGTCCAGTCCAGACCCGAGTGGTTTGCCGAAGGGACATACTAGTGTAAATCTGTATGCGATGTTTGTTGATCGTACCCAGATAACAGTATCGTCCAGTCCAGACCCGAGTGGTTTGCCGAAGGGACATACTAGTGTAAATCTGTATGCGATGTTTGTTGATCGTACCCAGATAACAGTATCGTCCAGTCCAGGCCCGAGTGGTTTGCCGAAGGGACATACTAGTGTAAATCTGTATGCGATGTTTGTTGATTGTACCCAGATAACAGTATCGTCCGGTCCAGACCCGAGTGGTTGGTCGAAGGGACATAATAGTGTAAATCTGTATGCGATGTTTGTTGATTGTACCCAGATAACAGTATCGTCCGGTCCAGACCCGAGTGGTTGGTCGAAGGGACATACTAGTGTAAATCTGTATGCGATGTTTGTTGATTGTACCCAGATAACAGTATCGTCCGGGCCAGACCCGAGCGGTTGGTCGTAGGGACATACTAGAGTAAATCTATGTGATGATTTGTGAGAAAAGTGCCGTCCGATCCTTGCTTGGTCGAAGGGACGCACAGCTTCGATTTTTGTCCATGTAATCATGAGAGGGTTGAAACGGGAACACTAGCGGGTAAGTGCGTCTGTGGGTAGCACCTGACGCAGCGCGGCGCAATTGCATCTTCAGTGTATTGTGCTAACTTCGTAACTAGTAAGTGCTATGCCCACAATCTAGAACAGTTTACAGCCTGGTATCAGTCTGTACCCTTACAAGTCTCCAGGTCATTTCGCCCCTTAGCTTCGAATCTCCAGTGCTCCAATACCATTTCGATAAAAGTCGTAGCACAGTAGCAGTTTAAATCAACCATGAGCTGGCCAAGACGGCGGTTCATAGTCAGAAAGAAAAAAAAAAGAAACAAAAGAAAAATAAAGAAAAAAAAAAACGAACAAAAAAAAAAGAGAAAAAAAAAACCTGATGCATATTGTAAAAAGGTAGGTTCAATCTCACGTTCATGTTCGGTCTGACTGACACCACGAGGGTTGATGTTCAGGTAATGTAATGTGGCAAGCATGGAGTGTAGTGCAGGTGGTCGTAAGGTCACCAATGAGTGCTCGCACTATCTGATTGTTAGAGTGCCAATGAGTGGTAGCCAGGTTTGACAAGTTCATCATCAGTGACTTGCCTGTGAATAGCCGTAGGGCCCCAAAGATTGGTAGCTTTTGTAGTGTGTTTAGTCGTTGAGATTTGAATCTTGTCCGGTTTGTCGCAGAGTCAGTGATGGACGAGCGTGTTTTTACAAGAACAACTAGAGCTTTGTGCATGTGCTTACAGGTGGATCTCTGGCATTAGTCGCACGAGGACGAGCGACATGTCAGTCTGGCCGTGACGGCGCGTTAATAAATTGTGTGATATTAGAGTGAATGAGATTTACTCTGGCGTAATACAGGACACTGGTGCTCTATGGTTGAGCGGCGACATTCGAATTTGGAACTGTCACTATTGAGTTGGAAATAATGGCGGGCAGTATTGTGCGGCGCGCGAGACGCACAGGCGTTATCGGAATATCTGGGGAATCGCTTCGCCCCTCAACCAAGCATTAGCGTGTCATGTAGAACGCTATTAATCCCGTTTGAATATACTTTGATAATCAACGATTGATGTCATTGGAAATTGTGATTCGTGTATTTGGTAGTGCCTTCTCCTCGCCCGTCTACCCACGCGGATTATGAGTGCTAGCTTACAATAAGGTCACCAAGATGTCAAAGACTCGAAGTACCTCCCCAGTGTTTACAAATGCAATATTTAGAATGAGTAAAAAATTAAATTTCAACGAAACTCATCTGGATCGTAAAATCACACATATGTGCACAAGTTTGGCTTTATTACCACCTATTTTAATCCCAGAAGCATATCTCGCAATACATGAAATGGCACCAGAGACGGAAGCTGCTACCAAATTTTTAGATTATTTTAATAACCAGTGGATGCAAACCATTACCAAAGACCTATTTAGCTGTTATGGCGAAAAGAACCGGACTACGAACGCAGTAGAAGGGTGGCACAGGAGAATTAACTCGCGAATTCCATCAAAACCTACAATTTTCCAATTTTTAGCGGCATTAAAAGCAGAAGCTCAAATTCAAAATCAAAGATTAGTAAGAAGTGCTTTCCACTGTCCTGATAAAAAAAGATCATTGCGGTATATTGAAAAGGATAAAAAAATTTGTAACATAATATCAGATTGCTTATCTAATAAAACCTCATTATTAGAATGCTTAAATATGTTAATTTCGTTAAATCACCGTCCTTAAGTGCTTAATATAAAAAAACTGTTATTCATTATTTCTTTCCAAATATATAACAATAAATTTTATTTGTCACTGTGTTTGACTGTATTTGTAATATTTTGAGAACATAATATTTAGCGAATGTAATCATTTGAGAATATAATATTTTGCGAATGTAATATTTTGAGAATAAGGGGTGAAAATTGAGGGTGCCGCTGCTGCGCTTAATCTGGTATCTCTGGCATACTAGAACTAAACAGTCTTGATCCGGTTGCTTTTTATGTTATGATTTCATTATGATAATACATAAGTAAATAAAAGTGAAAAAAAAAATCACGGCAATTATTTTATTCAATTTTATTTACATATAAATAGCACTAATGGCGCACACTTTAGAGATAATTGAGAAATATTATTAATTGGAGAAGTATTAATTCTTCAAGTACTCATTCCATGCGTTGTTTTTTTAAATCACTCAGGTGGCAGACAAGCACACGGGCCACCTGATGGATTTATTAATTATATAATCACTAAAAGTAAGCTTGAAGCCTAATAAAACTTAAAGCGTAATGATTTAGAAGCATAGATATTATGTTAAATTTGGTACACGTGATCCGAAGCTTCCATTCAGTGCAATCTGTACAACTGAAACGGTAATGTTTCACTCTCTTACTCAGCACAAGAGAGACGCTACCACTTACTGCCACGGGTCCCTGTGACTAGCAGCGGGTATAGAGGTTAGATGAGAACGCCCAAGAGGGCAATCTTAACCGTCGACGACCCTGGCGCGCGCCGATTGTTTTGTAAGTATCTATGCTCGGTGACTTTGACCTCGTCCAACACTGCTGGTCACATAGGATCGCTTACTCAGTGGTACATTTTAACTTTATTAGACCCACGGTACCACCAGGAGTATGGCCGTACCGTGGGTCTGAAATGTGTTTTGAGCATATTTTAGGTCCAAGATACATGTCCCGAGCAATACCTTACCCAAAGCACACCTGTCTGTCTCATGAACCGTGATAGCTAGACAGTTGAAATTCTTACAGACGTTGTAAAGTATTAAACAACGAAAACAAAAGATGAACAGTAAGTATTATAATATAATTATAATCTTTTAAAACATTAACTTATTGGTATTAGTATTGAACATTCAAAATGCTGCTTGAAACTCCTGCGTAATTCATCTTCGATAGTTTCTGACTCACTGGCTATATCATCACATTCATTACATACTGAAATGATGTCCTAAAAAAATCTGAAGCAAGTAAAAACGTACGGTACTGGATAAATACAGCTGTATATATAACATGTAATTCTTTCTTTCTTTCTTCTTTCTTTCTATTTTTTTATAAGTCCTGAGGGTCTCAGTGGTTAATACAAAATGGATCAAGAGTGTTCAAAAACGTCAGTGTCGTATTACGATTTCTTATAATCGTAGGTTAATAACACAACCACAACAAATTATAACAATGCTTTGAAACATAAAATGTTCACTTAAAACACATAATTTAGGTACCGGCTAATTTAGCTGTTTGGCCATAAATATCCTCCAAATCAGAAAGCAGCTTGCCGGATTGAAATCCTGCCGTATATAATACTATACCTATCCCTGAAATACTTTGAATACGACATGTCTTTCACAACTAATACACACATTGTATGCAATTCATTTTTAAACTTTCGATTGTTACTAGACGTAAATAAATTAAATGAACGCAGAAGATATACGAAACATATCCACAAAAAACAAGGAATGACAGCTGAAAACTCAGTTTGGCAGTTATTGAGTGTTGCAAATACAATGAAAAATATTAGTTCCTCCAACATTTATTTCACGACTTTCTTGACGCACTATAGGTATGTATTTCATAGTTTCAGGAAAGTATAGTACTCTGTCAAGAAAGTACCGGGAAAAAATCAATGATACACAAAAAAATTGTTAATCATCCAAATTTATTTTATCACCTTCAAAGTATGCTCCTTCAGAAACGATACACTTACGCCAACGAATAATCCAATCATCAAAACATTTTTTAAACGCTGTTTCCGGAATTGAGTTCAGTTCTCGCCGCGAATTCTCCTTCATGTCTTCTACTGATTTAAAACGGGTGCCACGAAGTGGTAATTTGAGTGTAGGAAAAAGAAAGAAGTCGGCTGGAGCCATATCTGGTGAATATGGTGGTTGCTCGATGGTATTTTTTGAGTGTTTGGACAAAAATTCGTACACAATGATGACCTTGTGCGAAGGCGCATTATCGTGGTGCAAAATCCAAGAAATTTCTTTCCACAAATCTCGCGTTTTTCGTCGAATTTGTTCTCTTAAACGTCGCATAACGCTCAAATGATATTCTTTATTTACCGTTTGACTTTACGGCAAAAAATCCGAGTGCACAACACCGCGATAGTCAAAGAAAACAGTCAACATGACTTTGACTTTTGATTGACTTTGACGTGGTTTTTTCGGTTTTGGTTCAGTTGGAAGGCGCCATTCCGAAGCTTGTTAACTAGTATGCATGTCAAACTCGTAAACCCAGGTCTCGTCACCAGTAACAACGCGTTTCATAAATGTTGGGTCGGTATTGACTAGCATGTCCTCAGCGACTCTCATGCGATTTAGTTCTTGTAGAAAATTCAGGTCTTTTGGGACTAGCGGGGCAGCAACACGTTTCATACCCAAACTATTAGTTAAAATGGTACGGATCGACTCGTGAGATACAGAAAGTTCGGAGGCCATCTCTCTTAAACTTGAATGAGGATTTTCAGTCACTATTTCTTTCACTTTTGCGATATTAACTCCAGTTGCAGACGTTGATGGCCTACCAGAACGAGGTAAATCTTCCATCACATCTCGACCGCTTTTGAACGCTTTATACCACTCATAAGCACGTGTTTTTGATAAAGTCGATTCACCGTAAGCCTTCTGTAACATTTTCAGTGTCTCCGAACATGAAATTCCATTGGCGATGCAAAATTTAAGACAAACACTTTGTTCGATGTTTTGTCCATTATGAAATTCGCAATACACACTAGATATTATAAAAACTAAAAACAGCACTGTTTTTAACATAAATGACAAAAACAAAAATTTGAATTTGGAACCATAAACAAAACATTCATTCTCGATACTTTATTGACTGAATGTATATATACTTGTAAGCACTGGGGTGATACTTCGAGTCTTTGACATCTTGGTGACCTCATTGTAAGCTAGCACTCATAATCCGCGTGGGTAAACGGGCGAGGAGAAGGCACTACCAAATACACGAATTACAATATTTCCAATGACATCAATCGTTGATTATCAAAGTATATTCAACCGGGAATTAATAGCGTTCTACATGACACGCTAATGCTTGGTTGAGGGGCGAAGCGATTCCCCAGATATTCTGATAACGCCTGTGCGTCTCGCACGCCGCACGCACTGCCCGCCATTATTTCCAACTCAAAAGTGACAGTTGGAAATTCGAATGTCGCCGCTCAACCATAGAGCACCAGTGTCCTGTATTACGCCAGAGTAAACCTCATTCACTCTAATCTCACACAATTTATTAACGCGCCGTCATACTTTTTATGATATTATTTATTTATTTTACAAGGCCATTACCCTCATTCGTCTTTGGACAGATTCTGGTTTGGACAGATTCTGGTTACGACAGATTCTTGTTACGGCAGATTTATTTTAATTAAAAAAAAAAAACAAAACGACACCAACACGTGAAATTAGCTTATTTTTTTAGGGTTGCCAAACGTTGAAGACATTCTTGTACACTTATTTCGTTAGACTCCGTTTTTTTTATTATATCATTAATGCATTTATTTTTTTAAATAGTTTTCATGGTTCGCTTGTTGTTACACAGAACCCTAAACATTCTTGCATATGTGTGTTCTGTCTTATTTGGAAGCAATACATATACCAGAGATACGAAATATACATTTTCGTCTTCGTTCGCCAAGTTATCATGTAGCGTAAATAGCTGATAGAACGGGGTTGGGGCAATTTTAAAAGTACCATCTCCACTATACTTTCGCAGCTTCTTCAAATATTGTTTCGCCAACGTAGTACCAAAAAATAAAATTTTATCGTCAGATAATCCATCATCATACAGAAAAATATTTTTTACTAAGTCGTCGGGTAATCTTAAACTTTTAATGCTTCTACATGTCGTCCTTTTAACATTCAGAATTTTTTTCTTATATTATATAACGAATCTTTTTTCGAATTGAATGTTGGTATATCTTCCGCGTTTAAACTGCATGTATTAAAATAATTTTCTTATATTTTTGGGATCGGTTCTAAATTAGCACAAACCGTGCATTAAAGCATCAACGCTATTTCTAACCATGTCTGGAGTACAGGTATGCTTGGATTCCTTAATAATATAATTGGCAGCATTCAACGTTATCGACGTATTGCATTGTTGCTTATTGTGACACCTCCAATTGGTTGTACCGTTCTTGTTCTTCATGACAAAGTTGTAACGATACCCATGGTGGAGTACAACGGGTTTTCCTTTTTTACTTTTAATAATCTGTAAATCATGTTTAGTACTCGAACCGGGCAAATCCATTTTGTATTATATAAACGCAGATAGGTATAACTTATTAGATTTGACACACTCAACGTCAACAAGGAAATCATAAACAAGAATGACAACAAGGAAATCATTTATGATTTATTTAAAGAGGTCTAATACCTAAGGTAATTATCCCTCTTTTTCCGTAGTACGGTCGTTTTGTCCGGCCAGCCGGACAAAGGAAGAATTGTTTTTCTAGTAGATCTAGAATAGATCTAGTGCTTATGGTAGACAACCTTTTTATAAAATATTCTCGTCAATTATTTTATTATTTTCTAGGCTCTCCACGTGTTCCTCTAGCGAGCAGAGAGCCCAATAGGGAGCATGTAAGGGGGGGGGGGGGGAACTGGTTTTAGGAGTGTGCACGCAGGGTGACAGGACTGCTGTCTATCACCTTATAGACTTTGCCTGTGTGATCGTTTCCGGGGTTCCCACACACACAGAGTGAAATAAAAAATGAGACCATTTTTGTTTCTGGCATTTATTAAGTAATAAATTATGATTATTCTGTATATACCACTAGCTGTTGCTTCGAAGTTTTATGCTTCTAACTTTTAAAATGACGAACTTTCTATACAAACGTTTATCACCTATTTTACCCTCTTAGTAGAAAGTTTTGGAAAAAGTCTGATACACGTGTTCATTTATTTCTTAAAAAATCACAGGTTTATTTAATTTAGTACATCAATCTCTGAAAATGACATACAACAAACATTTAGCTATCCAACCCATAATTTTGTAATGCGCGACAGTACTAATTCTGCCATAACAAGAATCTGCCGTAACAAGAATCTGTCGTAACCAGAATCTGTCCAAACCAGAATCTGTCCAAAGACGAATGCATCAAAGAGATTCGGTTTTTAGCATTCCATGGATTCACCGTGCGGTCGCCGGGTCCATGGCGTGGTACAGAGAGGAACACTGTGACGGCGCCTGGGACTTGCGACCCAGGTGTAGTTTTAGGGTGGCCACCTTGTGATGCATCAGCGCTCACCTCCACCGTCAGTCGTGTTCCCCCCTCTACCTATCCAAATTTGGTAAGATCCTATCAACGCCGTTTTAGATATTCGAGTAAAGAGCTTACTGAAGCTCTTGGCAATCCGAGGTGTTTAAATAAGTTAACAGGGATTTAGCTGGAATTCCGGGTTTATCCTCGTCGTGCCACCAACTTGTGCCACCAGTGGCACGACAAGGAATTGTCATTCCTCATCGTGCCACTGAATGCAGATACATGCAGGGATGGAAGCTCTACTTAATAGCTAGCTCGACTATAATTCATGCTGATTTTGAAACTGCATCTACAAATGCAATTCGTAATTTTTTCCCTGACATTACAATAAGAAGATGTTATTATCACGTGACTAATAGTTTATGGAGGAAATCCAAATCTCTGGGAATAAAACAAAAAATTTAAAAACGAGTCATAGGGCTTTGTAGTGCGTTACCTCTATTGCCGCGAGAGATGATTACGGATGGTTGGAAATATATACAAAATGAATGTCCTGACTTATCAAAAGTAAATAAATTTATAAACTATGTGCAAAAATATTGGATGAAAAATTAAAAAATTATTGACGAATGGTGTATATACTCCGAACGCCACCGTACCAATAACGTGGTTGAGGCCTGGAATAGTAAAATCAATAGGACTATTAATAAAAATAATGTGTCATTGACCAGGCTATTAAATGCACTGCTAAATGATACCGCATGTTCAAATTTCAAAAAAATGCAGTTTGGGCTAAATATTTCTACTGGCAGACTGGCCCTGCACCAAAAAAAAGATGAATTTGTTTTACAGACGCAAATGGAATTAATAAACCACATAATTAGTATAGGTCATTTTTTGGAAAAATTGAGATAAGTTTTTGATTATGTTAATGTAGAAGTTGTGATTTTGTATTTTGTTATAGTATGTAGGACCCGGATTGATTAGAACTAATTTTGTTAATAGATTTTTTTTATTACAAGTAGAGCAACAATCATTCAATAATCATTCAGTGGTACGACGAGGAATGACAATTCCTTATCGTGCCACTGGTAGAACAAGTGGGTGGCACGACGAGGACAAAGGGGGAATCCCCCTTGCTCCTACTTCCACGGCGTAGAGTTTAACCACATAGCCATTTTTGGTTAACTCGTTGGTCAGGTCAAAGTATTTGTCTATTTTTATAGCGTGGTCTTTAGGTATGTTAGTTTTCCACGGTACTGTGAGTTCTACTAGTACTGCACGCTTTTGCTGTTTTGAAAATAGGAATATATCGGGTCTGGATGAGGAGGCACAAACATCCTCCGGTATTTTATAGTGTTTCTCATACGAATCTGCGAGTAATGTCCAATCAGCGGCTGCTATCAAAATTGAGTACGGCTTTTGATTTGTCTTTTTTGAGCAGCCTTCCTTTACAAACGCGACGTCATTTCTTTGGTTTGTGGTTAAACCCTTTTTCGCTCTAGCTACCGCCAAACTAACCACCTCACGTACGATTTCTAATACCTTATCATGTCGGCGCGAGTAATGACCCCGGTCTAATAGCGTCCTACAACCCTCCAGAAGTGCCTAGCAGTACCAATTGCTTCACCACATGAGTTACATGTTTTATCTGTGGCTTTTCCCCATCTGACAAGATTGCTTTGGTCGGGGAGGCTCGACTGGAATGCATTAAGATAGAATTTAAGGAGAGCCGGTGACCAGTCGTATATTAAGGTACGCCATTTTAAGGCTATGGGAATACAAAATTCACCTAGTGTTAACCATTCGTTTTGTATTTCTAGGTTCATTCCGTGCACTTTGTAGGTATTATTTTCATCTACTTGAAGAAAAGATTTTGTTATGACTTTGTCTGACTGCCTCCTAGTATTACCCAAACCTACCCTACCAGTCTGCGAGCCTATCATGAATTTTTTATGGAATTGGAGGCGCGACTCGAGCTCTTTAGTACTTTGGTCTTTTGGAAGAGCTTGCACGATTTCGTCTTTTGATTTCGCTAGGACGTGCATTTTGGTTACTCTTAGATGTTTATAGAGTTCCGATGGTTTCTTGAACGTCATTCCAAAGTTATTTGAGGCTCTATATAATGTCGATGGGTCTGCCGACTGAGCTAGCCCCAGCCACGACTTCAATGTCTTCGTAACATTCGCATCTAGTTTTTTGAGGAGGCTCTGGCTTATATCATAAACAAGAAACGGCCAGTTAAGACGCGAGGTTAAATAGTTGTCGTAAATCCACACTTTTTTAACATTACTTAGTGGCTGTTGATCTACCTTTTTATGTCGATAATGAAGTTATTAATTACTTCTTCTAAAGCTGGAGTGCAACCTCTGTTATCTATTTTTCTCCCGAGAAATTTAAAAGGCACGGTTTCGGATATAGTCGAAACGTTTTCCCCGCCTATACTAAGCCCTGGATCATATGAGGTATATCTGGTACCCCGCCTACCCAGACATAGACAATAGCATTTGCTAGGTTTTGTTTTCATTCCATCTGTCCATGTACAGAATTCATCCACTTTACGCAACAGGTCTTGGCACTGCTTTGGGCTGCGAGTAAGTATTGCGAGATCGTCTGCAAATGCGAGGATGGATTCCGTGTATTTACCGTTTAGTTTAAACCGATAGCCCCACTTTCTCTCATGTGTGGTAATACTATCTATTAAAATATTTACTACTATATTGAAAACTATAGGTGACAGACAACAACCTTGGAACAGACCTACATTATAATTTAAAGGTTGCGTGTGGCCATCCTTGGTGTTTATAACAAATTTTAATTTATCGTAATAAGAGGCTATTATTTCTCGAATGATCGACGGAAAGTTATACCATTTTAATGCAAACAACATAAGCTGGTGATGTACTGAGCCAAAAGCGTTTTCTAAATCTATCCAACAAACTGTTATTTGCCTTTCATTTAATCTGGCATCTTTGAGGCTTTCCGCCAGTAGCGAATTGTGTTCCAGGCATCCAGAAATTCCGGGTAGGAACCCTTTCTGGTGATTTGGCCTGAAATAGTTGTTATTGATCATGAAATTAGTCATTTTGAATTGAAGCCATGAGAAGAAGATTTTTGAGATTGTGTTAGTTAATGCTATCGGTCTAGCGTCTTTAGGACTGGTTACTATTTCTTTCTTTGGAATGAGCACAAAGTTAGCCCTGCCGAAGGCTGCTGGAATTTCTTTACTCGACCAGATCCTATTGAATATGCTTAGAAGATGTTTACGTACCGATGAGCATTTTTTATAAATAATGTACGGTATGCCATCAGGCCCTGGGGCGGTTTTTGTTGGTTTTTTCTTGATTTATGATTAGTTAAATGTGAAATGAGGGTTAGATGGTTTTTGCGCTTTAGGTTCACCGTATGGTTTTTCGTGTTTAGGCACCTCATAATTATTTTTGTAGTAGCTATAGATCTGGTCGTTATTTAGTATCAGCCTATCTTGTTTTCTGTCACTGAAAATATTCCTTGAGTATTTGAAAGGGTCTTTATCAAATTCGACTTCATGTTTTGCTCTATTGAGGTTATTATTTTCATTTATTATTTGGGCTGAGATTCCTTGGATTAATTTTAGTATAGCCCGTAAAGTTCTGGCCAGTTGATGACTAAGTTGATTGTCGCCCATAGCTTTAGCAATCCGTAGCCGTTTGATTAGGTCCCGCTTTCTTTTTTTTGCGCGTGATTTGGTGGTGGTGGATAATACCTACTCATGTAGATATGAGTAGATGCTAACCTGGAAAGATTCTACCTGGCCGTTTAAATCTTGTTTTGTTCCGGGATGTTCTAACAGGATGGCCAAGTTCTGGTCGTGTGCTTTCCAGGTGGATGATTTTAAAGAGGGAATGCTTAGACGGGCCCGGCTGTTAAAGGGCTACTGGTTTGATTTACTGTCCGGCTTACCTTGGGATATGTGAGGGTACTATAGTAGAATAGTACCTAGTATACATATCGTTCAAAATACAATGTTTGGTAAATTTAACTGTCGAAACGTTTCCTCTGGAGTTAATTGAACGCCGCGGAAATGCGGCGCATACGTCGCGCTCGCGCGACGTCCGTTCAGCGTACTCGTATGTTCCAGCAGAGACGCCGCGACATTCATCGAACGCCTACGCTGGATAAACGCATGGGTTAAAGGCGCTCTAACCAGTTTATGGAGACAAAACAATTGAAACTGTCACAATAACTATTTATTCAGCCTTATATTCATTCATATTTTAGTTTTTAATCTGGCATATTAACTTCGCACACAATACAGGTAGGTGCTTAAAACCAAAATAATAACTTCTTAAAATAAAATAATAAAACTTTCCAAGTCTTTGCCTCCTTTGACCTAATAAGTGCTTTATTAATTAAGTAAGTACATTAGGTACTATTTGGTAACTAATAAAAGCATAATCTACAATCAGTCATAAAACAATTAATCAATCGGATATAAACTTTCGCCAATATTATATGAGGGATTCTTAGGAGTGGGTTTTATCTCTTTGAAGTAGTAATTAAAGAAGGTATTTCTTGAACTCCAATTTCCCCTTTTCAGTAACTAATTCCTCAATTTACATGTTCATTATCTGTAGCTACACCGACTCGAAAGATGCAATCCAGCCAGCAATAACTGTTCGGGAAGCTTTCTTTACTGTTCACGTGTCATGATAAATAGAATTTTCAGCGCCTTCGATTTCGTAGGTCTCCCCTTCGTAAACCAGAGACAAAACTCTGCGATGGGAGGGAGTTATTGGGACGTGGTAGTAAGCCTGCGAAAGGTCTGTTTATGTCATGAAGGGGTTTTCGCTCAATACATGTGGTATTCAGGCATAGTTCAACAGCCTGAACTGAGGGGCATGAACAATCGTTTAAACGTTTTAGGTTGAATATAGGCCTGTTTGTTCCATCCCCCTTCTTGAGAAACATTGTTAATAGAAAACCTGAATCGTGTTCCCAGCGAAGAATCGCACCACTGGCCACCTTTTTTGAAATCCAATTTCTGCTGAGCGACGAGATTTGTAAAGTTCGCTTACGGTGGACAATTGCACTAGAGTAGGTTTCCGGTGAAGGGGAATTCTGTAACCTGACAGAATTTGTAGAACCCCCGGTGGGGCTCCTATTTCCACATTTCTCCAGGTGGAACAATAAGTGACCAATAAGTTAAACAAAGTACACTATAATAGTGGCTTTTGTTCAATTGAATAAATGGTTGAACAAACAGTTGAACAAATGACACTTAATTTGTAGAGTTTGTTCAATTCGTTGAACAAACAGTTGAACAAAGTGGATTAACTCCTTTGAAGTCAGGTTCTTTTAGGACCCTTCTACTTGCCCCGTCGGACGACAGGTCATTGGCGGGTTAGCGCTAGCTTTTTTGTTGCCATATTTAGAAATTGGTCTTCTAGAGTTATATTCCTTCGTGTAGTAGTTCTTTTGTAAGGGTCTTGTCGTTAGCGAATCAGGCTTTCTGAAAGGATTCTCATGGCCCGACCTGTCTGAGGCAATCGATCGTCTTTAAGCTTTTCGTCACTCTGAGTGCTGTTCGGGACCGACTCGAATAAGAGATCTAAGTGATGGCTTGGGCGAATCGATGCTATTTAGAGCCTTTCAATCATTTTGTTCTGTTCCAATTGCATTTCAATTGCAGTCAAGTGCAAATCAAGTGCAGTGTTGTGGGGTTGAGGAATAATCAGGAAATAACTAAAGATAAAATCCGTTTTTTATTCAAACTATTACTGAATCGGTCAGTGCTTAAACAAAAGACTTGAGTAGGTATATAACTATAATATTAATAATAACTGGACTTACTTTCAGTCAAGTGTACCTTTTTTTTTCCGTGCGGAAATCCCCTCGGATACCCCCCCTGCCGGACCCGGAAGGGGAGGTTATGTCGGACTCGAACCGTCTAAAACCGCACGCCGACTGTGGGTCTTGGTGCTAGGCCGGAGGTGAGGTTGTTATAGACATATCCCTCGCACCCCGGTTGACCCAGGGCCATCCCTTACGGTCTGGCCCTCCTCATCAGTCAAGTGTACCGAAGTATAACGTAAATTTGTTACGAACAGTATCTTGTGTGCTGGTTCAGCGGCGCATCAGTTTGCCTTTTATTTTTGGTCAGACAAAGGATACCGGGTTCGAACCCTTTCACTTCCGGCTCTCTTTTTGATAAACTTTTTTGGATCTGGCAACATTTTATACACTTTTTGGAACAGTTTATCTAAGATTATTCAAACATCTATGCATAAATCGGTGAAATATTTTTATCCGACTTTTAAGTGAGCGCCTGCAGAATTGGTATAAGCAATCCATAATAGTACAACTATTTGTTGAGGTGTCAGGGGTAACTATGCTACCAGAGTGTTGCAAAAGAAGTGATCTGAAAGATGAGAACCACTTGTTGTGTTCAATATGCAAGAAGAAGTATCATGTTACATGTTTGGGGATCCGATTGGATAAGCTAAAATCTGTGGATAATTGGAAGTGTCAGTTATGCCATGGCCCAAGGGGAAAAAGAGATATGATGCCAACTTGTGCGGACCAAACAAAAGCAGATTCAAATGGTAGTCAACGTTCAAATAAACGGCCAGCGCCATCGCTGTCTCCGGGTCATAATCAGCCTTGTCATTTTGTCATTTTGTCATTTTGTCAAATGTCTATACATTTGACAAAAGATGACTTTCGAGATGTGTTATAAGGGAGATCCTGCGTGGAGAGATGGCATCGCATATAATTCAAATAAAGGCTTCCCTGAACCTTGCGATCGGAGAGAAACTTCAATCTATTCAAAGTGACCTTCAGGAGGTCAAAGACTCCATGACCTTCATGAATTCCAAATACGAGGATATTTTAGTAAGCCATACTGCTAATTCAGAACGATTGATCTTCCTTGAGGATCAGAACAAAAACCTGCAATCGTGCATTAACGAGCTCAAGAACCAAGTCAACCTACTAGAACAGCACTCCCGAGCTTGAATCAGAGAATCTTCTCTCAGTGGTCAAGAAACTAGGAGACACTGTAGGATGCAATATGGGCGCGGAGAATATAAGAACCTGCACCCGAATAGCCAAAATTAACAACTCATCAGCAAGACCTCGTGGAATCGTTGTGCAGTTTAGCTCCCAGATCATACGGGACAACTTTTTAGCATCAGTAATGAAATTCAACCGCGCAAAGCCAAATGAGAAACTGAACAACAGTCATTTAGGCATAACAGGAAACAGGGATCCCATCTTCATCATGGAGCACTTATCACCAACTAATAAGGCTTTGCATGCGGCAGCGAGACATAAAGCGAAGGCTCTTGGCTACAAATTTTGTTGGGTTAGAAATGGACGAGTGTTTTTGCGTAAACTTGAGGGAACTGAACAGATATTTGTTAAGAACATTGATGCTTTAGCTAAGTTACATTAGAGTAAGTTTATCTGCTTGTACCTAGTAGATGATATTGCGACTATGTCTATTGTTAAAATTCGCTGCGTTAACTGTATACTATCAGAATGTAAAAGGTCTTAAAATTAAAACACATCATTTTTATCGTAATCTTTGTTGTTGTAATTATGATGCCATTATCTTAACGGAGTCATGGTTGCAGGACCGTATACTGAATGCTGAACTTTTTGATGCAAGGTATACGGTCTTTAGGAGGGATAAGGACCTGGGGTTCTGGAACAAAAAGGAAGGGGGTGGAGTCTTGGTAGCTATATTAAAAGAACACAATCCCCGGCGTATAAAACAGTGGGAAACCAATTGTGAGGACCTTGGGTAACAGTCGAAAAAAATGACGGTATGAAGACCATCATCCTGGCGTTCGGTTTTATATATCCGAGCTCTCCTGTTAATGAATCGATATTGGAATCGTTTATTAACAATTGTAACAGTGTGATTGAGCATACAGACTTATTGCCTTGTATTGTAGGGGATTTTAACCTCTCTGATATGGACTGGTCAATAATAAATAATTCGTCTCCACTTTGCACCGGGCAGCAAAAAAAGAAAATACAACGAGTTCTCGATTTTATACATGTTAATAATTTAAAACAATGTAATACTATATTCAATAGTCAGCAAAAAATATTAGACTTGGTTCTCTTGGACAGATCTGTTGAGTGTTCGTTACATGAGGCTGACGATGCACTTACCAAGATTGACCTCCTACATCCCCCTCTCGAGTTTAGTATCTCCTTGGCCACACCTGTGAGGCTCACAGAATGTCGAACAAATATAAGATATAATTTTGCCGGGGCCAATTACGAAGACATTAATGAAAGCTTGAGCTCTGTTGATTGGGAAACTACCCTGGGCCCTCAGTCCGATGTGGACACCATGGTAACAAACCTCTATTCCGTCTTGAAGAGTACGATAGAGAATTTTGTCCCTAGAATTAAGGTTGGTAGGACTGGGAACCCTCCTTGGTTCAATAAAAAGCTCACGTAAGCATTGAAAGAAAAGAAAAAGCTATTTCGCAAATTCAAAAAGTATGGCAATGCACGCGATGGCCTGGATTTGCAAATACTCAATAAGCAATGCAAAAAGTTGGCTATCGAGTCATATAATTTTATTGCGACAGTCGAGGATAGAATTGCAAAGAATCCGAAATGCTTCTGGTCTTATATATAGAGCAAGCGAGGTAATGTGGGTTCCTACCCGGGTAAAATGACTAATGGATCTCATACCTCTACGGACGGCACCGAAATCTGTGATATGTTCGCTGACTATTTCGCATCGGTTTATGATGTGAATGCACGACCGGGGCCTTCTGCTGAGTATCTGAAGGTCATTCCAGACTCTACACAAGTGGTCTCTCTTATATATCTGGAACTGTCAGAGGTGTACCGGAAACTTAGCGAGCTAAATGCTAACAAGGGAGCTGGTCCTGACGACTTAGCGCCACTATTTATTAAAAACTGACTCTGTCGGTTCCCCTGTGGATGATTTATAACAAGTCACTGCAAATGGGACTTTTTCCAGCATCATGGAAGCTGGCAAAAGTGGTTCCCGTGCATAAGGGAGACGAAGACAATATTGTTGAAAACTATAGGCCAATATGCCTACTATCCACCATGGCCCAAGTCCTCGAATCACTTGTGTGCCCGGTTATGCTGAGACATTTTAAATCTTTTCTTGCTGATTGCCAACACGGGTTTGTAAGTGCTCGTTCAACATGTACTAACCTGGCGACCTTTGTCGATGACGTAACCTGTGCTCTCGACCGTGGGGGGCAAATGGACGTCATTTATACGGATTTTAGTAAAGCCTTCGATAGGGTGCCTCATGAATCGCTTTTGCAAAAGCTATCAAGATACGGTTTCACTAGACATCTTTTATTGTGGTTGCAATCGTATCTGAGCCATCGAAGATATCACGTAGTAGTGAATGGCTATACAGTATGGATACGACATATAGGCATTTACGAAAACCGCTAACCATCCTGGTCCGTAGAAATGTAACCAAACAAAATTTAAACTTAAATTCCCTAATTTAAAAAAACCGAAATTTTCTAACAAAATAATTATCAAAGTAAATGTTGAAAATGAAACTATCCGTATAATGTCATTGATAGTTACTAAGTCATTAATAAATACGCACACGCCTTTACACACATACACACGGTTTACGACAATAGGGAGGTAGTGTAGTAGGTAGGTAACTTACTCGGAATAGCGGAGCGGCAACAAAGCACGGCGCCGCGCCGGCGCCGCCGGGCCGTGCCGCCGGCTGGCGCGCTCACGTACCTACGTACGTAAGTAGGTACCACCAGATTCCGTAGAATCACAGGTTAAGACGTATAGTACGCAGAACTTTTAATAACACTGTAGATTGTAAATTTAAATCTTTGAAATTTTCAAAATGTCCGCCACTTGCTTGAATACACAAATTACATCGCCGAACAATATTGTCCCGATTTCGATTCGGATCCAAAGCCATAGCTTTCAATTTGTTAAATGCCTCAATAATTCGGCTGCGCAGTGCTTCTTGACTTTCAGACACACGTGGATGGCACAATAACAAATACAGGTAATAATAGTTTTAAATAACACACAATTTCAAAATACACAATAGTTATGAAGAAAACACTCACACTGGATGGCACAACACGAAATAAATACTTACTATTATAATAGTTGAAAATAACAATATTTAAAAATACATAAAAGTTAATTAGTGTCAATTTCACTCTAAAAAACTATGTCGAATAAAATCTCGATGCGAACATGCGCGCGTGCTCGCGGTCAATGGCGAGCTCACGCACGTCACGGGGGAATCCCCGAATAGCGAGTGAATATTTGAATGAATACACAGTGCGGCAACGTCGCATTTTACAATTTCTATAGTAATTAGGTTTTCCATATCTTGAATCAAATCAGGACAAGAAGTTTTTTTGTACTACTAAGGTGGCAGACAAGCACACGGCCCACCCGATAGAAAGTTATTACCGTGGCATATGGATGTATGCAAGATAAATATCCTTTTTGAAGAACCTCATGTTCTAGTCCCTTGGGAGACTCATAGCAGGGAGTTCATTCCACCGCCTGAGTGTGCGTGGGATAAAGTTTCTTTCATACCTTACAGTGTACACCGTTTCTGGGAAACAGTTTCAACGGTCCAACACCAAGCTATGCCGCACCATTAAGACCTGGAACTCTCTGCCAGCTCACGTGTTTCCTTCTTCCTACACGCCCGGGTCCTTTAAGCGGGGCGTGAAAAGGCATCTGATGAGGCCGTCAAGCTGAGTGCCACCACTGTTAACATGGTACATGTTTATGATGGTGACCCTCTTTCCGAGACTTTGCCTTTAGCTTACCATCAGGCGAGGTGAAGTCAAATTGACGTGTCTGTTATTAAAAAAAACTCATTGGCGACAGCTACTAGCTGATGGACTCACATGGACAAGTAGTAGTGGTCATAGTGTTCTCCGAAGCTCCGTGACAGCATTTTGGAGATGAAAGACTACAGCGCCCAACTTAGGGTCGTGACTCTTGAGGACTGCGTCGAAACTAGGACAAATCCGGGGAAGCCCGGACGGATGGTAACCCTAATAGTAATAAAAATTTTACAACTATCGTTTCTAATGCCGATTACACACTCGCTTACATTTTGTTCTGAATTAAATCTGAATCGTGAATGTAGAAATAAATTTATCTTAAAATTTGTAACAATTTCGAGTCGGTCTTTTCCTGTATGTAAAGTTCAAAGTATTCATGATCAATAAACATAAACACTACTGGTGAAATTATTAAGCATAGGCGGTTTACGGCGGTACATCATCGACCGCGAGGTCGAAAAATCCTGTCTCTGCCTGCCCCTTGACGCGGCCATGCCGTCCGCGCGGAGGTGCGGTGCCTCACACGCGCATACGCATAACCACTCTATGATCGACACCGGTCAATTCCGCGTTAAATACAAAGGCGCGCGCTACGCGCGTCTATCGCCGTACCGCGTGGATGTCGAGTGTGAAAGAGTCCTTATACGTAGGCATACAATGATATTACAAGTAAAAAAGAGTTCTCTTTTTTACTTGTAATATCATTGTAGGCATACAATTGAATGAGAATTTAAAGTTCATTGAAAACTGCTATTCTACAGAGTGTTCACAGCTGATCAAAATTCACTAAAATTAAAACTCTTGTTTTTGACCTTAATACTTGACCGATTTTGTTCAAACTTTGCCCGTTTCATGCTAACAGGGTACCAAGTATGTGGTTTCAATTAATGCCTATATGTCGTATCCATATTGTATATTCGGGGGTTCCACAGGGGTCTCATTTGGGTCCTATTCTATTTAATATTTTCATTAACGATCTCCCCTCATACTTGAATTTTTGTGTGCCCTATATGTGTGCTGATGATCTGAAAGTAGCGAGGGAAATATCATCATCAGTCCAAGTAACTAAGTTGCAGAGCGACCTAAATCAAGTGATAAAATGGAGCACTATGAATGGCATGCAATTGAATCCTAAAAAATGCTGTTTCATAAGATTTACCAGAAAGTTAAAACCTGTCGCTTCATCCTACAGCATACGCGGTAGTGGCATAGGGGAGGTTGAAACTGTGATAGACCTGGGTGTAGTCCTTGACAGTAAGTTAACGTTTGTGCCTCATGTAGAGCAGACCATTAAGAGGGCCTCGAGAATGTTGGGATTTGTTGTTCGTAACGGGAGAACCTTCCGAAAGCCAACTACAAAGATTCTACTTTACAATGGCTTAGTCCGTAGCATCTTGGAATATTGCAGTCAAATATGGAGGCCGCACTATGCTGTTCACTCACTTAGACTTGAGAGGGTGCAGAAAAGGTTTCTATGGCATTTATGCCACAGTGTTGGGTTAAGGCATTCCTTGAGGTCGTACAGTGAAAGATTACTACATTTTGATATGCAATCTCTGGCGAAGCGTAGAGATTACTTAGATGTGACTTTCCTTTTCAAAATCTTGAGGGGACTAATAGACTGCCCACAGTTACTGAATAAATTTAAGCTGACTGTACCTTCAAGAAACCCAAGAAAAGAGATTGCTCCTCTTACGGCCCCATTCAGAAGGACAGAGTTTGGCAGAAACTCAGTCGTTCCCCGATTATGTAGGTTACTACATGGGTTTAGTAGTTCGGTGGATGTGCACCATGACTCTCAGTTCACATTAAAAAAAAAGATCAAACAAGACACTCTTCTTGCTTATCATTGTATCTAATGAATTTAATCTGCTTTTAAATTATATAATATAATATAATTTAAATTTAAAATCAATCTGCCCTAATTAGTTATTATATCTTGTCTTGGTTTTAATTTAGTATAAAAAATTTAATCTAAACTTGAAATGTATGCTTTCTTTTTTTTTGTAATTTTGATTTTATATAATTTTTTTTTCATTGACATGATGAAATACTAATTAATTGACATGTGTAAAATTGACATTGCGACTTATTGACTCATTGTAACGAATTAATTGACGCATATACTTAGCGTTTTATTCTCTTGGTGCTTGTAGGATGGTTGAATTATCATTATATTATGTGATGCCGATTTCAATTTTCTACTCGACCAACAAATCGAGCATGCTGTGGCTGCCTTTAAAAGGTTGAACAACCATAATGTATTCTGGATGTATAAGTGAAAATTTTATTGTATTGTTGTACTTAACCAATGGCTGTCCAAAATAAATAAATAAAATAAAATAAAAAAAGATCGCCTACTCCACAGCCTGTTAAAATTTCTGCTTCTATCAAGTTACATTGTAAATTGGTCACTTTTAGTCTGGTGCCGTTACAAAGTTTTGGTGGGCTTAGATTTCTGAGGAGCATTATAGGTACATTGACTTTTAACTTTATTTTGTGAGCTGGCAATCCAGGAGCATGGAGTGATTCTAAAAATTCTACTGGTTAGTTGGTAAATTCTACTTCTTCCATCACTCTATTGATGGAGATGTATTCCACAATGTCTCCTGAAACAGAGCTTGAAAGTTTCAGTGTTTATTGCTGCCGCTTGGTCGTTCCTAGGTGTCAAAATGGCACTCTCACAAAGCCAGGCATTCTCGTTAGATATTATTTGTCAATTCCCATAGACAGTTGCTATGAGGTCTCGAATCGATGACACAGTGCAACATAGGTTTTCATTTAAAACATTTTTTTCTTGAACCTTTGGATATACACTGTTCCCTATTTCAAGAAGTAAATTAGAAAATTCTTCAGCATTTTCATTGTCTCCGAATGGGCTCGCATATTTATAGTTAAATGCATTGGGATAATGCAGTTCCATAATCTAGAGCTCTTTATCTCTTACTTCGTCAGCCCTTGAGCCGCGTGGTATATTGGGGAGAGTCTGACGAAAATCATCACAAAAAACTATCGTTACACCACCCATGGTCTGGTTGTTTTGCTTTATATCTCCTAATGTTCTATCTACAGCTTCCATGGCCTTACGGTTTGCCATAGTGCACTCATCCCAAACTATCAATCACGCAAAACCTTAGCTTTATCGCTGTTTTTAGAAATATTACAAACAGGACTCTGTACGGTATAAGTCAATCGGAATTTTAAACATGGTATGCGCAGTTTTCCACCTTCCAAAAAAGTAGCGGCTATGCCCGATGAAGCGACAGCGAGCGCTATTTTACCTTGACTTTGTACCTTCGCCAAAATAACTTTTGTGAGAAAAGTCTTTTCCGTGGAACCGGGAGCATCTAGAAAAATAGTGTTTGGTACCTAGCCGCTTGGTACCTACCAAGCGGCTTGCCGTCACATAATCTCTATTATGGCGTTCATTACTTAGCGCTGGCTCGGACATGCCATAATGGGAAATAGTATCGCCTCCAATGGATATAACTATATCTTGAATAGCCAGAAATATTCAGATGGCTTTCGAGTACTTTTCACTAATTTCGTTATCAATATTGTATTGTGTTTCGCGTGCCTTAAAAAGTCCTCAGCTAATTTGTTCTGATATTTCTGCCACAACTGTGCGGCATCTGAAAGTGTACAAAATACCAGCATAACCACAAAGAAATGGCGCAACCGATGAGGACTGCCACTAATGCTTGCTTCGGACAATGCGCTGTCCCAGTGTTGATCTCCATCCAGCAAGTGACGTGCCCGGCAAGCCGCTTGGTAGGTAGCGTATACAATGTCATCAATTTTTCTGAGTTCAGCGAAGGAAGTAGGACGCCGAACAACATGCAGAAGCAAGCGCAGGTAAAACACATTCTGAATTATTCGTGTGCACAGTATAAACTGCCAATAACGTGCTCTGCAAAAATACCTGGTTGATTTACTAAGGTCTTGCCACGTCTTCTGCGGTTAAAACAACCTTATTGTTTGTAATAATTATAAAATGTTGGAACCTCATTGTATAAAAGTGATTTTGCAAAAGCACCTGCTTGACATAATTGGAAAAATGCGAGCAGAGTGGTTTGTCTCGAGTTTTCTATACGCTCCATCATATTTTCTGGATTGAAGTAGACTCTTAGTCCTCCTTCAAGATGGATGTCAAGGTGAATAACCGGTGGATGTCGTTCGGAAAACTTAAGATACGCCAAACTGCCTCAGAAGAGCTAATATATCGAGCTAGTATAACTTCGTCGTTGTTATTATTTGAGAACCCCATTGTTGCTTGATCGCTGCCTTTGTTCACATATTTACAGATATATTTGATTGATTCAACGCTGTTGCGTATTTCCACGTTGATATGCGCTTGAAATGTTCTGGATAATACCGGTGAATATGGTCCCACCCATCTATTATCCGAAACTGTTGTCCATGTAACCTTACTTTAGCTGTAAAACCACCATGTAGTGGTGATCGTCTACGGTAGAGTGGATATCCGTTTTCACCCGATATTGTATGCTCTGTAAGTGCTCGAGGGTATTTTTAGAGCAATGTCCGTCCGTGCATACAGGACGAACTCCTGTTTAAAGAGCCACATGGTCCGTGAACCATGTGAGTCTATACAATTTTAAAAAGCAAATGGTCTTCATTTTGATTTAGAAATTCAGCACTTATAATTTTTGTCGGTAGCATCAGGTCTAATCTTTTTTTCTAACCATCAGAGTATGTGGGCGTGAGGCAGACCTCGTTTTGCCACCCGACACTATACATATAGCAAAAGAATGTCCCAATTTTTTTTTGTTTGGGGATTAAGTTAATTATTAGCTTCAGTATAACGTAAAATATCCGGGCTATTATGTCATGCCTGTCGTAAGATGCCCGACCAGAAAAAAGTTCTTGCGATATTTCAATCCACTTTGGGTTAGTAGTAAAAGTAATAAAAAGGTCAGGTCGACTGTACTTACGAACGTAACAAAAGGCGTCCTGCGTACGTTCTGCATATAACGTGGACCTCCGCTGAAGCTTGACGGTAAGATAATCAATGGCTATCTTGGTGCATTGCGTCTCGCAGGTGCGTGTATTCCTCAGCACGCAACCGTGTATTTTGGCATACATATCCACGATAAACTGAGAAAATAATGCCCGAAATCGTTGCAATGAATTAAAACAATTCTTTCGTATTTGCATGTGGTGGGAATACAATTGTAACGCTGATACTTTTTATTATAATTTGTTACTCTTGTAGTTGGGTTTACTTGGTACAATCCGAGATTGTATCCATCCTCGCCATGACAATATAATATCGGATACTGTTAAGCATCATAAGCGCGATGTGTCTCGTATATACAATGCAAGCGATCATCACGACTGCGTAGCACAATGTCACGCCTGTCACATTCCTACTAATATCACTGCAACTTTGTCTGCAACGGGGGTATTATACCGTCCACGATGTGCTGATGCGGGACGTCTATCAGCTGTAATTAAGAAACGACTTGAGAAGAATTGAGAGCGACTAAAAAATGGATCCCATGTTTAGGAAAGGAGGGAAATTCGGCTGACATAGGCAAATACAGGCCAATTTGTTTACAACCAAATATCTACAAACTATTTGCCTCTTGGGTAGAAGATCGTCTAGCGGCGTATATGGAAAAAGAAAAACCGGTAGAGCAGGCTGGTTTCAGAAGAAATTACTCAACAATAGACCACATCCACTCTCTAGAACTCGTTATAGATAAGTGGTGGAGCGCTTAGGTACTTTCTTAATTGTTTCCCACATAATTTAATTGTATTTCAATTTTTGTAATTTAATAAACCGCTTCTATGTATCGAATAATGTTTGAAAACTGGCGCTCATTTGTTGACCACTTAGTGTTGAAGAAGGCCAATGAATGGCGCTGGGAATGGATCTGTTCGAACTATATTTTGAGAACGAAGTTTTCTATGAGCGACTCTCAAGCTTCACGGCGGACGTTCAACCCGTTCATTTTTTAATCAGTCACTAACACGCCGCCAGCACCGAAAGGTGTCCTTTTTTGACTCCGCTAACGCACAAAACGGAAGTTTGAGTTATTCAACTCCTCGTTTCTTTCTGTGTAATTCTATAAGTTCCTTGGCCACATTCTCAAGTCAGTATAAGGGAAGTGTATCGGAAGAAAACGACAAATTCAAGAAAATAACCAGCCGGTCGAAAACATACCTACCTGCCAGCACGTGCCAGGAACCACGCCTGTCTGCAGCTGAATCCTCACGAGGTGGAACACAGGTCAGTGCCGGTTTTCTTACGTTTTCATTCATAGAAGCGGTCACATGAGTATTTCCTTTCTATTACAACCAAACGCCAGGTCAGAGGTTCTTATACGCTTTGTGTGCAAACACACCAGTTGGTAGGACTATTTTACACGTCCCATCAGAATTTATGGTCCTTACGAGTCGGATAGGCCAGTAAATAACATATTCACGTAATTATTGGTGAATAATATTTCTTTCCTATTCATTTAATTAAAAGATTCATGTAATTTTGGTGAATTCTTTCCGCCATCTTAGTTTCATTACTTTCTTTCGCTAACAGATTTACGTAAATTATTTGGTAAATTCTGCATTTAAAACGCTAAATCTACGTAATAATTGGTAGATATTTATAATAGTTGGTGATTTACGTATTAATTGGTAAATAATCATCATTCTATTCGCATACGCGTAACTTTGTAGGTACCTACCTATCTAGGTACGTAGTTAGTTACATTCCCGCTCCGCTGTGCTACTTGCGCTATTATATAATAAGCCGTAGTACAATTTTCAATAAAAAAAAGTAGGTATATCTAAACTGTTTGTGTTGAATTACTATTATATTATAGTAGGTACCTTACAGATAATCTTCTTGTTATATTTCAATAGGTAGGTCCTACCTATCGTTAATTTGCAAACATGTCGTCAGATCTCGAGACGAAGCTTATTCTGTTGAATCAAAAAAAGGAATTATTGTTTGCACGCATTAATCGTTGGTATAAATCGTCGAAATCAGTTGTTTGTTTTGACATAACGACGCGAGCGAATGAAGATTTTCTGTCTGAGACCGAGAACATCGATGTCGTTCGCGATAAGTTCGAGTCGATTGTAGATCAAATAAATAGCTTAAATTTAATCATAATCATAATCATAATCATTTATTTCATAACAAACATTCATAACAAACATAGTTATCATTACAATCCCCTGTAGAATCCGACTATGCTTGCCTTGACTCATTTGATGAATTGTATTCGAGAATAAAACGCATTAGAAATAAATTATCTACGCTCAAGGTCAGGGAGGTCGCCTCACACGGGTCGAATAATTCAAACGCGTCTGTAGTGAAATTGGAAATGCTTGTTATTCCGAGTTTTGACGGACGCCCTGAAAACTGGAATACATTTTATCAGTCCTTTAAGGCCAATATTCATTCAAACAACCAATTGTCTGATTCGCAACGTGTGCAATACCTATTCTCAAAATTAACCAAAGACGCATTAAAGTTCACTGCCGGTATTGTTCCGTCAAGTGAGACCTACAGTATAGTGTGGGACGCCTTGGTCAAGAAATACCAAGATAAACGCTCATTAGGTTCATATTATCTTAATAATATATTAGACTTAAAGAATTGTTCACCTAGTGTGAACTCACTTGATTCATTTATAGGTATATATTCCTCCTCTATCGCCGCGCTTAAAGAGTTAGGTATAAATGATTTAATGGACTTCATGTTTCTACAATGTGCCTTGAGGAAAATGGACACGCTAACCATCCAAGCCTTCGAACTTTCTGTTCGAGGTGTCGATATACCTACGACGCAACAGCTGATCGACTTTGTACAAGATTATGCTAAGATGATTGAACGGTCAAACCCGCGGTCTTCGTCATATGCGAAGTCGTCCACTGCTGGGACGCCACAGTCTAATGATAGGCGTGTACAGCGTAATTCTAAGTCGTTTGTTGTCAGTGTGCCGATTAATAATAAGTAGAATGTGCCCGCCGCAGTTGACGCGTCATGTTGTTTATGTGGCGGCCGCGACCACCGACACCTGTATAACTGCGCTCAGTTTAAAAATATGCAAAATGCAAAGGCTAGATATGAGTTTATTAAATCTAAGCGTGGTTGCGTGAATTGTCTAAGCACATTACATAATCTCCCGCGATGTAAAAGTACGTCAGTTTGTTTCTGTCAGAAAAAACATCATAAATTATTGCATTTTGATAAAAATGTTAATAATTCGCACTCGCATGCGACGAGTGCTGTCCCTAGCCATAAGGGTGATATTCTCTTGGCAACCGCTCAGGTGTATGCTCGCCCTAAAGGTAGCACTGGAAATAAATCTGTAGTCAGATGTCTAATTGATAATGGCTCACAGAATAACTTAATAACATTGTCCTGTTGTCGTTTATTAAATTTACCAATAATACCAATGAGTAATTCTGTTGTCAAAGGTGTTGGCTCCACTTCGCACACGATAATAGGCTATGTGTATTTGGACATTGAATCTCGTATTTATGCAGATCATAAGTATACTATACATGCGTTAGTTATGAATAGCCTTACGGATCAATTGCCCTCGCAATTAATTAAGTGTGATCGCGAGTTAAATCTTCGCGATTTACCGCTTGCTGACTTAAGCTGGAACATTCCAGGAAACATTGATATAGTATTAGGTGCACAGCTCTTCCCGTATATTTACTTAGGAAATAGAGTCGAGTGTGGTCCCAGTGCCCCTTGTGTACTATCAACCGCGTTTGGGTATGTACTTATGGGTGATTACCCACGTAAAGTTGTTGTGCCTACAACCGCATCCTTTTCTGCGCTAGCACTAAATGATTTAGTGCAAAATTTTTGGGAACTTGAGGAAGTTCCTGTGAAACGCCTATTGTCTCCAGAAGAAACCGAGTGCGAGAATATTTTCACATCTACTGTGACTCGCGATGACGTAGGTCGTTATTCTGTTGCGCTGCCGTTCGGCAAGGATCCCTCTGAACTAGGGAACTCGCGCGGCGTCGCTCACCGCCGGTTTTTGTCGCTCGAGCGTAAACTTCGTCAATCACCAACCGTACGTGAAAATTACAATAAGGTTATTCAGGATTATTTAGATAACGGTTATCTTAGTCTCGTTGATGACTCTAAGTTGTCTATGGATGGTTATTACATACCACATCGCGCAGTGGTTCGACATGACAAACCGATGCCGCGTATTGTGTTAGACGCGAGCGCTAAAACCCACACTTGTCTTTCGCTCAATGATATTTTACATATTGGTCCCAATTTACAGGCAGACCTGTTTTTATTATTATTAAATTTTAGGTTATGTCCTATCGCAATGAACGCTGACATAAATACTCACCGCAAATCGCTTGTGTTTGATGTTGGCAGTCATGTCGCAAAGGTTTTAGGTCTCTCGTGGGAGCCGTGTGGAAATAATTTTTATTTCACATCCACCTTGGTAGATGAGAAGTGCACTAAGAGAAATATTCTATAGTTGCGCGACTATTTGACGTGCTCAGGTTGGTGGCACCTGTGATACTCTACGCCAAGTTGTTAATTAAGGAACTTTGGCTTAGTAAGAGTGATTGGGATGACCCTGCTCCAGAGCATATACGCTCACGCTTTTCCGCTCTCGTTCAAGAAGTAAAATTGCTTAACACATTAAAAATTCCGCGACATATAGGTGTCGAAGTTGATTGCGAATTACGTCTTGTCGCATTTTGTGATGCCAGCCTGAATGGCATGGGATGTGTTATTTATGCACATTGTACCTACCTATCTGGCATTCAAACTCGCATTTTGTGTGCGAAATCAAAGGTCACTCCGACAAAGATTACTACGCTTGCTCGATTAGAGTTATGTGCTATTTTGCTTATGTCAAAGTTAATAAGAACTGAACGTGATTCTTATGCATTACGCATTCCCATTACTGACATTTACGCCTTTTCTGATTCCACGATTGCCTTATCATGGGTTCACTCGTCACCACATCGGTGGTCGATTTTTGTTAGCAACCGGGTCGCTCAGTGTCAAGAAAACTTGAACGCTAAACATTTTTATCACGTCGCCGGAGACATTAACCCGAGTGATTGTCTATCACGCGGCATGCTCCCCTCGCAACTTTTGACTTATGATTTGTGGTGGAACGGTCCAGCATGGATCCGCGGCCCCTCTGATGAATGGCCTATTAAGTCATTCTCTCCCGCCAACTGTTCTGACTTACCTGAGCATAAGGCAAATGTGTTGAGTCTGACAACAAAACACACAGAGTCGCCATTGTTATGTACATTAGCACAACGTGTTTCTTCTTGGCAGAAACTACTACGCATCATTACATACGTTTTAAAATTCGCACGATTTAAATTTAAGATCGAACCTCATTCTGTATCAGGATTACATCCTGTCCTTCTCCCTAAACGCGATCACGTTGTTGATCTAATAATTCAGCAGTTTCACGTTGTCAATTGTCATACTGGACCTGGACTCCTCATGTCTATCATAATATATAAAACGCGTACTGGTACTTACAAACTCGCTGTAAACAAATTGTATCCTATCCCAACGCAATAACTTACAACGCTAAATAGAATCTTAAACTTTAATTTTTAACTCAAGCTTTAAACATACTTTAGATAGAATATTGTTAATCTAAGTTGTTATTTTAGCTATGTGTATTATTATGTTATACAAATTCACTATGGGCTCTAATCAGCCAGTGTTCGCTTGTTTGTTTCGTAACGTCTTGCGACGTTCCAAAGCCGGGTGCATGGTGGAGCGCTTAGGTACTTTCTTAATTGTTTCCCACATAATTTAATTGTATTTCAATTTTTGTAATTTAATAAACCGCTTCTATGTATCGAATAATGTTTGAATACTGGCGCTCATTTGTTGACCACTTAGTGTTGAAGAAGGCCAATGAATGGCGCTGGGAATGGATCTGTTCGAACTATATTTTGAGAACGAAGTTTTCTATGAGCGACTCTCAAGCTTCACGGCGGACGTTCAACCCGTTCATTTTTTAATCAGTCACTAACACGCCGCCAGCACCGAAAGGTGTCCTTTTTTGACTCCGCTAATGCACAAAACGGAAGTTTGAGTTATTCAACTCCTCGTTTCTTTCTGTGTAATTCTATAAGTTCCTTGGCCACATTCTCAAGTCAGTATAAGGGAAGTGTATCGGAAGAAAACGACAAATTCAAGAAAATAACCAGCCGGTCGAAAACATACCTACCTGCCAGCACGTGCCAGGAACCACGCCTGTCTGCAGCTGAATCCTCACGAGGTGGAACACAGGTCAGTGCCGGTTTTCTTACGTTTTCATACATAGAAGCGGTCACATGAGTATTTCCTTTCTATTACAACCAAACGCCAGGTCAGAGGTTCTTATACGCTTTGTGTGCAAACACACCAGTTGGTAGGACTATTTTACACGTCCCACCAACAAGTACGAAGAAATGAACCGCCCGCTCTACCTGCGTTCTACCGGCGTTTATAGACTACGCTAAGGCATGTGACTCTCTATCTGGCACAATAGTATATGGTATATTTCAAAACAGAGAAGAAAGATATGCTAAAAATGTGCTATAAATATGATTGTAACAAAAGAGCGGCCATTGTCGCCTACAGAAGAGTGTACCCAGGTAGAGAAGTCCCTTCTGGTACGTACTTACAAAAGCTGGATAACAATTTAATAAATAATTGATCTTTCAACAGAAGAAAAGGTTCGAGAGCAAGAGCTCCAGAATTTAGATAACAATATTATTAATTGCGTTGTAAATAACGCGGTCAGTGGCACGATTATTTTCAGTGTCACATAATTATGCCTTTAGTCCATATTCTTAACAATGTTTCTTAACTATCTATGAAACAAGAATTTTTATTCGCTTTTAACTGTTTAAGGAATAAGAATGTTTTATCCATTTTTCTAACTGGTTTTCTTAACGAGTTAGGAAAATGGATAAAATATTCCACAATTCAAATAAGTTCAGGAACGAAAATAAATATTGGCAGTGTTATCATTTTAAGGGATGTAAAGGCAATCACAACTAACAGTGAAAATTTTAAATTGCCTACTGAAGTCGAAAAATATATCTGATGACTTTGAACACTTTTTGTGTGATGGAACTTTCAAGTCCTGCCCACCACCATTTTCGCAAATTTATACCATCCATGGATACAATGAAATTACAAAAAAAGTTATCCCACTTTTTTTGCATTTCTGCATAATAAAAACGAGAAGACGTATGCGATATTAATGGAGTTAATTAAAAGTGGATTACCTACCTGGTATCCGAAAAAAATTACCATGGACTATGAGAAGTCAGCTATGAATGCAATTCATAATTTTTTTCCGAAGACGGTGATCAAAGGATGTTTTTATCACTTTTGTAATAGTTCATTAAAAAGGCAAGGGCATTAGGAATGAAATCCGGAGTCCAAAGACAACATGTTGCTAAATGTGCTGGCTTGGCGCGTTTACCCTTGAAATTCAAAATGTCAGGTTATAAATATATAATGAGACGATCACCTAACTGCGAACAAGTACGTAAATTTAACTCGCACTTTAATTCTTACTGGCTAAGTGATATTGCATTTATTAAAAAGTGGTGTTGCTATCAAGAAGTGATGAATAAATATTGGGGACGTAAAAACTCGTCTCTGGCACAAGTGTTAGACCTTTTGGTTAAAATAAAGATTCACTTCTATAGGAAAATAAATATAATAGAATAAATCCAGAAAATATGAGACAATTGACTTGGAAATTAATTCCGCAATTGAGGACATGAATGCGAATATTATAACGGTTGGGGATTGTCTAGAAATTATTGCTCCTTATTTTTTTTTTCAATTCTTTGTTCTTTTCACTGAAAATGATGTTGTATACATTTACATGAAAAAATAATTTACAATTTAATATCTATGAACATGGACTTTTTGTTTACTCTATTAAAATGGGTTAGGAAATAAGATTTTTTGGTCTACTTTCCTAACTGGTTAAGGAATAAGAATATTTTATCCATTTTTCTAACTGGTTAATCCAGTTTTCGCATTTCATTTGGCTCCTCAATCCTGACGTCTGCATAATAAATAATTGACTGTACCTACCTGAGATCAAAACGGAATAAAATACCAGAGACACTAACATTTAGTATAAATGTCTCCTAAATACATATGCACAGATACCGAACATATACCTACATACTTCTGAATATTCCTTACGAATTCGCTATTAAGGGTGACCATGTTACATGAATGAAACTAGAATGATTCATTTTTGAAATTTAATTATTTGACAATATTCGGTACAAAGAATCTTCAGTTTAGGATATTTAAAACCTGGTATATTTCGACATAAGTTAAAGAATTAATTAATATTGGTTGGTCGGTGCTTTTATGAATTTCACAGTGAGAATCATAGTCGTCATAACAAAATATCTCATCATTCGCTAGGTAGTGATATTTATAGTGGCTCATGCCAGCTTCACTTATCGCAGGGATAAATTCTATAACACCTATGTTACGGGGCCCTACGGGGTCAAGAATGAAGAAAACGAGTGGTACGAGATCCACAACTTTATTCCGTAGGTCCTGCTTTACAATAAAAAAACTACTCTAAGTCAAAGTCGAGTGTCGGTTCGGGTATAGGTACACGTCACTATAAACGGAAGGCCGAGTAATGTACTCAACTTGGGGTTCCGGGCTGGCCCCGTGCGAGTGTGACGTTGTCTTCCCCTCAAGGTCACCAGGCTTCGCAGCTGCTAGTTCGGTCTGCCGGAGTCGTCGCCAAGGCCGACTTCAAGATGGTACGGAGAAGGCAGGCAACCTCAGCTGGTTCGGAGGTGGGCCGGTACGGCGCGGCGCTGATATTCCAGCCGGTAGGTAGTTGGACCGGTATTCCAGCCGGTACCAAGTTCTGGGGAGACAACCACACGATTAGGCACTGGTGCGTGAACCCAATGCAACAGCGCCGGGCCCCAACGTATAATTTTCTACATGGGCCCTAAGGTCGGCGGCGCTGTACAATGGTAGGTACACATAACACATAAAATAAACAATAAAACAAAGAATAAAACTGGATTGTTCCGGAATTCATAATCGTAAGTATTTATCGTAAGTATGTCTGTAATCCCGTTAACCACGGTTCAATCAACCATAAACAAATGATTCAGTAATAATTAAGCTCTAATACTAATATATGCTGAACCGTGGATTTAAAACGAGATTAAAATTCGACAATCCATACTAATATTATAAATGCGAAAGTAACTCTGTCTGTCTGTCTGTCTGTCTGTCTTTCTGTCTGTCTGTCTGTCTGTATGTTACGCTTTCACGCCTGAACCACTGAACCGATTTTCATGAAATTTGGTATAGGGATAGGTTAGACCTTGAGAAAGGACATAGGCTATGTTTGGTCGCGATAACCGACATCCACGCGGGTGAAGCCGCGGGCAAAAGCTAGTTTAACATATTACAAAATGTCCCGCCAGACTGACCTTCACATTACTCTGTCACATCAGTGTGAAGGGAAGGAAATAAAAATCCCACCATTACTACCAATGTGTTAGACAGACAAACGATTTCCTAACTGTCATATATTTATTATTAACCGCAACATCAGTGTGTATGTCAAGAAACTAAAATCCTTACTTTCATATTAGTGTGAAGCGGTGTGACAGAGCGGTGTGAAGGTGGAGAATTTATGTTTCTCAGTGTCCGTCAGAATGGCTGGTTGCCTGCCTCATTTAGAATCGAGACTGTGATTAAAAATTGCTACCTAATTGCTACTATTTGCTACCTACAATTAAATAATTGCTACCTCATTCATTTTAAAAATATAAGGAATAACAATGTCACCAGCCATTCTGACGTCAGAATGGCTGGTCAGCGCTTAGTTTGAGCAAACTAAACAGAGTTGAGTTTTTGTTTTTGCTTCAATAATTGCTACCTAATTGCTACCTAATCACCTATCAATTTCAGCCTTATAACTATATCAGTGGAAAAGTTATAATTATTTATTTGCAACTTACGTGTGATTTGGTACGGTTGGCAAAAAAAAAAATACAAACACTTATTAAAATTATTACAGAACTTTATTACCTACTTAAAAGCAAGTTATAACCATAACGACAACACTTAAATATTGGCTCAAAACATTGCACAGAGCTTTATGTGCACCAAATAAGAAGTTTAAGTATGGAAGTCAAAAAATATACAAAATACAATTCATTTTAGTTTCATTATTATATTAATTTTAGTAAACAATGCGGAATAATCTTAGTGACACTTTTTGTAACCTTATTACACATGTCGTCGTAACACTGCCAAGAATTTCCACGTCTGCAATGTGCCTTATAGTGCTTAGGTACTGATTTTTTTGTCTTCTTCTTTCTATAGTTTAGTGGCTCCATCGTTTACCGATGATTCCGGCAACGTCAAGGTGGTTGGTAGATTTAATCGTTTATGGAGGTCTCAAAGAATCAAAGAAGAATCAATTTCATTTATTCAGTTTAGGCACATAAAGAGCACATATGAACGTCAGAATTTTTACAAGTAATGTCAATCCCAGAAAAAATAAATAAAATCAATCATTGGAAAATGATTCTTTCGCTGGTTCGGTAGGTGGTTCTACTGAGAAGAGACCAGCAAGAAACTCAGTGAACTTGATTATCCTTCTTTTTTTTTAATATGGTTTTATTTATAGCATTTTTTTACAGTGCGAGCAAGAGATGAGATTAGGATGACCATGCATCTTTATCATTTAAGTAATCGTCTAATTTATAATAGCCTTTTTTTATTAAGCAATTTTTCACTTGAATTTTAAATTTATTAAGTGGCATGTCTATCAGATCCTGAGGCATTTTATAAAACAATTTTATACAATTGCCTAAAAACTAATTACCAACCTTATGAAGCCTGAGTTTTGGCACTGCAAGTTTATTTTTGTTTCTAGTATTATAATTGTGTTGGTCAGAGTTTTTTTTGAAGAGATCTAGATTCTTAGGTCTAAATAATGTACCGGTATTGGTCGATATTTTTAGATAGGCAGATAGTTACTTTAGCTGCTACCTGTAATCCCCTTCCGGAACGGGACGGCACAAGGGCTAGTAAACAATTATGGGTTAGTAATAATAATAATATGGGAGAAGTGCAGTTAGAGTAGAGGTTAGTTAAGAGGGATGTCTATATAGACTAAACAAAAAAAAAGGTGTTATAGTTCGAAAAACATCGGGAAAATGAAATACTCAAGTTGGACTTGAACCCACGACCTTGCCCTTACAGGGGGAATGCTCTTCCAACTGAGCTATTGAGCCACACTTGAATCACTTCAAATTTCGCTTCTCTTTATATCCGTCTTTATGAAGGGAAATTTGAAGTGATTCAGGTTCAAATTTTGGGTTTTTTGGCGGGAAAGTGTAGAGGACGCATCGCGGTATTATTTTATTTTCTAAATTTGGTGTGAATTCGACTTTTTATGTATAAAATGGTGGACCTTTAGCCATAACGTCTTGTAATTGCACACACGTGAAGGAGAATGGTATATTACAGTGAATTGTGGCTCTACGTGTTCAATCCAAATCTCCCCAGGAAGCTTTTATTAAAGTCTCCACAACTTTACTAAGGCATCAATTATCATTCACATTCACATCATCATCATCATCATCATCATCATCATCATTATCAAAATCATCAGCTGATCATCATTAATTCAATATCATCCACAATTATTTCACTATAGAAAATAATTATAACCAATGACAAGGCAGCATGGTCATAGAACCTTAGCCTGTTCTGAAAGGAACTAAAGAAACCAAAAAAAGAAATGAAAATTTTGAAGGTACGCAACATTATTTCGTTGCTACAGTACCTTCACTTATAAATTAATTTGTTTCAATTCATAGTACTATTGAATTGTTATTACCAGGAATACATGTGCACTAGACTCGAAATGTTATGCATTGGCTATAGCATACGTTGATTGTTTTATTACAAATCAGATTACTGAAAATAGTGAAAATATGTTTTGTCAGCATATTAGATATGTACCTATGTGAAAACAATGCTGAAGCAGTTTATAAAATTTGATCGGAAATAGCTTTAAAATATTATGCACACAATCAATTCGAAACTACTGTTGAAATAAGCTGCGTATGCAATGTTTTTTTTTTTTTTCTACACAACGCTATCTAGACCCATGGTAAGCTTTTATAGCTTGTGTTATGGAATCTAGAATGCGGATAAACATACTTATATACTTTTTTTTTGTAAATACATACATATTATATATAGAAACACCCAGACCAATGCAAATAGCTATATTCATGCATACAAATATTTGCACTGAGCGGGAATCGAACCCGCACCTCCTGCGTGGCAGTCGCGTGCACTACCGCCACGCCACGGAGGCTGTCTTTATATTTTCGACCGAATTTTAGTGGAGTGTAGTCGAAAAAGAAGCCTGCACAAATTTAGATTGCCCCATAAATAATGTTAGTAGAAAAATATCCGTACTACGCCCAGAGTTAGAAAAACCTGTGAAAGACTTAGAAGAAGCTGCCAATTCATCAGAGATATAACAAAATGTCGTCGGTCTAGTTGTGATGGTGTAAAAAATTTTGAATTGATTTTACAAAACGTTATTGCTTTTGAAACAGCGGATAAATATATTTCCATATACGACGTGCCCGTACGATTACATCTGAACAAGATTGACTATGATATAATTTCCATAATAGGATTTGTTGAATTTGGTGTAATGTAGGTCACTATAAGGCACATTGCAGACGTGGAAATTCTTGGCAGTGTTACAACGACATGTGTAATAAGGTTACAAAAAGTACCACTAAGATTATTCCGCATTGTTTACTAAAATGAACATAATAATGAAACTAAAATTAATTGTATTTTATATACCTAGGTAATGAAGTTCTGTAATAATTTTAATAAGTGTTTGTATTTTTTTTTGCCAACCGTACCAAACCACACGTAAGTTGCAAATAAATAATCATAACTATTCCACTGATATAGTTATAAGGCTGAAATTGATAGGTGATTAGGTAGCAATTAGGTAGCAATTATTGAAGCAAAAACAAAAACTCAACTCTGTTTAGTTTGCTCAAACTAAGCGCTGACCAGCCATTCTGACGTCAGAATGGCTGGTGACATTGTTATTCCTTATATTTTCAAAATGAATGAGGTAGCAATTATTTAATTGTAGGTAGCAAATAGTAGCAATTAGGTAGCAATTTTTAATCACAGTCTCGATTCTAAATGAGGCAGGCAACCAGCCATTCTGACGGACACGTTTCTCACTATCACACTAGTGGGCCTGCCGGGACATCAATTCTTAACAGTTACACTATCTAAAAGAACAGTGTGGAGGTCGGGAAAAAAATCCTAAGCCCCGCTGAACACCTAAATATCAAAACGTAATAGTACAAGTATACCTATGTCGCGACAACGTAAATAGATTGAGTGTAATAAAACTCTGCTATTTGAAATTTAAGTATCTATTTATGACAACAGATTATTTTATTTTGCTTGTCATATTCTGCATGTGTCCTTATACATCACAATATTACGCAGGATATCAGGATATTCATGATATTATTGCTCCGAACCCTGCTTCCGTATAGGTTGCTATCACAGCAAATAAATGCAACTAAGAAAACTATTTATTTCAGTCAGGTCTATTTTGACGATTGATGGATTGCGGCATTTTTTTTACCTTAAAAATATCTATCTGAAACCTCTGTTGCTGGTGGTCCACTTACCCAGTTCACCTAGGTGAGCTATGGGAATTTGTTTTTTTACGTCGTCCACCAGAATGTTCATTTGTTTATTATATCGTAGTATTACGAAAGTAAATAAACGATATTCAATTGCAAAGCCAGTTTTACAATGTTGAAATAGAACCATTATACGTTAAACAATAAGCAATAAATTAAAACATAAATTTTACTCTTCAAACTGAATAACACTTGTTCAGCAACTTAAAAAAAAGTTTTCAGATGTTCACTATCTCAAACAACTTAAATAGTATTTTCAATGTCCGACATCAAGTATTGACATCCCCTTAGCATTAACAGAACTTATAAATAAAAACATTTAGGCTAGATTTGAACAAATTTTTTGCTGATTTCGAAACTGGAGTCTCAAACACCTTGCAGAAAATTGTACCTACAGTGATAGGACTGGTCTGTACAATGTATTGTGGAATGTTTCTAACGATGAATTTCCAAAAAATGGCCGATAGTTATATCGCCATGTATCAACTGAAGTTTCGTATTAACTAGAATAGCATCCTTTTCTTGTTCGATGTGTCGTCTGTTATTGGAAGGCGAGTTTAATTTTATTATATTCGTCGTCGAATCTTCTTTTAAAGCCGTTAATAATTTAGCTATTGTAACATGGTTCTTGTTTACTTTTTTATTGATTTGCGAATTCCAATTTTCACATACGTTGTTGGTTCGATGACGTTCGTTGGAAGTACACCATTCCTCAATACATTCGTCACTTTTTAGCCAGGTCCTTTCCATATAATTAAAAAAATTGTCTAATTTGGTATTCTTAATGTTTTCACTTGAATCTCTGATATATGTCCACCCATCTCGAATTTTGTCTTGAGGTAACAAGGCAAGTGCAGTGCATAATCCAACAATTCGCTTTAGAGTTTTCGTTTTTAATCCAATTTCTTTCGATTTTCGCCAGATGCTGTTACAAAAATGATAATAGCATTTTCGCACTATCACTGTAGGTATAATGTTCTGCAAGGCGTTCGTCACTCCAGTTTCAAAATCAGCATGAAATTTATCCGGATTCCATTGGGGACATGTAGTTTTTATTAAATCGAATAAGGCTGAATAACTAGACTCTTTTTTATCTGTCATTAAGGCATAAAATATTGGAATCACATTGGTGGTTTTTGAAGTACTGCCCACGTCTCCAAAGATAACATATAATTGTACAAATGGTTTCGGTGCAGCTTTGAAGGTTCCATCGCCGAAATATTCTTTCACATTGTCAAGTACTTGTTTTGACTCCTCAAGGCAGAACAGTAGTACAACTGATCGGTCAAACCGATAGTCGGCTAGCAAAATGTCATGATATGTTGCAGGAACTTCAATATCATGTAAATTTGTAAAAACGGTCTTCTTAACTCGCTGTGCCTTTTTTCGTGCGTCGTATAATGAGCCTTTGACACTTTCAAAAGACGGAACCTTAGAAACAATTTGTAAGCCTTTGTCAAATGCCGGCTTTATGTTTTCTTTATATATAACCGGCATCGAAGTCACCATTGTGCATGCCTGTTCCTTCATTTTCTGCACGCACATTGAAATTTCATTTTTTGCAATGTCTGGCACACAGTTAACATTATGTTCATTTGATTTCACCATATGATCGTCCTGTGGAGGTCCAAATATTAAACAGTGTATGTCCTTAATGTTATTGGAACGAAGTTCCTTATGGCGCGTTGCGAAAGGGGGCTAGACGGAAATTGTAACGACACCCGACACTTTTTTTTTAAATTTTATTTTTCTTTATTAGGAAAACCAACAGTTTTTACAATTCTCATTGGTGTCTTAAATAATGTCTGTAAGCGCTATTAGTTTTTGCAAAGTCAAAGTCGAGTTCGACGAATTCGAGTGTTGGAGCTCGAGTTCGAGTGCCGGAGCTCGAGTTCGAGTGCCGGAGCTCGAGTTCGAGTGCCGGAGCTCGAGTTCGAGTGCCGGAGCTCGAGTTCGAGTGTCGGAGCTCGAGTTCGAGTGCCGTAGCTCGAGTTCGAGTGCCGGAGCTCGAGTTCGAGTGTTCGAGTTCGAGTTCGAGTTCGTCAAAAGTGTCAGAGTTCGAGTTCGAGTGTTCGAGTTCGAGTTCGAGTTCGTCAAAAGTGTCAGAGTTCGAGTTCGAGTTCGTCAAAAGTGTCAAGTGTCAAAAGTCAAAGTCAAAAGTCAGAGATATGCGCGTACAGACATTAAATAACTTCATTCCATCCGGGTGTCCCTTGACACCTCTCAAGTTTTTTTTTTATAACGTCGTCAAGTACCCCTAACACAAGTTTGTGTGAAGTTGTGTGATATAATTTATTTAAAAACTCATGCAAAAGAATGGTTAACAAAATAAATTTATTCACTTACTTTTGTAGTTATTGATCCAGTACACTTTATTTCTGCATGTTTATGCCTTCTATTAGTGCAGTACCAAATGGTATTACCATTTACGTATGTTCTTTGTTTGTGGTATTGGTACCCCTCGAATAACAGCACTTTTCCGCCGTTCCGATCAATAATATTAATTTCCATTGTATTTGTTTGCCAATGACGGACTAATAAAGCATGCAATAGATGACAATGTCAATCCTATCGCATTATCTCGAGTGCCTAGTTGTGTCATACATTTGTAAAGAGGTTTAATTCTATGAATACCATACGTCAGAGGCTGACAGTGTGACGGTTTTATTTCCTCACTTCCACACTGCCGAGTCTGATAGTGTGACGAATGACGATTTAGAGAATTGTAATTATTTTACAAAATTTCAACATTTGTTTGGTTTAAATTTTAATTAGTAATTCCCCACGTGGACAGCATCGTGGGTACAGTTATTGTCTACGACAGCATCGCGGACACAGTTATAGCTATATTTCTCACATTTTGTGAAAAACTCGTGCCGATCGAAATATCTCCATTAAGAACATAGGCTTAAATAACTTAAAAAAACAATGTGTCCGTAAGCCATATTATTTTATAGTGTGGAAGAAAAAGGTAAATGTAAGGAATAATCTTTTACCAACCTTCACACTAGTGTGACGACTTTTAGTGAGAGTATAAAAGTGAAGAATAGGAATAAAATTTCTTATCCTTCACACTGATGTGACAGAGTAATGTGAAGGTCAGTCTGGCGTGCAAAATGTGGGTATCCGTAAAAAATTAGGGTTTTTCCCATTGGTTAGATTGATGGTCAGATTAGTCTGACCAACGGGAATTTTTTTCCCGGTGGACAGATTTATTTGACAACTGGAAAAGACGTAGAAAAAAGTACAATGAAATACAGTTTTAGACTTTGGCAAAGTTAAATAATATACCTAATAATTACAATTTTATCTTAAGCGTTCTAAAAAAGACCAACGTTTAATTCTCCATTAGTTAACTTCATTTGTGAATCCATTATGAATTCGTCTCTCACTATATTTTTTTTCGTCCGTTTATTTGTGATTTTACTAAAATCATTTTTTAGTAAAATCCGCAGTAAGTTCATAATTCCAGGTCCTTTTCTTGTTATTTTTTTATTTAACTCTTTATGCCAACTTTCCAAAGAGTTTGTGGTTCTGTGCCTCTGCCCAAACACAGACCAAATTTGTTTAAAATTAGACTTCTCTAGCCACTGCTTTTCAAAATCCATACTTAATATTATAAATGCGAAAGTAACTCTGTCTGTCTGTCTGTCTGTCTGTCTGTCTGTCTGTCTGTCTGTCTGTATGTTACGCTTTCACGCCTAACCCACTGAACCAATTTTGATGAAATTTGGTATAGGGGTAGATTAGACTATGAGAAAGGATATAGACTATGTTTGGGCGCGATAACCGACATCCACGCGGGCGGAGCCGCGGGCAAAAGCTAGTATTTTATAAATCTTTTTATGTCAGCTGAATCGGGAGCATCATTAATTATATACTGCCAACCTTCGTCCACTAAATGTGGCGGTAGCAATGGCAAAATTCCCGAAAGTGCAATTATGCGTTTTGTTCTCTTGATTCTGTCAATTTAAATTTTTTTGCTTGCTTCCACACATTATGGGTAAAATGAAAATAGCAACCTTTTATTTCCGCATCAGGGTATACTTTTTTCAATGAATTAGAAGCAGCGACTTCATAATCCAGGGTGAATTGTTTTGGTTCCATGTACGGCAGTTGTGATCGTAGCATGCTAAAAAGACTGATGTGGGCTCGCTCTGATTTATGGGACATCAATACATATATTAGTGGTATAATGTTAGTGGAGTCAATGCTACTTCCGATATCTCCATGGATGCTATATAACTGCGAAAATGATGTAAAGGCAACGCTTTTAAATGTTCCGTCACAAAAAAATGGTTTATTTGTTTTAAATATTCTTTTAAACCCCACAATATCACAAATAAAACCTATTTAAACGACTATGTATTTACAAGAAGTGGAAGAATCGAATTTTGTGTTTAGACTGCTAAACACAAAATTCGATTCTTCCACTTTACTAAATCCTAAGCTGATCTGACCAACGGGAAAAAAAATTCCCGTTGGTCAGACTAATCTGACCATCAATCTAACCAATGGGAAAAACCCAAAAATTATGGCGAGATATACACCGTGTTGATTTTTCTTTTAGAATACGAACAATCAAACATTACAACTAATTGAATAGTTCTTAAGCAATTACTATATTCGGCTGTCTGTCGACATGTATACTCGCGACATATATTATGGACACGCTTCATACAATAACTTTCCTACAACATTCCAACGATTACGATGTTAATCACAATTTACTTTAACTTTAATTTAATTACATTTACACAAAGACAAACTGCATCTAGGTAACTACCGAACTCACGACCGCAGGTAGGCAGGCACTAACAAATGAGCTAGCATCACGCTTAGCTCCTAGGGGGCTAAGCAGGAATGTCACACGCGAATGACGATGTTCTTTACTTTACTATTCTACGTGACTATCGTTTAATACTCGCGCACTGTTTATTAAGGACACTAGACTTACCCCTTATATTGGGAACACTGATTATATTTAACTTCGTAAGTTAGACTAGTTCGTATAGACACTTAGAATAGTAACTAGCAGAATCTAGATAACTATCTAGTTAGGCTTTAAGATTACGACTGCACGTTCCGCTGCAAAGTCTCGCGATCGAATGAGGTCTGCTGTCTACCTCGGCGCGAGCGCGGGGCGCGTTTTTTTTTTTGTTGTGTGTTAGTGTGGAGCCATCCTCTGTTTCTCCGTTTGACGGAATGCGCTGATTGGTTATCAATTCGTGTGACTCATTTTATATGTGCGTTAGAACGATGCATTACCTTAAAAGGTAATGACCGCGTTCATTTCCCAGTGAGGGGACACGTGCCGCAATCGCGAGATACCGGTATTTACCGTTTATTACTGCTATGTTCAAATGTTTTCATTTTTTATTACCGGAACCAGTGTTCACGTAACACCTATTAAAGTATATAAGCTACTGAAAATCATTATAGTTTCTGGTTCCTCGTTTACTCAAAATCTCGTAGAAACATTTAGTTCAAATGAAACTATTTTTGATACAGTATATTTGCACGCTGTTTGGTGATTACAAGACGTGCAATCGTTATTTTCTTCTCCAATACAAATTGCATCTTCTAAACTTTGGATTCCAAAAACAGAAATTACATCCAGGTTTAAAGGCAAAAATGCGATCAGTCTAGATATTGGGGTAGATTGGCATAACTCATTAAGTACACTATTTAATCAAAATTGCACTAAAACAATACTTCAAAGCTATATGTTCAAACATGAAGGACACATTACAAGCAAATTCACAACGGCTGTCTCTTGTATGAAAATACAGCACGCCGATTTCGGATCTCATTCTGTATATATCACAGTCACTAGCAACAGGATTTGATAAAAGTTTAATGAAATGAAAAAAAATGAAAATTTATTTATTACTGCAGCAATACACAATGAAATACAAAAATGCTCACACTTATTAACTAGAAGACTTACAAGGTATAATAGGTATAGCATTAGTTTATGTAAGACATTTTGCATAAATGTTGCAGACTAGATTTGGTAAGGTTTAACTATCTGATGGTTTCCTCACTAGGCAAAGCCTGTAGCGAGGAAGCCTGTATTCAGTTTAGATTATACAAAAAGATCCCCAGTAGACAGAAAAAGTTACCATAAATATTTATTTATTTATTTATTTATTTATTTGTTAAAGGTACGCTTACAGATTACTGCCATTCCATGACCAAGCATTTGGAGACATATACAATTATATATTAGATCTAGACAGTATTCCAAATATAGCATACACATCGTGAAATGGAAAAAAATGCTTACACTAAATATAAAACTAAAAACCTATTCAGTTATATAAATACTTGAAAAATATTGAATAAACTATAAACGCTACTCAAACACGATTCATTAAACAACATTGTGCACTTATTATATTTGATATGACCCTCTTGTACTGGGAGAATCTAGCATTAAATATATCTACGTCCTCAGCCCGATTCAGTTCGTTATATCTGCGACACATTCTAACGACAGCGCGACCTGTGTCTGGTGTTAATGCAGACCGCAGACAGCAAACCTGGCGCATCGATAGCGGAGTGTACAATTTTGTGAAGGCAAAGGAGATCATACCTTCTGCGGCGAGCTTCAAGCGATATCATATTGAACTCAACCAACCTGTCACTGTAGCGTTGCAGAGATCTGCCATAATTGAATTTGCGGCATACGTATCTTAAACAGCGGCGCTGTACACTCTCTATGGCATCAGTATGAACATCATAGTAAGGGGACCAGATTGGACAGCAATATTCAAGACCGCTTCGGACTAGGCTAGAGAATAGAGTCAATACACTTTGTCGTCCTCTAAAATCTCTTGTAGATCTTATAATAAATCCCAAAAGTCTACGGGCTTTATTTATTATATGCAAGTAATGAGGACGGAAAGTCAGCTGCTCATCGAAAAGTACACCCAGATCTTTAATTACATCTTTCTTCTCTAAAACTTGACCTTCTATTGAATATTTAGAGTTAAGTATATTCCGCTTCCTAGTAAAGGAGACAAAGCAGCACTTTTTCACATTAAGGCTCATCATGTTGAACGAGCACCAGTCCGATACCACTGTCAAATCATTTTGAAGCGCTATCAATTGCCTATGGTCTTTGACGTCAGTGAAAATTTTGAGATCGTCGGCGTATAAAAGAGAGGGACAAGTTATATGGCTGACCAGATCGTTTACAAAAACGATAAAAAGAAGCGGGCCCAGGTGTGAACCCTGAGGAACACCTGATGAGACAGATATAGGTGAAGAAGAGTAACCCTTAACTGTAACAAGCTGACTGCGGTTACTTAGGTAAGAAATGACCCACCTGAGCAAAGATCCATTGATACCGTAATGTTCAAGTTTGAGGCCCAGGAGCTTGTGATTCACCTTATCAAATGCCTTGCTAAAATCCAGATATATAGCATCGACCTGACCTCCAGTAGCAAACGATTGACATAGATAGTTTTTGAACTCCAAAAGATTACTTAATGTCGATCTTTTTCTGACAAACCCGTGTTGCTTTTCCGATATGTAGTTACTCAGGTGAACATAAAGGGAAGAGTATACAAGAGTTTCGAATAATTTGGCTAAACAGGTCAAGATACTTATCGGCCTGTAGTTAGCACACACTGATTTGTCGCCAGACTTAAAAATAGGGACAATGTGAGCCGTCTTCCAACGTATTGGAAAAATGCCCGAGTGCAAGGATTTATTAAAGATTATTGACAGTGGGCGAGACAGTTCCTCACAACATTTCTTTATAAATCTCGGTGGGATTCCGTCGGGACCAGGTCCCTTTCGTTCATCTAATTGCTTAATTTTTGAGCAGATATCCTGTTGACAGATTTCCAGCCTGAGGCATATTATGCAGCACGGAGGGCTGCCCGCCAGACGGGCTGTCATAAACCGAACCAAAATATTCAGCAAATAATTCACAGATGTCTTGTCCATTAGAACCAGTTTTATTATTGTGCGACATTGTGAGAGGTATGGTAGAAGCACCTTTCCTGTCGTTAACATACCGCCAGAACATCCTGGGATCATCATTTAAGGACCCCTCGACAGAAAATAGAAATTTTCTGTAGCAGTCCGTAATGAGAACTTTACACCTACTTCTAAGCAAAGAGAACGTATCATAATCCCTTGGATTAGAAAATTTTTTGAAACGCTTATGAATTTTTTTTTTTTCTCTTATACAACGAATTAAGCCCTGACTGTACCAAAGTGGGTATTTATTCGAACACGTGTTTCTTACAAGTGGAGTATTTTTTGAAATCACCTCGTTTAATTTGTCATAAAAAGCATCTACACATTCATCAACATTTTCTGGTGAGAGTAAAGCCTCCCAATCGACAGAGCCTAATTCAGTCTTTAAATGGGCATACTGACACTTATTGAAGTTATAACGCACGTTAAATTTAGGCTTTGTCACTCTAACAGAACTACATGTGACCCCAACGTGATACGCCAGGTGGTGACCATCTGTGTGGCATAAAAGTTCAGCTTGGTGTACGGTAACTAAGCTATGTGGCAAGGAGGTCAATACAAGGTCCAGATACCGATTATTTTTATTGGGGATATCGCAACACTGAATCAGACTACATACTTCCATGGATTCAAGAAGTAAGTTGGCTCTACTATCTTGTGGATTGATAGGCTGAATGCGGGCAAAGTCCACTTGTCTAACCCATGTTACATTCGCGCTGTTAAAATCTCCCAGCACAACAAAGTCACCGCCAGAAGCAGAGTTGAGTATTATATTCTGAGTATTGCAATGAAATGCCTCTACGTCTTCCAAAGGTAAATCAGGTGGCAAATAGCAAAGACAGATGTGCAAAGGTTTTTCATCTCGATTACCGGAGTGTATGGTAACCCAGATATCCTCAACCCTACTTTCCCAGGTTGTGTGACGGACAACGTTTATATTATTTTTCACAGCAACGTAGACACCTCCACCCTCTTGTTTATGTGAGCATGAACTGTCACGATCACGTCGATACACTATATACCTATTATCTATAGTCTCGTTATCAAAGACGCTGCCATCGAAATTGGTCTCAGTAAGACAAACAATATCGTAATCGGCAATCAGAAGATTCAAGTATATTGTAGTTAGCTTGGATCTAGCTCTACCCAAGTTTTGATAGAAAATACTGTACATTATTAATTAAAAATATCGACCGAAAAGTAAGAACACAATAAGAGCATAAACATAAAGTACAGAACAAGTTTATAACTTATTCAGAAAATCTTGATTCCTTATAAGAACTGCACTAGCACTTTCGTCTTTCCGTATGTAGATTTGACCATATTTTATCCACACATATTTAAAACCACGGTCTTTGGCAAATTTTCTAACTGCCGCATGCAAGGCCTTTTGCTCCGGGCTCAAGTGTTCCGTGACGTAAACTCTGCACGATTCACCCGGAATCTCTAGATCTGAGGATGTAAAACCACGGCCAGGGTGAGCTTTGTTGAACCGATGTGTTGCTGAAAGTATCAAATCTCTGAGTCTAGGTGTTGCGAAGGTCACCACTATGTTTCGTGGCCTACTAGAGGAGATGTTAAGTTTTGCCACTCTGCGGCATGCAGTGATGTTTGCGTCATCTATGGGGACCTTGAGTATGTCACAGAGCTTCTTTAGTAACAGCAAGACATTCTCATTTTTGCGTTCAGGAACTGCTTGTATTTCGATGTTACAGCTGCGTGACAGTTTCTCCATTCCCGCCAGGCGAGCATTCAATTTAGCTATTTCAGACTGAAGCTTATTATTGTCACCCTCCAATGATTTTATTGTGGCAGCGCTATTGTTAATTTGTGTGCGTAAGTCCTGTTGTTCTTGACATATGAAATCCGTGGTAACGCTGAAATCATCCTTGATAACCTTCATAGCAGCTCCAATCTCGCTAGCCACCATTTCTCTGACGTCACTACGTAAGGCCTTACGAAAGCTCTCCATAAACACCGTCAAGCTTGAGCTAAGCTTCTGATCCAGGAGACTACTTATTTTGTCCATTGTTACAGTCTCATAAGTGTTTGTAATAGGATTGGGCTTCAACGCCTGTTCTAAATAATGGGGAGCCATAGAAAGGTTTTCGGGCGGTATAACATCACATGACATGTTTAATGACTCGTTATCAATTGGCGTCAACTGGCTGTGGCGCACGGGCGTGCTGTCTTTTGACTGAGTTCGCCGAGTGACATTATTACATGCAGGACACATCCAGTTAAAAGTCTGATCTTTCGTGAGCGTAGAGAAGCGTGGAGCTTTTCCATATTCAGACATTGATAATGGTATTTACCACGACACAATCGACATTTCATTGCATCTTCGGTGACCAACGTCATATTGCAGGCGTTACAAATCATATTTACTTATAATTTACCACTTACTTCTTTAACAGGTAAGTTTATTTTAAGATGTCCTCAATGTTTCTGTGTGAAAGGCCTGTCAGCATAAATGTCCGCTTTAGTCGCTAGTTGACGGCCGCACGTAATCAGCGCACTGACAGTAAACGTGAGTAGTATGAAAAAAAATCCCACTGTATGTAAAAAAACAGCTGATATTTTCACTTATATTCCGTTTGATAGATCCGGGTTTAGAAAAATGTTTACACCATCATATTCCTGATATCACTGTGCACAAATTGGTATATAATACACCTCACGACTATAGTTTTAAACTGAATTACTTATTTTAGTTTGAAGGAAGAAAAAATACGTGACCACTTCGTATGACAATCAAATGACGTTATGATAATAATATATACATGTTCATACACACGCACACACATGCACACACACACATATACACATACATATACATACACATACAAACATACACATACATACATATACACACATACATGCATACACATACATACATTTATACATACATACACTAACATACAATATATTAAATTGGTATACATGGCAATATTAAGAATACATAAGGCAAATCAAATATACTTATAAGCTATAATATGAATATTATTATTGTAATGTAAATTATAAATATTAACATGCAATGTGTAACTTGTCTTCCGTGTCATGGTATGTAAGTGAAGCCAGCCATTTATATACTAATTTTTTCAGTTCTATTATTGATTTGCCTTTGATATTGCAGCACTTAGCAACTATGTTGTAGACTTGTGACCCAATGAAACTGCCAAATCTTTGAGCAAAACTTGTGCTAACGAGTGGAGTGGTTAGTCTGTATTCTCTGAAATTACCAAGCAACTCATACTCGCTTGAAGTTAAAATTGCTTTATGTACTGAAATCGTCGTTTTAAGAATAAATAGTTGACGTACGCTTAACAATCCAACTTCTCTATATAGGGTTGTAGTAGGGAATCTATAAGGCCTGCGCACAACATAACCTTTAGAACTGAACGTTGAGCTCTTTCTAGCTGGAGCATAAATGTTTTTGCAGCACTGCCCCAACATGTGATGCAGTAGACTATGAGGGATTGACACAAGGCGTAGTATACGGATGTCAGGGTGTCAATCATCACCACATGCCTAAGATTTCGCATGACACTAACAACCTTTCTTATGCGTGCCGAAAGGGATTCAATATGAGCTTTAAAATTAAGGTGCTCGTCAATGTGAACTCCAAGGTATTTTACAACCTTAGTACGAGTTATCGATTCACAGGAACAGAATCGGTTACTAGAATCACTGCCAATTTGATCATGAATTTTAATGTCTGTTACTGTGCAAGGGGCCGAGGCAGTAATCATATGAAAACATAAGTACATCGTCTTCTTTGTGTTTAGGGTTAAAAGGTTATGCTGTAGCCATCTACCAATTAAAGCCATGCCTTGCTCGGCCGAAGAAAGTACCATAGGCCAAGTACACCCATGAAAAATTAACGCAGTGTCATCTGCATAACATAGGACATTAACATTTTTGATTGGGACGTTGTGTATATCATTTATATAAAGGAGAAAAAGCGTGGGCCCGAGGATGCTACCCTGTGGTACTCCAAATTTAACAGATTGTAAGTTACTAATTGTCTGGTCTATTTTAACAAACTGCCTCCGGTCTGATAAGTAGCTTTTAAACCAGTCTAGGGCAATCCCGCGTATTCCCAAGCCCTCTAGTTTTCTCAAAAGTATACGAACGGAGACAGTATCAAAGGCCTTTGCCAGATCTAAAAATACTCCAACACAACGTTGCTTACTATCCAAGTTTGATGAAACTGTGGTTGTTAACAACGAAACTGCATCTTCTGTGCTTTTCCCCTTACGAAAGCCAAATTGCTTTGCAGAAATCAGATTATGAGATTCTAAGAAGCCAACGAGGCGTTTATTAACAATCTTTTTAAGCACTTTAGAAAAAGTGTTCAACAGAGAGATTGGCCTATAATTATCCATAGAAGCTTTTGATCCATTTTTATGAATTGGGGAAACCGAAGCAATTTTCCAATCTTGAGGGAATATTCCATTAAAATATATGTCAGTGGTGTAACTATTTTGTTCTTAATATGTTTTATAAGTTTGTTACTTAATCCTTACCCCTGGAGCTTTGTCATTTTGTAAACCTAATATTAATTTCTCAATTTCTTCACAATCTGTGGAATACATAAAAAAAGAATTTGCTGAAGTATTGCTTATTTTAATATTTTTCGCTAGATCAATTTCACTTTTGTTAATTTTGAGTAGTATTTGATCCGCTAACTTTTGACCAACTGAAGAGAAGTGACTATTAGTTGTATCAATTGATTGTTGCTTGTTATGACAGTCTGGTAACGTAAGTAATTCAAAGGGAGGTTTATTATGATTAGTTAGAGCGCAAATGTTCTTAATAGTTCGCCACAGTTTTCTTGGATTTTTCTTGTTGGCATTGAGTACATTCTCTTCATAGTTTGTTTTTAACTTTCGCGATAAACTTATGAAAAAATTATGATATCGAGTGTAGGTTAATTTTAGCACTTTATTATGTGGATCATTTCTAGCGTTTGTATGTAGGCGATCACGTTGTCGCATAAATCGCATTAGACCAGGAGTTTTAAAGTAGTTAGATTTATTACTTTTAATTTTTGTTGTATTCTTATTTCCAGTTATTTTGTTATTGTATAATTTTCTATAAAAATCATTTGTCTATATTTTCCATCATGTCTCATTATCTTAAACAATTAAAAATTAACAAACTCAAGATTCAAGAATCTAGAGCTCTTACAAGTAGAGCTCTGGTCCCTTGTACTGAATTCCTTGAAGTAATGAAGTCCCAGACAGAAAATGAAGAGTATAAAACTTGGCTGAATTCAACAATAATCACATCAGTTGCTCAAGCCTCATGGGGTACTCCATCAGCAGAGCACTTAGCTTTTGTACGATTAATGCTCGCATTATGGTTCTCAGGGTCCTCTCAGAATCCTTCAGTTTGCTTTATTAAGGAATACTTCTATGACATATTTAACAATCCTAGATCTCAATCACAGAGTGAAATTGTCGATGCTATCATCACGGGGATTAAATCTGATCCTCAGTTGGACTATGTTGAGTTGAATGATGAATTGAAATCACTTCATCCTGATTTTCTGACAGTCACGTCAATTACTGCCTATAGGGAGGTATTCAAGAGGGTTATTGGTCCAGAACTAATTCCAAAAGTGATTTCCGCTTTGTATCCTCAAAATACATCTCACCTCAAATCTACACTTGAATACTTATCTGGAGTATTCCTTCTTAGCTTCATAAAAACTGGAAGTGTTACTAGTTCACATCTTACAAAACGAGTCACTGGAATATCTACAATAGAGAAACTTACACTTCCTGAGTACGGAACTGGGGATTGTCAGCAGTTATATGAGATAATAAAGCATCAAATGGATAAGGGTGTGGTTTCTCCAGGAGAAATAATATCATATTTTACACTTTTGCTTGAAAACTCAACTAACATGAAGATAAAACCTTTAGTCAATCAAGCTGCCTACAGAAATCTCACTGCTTTATATATCATTAGCAAAAGCTTTTCTGAATTCCCTGATTTTCCCTGGGGCCCTCTATTAAAAGTCATGCCGTCATTGAGAATAGAGGCACAGCGTGTATTTGACATCTTGCAAGCTATAGGAGATGATAATCTAATCGGATATCAAATCTCTGGAGCTGCAACGACTTTTGCTAACCTTGCGGGATTATGTCTTCAACTACAGATAGTTGTCAAAAATCAACACACCTTAATTGAATATAAGGGTGTAGGAAGTCTCCAAAGCATTGGGAAAATTCAATTGGATAAATTTAGGAAGTGGGCCACTGAATACAGCTTGGCCACAGAGGGAACCACTGTCAACATTGCAGAAATGATGAAGAATGATGACATTACCCGAAGATTCTTTGAGTTGCCAGTGGTTGGAGACACACTGAATAAGTTCTTGAGTGAGAAAATTGAGGAGTTGGATGATGATGACACATCTGATGACTTGAAAAAATTCTTCGGAGGAGGAGGACCAGGTAATAACGGAGATGATAATCCACCACCAGCTCCACGGGGTCCAATGAAAAGACCAAGAGATGAAGGATCTCCTGATTATGAACATCCTTCAACCAAACAAAGAATCCTTCCTAGTGCTCCACCTTCATATCCAGGAACTTCTAAAATCTATCCTCAATTGGAAGATTCTGATGAAGACATGGGTGACTTATTAGGAGGGTCTCCAGTCCCTTTGAGTCCAAAAGGGGCTGTGATGGACCTCCCTTCTACTAGCAAGACCCCAGAAGGACAACATGACCCAGAAGTACCATCTCTGATGATGATCACCCAAATCTTGTCAACAAAACTTGAGAATTTATTACCTGATGATACATTCCAAAGAATTGAAAATGGAGCATCTAAGAAGCAGATGATTTCAGTAAGATCTATTTCAGCTGTCAAGACATTGTCTGTGCCTATAGATAGAAATATGAAGCCATTCCAATGCATCACATCAGATTTAGACACAACAGGGATTGTGCTGTTGACCATTGGAATAATATCTTCTAAAAAGATCTTTAAATTACCATATGCATTACTTGTGTCAGGATCAAAGGGGGCATATTATTATAAGAATCAATTGAAGGAAGTGATATCTCCTGAACAGTTAGATGGACTTACTCATTTCTTGGGATTGTATATGTTTATTATATCCACAACAAAATAAAAGACAAGTAAAATTGTATTAACCTATAAGATTTTATCAATGTGCCTTATTGTAGTAAGTAAGTATTGCGTGCTAGTGAGTAAGTTTGATTGTATTAAGGTTCTCTGATAAATTAATAAAGTTATCCAAGGTTTCAAATTATATTTGCTTCTACCTAGTTTGATTTCTTTAGAATGTTTCCTAACAATATTCGATAAGATCCTGGTGAAAGCCTCATTTGCTTTGTTTACGTCTATAACACTGTAAACCGTTCTTTTTTAATAGCGTCAAAATCTCGTTTTATTATAAAGCGATTCGGGCGAACAGGTTTAGGCTTAGAAAGACTCAAGCCTGCCATTATTAGACCAATGATCAGTTATGTTAGTCTGGCAAACAATCCCGACTACTGACCGGTAGCTACCCATATTTTTGATGAAAATGTGATCAAGGCATGATGATTTCCTAGTTGGTTGTGTAATAGCTGGCAAAAAACCGTGCTCAGCCATGAAGCATTGATATTCTATGCTTTGCGAACTTCCTAGGTTATCTAATATGTTCACATTTATATCACCGGCAATCACAAAGGGAAGAACACTAGCATTAGTAATGTACTCTTCTAAAGAAGACAGGAAGTTATCCAAGTGCCTAAATGATGGCGAACGATATATGCCCAGAATATGTACACAGTTCGGAATACAGATTGAAAGACAATCAGCTTCATTTATGAGAGGTTCAGAGAGGACTCCGCTATTTTGATTGAAATGCTTGTTTGTTTGGTAAGAGTTATATCCAAGTAATTGAGGAATTATTAACGATTCATATAACCAGCACTCCGTTAAGATAATGATATCGATTGACACATCCAAACGAGCAAGTGCTACCTCTAGACTATTAAAGTTTTTTTGGATACTCGTAATATTCATTGAAAAAACTCTAAAATTATGTTCCGGTGTGAATATTACCTTACACTTTTCCAAATCACAAATTAATTCACAGTTAATTTTAATGGAGTCTAAATCAGAACTAAAATCGTCAGTAAACATCATTTTAAAATTAAAATTATTTTTTGAATGATTTTTTATAGCATTTATTATGCTAACTGTTAAGTTCGAAAAACATTGGAAAAAATGAATGAATGAATTTTTTTTTTTATTATTTTGTCCAGAAACCAGATATCGCTCTGATTTGGTACTTAGGCTTAGGTCTTTTTGTGATGGTATTGGCACGGCTCCCCTTCCCTCTCGCTGTCTGACGTAAATAGCGCCATTGGTGCACCAGCAGAAAGCGTATCCATGCTGCTTCGCGCGGGATCTGGTGTCACGAAATAAGACTCTGTTATCTTTCGTGAGCCTCTCGTTGAAATATACCTTTCTAGGAACGCCGGCCACCCCCAAGTCGACACTATTTTGTAACCGCTGAACGTGTCAGACGGACTACTCACCGGCTGACCCAGCAGAGAGATGCACGAGCTCTATGAAATCCCAGGGCGCCTTTTCGTCAGAGGAGAGAAGTATGCGTGCGTGTGGGAGTACTAGGGAGACTTCAGAGAAAACCACTATTACCTCTGTTGTACATACATATATTAGCGATAGATAAGATTATACATAAGAAGATTACAGACAATAGAATTACAGAGAGATATACAAAGATGAGTATGTCTTCACCAGCTGCACCACGGTGACCTGCTTGCAGTAGGTAGCCAGAGTATTACGGCTAGTAGGTGTAGTATACGTCGGTCAACCCACCGTTGATACAGTTATTTCTTGCAGATTGAAGTTATATATATATATATATATATATAGGAAAGTTACATTTAAGAAAGAAAAGGAATACGTGACCCCGGTTATCGGCCTGCTCGGCGTCTGCGCACGTCTCTTGCCGCAGTCTCGACCAGCCAAGATGCTTCATGTCGAGGTTACAGGCTTGCGCCGACAGCGGTTGGGAACTCGACCACAGAACACGCTGAGATGGATTTTGAGGACCAAGGTGTCCTCTAATCCCGAACTAGAAACCCTAAGAACGAAATAACACTAAGAATCGTCTAGATTGCAGAAGGATGTTGATAAATACAAGTAAAATCACTTACCAAAAAATGGGCAACACGAATTTAACTAAGTACAAAGTATTTTCCAAGCCGACAACAATACAAACGTTCCAGTCACAATGCAGAAAGTAAAAAGATCTTCTATGTAGCCGCGTCCTCGGTTTTATACCCCTATAGCTGGAAGCTTCTCGAAAAACACTTTTTGAATTGAATTAGTACAAACGATGATCAAAAACACCACATCACTGTCGAATACCCGAACAACTTTAATACCACCCTGCTGAGTAGGAGTCAAAACAAAATACAGTAACTTCATAAACTGGTTGGACTATACCCACATTTTTTTTCTTTGAATACTCCGGTTTTGAGCATGCGGAATTTGAACCTGTTTAATTTAACTGAGGAAATAAGATAGCCTATAATTTAACAAAAAAAAAAAACGAACGCCATCTTGTGCTAGCTAGCACAAAAGTTCTTACATCGACTAACTGATGTGAGTCCCACTGAGATCGCCACAGGTGGCGCTAGTAGTAATCAAATTACAGTAGATAAAATTGATTGTTACACCACCCCTTCCCTCACAGTATTCCCTGCATAGTATGCGCAGGGAATATCAGCGACAGGATCCCAACTGAGTGGTATCAAATAAATTCCAAAACTCGCGATGACCACGCTAGTTGTGAAGATCACGAACTCCAAACAAACAACCACCAACCTAACAGCTAACTAAAGAAACCAAACAAAATCACATTACCAAGCCAAGCACCCTAGAAGTGTCACCCTATTAACTGCCCGGATCACTGTATGCCCTTCATATAGGTTAGTGAGTAGGCTTAAGGTAGAACGAGACCGAACGAAGCAAAGTGGCACTCCCACGATCAGCCGAGTGACACAGAGACGGTACCGACAGAGGAAGGAGAGGAATCAGAAGGCTGTTCCTTCTCACTGTACTTCAAAATATCCTTAATGTGATAAACTCCCAGATCCTTACCATCCATATCCGACAGTTCATATACTAAAGGCGAGCGTTTGGCGGTTACAATGCATTTCATAAATTTAGGCGCCAGCTTCGCAGTAAAGTTCTTGGCCTTGTTAGATAAATAGAGGGTTCTTTTGTACACAATCTGTCCCACTCTCAGTTCCACATGCCTTTTTCTGAGGTTGTAGTATTTTTCGTTGCGCCGGTGAGCAACATCTAAGTGTTTTCTCACCTGGTCGTAGATACGATGTAATTCCTTCAACCTCTCGCCAAAGGACACTGGACTATCAATGGAGACAGAGTTAGGATGGCAAGGAATCTCTTCCTGCCTATAAAGAACACCATCCCCAATGAATTCCCTACCGTGAACAAGAAAATACGGACTGAAATGAGTGGCTTCGCTCACAGCAGTGGTTAGAGCACACTGGAGTTCTACGAGATTCTCGTCCCATTTCTTGTGGTGCGACTTCACGTAGCAAGAAATTCCCTGAACCACGTTGCGAATAGCTCGTTCTGCCTGGTTGGTCTGCACGTGGTATCTGGGGTTATAATAAATGTTAGGCACATTGTACTTAAGTAGTAAGTCCTTAAATTGTTTACTCACAAATTGTGGGCCATTATCCATGTAAATGGTTTTACATACCCCGTGGACTAGGAAAACATTCTTTTCTATGAATCTCGCGACTGCAACGTCTGTAGCTATCCGTATAGGACTCAACATGACATATTTGCTAAAGTAGTCCGAGACCACAATCAAGTGAACATTTCCCTTGCTGGAAGTAGGAAATGGACCCAGTAGGTCAACAGAGATGGCCTCAAACGGTCTAGACACCCGCTTTGGATTACCCATGAGGCCAGGACGAGATGTGTTCACAGGTTTGTACTGCTTACATGTCTCGCATTTGCCTATATATTCCTTAACGCTCTCGTACATCTTAGGCCAATAATAGTTGAGAGCGAGGCGTTTATGGGTTTTCCATACGCCACCATGGGCACTGAGTATGTCGTCATGGTACTTGGTGAGCAGGGGCAACCTGTCCTCCAACGGTACCACCAGCTTCTAATCAAAATCAGAGGTCAGAGAGTATTTATTTTTTGATAATCTGAAAAGACGGTTATCACGTATGTCAAAGTTGTTCTTCACACTGTTCAGAGTGTGGAGTGTCAGAGTGTCGATTGTGTCAATTTGAATTAGTGAAAGAGCATCAGGTACCACATGGTCCTTACCCTTTCTGTTCGTGTGACACATATTGTGTTTATTATGAACAAAATACAGTCTTCACAGGAGGAAAATATGTTGTTCCTCGAAACTGTGCAAGCAGAGCCTATTATTTGGGACCCCAATATCATTAATGTCATAAGGACGAACGTGCGCAGGCTTTCGGCACCTTAGAGCGAATGAGCTCCTCGCGAAGTTGAACGAGTGTGTGGTGTCGCACTTCGGACTGTAGGCAAAGTTGCTCGAGTACTGCGCCGAGGAACTTCGCGAGTAGTGTATACGAGGCATTACAGTACCTACATGTAAAAGTTCTTAGGTATAGTTTTATTGATCTTGTTAGCAACTGTCCGAGATGGGTGTATGTGTCTATTTAGCTTTTTCGTGACATCAATTTATTTTTTGTAGGTTCTCATTGCATTATCGTTCTACGCAACGGGCTCGTATCAACGCCCTATAGGCTGCTGTGAGGGACATTCTGTGGCACAGCAGACAGTATCGTCCGTAATTTCGGAAATAACAAAATGCCTGAACTCCGCTGAAATGCGCCTTAAATATATAAAGTTTCCGATCAATGGGGAAGAAAGGAACAAAAATAAAGTGCAGTATGTACCTATACATATTTATTTGTTATAATTTGATTACATGACACGCGCTCGCGTTGCTTTTTTTCTGTTCATAGCCCAAATTATGGATTTCTACTTCATCCAATGACAATGATGTAGAATAGTCACGCAGATATTTAATTCCTACACGGCTGAACCGATTTGGATGAACTTTTCAATTGGTTTCAAACTCACGTCTTTAAATTTCCGAAGGGGTAGGTGTATTAGCACCCACGTTCCGCCAATTATATTTTTTTTCAGTCCCACGTCCTAATAGGGAGCGAGGCTATTGCCGTCTAGCGGTCCCTGCATGTTTACTGTCAGGTGGAGAACAGCCCCATTCTTTAGTCACTTTTTACGACACCCACAGGCAGAGCTCGGGTAGTCCTATTCTACTCTAACGGGAACCAACACAGCTTCCTAGACGATTTCAAATAAAAAAGTATGTAGGTAGGTACCTATAATTATGTTGGACAATTTTTTACATAAGTTTATTGCAGATTTTACAAAAAAATTCGCATACCCGGGGCACTAGGCTGTATCGATTGCACCCAAATTGCAGTTATACGGCCAGCAATACACGAGGAGCGGTACTATTGCCGCAAGCATTACCATTCATTAAATGTACAATTGGTAAGTACCTAACACTACCTACTTGAAGAAAATTGAAAGTAAATATCCACGCAAAATATACCTTTACCTAATATTGTATTACTTAGATTTGTGATGCAGACATGCAAATAATAAGTGTAGATGCTAGTCATGGTGGTGCAAATCATGACTCTTTTATATGGTCTACTCATCCATTAAGATCTCATTTGGAGGACCTAAGTAATCATGAAGATACTTGGCTACTTGGTATGTTTGATATCTTTTTTAGCTTTGTTGTTAACCTTAAGTTGTACTTAGGAATTTAAATTATATTAGCAGTTTTAATAAAAAAAAAATATCACCACTAGGGGATTCCGGATACGCTTTAAGAAAGAGTATGATGACTCCCATACTGGATGCAGCAACTAACTCACCAGAAGCATACTACACCAACTTGCATGTGCATGCTCAAAATATCATAGAGCGCACTATCGGCGTTCTCAAGGCACGTTTTCGTTGTTTACTTGTGCACAGAGTATTACATTACTCACCAGAAGTAGCTGGCTCTATTGTAAATGCTTGTGTTATATTACACAACATTTGCAATAGGGCTAAATTACCTGTGCAACAATTAGACGACGAAGATGTGGTTAGAGAAGCCCAATTACAAATCAATTGGAACGAACAGCCACGCACTAACAATGCAGCATTACAGCAGGGATTTGCTACTAGGGCTGCATTGGTTCATATGTTATGGAGAAGGCGACAAAATTAAGAATTAAAAATTATTTTACCCAGGTAATATCAAAAGAATTATTTGTAAAAAATGTTGGCCCAAAGGGATGGCATTAGACCACGGGTAAAGCCAGGGCGGGTCAATTAGTAATATTTACAATAGGTACATATTAGAGTTCGGGGGCTGTAGGATAGGCGGCCCTGAAGAATCTGAAAAAATGAAAGTAATTTTTACCTTAATATGAAAAGAACACCAACAGGGTATTCTACTGACTAGTCAAATTTGTTAATTAATTAATTCGTTAATTCCATTTTTCATTTTATGTATTTCTCGGTAGGCCTATTTGTGTATATACGAACTGTCATCATGCGCCAAAGAGACGCTGCTGCGTCCTGCTTCAAAGGCCCATGGGGGACTGACGGCTGGACAGAATTGTCGAAAAATGTATGAAAAATTCTCATCGAAATTAATTTTAAATAATTTACGACAAGATGTTTAAAACAGTTGTTTAAATTGCACAAGATGTTGGTATAGAGAATTAAGAGCAGTCAAGGCCACGTAAGGTAAGGTAAGGTAAACTCAAGGTAAAGTAGCTCAGTAGTCAGAGCATTCCCCTCGTAAGGGACTGGTCGCGGGTTCGAGCCCCGCCTGATTCGTTTCACTTTTTCTATCTTAATCGAAAAACAACAAGTACATTCAATTAAAAAACAAATCTATACTTTTCTGCAATGTTTTGTATGTTACTTAATATCTCCACCATCCTCGCTGTCGCATCGGCAAGCCTTACCGCAGCCTCAGCGTGCATCTCAGAAGATCGAGATATTGCAAGCCGTGCCGCCTCCTGCGATATAGGTGGCTCGCGTCTTCGACGCTGGCGGCGTCGTCGCTGCGCAGAGCGCACTGTATTTGCAGTCGCAGGATTTGGCGGCTGCGGTGAGCGCACATACTCCTGGGCCGTACTCCTGGGAGAGTTTGTGATGGGGGTACTGGTTAGGTTTTCCCCAAAGTATAAGCCTGCTGGTATATTTTGTAAGATGGATTCGGATGCCGGCGAATCCTCTACACCCACGTCAATCTGGGGAGGCTAAAGGGAAATGTATTATTATTATTACAATTAACTAGCGTAATTATCTTCCTCAGTGTGTTGTAAGGAGCCATAAATCTAAGTTTAAAATTGAGTGTTTCCACATTCTACCCACAAAACTGTACCCACAAGCTAAAATAATAATAATTATTCCTTATTCTACCTCCTGCAAAATTTCATTCCACATTCTACCCTGACGTATTGTAGATAGGCAATTGTTTATGATTTTCATGAGTACGCACCGTCAGCAAACAAAGTAATACCAGTAAAATACTTACTTTCATATTTTAATCTTATATAACTGACTATTAATCTTACTGTGGTAATAGGTTACAATATATTAATAAAGGTGTGGAATTATATTCTACGACTCAATTTGAGTTGTAGAATATAATCCGTATCTAAAGCGCTATGTGAAGACTTCAGAGGTCTGAGAGTCTTTATACAGGGACACTAAGCCTGTGTTACGATTAATGGCACCCATATTACACCTCTGCCTACCCCTTCGGGACAGGATTGACAGTCGTGAGTATATACACTGGTTTGATGCTCTAAAGGTGTCAGGCAAGGATGTTGGCTTGCCAGATCAATCACTTATGTCCGTATGAGTCATTGGAATACTCGCCGTGATAGAGGCGGTAAAATACAGCAAGTATACAGGAAGTAATCCCAGGACTCCAAGGTACAGACTAGGTACATACCACTGTGATTTGTCGAGGGCGTCTAATAAGTGTTGTGCAGAGCCATCCTAGTGACAAGAACTGTATTTCAAGCAGGATGAAGCCATATCGAAAAAGAGAGCCCTATATCGGCCGGGATGTGAATAGTAATATAGCCATGTTTCCGGCTATGTCACCTCTGATTAAAGCACAATAAAAAAGCCGAGTCGGACTCGCGCACTGAGGGTTCCGTACAAAATTAGTTTCAGGGACGAATCATACATAGAAACACCCAGACCGATGTAAATATTTGCACTGAGCGGGGATCAGATCCGCGCCACCTGCGTAGCAGTCGTGTTCACTACCACCACGCCACAGAGGCAATATATTTTGATTGCGTTGACTTAGAACTTTGATTTTTGTACAGTTTCAAGACACTTTCCATCAGGTGGGCCGTGTGCTTTTCTGCCACCTAAGTGGTATAAAAAAAACATTACAGACCTGAGCACGTGGTATGGATTGTCTTTCACTTGACACCTCCACGTATTCCTGAGTAAATGGTCTGGACAGATAGACGGACAGACAGACAGACAGACAGACAAATGTACAACGAAGTGATCCTATAAGGGTTCCGTTTTTTCTTTTTGAGATACGCAACCCTTAAAAAGACGCTAACAGTTTCTTGATACTAATGTCGATTTAAGTGTTGATATTTATTATGATTTCGTACTTTTATGTAAAAAAATTAACGCCATGGCATCAAAACCTATGCAACCTGTTGAGTTAGAATCAAATATAATGCGGTTTATGAAGGTAGTTGTTCGTCCCTCAATAGAACTTAGCAGCGCGTCAGGAATAGGAGGATCTAGTCATAACTGGCTCCAAGTTTCCATCGAATCCTCGCTTCTTTTTATTTAAGTAGACAATTGATTCCTAAGCCACTTCTGTACTTGAGGGCATTCTCTATAAGCGTGACATTTCGCCCTAACCCATTTCGCTGACCCTTTTACAAGAGGGGCTTTGGTAAAAGTGAAGGTAGTGAATCGATTTCTATTTTAAAATAAAAAAAACAGTAGTCTTATTTCCTTAGGTAATTTTAATATAAACTCCCATATAAAAACAGAACTAAAACTTAAACCACAGCTCGTGGCAACCAAAGAACATGGCTGTACAATGCAATGTACCTACCACATCAAATGTACATCACTGTGGTAGTGCATTCTAAATTGTAATTATAATATAAAAAGCACTGCCACTATATAATAAAAACATAACACAATACTATTATATCCCAATATTCATTTTATATACATACACCATTATTAATATTATTATCCATTTACTAATATTAAAAATATAAGGGTAGATCCCCAGCCGGCCAGACCGTAAGGGATGGCCCTGGGTCAGCCGGGGTGCGAGGGATATGTCGATGACAACCTCACCTCCGGCCTAGCACCACGACCCACAGTCGGCGTGCGGTTTTAGTCGGTTCGAGTCCGACATAACCTCCCCTTCCGACTCCGGCAGGGGAGGTATCCGAAGGGATTTCCGCACATAAAAAGGGTGGATTAGACTTTGAGAAAGCTAGTACATACATACAGAATCTCTCTCATCTCTCTCTCATCAATCCTTTTATTCCAAAGAAAACAAATATATACATTTAAAAATATAAAAAATAGTGCTCCATCGTAATAGGATCGATTACAGGTACAGTCAGCATCAGAAAAATGTTGACGAGTAGAGTACTCAAAATAATCTTAAAACCAAAATTACAATATTATATTGATAATTAGAGTACTCAAAAAGTTGTAAGCATCCAGAGTAGTCAAACTATCTTAACAATCGGTCTTCCAGAAACATGTAAGTAATCAGAGTGTTCATTTTCATATACACAATCACGCTACTCAATGGTATCTAATCAAACAAAGTGTTCAAAATATCTGGACAATGTCATTTAATCGCATTTTGCATCCCTTTTTTACTTATGTAGCCATCCTTTACACATGGTGATGGGATAATGTGAGATAGATGTATAAGTTAGAAAAGGATAGAAAATGTGTCAAATTAATGACAATTTCTTTTGTATTTTTTATAGTTGCCAGTTGCTTAAGCCATAAACTATCCACTTGAATTGGTGAGAAAAGAGTATGAATACTTACGTAAAAAATAAAGGGTCCTGCAACGCAAGATACACCTATAGCCCGTCAAGAAAGTCGTGAAAATTGAGGGTGGCGCTGCTGCGCTTAATCTGGTATCCCTGCCATACTATAATTAAACAGACTTGATCGGTTGCTTTTTATGGTATGATTTCATTACGATAGTAGGATAGTAGGTGAATAAAAGTGAAAAAAAAACGGCAATTATTTCATTCACTTTATTTAGGCACTAATGGCGCAAACTTTAGAGATAAATCAAACTTCAAGCTAGAAAATTATATATACTTAATTACAGAATAGTCATAAGGTTGCAGGGCTTGCAGCAACATTTAGATATTATTTTTTGCAAATAAAACTTTAACAACTAATCGAAATCAACGAGTGCGGAGTGATTGAGTTTAGAAGTCATGGTTGTAAAATCACTCAGGTGGCAGACAAGCACACGGGATTTAGAAGCACAGATATTATGTTAAATTTGGTGCGCGTGATCCGAAGCCTCCATTCGATGCAACCTGTACAACGCTAACGGCAATGCTTCACTCTCTTACTCAGCACATGGGAGACGCTACCACTTATTGCAATTAACGGCCGCGGCGGGAGCAGCCCTATAGAGACCTGCGCGGAGACTCGCCACGGGTCCCTGTGACTAGCAGCGGATATAGAGGTTAGATGAGGACACCCAAGAGGGCCATCTTAAACCCGTATATAGCTCAAAGTTAACTGAGGTGTGAGGGAAATGCCGTTAACCTTACACCCCGATAAACGAGTATAAGGCCTCATATACAAGGACACGCCGTGTCGGACGTTATTAGGATATGCCTCGGGACACTATTTAAAATACAAGCTGCGAGATAAACGAATTGTTTGGCCTGGCGCGCGCAGATTGTTTTGTAATAATCTATCTTTGGTGACTTTGAGCTCGTCCACCACCGCTCTGGTCACAGAATCGCTTACTCAGTGGTACACTTTAACTTTATTAGACCCACGGTACCACCAGGAGTATGGCCATGGGTACCGTGGGTGTGAAATGTGTTTTCAGCATATTTTAAGTCCAAGAAACATGTCCCGAGCAATACCTTATCCAAAGCCTACCTGTCTGTCTCATGAACCGTGATAGCTGGACAGTCGATTTTTTTACAGACGTTGTAAAGTGTTAAACAATGAAAACAAAAGATGTAGGTACAGTACGTATTATAATATAATATAATTATAATCTTTTAGAACATTAACTTATTGGAGTGAGTATTTAACACCCACAATGCTGCTTGAAACTCCTGCGTAATTTATCCGCGATAGTTTCTGACTCACTGGATATATCATCACATACTGAAATGATATGTCTTGAAATGTGCTTTTGAAAAACTGAAACAAATAAAACGTACGGTACTGGATAAATACAGCTGTATATACCGTGTAATTTTTTAGTAGTCCAAAGGGCCTCAGTGGTTAATACAAAATGGATCAAGAATGTTCAAAAACGTCAAAGTGTCGTACTACGATTTCTTAAAATCGTAGGTTTAATGACTCCACCACGACAAATGTAAACAATGCTTTGAAAAATAAGATGTTCACTTAATACACATAATTTTTAATAGATTACACTTCCCATACCGTGTTTAACATTAAAATATATGTACGTACCGGCTTATTTAGCTGTTTGGCCATAAATATTTTCCAAATCAGAAACCAGCTTGCCGGTTTGAAAACCCGCCGTATATCATACTATATCACTGAAATACTTTGAATACGACATGTCTCTCACAACTAATACACACATTGCTATTCATTTTTACACTTTATATTGTTACTAGACGTAAATAAATTAAATGAACGCAAAAGATATACGAAACATATCCACAACAAAACAAGGAATGACAGCTGAAAACACAGTTTGACAGTTATTGAGTGTTGCAAATACAATGAAAAATATTAGTTCCTTCAACATTAATTTCACGACTTTCTTGACGCACTATATGTACTCAAAAAGCCACTTCTCGTATTCTCCTAGACTACATCGACATGATATAGACGCAAAATGTCTACTCTTAGAAAATAGGTACAGTTAGATACGAAACTATTGTACAAACATATTATAATAGAGTGTTTTTTTTATAATAGATTATAATTTATAATACAAGTTTTTTTTATACGTCATAAACCGCAATTTTCGCCTTCTTTCTCTTTTTCTTTCTCTCTGAAATAGTTATTAAAGTTAAACCTATTTTATTTTTACTTTTTACCCGAATAGAGACCTTAAGGCTGAAAAGATTTCGATGAAAGTAGTTACAAATAAAGGTATTTATGAGTGCATGAAATATAAATCGATACTACGCCGTGAATTTTGGCGCTATATCTAATGGATTTTGTTATTTTTTTTAATTAAATAAAGTATAACATACAAAAAAATACATAAAAAAGACCAATAAAAGCAGGCGGAGGTACTCATTTGTAATTCATAAATCCAATGATAATCAATGGGTTCCGCCTGCTATTATCAAACTTATTTCGGTCTTTTCAGGAGCATTCGTGTTTTTTATACACGACTTTAAATACGAAACCCTATTCCATACTATGATTTATATTAATACTAGCTGTGCCTGCGACTTAGTTCGCGTGGACTTATATCTACTTGAAACCTACACTTAAGTAATTTACACATCATACGAGTATTTATTTCTTACGTATTCATACTCTTTTCTCACCAATGCAAGGGGATAGTTTATGGCTTAAGCAACTGGCAACTATAAAAAATACAAAAGAAATTGTCATTAATTAGACAAATTTTCTATCCTGTTCTAACTTATACGCCTATCTCACATCATCCCATCATCATGTGTAAAGGATGGCTATATAAGTAAAAAAGGGATGCAAAATGCGATTAAATGACATTGTCCAGATATTTTGAACACTTTGTTTGACTAGATACCATTGAGTAGCGTGATTGTGTATATGAATATAAACACTCTGTTTACTTACATGTTTCTGGAAGACCGATTGTTAAGATAGTTTGACTACTCTGGATGCTTACAACTTTTTGAGTACTCTTATTCTCAATATAATATTGAAATTTTGGTTTTAAGATTATTTTGAGTACTCTACTCGTCAACATTTTTCTGATGCTGACTGTACCAAGCTACCGGTGGCTATCGCTCCAGGGAGAGGAACTTCCTCACAATCCGTGCCGTGTCAAGGAGTACCCTTCTGCATCAAGCCCTTGACGCAGCTGTCTAACGTAAGCCTCTTAAGATGTTGATCGACGCTCTTGGCAATGAGTCCGTGAACTAAAACGACTATCGGTACAATAACACCAGAGTCCACATCTCATATGTCGACAATTTATGAGCACAGCACAGCCCGCTTCTGCAAGACAAATATTGTGTTTATATTATAGAAGAGAATGATGTAGCTCAAAATACTATGAAAATATCTGAAATAAAATATTCTACCCGTATCTACGTTTATTAAAGTCCTAATCTTCTTTACAGCGTAGGAAAAATGAGTCCTTCACAAGATTCTAGTCATGAAGGATAGTGATATCAACTATTGACAGTGCATCCAACGTTACACCACTTGAAACTATCGTAGCGATAAAAATTGATTGATCAGAAACAGGACAAGACCTTTAATTTTTGCTAAGCCATATACAAAAAGGTAGAGCACTTTGTTCTGACATAAAAAATGCAATAGAGTAATCATGTTTCATTAATACTTACTTTCCCATTAGTACCGAAAAAAAAATGGTTGATGATGATATAACTCTTAACATTATGGACTGCATGCCACAGCAATCTGTCGACGTTGGCACTGGACGTTTTTTAAATTAAAAAGTAAACGGAGCTAGTTTCTCTAAGCAGTGCCCAATGCTTATTTTGCCACAAGATAGGTCATATAGTGTTGATGTTATTCGCCTTTCTTTTTCTAGGGCATCTTCATGCCTCGGTCGTGACTCTGAGGCATGATGGTTATTAAATCGGACTATTTGTAATTTGGCATCTTTATATAAAATTGATAGAAATTGAAGCATGTTAAGTGTCCTTTTCTTTGGTACAAACGGTTTAGCGTAGCGTGCCAACTCTCGACAGCATTGTTGGTCCTGTGTCTGCAGTTATGTGCAGACCATAATGTTGGAGGATACTTACCCCCAAACATATAGGTCTCTACAACATAATCATTAAAACTTTCTATGTTTTCCCTTGGGGACAGTCTTCCATTATGTATAAAAATGCATCATCTACCATCTCTATTGGTATTAATGGTAATGTAAGCATTAACGCAACATGCTTCCTCAAATGCTTTTTCTTCGTTAGAGCAAGTGCTTTACCTTTTTTATAAATTGCTTGACAAAAATGGAAATAACAAGCTCTGGTCCTTGTCTCAGGTAAAACAATTTTTATGGCTTCAATAGCTGCCGGTTCAAAGCCGGTAATTATTTCTTTAGGGTTCCAAGCTGGAATTTGGGATTTGATGATTCTGAAAAGCGTAACATAAGTGGTTTTTTTTTGTTGATAAGTAGGCAGTATAGAAGTGGTGTAACGCTGGTGGTGGTATCTGTACTACCCACATCACCATGAACCACATATAATTGCTTAAACGGTTGAATACAGCATTTAAACGTTCCGTCTAAAAAGAAAGTCGACAATTGAGCCATCCGAATCTTAGCTTCCGGGGTCGCAAATGCTATTATCCTATTGTTTTCATCATTGTAATCAAAACACAGAAAATTTTGGAAAGATTTTGGTATTTGTATGTCCTTTTTGTCACGAAAAACAAGGCGAGAAACATTTTGGGATTTATTTTGCGCGTTATAAAAAGAGGTTTTGACACTGGAAAATTTGGGTATACTTTCAATTAAATGTAGGCCTTTTTCTTCTAAAGTTAAAATCTTATTCTCATATACCTGCTGAATAGGCCGACCTTCTGACGAAGAACTAACTGTTTCTTTAATTTCATTCATCGCGTCTTTTATAAGAATTTTCGCAATATTTGCCTCGCAATTAGGGCTATGCTCACTTCTATGAATAATAGTATTATTTAAAATTTTAAGAGTGCCGTAGCATGACGGTGCTTTGGCGCATCGCCATGTAGTGGACAAGTCTTTGTTATGGCGTCTCTTATAGAACTCCCGGCCATCATGTACTAAAATTCCGTTTTTTCGTTGAGATGTTCTGAAATAAAAATCTGCACCACTGCTAACAATGCCAGTACTTGTAGGGATTTCCATTTTATTTTTTGCGAATTGAATAGGTTCTGGTAATGAATAGCTTTCGTGGAGAAAAATGAAAATATTAAGAAAGTCTCCTTCTTCTTTTATTGAATAACAAAAAGTGACATGACATCAACATTGCCTTATGAAAATCGAAATTCTTTTTAAAAATCGTGCCATGCGATTTTGGTTGACCTATACAGACTTCGCGACTCGTTCGGGAGCGGTTCATGTATTCTCGGCAAGGATCACACGAGCTAACATCGGGCCGCGAGCGTATATCCATAGGTACGAGGAGGCTTGCAATAGCAAAGTTCTAACGCGGTTTACTATAAGTTTGATATCTTTTTAGCGATTTTTTGAATGAACTTTAGAGCATTAAGTATGCTAACTATACAATGTATGTTGTATTATGTAACTATACAATTATGTATTCGATTTGTATAGTTACCATACCTAATGCTGTAAAATTCTTTCAAGTATTTGGGCAGAGTTATCAAAAATCAATGTTTAAAAATGATTGAAGCATCATTCATTGGTTCCGATAGTTCGTAATAACATCAGTGGATGACTCCACAGTCGCCTTAAAGACGGATAAAAATAGAAGGGAAATTTGAATCACATCGCGCGTGTCTCGGTCACTACGAGTGCAATATATTGTCCCAGTTCAACGTCACATTACTCGTGAACTTTTGATGAAAGTCTACAAGTATTATACATTTTTTTTTGATACGTAAATAATATTTTATATTTGCGTATAATAAAATAAAACTATCGAATACAATTCAAGATGACATACGTTTTTGAGATTTTCATTTTCAACAAGAGTTTAGTCATTACCGATGCTTGCCAATGTTGAGATATTTACTGAATTATAAGCTTTATACATTATTTTAAAATATAAATAAAAACAAGTTGCAGCATTTTTGCACTTTTCGAAATAATTTCAAAAATGTATGACGAGGTAAAAATTGGGTCTTTCTCCAACTTCGTATAAAATTATTTCCTATCTATTACGGTTAAATTGATAACAAAATAATTACAGTGGTAAGTGTCATTTATAGTTTATTATGTGGTTAATATAGTTTTTGACCTTAAATTATTCTGTAAATGGGGCTGTGTGAGTGTGTGTGAGTACAAACCAGTTTTGATGGAAGAAAACGATCTTATATCAGATGTCAACCTTTTGTCACGTGTTGGCTACATAGCCGTTAAATCTTTCATTGTATAAGAAACATATTTTTTTAACACGTGTCATAATGGTGTCATTCAAATGTCACCCTCTTATTGATCCTGAATCCTGCTCATTTATGCTACTACAAATGTATTTATCTGCTACGATCAGTGTTATTTTACAATAATATTATTTTTATATTTTATAGTCAGTTTAGCTTTTAAAGGATAACTTACTGCTGCAATAAATACACATATTAATTTAATTGAAAAATATGCTGTTTTATTTGAAAGACGTTGACAATCAATAGTGACATGATAAAATTTATGGTATCAAAAATGAGTTTGTAACATTCGTCCGCCTTTTAAAAGGTTTAACACCCCATCTCATCAATAAGGCGTCTTGGTGGCCTTATTGTACGCTTGCTTCGACGCGGCGCTGAAGGTGTCGTCAGCGGCACGTTCGCTGTGATTTGTGGTGAGCGCAAAAGAGAAGTTTCTGGGACTGCCATGTTCTGTGGTGAGGAAGAAGGGAAAACTTTTGGGCTAGCTTCTATTTCAGATCCTGAAACTTGACCACCAACAACGTCTAATACTGGAGTCGGAGCGGCTACTACACTTTGAAAGTTTCTTCCAGATAAACAGGCAGTTGTATCTTCGAGGCGGGGACGTATATGATCTGCGTGATACCTCCTTTCCACACCGACTGGGTCATTAACGAGATACGAATACCGGTGGGTACGTCGGGAAACTTTGGCAGGTTCCCATCGGGACTGATCTCTAGCCCGCACGTATACAGCATCACTCGGTCTATAATTCGGCGTACGCCTGTCAGAGTCAACATTTGCTTGTATTGTAAAGACCGGGCATTATCTAGTACACACGTCAACTGTCGTCCAAACATTAACTGCGCTGGTGTCTTTCCAGTGGTGCTGTGAGGCGTGATGCGATAGGCAAAAAGGAAATGTTCCAACCGTTTTTTAAGGCATCCTGTGCTAGAAGACATTCTGCTCTTAAAAGTTCGCACGACACGTTCTGCCAAACCATTTGTGCGCGGATGATAAGGTGACGATTTTATGTGACCAATTCCCTTGTCTTTGCAGTAACTCAAAAACTCCTGGGAAGTAAACTGTGGACCGTTGTCAGAGACTATAAACTGGGGTAAACCGAAGGTGGAAAATATCGTATCCAGTTCATCACAGAGTTTAGCAGTCTTAATTTTTGTCATCGGTTTGATTTCGATCCACTTGGAGTATGCGTCTGCCAGGATAAGCCAATCAAAATGCCAAATCAAGCCTGGGAGAGAATCCATGTTGACTTCGCAGGTCCCTTTGAAGGGTCAAAGGGACCTGCGAAGTCAACATGGATTCTCTCCCAGGCTTGATTTGGCATGGACCACGAGAAAATTGGTAATTCTGAAGTATTAGGCCGATTCTATTGGCATTTGTGACACTTTTTGACGTATGTGTCTATATCTTCCTCAATGGAAGGCCACCATACATAAAAACGTGCCAGAGCTCTCATTGCCGATACACCTGGATGTCCACGATGGATTATTCCACTTTGTTCGCCTGAGTGATATCACCTAGGTGAACAAAGTGGAATTGATTAGTCTACTTTGATCACCTCGGAAATAAATCACCTGGGTGATATCACCCAGGTGAACAAAGTGGAACTGATTACTCTACTTTGATCACCTCGGAAATAATTCACCTGGGCGATATCCCTCAAGTGAATAAAGTGGAATGGATTAGTCTAATAAGACACCTATTATGATATAGGTCCAACTTTTTTTTTTACATGTATCTAATAAATACTAATCGGTACCGTATAAAAACCCAATATTTATAGGATACTGTTTACCTATAGGAATGTTTATAGAACCGTTTTTTGGTTTTTTTTTTGTACGTTTCTCTCACCCACGCACACAAATTATTTTTGCTTTTGCACTTGAAATTTTTTATTATTTAAATTGTATTAGTTTTTACTGTTTTAATGAGATCTATCATATCATTAACTGGGGTAAACATTGGCAACATTAGCGATAAACATGTATGTCATTGAAGGTAGTTTTAAATATCGTTGAATATAGTTTTAAATGTAATTGTTTGATACCAAACATAGAGAATGAAATTAAAGTGTTTAACCTTCGTGATTTATCTTTGAATGATAACAAGAGTACAATCGACGATGCGTATCGCTATTAAATGCTTTACCTTTACTCCCAGAAGATTATATCTCTGAGGGCTGGGAGTATATATATTCAGAATACTGTCTTCATCCAACTATGAAACCTTGATTATTTTAAATCGCAGTGGATGTCTAAACTTGTGCTAAATATTTGGTGTGTGTGGGGCGAGTGGCATCGAATGACGAATGTTTTAGAAGGATGGCACCACAAATTAAATTACTCTATACGACTTCGGAAGAACAATGTTATACATTTGCTCGATGCATTACAAAAAGATGCATCTTTTTACGTTGTGCGTATGAACAATATAAATATAGATCATGGTGAGTGCTCACCATCATCAAATCGGAGTAATACAGCAAGAAATCGCGAGAATTTCGTAACAGGCTGTCAAATGTCGTTAGTCGACGATGGCCATAATGTTGTCCGTTGGCCATTTTCTCGAAAAACTCCGATAACTTTGTTATCTTTTTTTTATACAATTTTATAACAGATTGCTGTAGAATGACTTATTTTTCTGTTTTTGCTAATTAAACTATCAGATTTTTTCTCCCAAAAAATACATATTCATTATCCTATTAACGTATTTTACAGTACCGATTTACCCATAAGATTCCAGTTTTTAAGGTGAGTTATTTCCGAGGTGATAAAAGTAGACTAATCAAATCCACTTTGTTCACCTGAGTGATATCACCCAGGAGATTTATTTCCGAGGTGATAAAAGTAGACTAATCAATTTCACTTTGTTCACCTAGGTGATATCACCCAGGTGATTTATTTCCGAGGTGATCAATGTAGACTGATCAATTCCACTTTGTTCACCTAGGTGATATCACCCAGGTGAACAAAGTGGAATAATCCGTCCACGATGCAGGTATGTAAGTGTCGATTTCCTTAAAGAATCCGGAATCACGATACGTCCTTGCCACATGAGAATCTTGTTTTCGATTGAGAGCTCACAACGTTTGCGCACATACGGTTTAACATCATTAGCGTATTGCTGTTCGCGCCAACCTGTTTTTATAAGCTGTGATATAAGTTTCAGTGTGGGGTCTCTCAGTGTCTCATCGCGAATAGAATTTTCTGACAAATCCACATCACCAATTTTATCAGACTGCAAGCGAGCTACAATCCTATGAACGGCCAGTTCTGACTTGGACGGAAGCTCTTCTGGGTTAGGCATTCTTGAGAGAAAATCTGCGATTAAATTGTTGCAGCCTTTTGTATACTGGATATCATAATCATAGCTACCAATTATTAAAGCCCACCGTACCAAACGGTTATTAGCTATTTTCGGCAAATTTCGTTGAGGTCCCAAGATATGAATTAAAGGCTTATGATCTGTGACCAAAGTGAATTTAAGGCCACGAAGGTACTGATCAAATTTCCTGATTCCAAAGAATATTGCAAGTGCTTCGCGGTCTATAACAGAATATCTTGACTCTGCCAAACGCAATTTTCGCGAAGCAAAGGCAATCGGCTGATCTAAATTATTTCTCTTGTGATATAGAACCGCTCCTATGCCGTTCTCTGATGCATCACATGCTAAGTAAAGTGGCAGTTTACTATTGAAAGCCACCAGTGGCTTCGAACGCACGACCAGAGCCTTTGCTTGTTCGAAAACTTTAGATTCATTGTCAGTCCACCTCCATTTCAACCGGCCCCCAGTCAGGGCATGAAGATCGGCACAAATACCATGTAAATGCGGTATAAAACGTTCGTAAAAATTTATCAACCCGAGAAATGATCTCAGCTCCTTGGCGTTGGCAGGAGGGGAAGCCTTGGCAATAGCTTCTATCTTAGACTTGGTCGGCCGCACACCGTTTTTATCAATGGAGTGTCCGAGATACTCGACTTCCGGTTGTAAAAAGGAACATTTCTTCAAGTTTACTTTTAATCCTGCTTGATGTAGTCTTTCAAACACAGTGCGTAAAGTTTGTAGATGGTCTTTGTCATTCTTTCCGGTAACCGCGATATCATCAAAGTAAACGGCTACATTTGGTATGCCTTCTAGAAGCTTGTCTAGGTAGTGCTGAAATATTGATGGTGCCGTTGATATGCCAAAAGGCATACGGTTGTACATGTAATATCCTCTATGTGTTGATAACGTTAAGAAATGTTTAGACTCGGGTGCAATCTCAAATTGGAGGTACGCATCCTTTAAATCAATTTTTGAAAATTTTTCACCATCTGCAAGGTTTTGGCGTAATTCATCAAATAGAGGAACTGGATGTGCGTGAGTTATCAATACAGGATTGAGTGTGCTGCGGAAATCACCACAGATTCTGATCTGGCCGTTGCTTTTGACTACGTTGACTGTCGGTGTGGCCCACTGAATTGGAACAATGTTAGGATCGACTTTAGTTATTATACCCTCTTCAACTAAACGGTCTAGTTCAATCTCTATGTTTTTCTTCATAGAAAATTTAATTGATCTGGCGGGAATGTGTTTTGGTTGAGCATTAGATTTGACATGTATATTGACTTGATAATTTTTAACTTTGCCAAGTTTACCATCGAACAGCGTGGCATGGCTGTCTAGCACTTGTTTAAGAGTAATGGCTGTGCTCGTATGTTTAATGTCCTTAATGGAATAAACAGGTTTCGGGAACTCCATACCAAACATTTCGCTCCACTGTAGACCGAATAACATGGGATCAGCTCCCTGCATGACTACAACAGGTAGTAGTTTTTCTTCGCCTTGAATTCGAACTGTCACGTCTGTCAGACCTTTGGGTTTAAGTTTGATGTCTCCGTAGGCACGCAAACCTGGAGCCTTCACAAGAGGAGGTGCCCCAATGCGCTTCCAAAACTTAGTACTTGTTTAGTACTTATCTTAATTATAATTATGCAAATACTAGCTACTTAGTGTACGCACGCTCGATAGATGGTGTTGTACCGAAATGCTAAATCAGGTTATGGTTTCGTCGCACCGAAAAGTATAAATAGCTCATAGTATTTCAATAAAATTGTCTCAACTCAAGATTGTGTTTGATTCCTGCTTGCCTACGCAATATAGGTATTTCAGTACGAGTTCGTACATGGTCCTCCAGAGCCGGATGCATTGTTGGATTGACTCTACGACTACGTGAAGGACGCTAGTAAGTAACGCTACTCGCCGCTACGTCGCTAGTGATATATGAAGATTGCTGGTCGCTAGCTTCTGGTTTTGAACACAAGACGTCGCTGCAACGGTCAAGGAAAGGATACCGGAGCTGATGGCAAATTAGTCATCGTACAAGTTAGCCAACTAGTTGGATGGCTTATACCGGACATAGCAAAGGTAACCCAGCAGCGTGAGTGAGTGATGTGTTGTTACCCTTCGAAAACTGGACAAACTGTGAGTACTCTGTATTAATTGGAAAAGAGATTAGGACTTAGAATAATTTGCGTAGAATTGGGACTTAGAATAATTACAAGAAAAACGACCAGACGGGGAACCTATGCCCAATTTTAGAGCGATCTTTTTCTAACCAAACACTTAAAAAATTCTGACTACAACCACACTTGTGAAATTCTGCCGTCCTGAACTATTGCAAAAAAAAAAACAAAAATGGAAAAAGATATTAGAGTCTCAGAGCAACTCAAAAAACAGATAGAAAAAGGTTTAACGAATTTTAAAAAGTCCCCAAAAGATAGAATATCTGAAAATTACATAGAGGCGCGGCTGAATACTTTAGAAACGCATTTTGAAAGTTTTACATCGAAGCATGAGAGTATTATCGCTGAAAATGGAACTGAAGAACTTGCTAAGTATTTTGAAGAAGAAGATGTATATGAAACCGTCTACGAGACTTATCTCACTTATAAGGTTATGCTTAAAGATTCTTTGTCCACTTTTTCCAAATTGAAGTCTATTCTTGTTCCGTCTGCAAAGGCAGCTAGCTCTGTTGCACCTGATAATATAGTAAAATTGCCTCGAATTGTTTTGCCAACTTTTAGTGGTGATTACGCGCAGTGGTCAACATTTAGAGATTTGTTCGTATCGCTAGTCCACAAGAATACAAGGTTAGACGACGTTCAACGTCTGCATTATCTAAAAACTCAATTGTCCGGTGAAGCAGAGCAGCTTATAAGGCATGTACCTATCACAGAAAACAATTACATGAAATGTTGGCAAATGTTAGAGCTTAGATATAATAATAAAAAGTTTATGTCAAACAATATTTTAAAACGCCTATTTAGTCAGCGTAGTGCGACTGTAGAGTCATCAAGTGCTTTGAAAGGTCTTAGAGATGTAACGACGGATTGTTTACACGAGCTCGCTAATTTAGGTATTGATGTTAGCACATGGGATGTAATTATTATTTATATCATAAGTTTGAAGTTGGACGGGGAAACTCGGAAGCAGTGGGAACTGCATGTTAGTCAAGCATCCGGGGATTTACCGTCTTTTCATCAATTTTGTACCTTTTTGGAGACACGATTTCACGCTCTAGAAAGCATAGAGCCTAAGTCTAAAAATGTAAATACTAACGCGTCTACAAAGGTTATGCATAGCGTTGCCAAGTTTTCATGCCCTCATTGCTCAGATAGCCATAAGTTGTTCCAATGCAAAAAGTTCTCTAAAGAAGACATTGATAAGCGTCGTGATATTGTCCAGTCTTTAGGAGTTTGTTTTAATTGTTTAGGTGTTAACCATCATTCAAATGAATGTCGAGTGCCAACAAAATGCCGTATTTGTAACCGTAAGCATCACACTTTATTGCATACCAAATCGCCTAGCGCAAGCATAACTGCTGCTGCCTCAGCAGAGCCTAGAAAGGCTCATGATCACAATCTAGGACCACCACAGCAAGAGACCATAATTGCAACCCATTTTATGAATGCTCATAAACAAGTCCTGCTAGCCACAGCGCTGGTCAGGGCTAGGTCAAGGTATGGGTCATATCAAATCCTTCGCGCCTTGTTAGATCAAGGTTCGCAGGCGTCGTTTATAACGGAGTCAGCCGCGCAGTTACTTCGTTTGAAGAGAATAGGTACAAGAACTACAATTGCAGGTATAGGTGGTGATCGCAATGACACTGTCTCTAGACATGTGGTTAAAGTTAAAATACAGTCATTGCATGATCCATCCTTTGCCATAGAAGTAACCGCGCATGTTTTGAGTTCGCTGACTTCTGTAATGCCGGATACCAATTTTGATATCCAGGATTGGCGCGAATTAGATGAAATTAAACTCGCTGATCCGAAGTTCAATTCCCCTAACAAGATTGATATCTTGTTAGGAGCTGAAATTTATGCTCACATTTTAAAGGAAGGGTTGATTAAGAGCCCTTCAGGCTCACCAGTTGCTCAAGACACTCTTCTAGGGTGGATTGTGTCTGGACAGGTAAGCAAAGAAACAAGTTCAAAAAACCAGCATAACTTGATCGTTTCTATGCATGCTAAAGTAAGCGACAATGATATGCTCAAGGGATTGTGGGAACTTGATTCCGAGCCTTCCAACACTAGGAAGATTTTCACACCTGAAGAACAGGCCTGTGAAGATTTTTTTAACGCAACAACGCGGCGCGACGAAAGTGGTCGCTACGTGGTGAGATTGCCCTTTAAATGTGAAGACGCACCATGTAAACAAGGCATTTCTAAAGCAATTGCAATAAAGCGTGCACATGGTTTAGAAAGGAAACTATCAAGGGATGTTCAATTAAAACAACAGTACACAGATGTGATTAAGGAATATTTATTACTTGGTCATATGGAAAGAATTACAGACGTGATACAAAAGAATCGAGAAGACGCTGTGTACCTGCCACACCATGCAGTGGTTCGCCAAGATAGGTTGACTACAAAAGTTAGAGTGGTGTTTGATGCGTCGTGCAAGGGAATAAACGGTGTTTCCTTAAACGACACTCTAATGGTGGGACCCACTCTCCAGTCTGACTTACGTCACATTGTGTTGAGATGGCGCAAACACCCTATTTGTCTTGCGGCAGATATTGTAAAAATGTATCGCCAAATAAAAGTAGCAGAGCAAGATCAAGATTTTCAGAGGATTGTCTGGAGAGATGATCCCACCCAGGAGTTTCAGGACTTCCGGCTATTGACGGTCACGTTCGGTACTTCAAGTGCACCTTACCTTGCAATCAAATCATTGCAACAGGTCGCTATTGATGAAGGCAAGTCGTACCCATTGGCCGCTCCTAGAGTACTGTCGGATTTCTATGTGGATGACCTGATGACGGGCTGCCAATCTGAAACAGAAGCTATAAAATTATACAATGAAATTAATGAATTGCTACAAAAGGGTGGTTTTAGACTACAGAAATGGACAAGTAATAGGATTCGGCTGTTACAGGAATTCAGAGAGGAATCGGGTAAGGATTTAGAAATAAAATTAGATAAGGCAACTAAGGTCTTAGGACTTACCTGGAATCAAATTACTGATGAATTTGAATATTCCGTGAGAGCGTTATCTGCGTCTGATCCTGTTACCAAACGAACTGTCATTTCTGACATTGCACGTCTCTATGATCCACTAGGTTGGATAGCGCCCTGTATCATCACTGCCAAGGTACTCATTCAAAAGCTATGGATTGCGGGTATTGGGTGGGATGATGAGCTACCACCAAACCTACTACAGGAATGGTTATCGTATAAAGCGGAGCTTAATCAGCTCAACGAATTTCATATCCCAAGATGGATTAACACAATGGACCATAATATCGTGGTTGAATTGGTTTGGTGATGCGTCAAATCTGGCTTATGCGGCAGTTGTGTACTGTCGGGTAATAGATTCCGCAGGCCGTGTTCATTCGCATCACTTAACTGCAAGAACTAAGGTGGCGCCAATAAAGCAAATATCCATCCCTCGTTTGGAGCTCTGCGCTGCTGTTTTAACTGCTAAACTGCTAACTGAAGTGGCTGAAGTGATGAATATTCAAAAATCCAAGCTGCACGCGTGGACTGATTCGTCAGTTGTATTGGCTTGGTTGAGTGATCACCCAAGTCGATGGAAAACGTTTGTCCCCAATCGCACTTCAGAAATTTTAGGTCTCATTGACAATACTCAGTGGGCGCATGTGAAGTCCACCGAAAATCCTGCAGACATTGTCTCGCGAGGTGCATCTCCAACTGCGCTTCGAGAGAATGAACTTTGGCGACAGGGTCCTTGTTGGCTCAAGAATGATCTGATAGATTACCCAAGACCTGCGTCTATCTCCACTAATGAGGAGAAGAAACAAGTTAAAGTTCATTTAGCTAGGCCGAGCTCTGAATTAGATGACTCATTTTGGTCTCGGTTCTCATCATTGCGAAACCTAATGAGAGTTGTGGCTTATTGCAGAAGGTTTTTGATGATGGCAAAATGGCGTAAGAATGGTACGAAGGTGATATCCTACTTGTCAGTTGAGGAGCTTCGTAAGGCGTTGCTGATTTGCAGACTGTGTGCTCAGCAACATGCTTTTAACAAAGAAATAAGCGCGATAAAAGGCAAACAAGTTCTCAATAACAAAAGTTCCATATTTAGGTTGAACCCCTTTCTCGATGAAAATGAGATATTGCGTGTTGGGGGTAGAATTCGGCACTCTCAACTATCTGATAACGCAAAGCATCCAGTGATAATTCCACACGACTCGGCTTTGGCAAAGTTGATTGTAGCAGATGCTCATGAAAGGACGTTTCATGGAGGGCAACAACTAGTTCTTCATTTTATTCGCACCAGGTATTGGATCAACCGAGTAAAAGGTATGATTCGGGAGCATATACACAAATGCGTTCGTTGCATACGATATGCGGCTTCAACCAGACAGCAAATGATGGGTGACCTGCCAGCGTGCAGACTGACACCTGGTAAAGCCTTTATAAGTTCAGGTGTTGATTTTGCGGGTCCCATAAACATGCGTGTATCTAAGGGACGTGGGCAGCGATCTTACAAAGGCTATATCTGCCTATTTGTATGCATGGCTACGCGCGCTGTGCATATCGAGGCCGTTTCAGATTTAACGACTGAGGGTTTCTTAGCAGCGTTTAGGCGTTTCAGTACGAGTTCGTACAGTACTGATAATAGAATAAACTGAACCGGGATCCCAGTCTAAGGTACATCGGATGCCATCGATAGTGACGTCTATTTTCTTGCTCTCCTTGCTTTTCCTATTGTTAATTTGACAAACAGTGTCTGAGTCATCATCGCTATCTTCTGAGTATGACGTTTGTGAAAAATTATTACTAGATCCGTCATGTTTAAGCTTGTGTAATTTGTTTTTCCCTGTAAATCTCTTTGATTTACGTTCGTTCTGGTTAGGCAGGCAAGCGCTGCCCGATTTGATACAACAGTCCTCGAAATGTCCTGGGGTGTTGCACTCTTTACAAATGTGAATTTTTGGTGCACATTGAGTCATAGGATGATTTTCAGTTTCACCGCACCTGAGGCATTGATTGAACTGAAACTTTCGCGGTGGTGTGTTCAATCGCGTATTTCTTTTAATCTTGTTGACTTTTACAGGTGTGTCAGTGTCGCTTTCTGCTCGCTCTCGCGATTGTGCAACAGCGAAAATTTGAGCAAAAGAAACCTCCTGAATTTTTCCGTCTTGAGACTCCAATAAGTCAGGCCATTTTTGTTTCAGATCAATCTGAAGTTGTTCGTGGTTGAGTCCGGTCGCGAAGTGGTCATGCAATTGACGTTCTAGGTGATCATTATTATAACCGCAATCTTTGCTGATTTCTTTCAGTCTGTTTGCGTAGTGTTCCATTGTTTCATTGTCAGTACGTACGCAGTTCCAGAAATCTGTTAAGGCTCTATATCTTGTGCGTTTAATTCGAAACAAATCGAGAAATTTATTTCGAATGTCAATGTACGTACTATTTTCGAAGTGTGGTGTCAGGGCCACTTTAATATCGTGAAATGTTTCTGGAGAAAGGCAGGTAAACAAAAGCTCTTTCTGTATGCTTCGTGCATCGTCTCCCCATAGTTTGCATTTACTCTCAAAATAGTCGATAAAATTTTCAACCGCAGTGTCATCAGGGTTGAATTTGTCGCTCTTAAATCCGTTGTAAATGTTGTTTCTGTTAGCGTTAGTGTGTGCAGTGCTGGGTGACTCCGTGCCGCTTGTTGTCGCTGGTGTGGAAGTCGTGGCGGTTGTGGCTTGCTGTTGCAAAAGTAACAATTGTAAAATGTCACTTAGCTGTAGCTGTAGCTTGCAATGCAAGGAATTGGTTGAATTGTTCACTGTTCATTTTTCTATTTTTAAATCCTCGTCGCCAATGCAATAAATACACATATTAATATAATTAAAAAATATGCTGTTTTATTTGAAAGACGTTGACAATCAATAGTGACATGATAAAATTTATGGTATCAAAAATGAGTTTGTAACAACTGCAATATACTACTCAAACACCTTGGAAATTAATACAAGATTGGCAGCGTTATAATCTCGTTATATCCAAAAACTGTAAGTATTGTTGTTGAATATTTTATATACTTATTATTATCTAAATAAAGGTATTACTTTGTAAAACATAACAAATAACTGGGTGTATGAATCACTTAGGTAGAGTATAGGCATGTTTTATTTATTTGGGGCCGCACTAACATCTTTGGGGCCTAAGTTAACATTTGCCGATTGATGGAAGTGACTCCAACGGCAAATTAAGAGGGAAAGTAATAGAGCTAACTTCATGCTTTTGGATAAGAAAAACAGCTAGCGTAATGAAAATGATGCCCAATTTACTCCAATATATAAATTCATGTAGGTAGGTGTAGCGGCACTGCATGCGTCAACATACCTACATAAGTATTACAGTGAGCGGGAGCCAGTAGTCGGTCCCAGTTCTTCATTTACCAGCATATACCTTACGCCTGTATTTATATCTTACGTAAATTGTGTAGTCAGACTTGTTTAGCTCCTATGGTCATAACATTGTAACAGTTTAAATAATCAGTGTGCTAAATATTGTGGAACAGTAATAAACGGTGCATTAAGTATAAGTACTCTTTATTTTCATTTACCGGAATATTGTACAAAAATCTGCGGTAGCCTAGTGGTATGGGTAAAGGACTGCTGAGACGAGGTCTCGGGTTCGATCCCAGGTTTACCATGGCACACACCAATGACTATACGATGCTTTTTGAAGTTATGTGTGTATTTATCGCAGGTTTATAAGTGCCCGGTTGATGGCAATAGGCTCGCCGCCTATTACATTGGGACCTAAACATAAACTGGCGAAATGTGGGTGCTAGCACCTCTGCCTACCCCTTCGGGGAATACAGGCGTGAGTTTATGTTATGTTATATGTTGTACAATGAACTCCACAGTAGGCATATAACTATAATATAGTATTAAAGTAGTATTTAACTCATTCGTTATATTATTTCACTCTGTTTTCAGATTACCGAAGAGGATGCAGATTTGCGAAACATTCTAGAGCCGCTGTGAAGGATGCTATATATAGACCAGAATGTAGCTGTAATCCGAAAAATGTTTGCCTGTTATATGGTTGTTCTACTGCAAATAGTCAATGATGCCCTATTCTAAGAGAAAATTCTACTGAAATTATACTGTCAATCAATAAAAATTCTTATAAATAGAGTAGTTCCACAATAAATCCGTTATTTTGAATTAGGGGATGAGCATCGTTAAAAATTATCTATTTATGTAACAAAATATAGTATAGTATAGTATAGTATATCTTTATTGTGCACACCAAGGATATAAACATGTGTTATTTAGTCGTACATCGTGGGTATTAACAATAGACGGCCTTATCACCTAGTGGCAATCTCTTACAGGCAACCTTTGGATGGAGAAGAGAGTTCGAGTCTATCTTTGGGCAGTATGGTGTACAAAGTCAGTTTTTGGTACACGAGTACTTATAATATACACTGACGGACTCATAAACTGCATCAAAGTAATAGACGACTTTGAAATAAATATTTTAACCAAGTATGCATACTTTCTATACAGATTTAAATTGAAACCTCTAGATTGGTTCGTGAACTTTAAAACAGCGTAGGGTCATATCTTTAAGTTTAAGTTTATGTACTGGAAAGGACCTTAAGACTTTTTTTGAAGAAAAAACAGAAATTTAAGAAAAATTGGTTTAATTAAAAAATTGGTTTTAACAATAGACACAAACTTTATGCAAGGGTTTATTTGTGTTTAATAAGGTGTATTACCCCCACGTGCCCTTATTACGGATTCTAATCGGTTCCGCATAGATTTTATAAGGGTTTTTAAAAGATCTTGCGGAATATTGTCCCATTCTTCTGAAAGTGCTGTTATTAGTGCTGGTAATCGATGGTATTAAGATCCGGGCTGCGTGCTGGCCAATTCATTGTACGTATCCCAACCTCTTCGCAATAATGTTGAACTTGTGCAGCTGCATGCGGCCGGGCATTATCCTGCATTAAAGTAAAATTTTCGCCTATGAATCCCATGTAAGGCACCACGTGATCTTCTAATATCTCTGTTATGTAGCGATGTGCTGTCAAACCCCCTCTATTACCGTTTTGACGGACCATGTCTATGAACACAAGTTCTGTTCGCCCGTTCATCGATATGCCACCCCAGACTATACATGAACCGCCTCCAAAAGGAACACGCTCCTCAATGCAACTTTGAGCAAATCGCTCCCCACGTCGACGATAGACTCTTCTGCGACCATCTGCACCATATAAACATGTCCTACACTCGTCCGTGAACAATACAGAGGCCCACTGCTCTTCTGTCCAATTCAGGTGATGACGCGCAAATCTTAAGCGAGCTTGTCTGTGAGCTGTAGACAACTTTGGACCATTTGCTGGTCTAAAAGGGGTGATATCCGCTTCCTTTAACCTTCTTCTTATTGTTCGTACACACACGTTTACTCCACGCACTTTATTAAGCTCGGTTTTGATGTTAACTGACGTGAGGAAACGATTTCGCAGGGAAGTTATAACAATAAATTGGTCATCACGACCTGTGGTTGCTCGTGTTCTGCCTGTACCACGTCTCCTCCTGTAAGAACCTGTCTCTACAAACCTTCTGTATATTCTAGAAACCGTAGACTGGTTTAAATTTAAATTTCTACCAATCGTTCGTTGATCCAAGCCCTCCCGCACCAATGCTACAATTTGTGCCGCTTGTTCAGACGAAGTATCCATATTATGGTTCAAAAACTCTCGATGTGATAAAAAACTAACCCAACAATTATGCTGGTAACAATAATTCAATTGACAAAACAAAAAAAATCAATGAGAATCAATTCAAAACTTTGCTATAAATAACACGCAAATCTGATACTGCAAGTAAATTTTCTTTTCCCGGCTATATTCATTTGTTTTACTCCAGTTCCATTTTTAATTATTTATTTTTTTTAAGATTAAGAGCCAGTCTTTCCATATTTATATAATTTAATCTAAAAAGTTTGCATACTTAACTTTGATGCAGTTTATGAGTCCGTCAGTGTATATATACATACCTGAATATACCTACATACAATTTACACAATACACCTATATATATACACACATACATATATACAAGATACTTAATATAAAATGACCTATCTTGTCGTTTACGGAGTGGGGAAAAAATTAAAAATAAACTAAATGTAGCCGATGTCCCGCAGTTTCGCAAAATTCCGTCAATGATCACTAGATCATTGACGGAATTTTTAAATGCTGTTATGGATTGGGCGCGTCTAATACTTACCGGTAGAGCATTCCACAGACGAACAGCTTGGACGGAAAAGGATTTGTCTGTGTACTTTGTGGAGTGCCCCGGCATTTTTAATTTCAAATTCTCTGCCGATCTCAGAGATCCAGGTCTCTGAGATCGGCAGTGTAGCGTCCAGGAACTCAAATCGTTGTTTAAGGTAAAAGGGGGTGGCAGGATTAAAAAGTATACTGTACAATAATGAGAGTATGTGAGCGTTCCGGCGAAGACGGATAGGTAACCACTTGAGCTTTTTTCGGTAATCAGAAACGTGATCGTATTTGCGTAGACCGAATATGAATCTTATGCAGAAGTTTTGGAGTCTCTCAAGCTTATTCAGTTGGTCTTCAGTGAGATCTAGATAACTGGCATCTGCATAATCGAGGATGGGAAAGAGAAGAGACTTTACTAGCGCAACTTTGGTGGCAATAGGTAGAAAATTACGTAGCCTACGCATAGAGCCTGCGGCCGCGAACATTTTACGACTTAGCTCTTGTAACTGAGGAGCCCAGGTTAAACAACTGTCCATATATATCCCTAGGTTTTTAACCTTGTCACTGTATGCAACACTTGTACCGTTACACGTAACCCGCGGGAGCGTTGACCACTCTATTCTTCCGACCATCCAAGGGCTGCCAACAAGGATGACCTGAGTCTTGCTCGGGTTCACCTTTAGACCGTACGATACGCTCCATTTGCAGATAGAGTTGAGGTCAGCGTTGACGGTGTCGATTGCGTTGTTCAGTTCGTTCAGTGAGCTTGCGAGTATATTTGGAGATCGTCTGCGTACAGGTGGTAGGAAGAAGTTAAATTTGTTGTGATTGTGTTTATGAAAACAGCGAAGAGTAAGGGAGATAAAACGCCTCCCTGTGGCACGCCGGCAGTTGTAGTACACCAGGACGAGAGAGTATCCTCGATATTAATACGCTGCCGGCGACCAAACAGGTAACTGTGAAACCAGTCAATCGCTGTTGGAGATATGTTAAGAGAGCGTAGTATGCCTAGTAGGATGTCGAAGTCCACGGTGTTAAACGCATTGCTGAAGTCCAATAGAGCAAGAACTGTCAGCTCACCGTTCTCCATACCAGCTCTGATGTCTTCTGTAACATGGACTAAAGTGGTAGTAGTACTGTGTCCGGCACGGAACCCGGACTGGAAGAAGTTTAATAGTGAGTTTTTAGAGAGGAAATGAGTGAGTTGAGTGTGAACTAGTCGCTCGAGAACTTTGGAGAGAAATGGTCAGATAGAGATCGGGTGATAGTCAGAGAAGGAGGAAGGGTTGTTCTTTTTGGCAATAGGAGTAATCTGAGCATCCTTCCAGGCCTCTGGAAAGACACCGCAGATTATCGAGTAATTTAGAACATGACTGATGATGGGAAGAATTTCATCGATAATGGGGAGAATCATGTTGCGATATACACAGTCGGTGCCTACCTATTTGAGCTGATTGACATTATACTCTTCTTAACATCACAAGCAGAAAATTGACTAAAGAAGAATGGAGGGCAGTCGGGAGTAGGTACAGTTGAAAGATGTTTGAGCGTGGTACATTTTATCATTCTACCAATATTTGACGAAGCAGAGAAGAAAGTATTAAGTGAATTTAAGTTTAGGTTTGCAGGAATAGATTTTTGACGAGATTTGCCTACTCCCAGTGACCTGAGAAATTTCCATACTTTCGCTGGATCTCCGTTTTGTATAGAGCTATGGATGTATTGGCGTTGTGCGTTCCTACACACCTTACTGCAGTGATTCCTGATTAGCACATACTTTGCCCAATTCATGGCTGTAGGACAATATTTATGTTTTGTCTTGGCTCTGGCCTTTTTGGTTATAAGTGCTTTGATATCTGCAGTTAACCAAGGTGCAGGAAAGTGTTTCACTCTAATCTTGCGGACAGGAGCGTGAACATCGTATAGGGAGGTTAAATTTGATGTGAGCAGTTTGACCTTCTCGTCAATACAGTCTGCATGAAGAAGTGAATCCCAGTCAATACCGTCGGCATCCCTACGCAATTTATCTAAGTTAATACCACCAAAGTTGCGCTGCAGCAGGATTTTGGATTTAGTTTTAGGTAGGCGAAGGCGATAGGATAGGTAAAGTACCTATATCATGGTAGGAGAACTCATCAGCTGTGCGCTGACCGTGCTTCACTACACAATCTAGAGAGGATACAATTATAAGATCAAGCAGAGTGGGAACACAGTCTGGTTTGTGATGGGTTGCCTTAGTTGGGAGTATGGATAGATTGTTAGATTGGATAATAGACTGGAAGATAGAGGATCGGGAGTCGTGTTTAAGAAGGCATGTGTTAAAGTCACCCATAATTATTGTGTGACTGTAAGTAGAAGTGAAGTTATGTAAAAGAAGTTCGAAGGAAGAGAAATAGTTTATGCTAGAAGAAGGACAGTAATAGACACCTAGAAGAATTTTCGTGTGGGAAAGTTCCACTTCCAGAAACAGATGCTCACCAGCATGCGGCGGCTGCGGTGAGGAACTAATGACTGCATAGGGAAGATGAGAACGCAAGTAAATGGCCACTCCACCTCCTGTGACTGGCGTACGGTCGTTTCTTATGAGGTTGAACCCAGGTAGGATATATGCAGTAGAAGGCAGACATGGTTTCAACCACGATTCTGACATAAGTACAGCATGTATATCTTTACAGTCGCAAGATGCCAGCATTTCAGGAAAGTGAGCCGGAAGACTCTGGGTGTTTATGTGTACGATATTAAAATTCTCAGGAACGGCAGAGAACTGACTTGAGAGAAAATCGCCAAGTGAAACGTCTTGATCGCAGATATCACTGTCCGCCAACAAATAATCATCATTGCTACAATTTAAAGACGACATAAAATAATATATATGATCATAAGCTACGTTAAATTAAATAGGTAATTATACTATTAGTTAAATAAATAATCGTTTACTATAGATATTATGTAGATTTACGGTGGCAAAAACAATACTATAATAAGACTTTTAAAGTAAAAACAAAAATCAAATTTAAATAAGTAATATGCTTTAAACTCCATCTGCCGGCTGCGAGTTCACAAAAACGAAAAATACCTACTTATGTAACAATATGGTAAGTTTGTAAACAAGTAAAGAACATCGATGCATAGTCCAAGCTCCCAATTAGTGAAAGAATCATTAATAAAAGAAACAAAAAAAAATGTAGAAAAAGTCAAACACTTGTATTAGAAAATTGTCTATGGCATTTGAGGTTGAGGTTAAAGTATGCTATGGAAAAAATAAATGTTGAAGTTAAAGCGAAGCCATAAACCATCCATAAACTAAGAACTAAGCTAAACTGAAATGTTTAAGTTGACAGGTTTCGTTAGTTGACAAATGACAGTGACAGACGTCACTTCCTCGTTTCTTGTTGTCATTTAAGTTTACTAAGTTTGCATTGAGTGAGATAGTGATAATAATAATTAAATAGTTAGATGTAGAATGAAGGTATGTGAGGTGAAATGTAATAAATATTGGCATCTACCTGAACTGTGCAGTGGTTAAGAAAGAATAAACTTCACTTTTTGGCGGTAGCTGTGCGTTTGGGTCTTGCGCTGGTCGTCCCCGAAGCTGGGACCGTAGACTTTGATGCCGATGGGATGTTGCTTATCTTACGGAGGTCCGTGAGAGTTACCACCCGATGCCGCGGGTTATCAGGGCCCAAGATATAGATGGTGCCATCCTTGGTCCAAGTCTTCGTGACACCAAACTTCTCACGGGCTGCCATGAACACGTCGTGCCTGGACTTGGTTAGAAACTCCGACATAGTGACCCCCGTGCCCTTAAGTTTGGTTTTGGCAAACCACAGTTTGTCCCGAATAGTTGTTTCCTGAAGCTTAAACAGTAGGGGCCTGGGCTTTTTTGTGGAAGTTGCCTGGCCCATCCTCTGGCAACGCTTTATATGGCTGGAGTTGAAATCCGGCATGCTGAGCTTCTGTCTCACAACTCTGACTACAGTATCCGTTGGGTTCTCCTCTTCTGCCTCGTCCACACCAGCAGCAGCAAAATCTTTCTGCGCCTCTGAGTCTCCACCCCATCCACAGTATGTGAAAGCACCTCCACCTGCTGCTGCAGCATTTTGAGTGCTTGTGTGACAAATACTCTGAATGCAGTAAATTCTGCAGCCAAACTGGACACACTTACATCCGCTGATGATTTATGCAGTTGAGCTTCGAACACCTCCATTCTCTTGTTGATGGATTCACTCATATCATTCAAAGTGCTTTGCATCTTCTCCATGGCACAATAACAAAAGTGAAGCGGTGGAAATGAGAGATAGTGTTATGAGTTGGAAATTATGTGATCCGGCAGATGTGATGTTTAGTAATACTTTGTTATCATGTAAGTAATAAATAAATGTATTTACTAATTTAAAATAATTATATTAGTGGGACGAAAATTTCAGTCTTTTTTTTTTTTTTTTTTATAACCGTGGGGGAAAATCCTTCATGGATGTTATGCCGGACTCCTACCGACTAAAAACCCCCACGATAATGCCCAGAAGCCTATGGATGGAAGCCCCGGGTAAGCCCTCGGAAGGATGTCCCAGGACTCCCATCAGACCTACGGCTACAATTGCGGCCTCGCCTTGGGGGTGGTTCGGGTGCTATCCCGCGTCTATGGGGGGGTTTTCGGGTGTTATCCCGCTTCTTAAGGGGGGGGGGGGGGCGTGCGTGAATCCCTCACGTCACGCTGCCGTCATGGGCCTGCTTCTGTAAAGACGGTGAGCAACTCACCGTCCTCAGGCCCCCGGTCATGGAGGCCGATGGTCTTCGGTGAAGACACGTCGGCGGCGCCCAAGCCGCCGACTGCGGAACTCGGGTGGGAGAGTTTTCTCCCGCTCTCGCCCCGCCGCCTCTTTCACGAGCATGACCTGCTCACAGAAAGAGGCGGCGCAGTCCCACTTACTCCCGCTGGAGACCATGGCTCGCACCATGGTATCGAGCGAGAGAGTGCCCACGCCCAGACCCACCACGAGGACCTGGCGCTGTTGCGCCCACGCCGTGCACTCCACAAATTTCTGTGTCTTATTTGTATGACTACCCACTTGACGTTATACAATAAAATATATTTAAAGAAGATGAATAAATCTATTGAAACAAGCAACGTTGTTTTTTGCTGGTATCCTAGTCTCTTCCCGACTAAGGTTAGGGTTGGTTTCCAGTCTAACTGCATCGCGGCTGAACTTTGACATTTCCCAGGAAGCTACTACTATCTAACCTACACAACCAACCCCTTGGCGATATTGAAGTTCTGCAATTAGACCAGTGTTGTTGGGCATTGTTTCGGGCTCACTAAACAATCACTGCAACAGATTTTCGTATAACAACGGGATACAAAATAAATTAGAAACCCGGACCGATGGCTTAAAGTGCTCTCCAAATAACTACCTACCTAATAAATATATTATTGCACTTAGTGCATAAGTAGATCCATCGCTAGTTATTGGACCGCCCCTTGTGTGCAGTGCCGATTCCCCTATTTACCTATAACCTATGCTGACTTTGTACAAAAAACCTGTAATTGTCTCGTAAGGGTGGCATAAAGGAAAAAGATAATGGATGGAATATCGGGAGTCCCACCAAGATCTTCGGGCCAAAATCACACACTTACTAACTTTTAAACTCTTGCGCTCCATGAAATACAATAGTGATAACGGGAATTGACCTCCGTCCGCCATGAGCGCTGGTTTAGTGAGGTCACTGTTAGCCTAGCAGAAGCAAGTCGGAGTGGCAACGTGATGACGCCTCCCCCCACCCCGACACGGGGCCTCCGGGTTTCGAGGTGCCCCCCTCAGGTGTAGAAAACATGGTGTCTCCATCTTGCTCATGGAAAGGGGCGTACAACGTGCCACCAAATAGGCTGCTACTGCTGGGCTGATGGTGCAGGCTGATGGTGTTACCCCTGGACATAGTAAGTGCAATAATATAATTGGACTCCACGTGTTACCCCTGGATTCACGCTCATGGAGGTAGAAGGTTGTTAAGCAACCTTCGATACCATTCTAGGTTGCCACCGCACCTCACGAACTATGCGAACTCCTTATCGAGCATTACTTGCTCGTAGAAGGAGGCGGCAGCAGCCCATGTTCGCACTCTACACCCTCGCTATAAGCAAGGTACTTAGCGAGAGGATACTCACTTAAAGGGCAACGTCTATGGTCTATCACGGCGTCTCTCCCGATGGACGCCAACAAATGTACTCTGTGCCCAGTTCCCGGCTAGTGTGTGCAGCCCTGAGTCCTCGCTCTCATCACTGTGATGACACTCAGATATTGACTATTTCCTGACCCGAAATAGGTAGTCCCAATATCTTCTTCATCTTAGCGTTAATCCCAGTCACATCGGAAGCTTTCAATTTGGAGTCTGGGGTCCGCTTTACTAGTCTAACTGCGGATTTGGCTAAACTTAGATATTTTCTGTGAAGCGATTGCCATCTGACCACCACTACCCGAAGGCGATATCGAAGCATTGCAGCTAGACCAGTTGTTGGACTTTTGAGGGCTCCAACTACCCGTAACGACTGCTATAGATGTTCGTATGGCAACCAGGACCCACGGCTTAATGTGCTCTCAGAGCCACGACCAGGCCAATGCAAATACCCATATTCATGCATACAAATATTAGCATAGAGCGGGGATCGAACCCACAGAAACCTATAGGTACAGTCAGCATCAGAAAAATGTTGACGAATAGAGTACTCAAAATAATCTTAAAACCAAAATTTCAATATTATATTGATAATCAGAGTACTCAAAAAGTTGCAAGCATCCAGAGTGGTCAAACTATCTTAGCAATCGGTCTTCCAGAAACATGTAAGTAAACAGAGTGTTCATTTTCATATACACAAACACGCTACTCAATGGTATCTAATCAAACAAAGTTTCAAAATAATGTAGACAATGTCATCTCAATCGCACTTTGCATCCCTTTTTTACTTATTGAGCCATCCTTTTCACATGATGGTGGGATGATGAGAGATAGCTGTATAAGTTAGAGAAGGATAGAAAATGTGTCAAATTAATGACAATTTCTTTTGTATTTTTTATAGTTGCCAGTGACTTAAGCCATAAACTATCTACTTGCACTGGTGAAAAAAGAGTATGAATACGTAAGAAATAAATACTCGTATGATGGGTAAATTACTTGAAACCTACTTATCTAGATATAAGTCCACGCGGACTAAGTCGCAGGCACAGCTATTAATATAGATCATACGAGTAGTATGGAATAGGGTTTCGTATTTCTAAAGACCGAAATAAGTTTGATAGCAGGCGGAAGCCATTAATTGTCATTGGATTTATAAGTTGCAAATGGGTACCTCCGCCTGTTTGTGTCGGTCTATTTTATGTATTTTGTACTTTATTTAATTAAAAAAGTGACAAAATCCATTTGATATAGCGCCAAAAATTCACTATGTAGTATCTATTTATATTTCATGCACTTAGAGATAAATACCTTTATTTGTGACCACTTTCATTTAATCCCTTTTAGCCATAAGGTCTCTATACGGGTAAAAAGTAAAAATAAAATAGGTTTAACTTTAATAACTATTCAAGAGAGAAAGAAAAAGAAAGAATCATTTACTCATAACATAAAAGATGACGACCGACCTCAAAATTTTTATATAAGTATTTAATTAACAACTAAATTAAATTAACAACAATAATTTTCACGCCGGAGCAGCGGTGTCTTCTATACAAGACCCAAATTCGTTCCTGCGTGGAATACTGCTCACATATCTGGGACGGCTCCGCAAAGTACTAACTAGATGCTCTCGACAGGTTGCAGCGACGTGTGGTCGCATTATTGGGAATCCTGAGTCACGAACATTCTCGAGCCATTGCAGATGCGTAGAGATGTTGCATCTTTGGCAGTATTATACCGTCTCTACCATGGTGAATGTTCTGACGAGCTATTCCAATTAGTCCCACCCTCTCCTTTCCTTCACAGGACGACACGTGCAGAGCTAAGATGCCATCCATATACGGTGCAGAGTATACCTACTAGAACCAAGCGTTTCAGTGACTCATTCCTATGCCGTACCACTAAGACCTGGAACTCCCTGCCAGCTCACGTGTTTCCTTCTTCCTACAGTCCCGGGTCCTTTAAGCGGGGCTCGAGGAGGCGTCTAATGAGGCCGTCAAGCTGAGTGCCAGCACTGTTAACATGGTAAATGTTTACGATGGTGACCCTCTTTCCGAGACTTTGCCTTTAGCTTAACATCAGGCGAGGTGAAGTCACATTGAAGTGTAAAAAAATATAAAGTATATTAAAATCGAGTATGACCGCCTTCAGCATTTATCACGGCAAGGAGGCGTTGTCTCATTGACCCAACTGTTTTACTACAAAATGTAGTTCCCCTCAATGAGTCCCAAATAGCGTTGACATGTGTCCTTAAATTTTCAGTGCTGCGAGGTTGTTCATGGTCCCACAATTGGACCATTTTACCCCAAACGTTTTCTATGGGATTTAAATCTGGACTCTTTGGCGGCAATTTTATTAAGGTAAATTCTCTACTTTGAGCTAAATAATCTTGGACAATTCTAGCGTTGTGAACAGAGCTCCCATCTTGAACAAATGTTATTTCCTGTTCCGTGGGGTAAACGGTACGCGCTGTTGGCAATAACACTTCTTCAAGTATTTCTTTGTATTTAATACAGTTTAGGCGGCCACCGACTTCAACCAACTCCCCGGGCCCGCTTGCCGACATCCATCCCCAAAACCCAAGCGATATACGGCCACTTCTATTATTGGGGAAAATATTTTCTTCATCATATCTGGTGTTATTATATCGCCATAGAGAAAGTCGACCGTGTATGGAGTTGCAAAAAACTTTTTCGTCCACGAAAATCACGTCACTAAAATCATAATTTAGGTATGTAAGTGCAAATTGTAGCCTCATCGACTTATGCCTATTAGTCAAATGAGGCTTTCTTGCCGGTATACGATGACGAAGACCGGCTTCTTTTAGTCGGCGGCGGATTGTGCTTTGCGACACATTGTTTCTGGTGGCCAGGTCCGATGTATTTATATATCGGTATCGCAAGACTTGATGGACTAACATCCGGTCTTGTAGGATGTTGGTGGTGCGTGGACGCCCTTTTGGCTTATTGCGTGTACACACACCTGTCTCACGCCATCTGGTGATCCATAAATTCACAGTCTGCCGCTAAAAGATAATAAAAAAGTATTAATAATGAGTACTTAGTGTAATTTATTTTGATTAATAATAAGTATACCTATAAACACCTTTTTTAAGAAACACAATAGAAATATACTCACACATATGCCAAGCTCATCAGCTATATCGCCAACGGAAACATTTTCTTGATATAAATTTATGATTCGATGTCGTATGTCGTCATTAATATGATACATTTTATATTACGTATTTATTTAATCCAAATACAACGAGTAGGTACCTACTTATAAAAGAAGAAAGAAATATTTGTACGTGCAGATTTTTTCACAATCTTCCTTTGGCTTCACCGTACTCAAGTAAAAACTAAAAACCGGCCAAGTGCAAGTCGGACTCGCCCATGAAGGGTTCCGTAGTAGCAAGTTACATAATTTATAACATAACAGCCTCTGTGGCGTGGCGGTAGTGCACGCGACTGCCACCAGGAGGCGCGGGTTCGATTCCCGCTCAGTTCAAATATTTGTATGCATGAATATGGCTATTTGCATTGGTCTGGGAGTTTCTATTGTTTACCCGAAAATTATATGCCATAATCATCATATTCCCGAATTTCATTAAAAAAAAACTACTTTTACTAATTTTCGGTGGAAGTTTGCACTCTATTATATTATGTTTTGTACAATAGTTTCGTATCTAACTGTACCTATTTTTAAAAAGTAGACATTTTGCGTCTATGTCATGTCGATGCAGTCATAATGCGTTTATGAGAATACGAGAAGTGGATTTTTGAGTACATAGCCTACATAGGGGTATTTTGCGTTGCAGGACCCTTTATTTTTGACGTAAGTATTCATACTCTTTTTTCACCAATGCAAGTAGAAAGTTTATATGGCTTAAGTCACTGGCAACTATAAAAAATACAAAAGAAATTGTCATTAATTTGACACATTTTCTATCCTTCTCTAACTTATACAGCTATCTCTCATCATCCCACCATCATGTGAAAAGGATGGCTCAATAAGTAAAAAAGGGATGCAAAGTGCGATTAAGATGACATTGTCTACATTATTTTGAAACTTTGTTTGATTAGATACCATTGAGTAGCGTGATTGTGTATATGAAAATGAACACTCTGTTTACTTACATGTTTCTGGAAGACCGATTGCTAAGATAGTTTGACCACTCTGGATGCTTGCAACTTTTTGAGTACTCTGATTATCAATATAATATTGAAATTTTGGTTTTAAGATTATTATGAGTACTCTATTCGTCAACATTTTTCTGATGCTGACTGTACCCGGGATAAAATAAAGGTCGAATGGTATAAAAATTATTCTATGTCCGTCTCCTGGTTCTAAGCTTCATTCCGTTCAGCAATCGGTACAGCTGTTCTTGAGTTATAAATAGTGTAAGTAACTAAAACGACTTTCTTTTATAGGTATATATAGGATATATTATATATAGGACACGTCAACTTTATTTGACTTCACCTAGCCTGATGGTAAGCTAGAGGCAAATTCTCGGAAAGAGGGCCACCATTATAAACATGTACCATGTTATCAATGGCGGCACTCGGCTTGACGGCCACATTATGTAACTACATACCTACATAGAATTAACCACATTACTATGCCGCGCGTATAGCTGTATGCCATAATCTGCTAAAACGTATCGGTCTAGCGTTATGATTTTGATTTGATGATTCACCTCTGCCCAACCCTCCTGGGGATAAAGGCGTGATTATATGTATGACTATTTTTAAACTAAAGTTTCAGGTAGGGGATGGAAGGAGTCTTGCACAGCATATTTTATACCATATACAGTGCACATCAGCATGCGAGTGGAGCTGCGGGCAATAGCTAATATTTTATATGTTGAAGTTTTCTATTAACCGAAGTTATTTTCTGTCTGTACCTATATACTTATAAGTTGATGGTAAATGACAGAGGGTAGAGATCGACATATGTTTTGGGTAGAATAAGGAAAAAATAATGAAATTTATTTTCGTGGGTAGAATGTGGAAGGACCTGTGGCTAGAGATCGGAAAAAAATGCTTGTGTTTTGTTTTTGGTCGAGTTTTGTGGGTAGAGAACGGAAGAGGCCTAAAAATTTATTTTACATTAGCAATTAACAGTACCTACCTAAATATGTAGCTACTAGCTTTCGCCCGTGGCTCAGCCCGCGTGGATGTCGGTTATCGCGACGAAATATATATGCCCTTTCTCAATATCTGATCTACTCCTATACCAAATTTCATCATAATCGGTTCAGTGGTTCAATCGTGAAAACGGAACACAGTTGACAGAGTCAGACAGAGTTACTATCGCATTTAAAATATTAAGTAGTAATGTATATTTTTCCTACCACTGTTGGAAACGGGTCCACCCGAACACCAGATGACTCCTGGCCGAAATCTGCCCCTAGTATTAGGAGAAACTTCTCCTCGATTTCGGTCAGGGGTCTTTCAGTGGAAGGTCCTCCGCCAGTCCGAATTTGCGTGGCACGGATCGCAGTTACTCTTTTTTTTATTTTAGCTTTATAATCTATCCAATACTAAAAATGTAAAAGCACATTAATACAGTTAAGTACATAGGTACATAACTTGAGAAAATATAGAAGCCATGGATTGTTACTTTGCACCACCCGGCCCCATCCTTATGCGCGCCATCGCCTTGGGCATTTAGGACGTCCGCGATCTCCCGCCATTTCCTATGCGCGTACATTTTCGCCTGCATTGAGCGATTGTACGCCGCCGTGGCTAGGTCGCGATTAGAGTTAAGGAACTCCCATAGGAGTTCCAGCTGATGCCCCGAGACACGGCTTCTTCGGCTGTACAATACATTACAAAACCCTTACTAACTATATGATTAATTAATATAGTAATTAATGGCCAAATCCGCAGATAGACTGGTAAAGCGGACCCCAGATTCCAAGTAGAAAAGGCTTCGGATGCAACTGGAATCAACGTTAGCAAGAGGAGATATACCTGCCTAATTGGTTTTTAATATCAAAACCTTTGTAAAGACCACCTTATCCAAAAAAACATACTATCGGATAGATGATTACTTAAGATAAAAATGTCTGGCTTGAGCATGGTGCAGGCCCCTCGTAAAATGCTATAATTACAGCATGGTACTGTATTAGTTACGTGACTTATTTGTTACATTATGTAACTTTGTTTTAATTCTTACGTATAAAATGTTTTATATACATGTTGTGTTTATTTATCCAGACGCGAAATATACATTCGTCCACATTTAGCTATAAGAAAATAAATATTGTAAATTGACGTCTAAAAAATGCCGCATTGGAGTTTGTTGCGCCGTTTCTTCTCCACCAGCGCCTTGGCAGCGGTGGTAAACTTAGATTATGTAGAATTAAAATTGACGTCAATAAGAAACAATTTTATTGTTCTATATTGAAAAATAAATGACTATGGCTATGACTAGTAGGTACCTAATTACTTTTATGTTACACTAGCGTGTCATCCCTAGCCTTCCCCTATTCCCCCGAAGACATTTCTATGCATTCTTCTATACCATTTATACTTGCAATTATAGGCGTTTCTCGGGATGCGAGTCTTCTCACTGGGCACCATGCTAGCTAAAAACCGGAGAAGACTGAGCGTGGGTGACGAAAATGCCTTATTGATCCACCTAATTGAAACCGCGTGCGGTTTTGGTCGGTTTGAGTTAGATATTATGATAGAAGCCGCGTTGGCCATACAGGGCGGTATCCGTGGAAAACAATAAAACTCTTGTTTAAGTTAATGTATATAAATACGGTTTACTTGCTTTTTGGGTTACGAAAATGATTTTTTGAGCAGTATTTTGCAAAACAATTATAAAAAAGTTGCTACCTAGCAACTTTTTAAAAACGGCTAAATTTGACATAAAAACAATAATGTTAAATACAATACTGCTCTAAAATATCGTCATGGTACGAATTGAATAAACTAAACTTAATTTGACGTCACAAAAGCACTAAGCAGGAATACATGACATGCACAATGTGGTACGAATATAAGCAAGATTACTTCAAGCTTGACACAAAACTCTCCTGCAATAAGACTGTTTTGTTAACGGTTGTGGTAGGCCCCCAGATAATTATAAAACACCCGCTGTATCACTGGAAGTAGATGTTTTCCTGAAAAATGAAAGTATTGGTTAATTTAAAACTATTATTAGATTATGGCTCCGCCACGGCCATCCACGGAGTGGATGTCGACTGAGCTACTTCCGCATTTTTAACATTAGTATAGATTGATTGTATGAACTCTTGAAACTATTCGGTATTTTGTCATTTATTAATAGGGTACAGCATTTACCTCAGCCCAGAGGAATCACTAATTATGTTTAGTCAGATGAAGGTCTGAATCAGACCATGTCCACCACTAGACCAGAACGGTGAATCCGCTCGTCTCTTAGTTGTCTTAACGCGTCTCTACGCTACTTCCCACGGAGAATCTGAGAAGCTCAGACCATGAATAACAGCTCCTAACAGCAATGCCTCTCCCAGGTAATTAAGGAAAGCACTGTCGCTTTCGATGCCCAGTATCACCACTGAGATTCTTAGCGCACCAAGCCAACCTTATTTGTAAGCTCAATACCTACTGAACGACAGATCGTAGTCACTTTCATAATGTTTTTATTTATTCATTATGTTATACTAAATTGAAAAGAAGTTGAAAACCTGTTGCCGGCACATTTGTACAAGGATTTTTTTTTATAAAACATAATATATGATCAAACGAACTTCTTAAGTGAAGTTCGATCGATATAATATGAGTGGTTTCATTTGAAGATATAAATAAACAGGTAGTCCTTTGACCTACTAGGCAACACTCGCACGCTTTTAAAAGTTATTTATTAATGAATCGATTTATTTTTAAAGAATAATCGATTAAAGTATCGACTCGTCTACCCTACACTATCTTGGACAGTGACAGCTCATTATTTTAGAGTTGCGACTTGAGATCGAGTCGTCTCGTGTTATTGTAAAAACGAACTGGGTTTTGGGTGGGTTGGGTATTTATATCTTCAAATGAAACCACTCATATTATATCGATCGAACTTCACTTAAGAAGTTCGTTTGATCATATATAATATCTCGTGGTTTCATTTTCGATATAAATAAACAGGTAGATGTTCAGAGACTGTGATATTTTTACAATTGTTTTATGCCTTTTGGGTAGGTTTCTAACAATTAAAACACGAGATAACATCGGTAAATCATAAATTTCTTATATTGGATGATTCAATAACCAAATACATTGTAATCACTTGATTCGTAGCTATTTTTAATAGGTATTCTTAATCATTAATTACAATATTGTGTAAACAAATGGATTCTGCAAAATTAGATTTTCCTACAATAATAGGCCGATTATAAAACTTAGCAAAGGCCTGGGAGGACGCGGTCCAGCCGGCAGTTTTTCGGATGAGATCAAGATTTAACCCAGCCGCGCGTGCCGTTGACGTGGCATCGTGGCCGTCTCATCTCATAATGCCAACTTCGCAAAATGACAACCGCTCGCAAAATGACAACTTCTCAGAATGCCAACTTCTCGAAATGCCAACTTCTCTGAATGCCAACTTCTCGAATTGCCAACTTCTCAGAATGACAACTTTTCAAGGGGCAGAAAAAAGACTAAAATCCAAAATATCACACACTTTATGTACCCCTAGACCGTATAAACAAATAATAACACAATGTCATATCATGAGTAGTTCGGTATGCAGGAACTCAAAAAATAAATCTTTAACGTTTTTTGAAAGAAAAAAACAAGAAACAACCGATGTAATTTATAAAGTAACAGCTGTAAAAGAAGATCTCAAGGATTCCCTGATGCAACCACTGAACCCTCAGGTTCCAGGGTTGTGAAGTTATTACTCCAAAAATTGGACACTAATCCAATCAACCATACAGTGTTTTTTGATAACTTTTTTACTAAGTACTAATAAAAAAAAAAATGTCAAATTTTTTCCCGGTTTATGTTTCTTATTAAAAAGTTTTATTTTATTTTTCTTTAAAAAAAAAACGATTTGATAAAATAAGGTGTTTCATTTAAAGGAGGATGGGCAAAATGTATGGACTTTGGTCTACCTACTCAATACCAACGCCACCTATGCTAAATAATAGAGTATATTTTGGCGAACCAATAACACATAATGAAGCAGTTCTAGGGGCTGGCATTTTTTTTAAAAGAGAATACAAATAGATAAAAATAAAACACCAGTGATTAATCAATAATATTATATTTATAGTATTACATGATGCTTGTATCTAAAATTACATCATTTATGTGTGCGGCAGGCAGTATCAAAGCTTCCTGATGGCGTGCCCAGCATAAATACCACAAGATTGCTATTACATGGGCACATGTCCCAATTGTACGACGTCCAGTCAAACACGTACAATAATAGTAGCTAAAGGCACCTCTTCCTTGATTCTCTGGGTTTATTAACACATATGTGTAGTGTTTCTTGGCCCTGGAATGACGTGATTGTATTCGCCCTCGTAGTAAAAAACTACTTTCCCCCACATCGATGTTATATCTATTGATATCATCGAGTTCAGTGTCTCTGTACAATTCGATAATATACATTCCATCGTTTAAATGTTCGGCACAGTAAGAACTGGCTATTTTAATATGGTAAGTGCCTAGGGCGATTAGAATGAGGTGTTCCTCTTCTAATCGAGGAATATCTTCAAAACCAGGCATATTTGCTGCCATGCTGGTAAATATAACCCGTCGCATATTTAAGTTTTTTTGAATGACTTATTCGGCCAGATAATTTTCTAAATTCATTCGTTCATTAATAATTGCAACTATTGCGTCGGCATAAGCATTGTCACGGATTGGCAGGTGAAAAGCATTGATCAATGCTGCAGCAATCCGAAAATGCTCGAACATATGAGGGACGGACGTATTAAAATTATCTATCCGTAGAAACTTGTAGTCGCGTTTGAACCTTCCGTTCACTACTTCTACTACCCATCTTACAATCGTAATCAAACGAGACTTATTCGCCTGATCTGTGGATAGCTGTGTATTATTTCTATCCTTACTGGCTGGCATATGTGCTTCGTAACCGCATGCTTCAAAGTCAGGTATAGCATCTCTGAAGCCGCGATCTAAAATGAACACGTCATTCCTTGCAAAGAACCAATGAAATGCGCTATCCTGATCATTTAATAGATTGCTCATGATCGTGGAATCTGATGTAGTGGCTGCATAAGGGCCTGTTACATCAATAATATAGCCATTGCTGCATACAATGAGAAACGGTTTCAGCAAATTCCTATACTTATGAAGACTATAACTACGTCTTTGGAAAAGGAAGTTGCTGCTCTTCTGGATGTAAATGTACGTCCCGTCACAAATTGATATTAATTTGGAATTATTTTGGTCTCCAAAAAGGGCACTTGGTATCAACAAATTCTTGTTAAGCGCTTCATTTCTACTTAAATGATTTACTCCCAAGTGACATGGCACGAAGTCTGCCAGTAAGCACTCTCTCGCCGTCACTAAATGGCGTTCGAATGTTCGACGCGATATTTTTAAAAGTGATGCTAGGCGTATGTTAGGTTCGCCTGTTCGAAGTTTCATTAGATATCCACCTAGAACCACATTTGGCGCGTTCGACCGCTGTCGTAGTGATGGAGTTTGTTCGAGTACCAAATTGAATTCGGCGACCGTAAGTCCTGTCCAGTGTCGAAACTCATTTTCGTCTACTCTTTGCAAATTAAAATCAAAAATAGTCGATGGATTCTCTAAAGCTGTTCTATAAATTGAAATGATGTCCAATATATGGTCTTGATTAAAATCATGAGAAACATTTCCGTTGAGCAACTGGTCCCAATCGTGCTATAGAATTAACAAACAGAACTTACCTCGCGTGAAGAATGTCTTCGTATATATACTTCAACAAAAGGTCTGGATTGTATTAGGGTATACTTTATTAAATGACGTTGCCGCTGACGCAAAACAGAGCGCTCACAAACAACACATAGAAGTCTATTTCCTTCCATTATAAAAAAAATATGGGAGTCCAATTAACAAGCACAGGTCAAAATAATAGCAATATTCAACAGTCCGATAAACAAGCAAAGGTCGTAGATAATTCGTAACAAGAACAAGGAATCGCACAGTACAATATACAACGACAAGCGAAGGTAAACTGCGAGGTGCTGTGATAAGGACAGTGCGAGCGGGCGAGGCGGGGTGCGGGAGTTGCGGGGGCAGGCTGCAAACATGTACCTGCGCTTGCGTCGCGTCGTCGGGAATTCAAAAAAACCTCACGCCCGATCGTCTCCCCCACAAGCTGCGAGGTGCTGTGATAAGGACAGTGCGAGCGGGCGAGGCGGGGTGCGGGAGTTGCGGGGGCAGGCTGCAAACATGTACCTGCGCTTGCGTCGCGTCGTCGGGAATTCAAAACAACCTCACGCCCGATCGTCTCCCCCACAAAAGTATAGAACATTCGATGTAAATTCTGTTCCAATTAAGAAAAAAAAATAAAGTCTGCTCTAATTAAGAGAGAAACCCCATGAGCTACACATTTGCGGCCATACCAAAAAATGAAGTACATAAAATATCCTTTAAATTGACATATAGCTTGTCGGTATTGAGTAGGTAGACCACTTTGCCCATCCTCCTTTGACCATTAATGGGTTAATAGATAGATACTCCTTTATACTAAATGCTGGCTGAAATTTCAAATCGCAATAATAGATATTATTTCAATGACATTTATTAAATGTCATTTTTGTTCAAGTGCATATTGAGGAAGGAAATTAAGTGCATTTAAATACAATTAAGCGTGACTTGATGATGTTATATACCATTATCTAATTTGCAATTAAACATGGAAAGAGGATTTGAAATTATTAATAATCAAAAAGGTGGTTCAATGTTGATTCGTAGTGATGGGCATAGATTCACTAAAAATAAATCAAATAAGAACGGGTCTTCACTGTGGCGGTGTGTTAATCGTACTTGCAGTGCTTCGGTGACACTTAGTAATAATAATCAAAACATTTTACGCGATAGTGCGCATGTTTGCGAGCCATCTGTACTTGTGAATGAAGTTATAAAGAAAAAGAATGAGTTAAAACGTTCAGTGTGTAAAAATTTAGACCCAGTTCCAAAAATTGTTGAAGATTCAATGAGAAAACTAAGGAATGATAATAAAAATGATGCAGATTTGATACCCACTTTTAATTCAATTAAAGATTCGCTATACAGAGCACGTAAACGATTTTTAAACACAGATTTACTGTCTCACACCACTACACAAAGTATTAATATTCCTGAAGTTCTAGCAAAAAATTTTTTAGTATGCGAAGACGGCGATCAAGAAAAGATTTTTGTTTTTGCAACAAGAACAGCTCGAAATTTTGTGAAAAAACGTAAAGGGACATACTTTGCTGATGGTACGTTCAAGGTGGCTCCTAAACCATTTTACCAGCTGTACGTCTTGCATTTAGATATCAATTCAGACAAAAAAAGAACTAATATTGTACCGGTCATATACGCGCTGTTACCAAATAAGACAGAAGAGACATATAATAGATTATTTGCAATCATAAAAAATATGGAGGTAGAGATTGGGACATTTAAGTGCGATTACGAATTGGCGCAAATTAATGCTGTTTCGAACATCTTTCCTGAAGCCGTAATCAGTGGATGCTACCACCACTTCAATGACGCGGTTTGGAGATATGCAAAACAAATAAAATTAAACGCTACCTCAGAAGGGCGAAATGTTATCAGGATGGCAGCAACGTTTCCATTATTACCTGCGAATTATATTCCTGCTGCTTGGCGTCATATTTTAGATAATTCTCCAAACAGTGCCGAAATGATCCGTTTTCGTGCCTACTTTGAGAGGCAGTGGTTTCCTAAGTTTCCAGCATCGATTTTAAGCTGTGCCAATCAGCGCCACCGCACCACAAATGCCTTAGAAGGTTGGCACTATCGCCTAAATGGACGAATCACGAAAAATCCCAATTTGTATAATTTTTTGTTCAAACTTCGCAAAGAAGCGAAACATTGGAATCAACGTATATCTGCTTCGTTATTTAAAACATTGGGTAACAAAAGAAGACTCCGAGATATTGTTTTTGATTCAAAATACGAAATAATTTTAAAGAAACTGCTAGAGAATGAACTCGATATACCAGTATTCATAAAAAGAATTATCTATTTGAGACTTTCTTTGTTTAAAAAATAAGAAATAATCATCGTTTAATTAATAAAGGGTAACAAAATAATGTTACTTATATTTCATATTACAATTAATTGATTTACTGTGTGATTTCTTTGTGTAATTAGTTATAAGTAACAAAAAACGTTAAAGATTTATTTTTTGAGTTCCTGCATACCGAACTACTCATGATATGACATTGTGTTATTATTTGTTTATACGGTCTAGGGGTACATAAAGTGTGTGATATTTTGGATTTTAGTCTTTTTTCTGCCCCTTGAAAAGTTGTCATTCTGAGAAGTTGGCAATTCGAGAAGTTGGCATTCAGAGAAGTTGGCATTTCGAGAAGTTGGCATTTCGAGAAGTTGGCATTCTGAGAAGTTGTCATTTTGCGAGCGGTTGTCATTTTGCGAAGTTGGCATTATGAGATGAGACGATCGTGGCGAGCGCTGTGTGCGCCGTAAACTAACACATCAATGCCGCTCGCATATAACGTCTGTTTGATCCACCTGCTTATAGTCTGTGCTGTCGCGTTCTTGTGGGGACGCTTCACAGTAATTAAGAGGTGATCTATGTCTGCAGGCCTTAAAGCTTTGGTTGCAGACATATAGTCGACTAGCGTTGTGGCTGGACAAATGGAAGGGTTTTCTAAAAAATATGGTAAATACAAAACCGGCTGGTCCCGTCCTATTCCAGAGGTTTTAATAATATCCGTTATTCCGATTTCGATACCGTTTGAATTGATTTTAATATTACTTATTTTAATGCAGGAAAAGGTTTGTACTCTATGTGCAGTGCACAAACCCAGCAAAACAACAAGCTTTTTAGTTAATTTTTCTAAATTAAGCTGAGTATGTGGGACCCATTCCGAAATATGGCCAAGTACTATTTGAGGATCCCATGTATTTGAGTATTTAGGCAAAGATGGTCTCAGTTTAAATATCCCTTTTAGGAGGCGTTTAACGCGCTCGTCTGAAGCTAAGTTATTTCCTATGAGCAAGGATAAAGCTGAACGATGGCTGTTAATCGTGCCGTAAGACGCACCTTTATCATACTGTTCAGTTAGAAAAGTAACTATGTGAGGGATGGAACTCTCGAACACATTCTGGTTATGGTCCTTACAGTACTGCCACCACAGCTTGTAACAAACCCTGTATTGCTTGAGTGTACTTGCTGATAGAGAGGCAAGCATCAAGTGCAGGGCGGCTGGCGGCGTACCGCGGCAGGAAAACGCGAGCCTGAGAGCAGCGCTGCTCCCAGGGAAAGCGTCCGGTGGAGCGGGTGTTGTTGTCTGAAATGCGACAATAATAGTTTTGGGTGCGGTTCTAAGACAATAATTTCTCCAACTAATAGATCCATTAACATAGGATACCAAGCCTGTGCAGGCCACATTTATTTATTTATTTATTTATTATATACTTTATTGTACGCCAATTACATTATTAATAGTATGGAAATTAGGAACACAAGAGCAGTACAAAGGGCGGCCTTATCGCTTTACGCAATTTCTGCCAGGCAACCTTTGGATGGAAATGTATGTTGGTTGGAGTACTTAACTGGTAGTTGTTGGCGTTCAATTATATATTTATATCATATACCTAAACATTTATATAAATACGTAATTATATAAATATATACCTACTTAAATATAAATATACACACATACATAAAATATATATACATTTCTACATACAATATAAATTTGTAAAAATATATAGGTACATAAACATCTACATACTTAAACAGATATAATAGTACACTATGTTAGACGTGACACACTGGACAAGTAGTGCTCCCTGACCATTCCTTTAAACTTCACCAATGTCTGAGCTCGTCTTATTTCCACTGGCAGTTCATTCCACAGGCGAACAGCTGTGACGGTAAAAGAATTGTCGAAGAAACCTGTGGAATGCCTTGGCATTTTTAGAACCAATCTCACCGATGATCGTAGACTCCTCTCATGGGTATCTGAAAGGAACTGAAAACGTTCTTTTAAGTAGGAAGGTGTTGAAGGGTTATACAAGATGTTGTATAGCAGGGAGAGGATATGTGAGTTCCGGCGCAGCCTAATAGGTAACCACTGTAGTTGTGTACGGAACTGCGATACATGGTCAAACTTGCGAAGTCCATATATAAATCTTATACATAGATTTTGAAGACGTTCTAGTTTGTCAAGCTGGTTTTCGGTCAGATCCAAGTAGCTAACATCTGCATAATCCAATATAGAAAGAAGCAAGGAGTTTGCAAGCGCAGTTTTTGTGGGAATTGGTAACAGGTGTTTTAACCTCCTTATTGAACCTGCAGAAGCAAACACCCTTCTGCTAACTTCCTGCAATTGTGGGTCCCAAGACAGGTGGGAATCGAGTATTATACCCAAGTTTTTAACCTGATTGCTTAAGGGAATCGTAGTGCCATCAAAAACAACCGGAGGAACAAGTGTCAGGTCTATATCTGTTCTAGTGCTGCCAAGTACAATCACTTGTGTCTTCGCAGGGTTAACATTAAGCCCAAAGGACTTGCTCCAGGAACTTATGCGAGCTAAATCATTATTTATTTGATCCATCGCTTCTCTCAATAGAGTTTTGGGTGCCTGTGTGTAAATTTGCAGATCATCTGCATAAAGGTGGTAGGAAGAACGAAGTTCATTAGAGATAGAATTAATAAGAATCGAGAAGAGCAAAGGAGAAAGAACGCCGCCCTGGGGCACACCGACACTGGTATTACACCAACTCGAAAATTCATCTTCGATGCGAATACGTTGCCGACGGCCACACAGGTAACTACGAAACCAGTCTATTACCGTTGGAGATATGTTAAGAGAGCGGAGTACATGTAGTAGAATATCAAAGTCCACCGTATTGAAAGCGTTACTGAAATCCAGTAAACAGAGAACAGTTAGTTTCCCGCTTTCCATACCAGACCTAATGTCGTCCGTGATATTCACTAAGGCTGTAACTGTACTATGACCAGGACGAAATCCGGACTGATAGGTATTGAGGAGATTATTTTTAGAAATAAACGCACTCAGCTGGTTATTGACGAGGCGTTCGAGAACTTTAGATAGAAATGGCAATATTGATATAGGTCGGTAATCGGTCAATAGCAATGGTTTGGATTTCTTCGGTAAGGGAGTAATTAAGGCATCTTTCCATGTGGATGGAAACGTACCACTCGTTATGGAATAGTTCAGCATGTAACAGATGATTGGGAGTATCTCTTCAAGGATGGGAAGGATCATGCTCCGGCTGATACAGTCACTACCAACTGCTTTGGACGTTATAGCCATGATGCTCTTCTTAACATCACAAGCGGTAAATAGACTAAAGACAAATGTTGAGATGTTAGGAGTTGGAAGTGTAGAAAGATAATTAATGGTATGTGCCTTTGTAGTCCTATCAAAGTTGGACGAGGCAGTGAAATGCTGATTAAGAATATCAGTATCTAAGTCTTTAGGAATCATATCATGACGTGTTTTTCCAACTCCCAGAGTTTTGAGGAATTTCCAGACCCTTGACGAGTCACCGTTTTGTACAGAGTTATAAATATGCTGGCGTTGTGCATTCCTACACACCTTATTGCAGTGATTTCGAACAGACACATATCTCTGCCAGTTAGTTTCAGTAGGTCTAATTTTGTATCGAAATTTTGCAGCAGCTTTTTTTGAAATTAACTGTTTTACCTCATCTGTTAGCCATGGCGACGGTGGATGCTTTATTTTGATTGCTCGGATAGGGGCGTGTCTGTCATAGAGCTGAATGAGGTTCGAGTTAAAAATGGCAACTTGCTCGTCAACAGTCGCCGAAACAAACAGTGGGGTCCAGTCAATGTTATTAGCGTCGTTGCGCAGACTGTCACTGTTCATATTGCTAAAGTTGCGCAACATGCAGATTTTAGGGTTAGCTTTAGGTGGCCGGATTTTGTAAGAGAGGAAGAGTAGGTCATGATAGGAGAAAGCATCAGCTTCATACTGTCCATGCTTAGCTACCCGTTCCAAGGAAGAAACCATGATGAGATCAAGAAGTGAAGGATTACGATTTGGAACGTGGTGAGTAGTTTTAGATGGAAGAATACTGAGGTTGCAAGATTTAGTGATAGTGTTAAGAGTTGAAGAGCGCGCATCATTTTTAAGGAGGCAAGTATTAAAATCTCCCATGATTATGGAATGAGAGTAAGAAGGTATAAGGTTGATTAATAGTGATTCAAAAGAAGAGAAGTAATTAATTTTAGAAGAGGGACAGTAATAGACACCAAGTAGAAGTTTAACGTGGTTAAGCTCAACTTCAAGAAACAAGTGCTCCCCGGCATTTGGTGGGGGTGGTTGTTGTGACATACTTATGACAGAATAGGGTATATGTGATCTCAGATATATAGCAACACCACCGGCACGCCCAACGAGACGATCATTTCTAATCAGTTGAAACCCAGGTAGGGTATACGAAACGGTGGAATGATGGGACTTAAGCCATGATTCGGAGACAAGGATTGCATGGATGTCCTTACAATCAAAGGTAGCCAGCGCAGCAGGGAAATGTTCAGGAATACTTTGAGCATTAATATGGGCAATGTTGAAATTTTTAGGAACATCAGTAAACTGAGACTCGAGTTTTGCAGCTAACGAAGGCAGCTCGTCAGCAATTTCACCAGAGCCATTTAACGAATGAAAGCTATCAATGTCGTCATCATCAGAGCTATTCAATGAATAATAACTTTCAGTGTCGCTATCACACATGACAAGTAGGTACTATCTATAACAAAATAATAAAAATAATAAAATAGTTTGTAAATATTAAAATAGTTAAATAATATAAGTTTGTAAATAATAAAATAAAATATATGATAATAAAATAAATGTAAATAATAATAAATTTGTAAAGTTATACTATTAAAAATAACAATTTTAAATAAAAATATAAGCACTGGCCAAGCACCAAAATACATTTGCTACCCGCCAGCTGTGCCTCCATTTCAAACTACTTTGGTAAGTATACATAAACAATCAATTTGACAAACTAAGTATTAGAGCATAACATCTTCCACACCCGGGTATAATGAAATAAAGAATAAAATATTTAACAAGCTACAATCTGTGCCTTTTGCCGGAGTAAAATAAATGAATAAAACAACATTACAAAAATATAAAAACAAAACAATAATGTACGGTAATCACCAGAGGAAATATTATAAATATTTCAGTGCTAAAAGACTAAGGTCCATATTCGACGTTTGAGAGAAAGTGACAGATGTCAGGCAAGTGTCAGTCTGTCAAATTTATAGATGATTTATAGTGACGGATAGATAATACAATCGATATATGTAAATGATCTAAAAAGTTATGTGTTACCGGCAATTTTAGACATAATCACAATACTTATATTTAAAAACTACCTATTGTGAAGTTTATGTGAAAATATAAATGAGACAGAAAGCAAAATAGTGCGGGTATGCACCGAAACAACATAATAAAGTGATTACTACTCACTACCCGGGTGTGATCAAAACAAGTTATTTCCTTTGAGCTGCAGTCCTCTTGGATTTATTTACTTGTTTAGCCGATGCTGGGGGCTTTTCCATACTGGGTACCTCGATCTTATTAAGCTCACAGATGTTGGTGATGCGGTGACGAACTCCATTAGTTGCAATAACATGTATATAGCCCTCTTTGGTCCAACATTTTGTGATACCAAATTTCTGGCGCGCTGCCATAAATGTCTGGTGCCGCTCTTTTGTAAGGAATTCCGAAGCGGTAATTCCGGACCCCTTAAACTTGGTTTTGGCAAACCATAAAGTGTCACGGACTGCAGTACTGTGAAACTTGATCACTATAGGCCTAGGCTTGTGATCTGCTGAGGGACGGCCCATTCTGTGGCAGCGTCGGATGTCTTCAGTCGTTATGGGTGGCTGCATATGCGTATTAACTGCACTGACCAACACCTCACTCAGGTCCCTCTGCTCTTCCGACTCAGGTACTCCGTGCATCAGTAACATCTTCCTGCGGGAACGCATCTCCATGGAGTCTACAGTCCGTGACAGCATATCAATTTGCTGTTGGAGATTACTCATAGTTGCAGAGATAAATGTTTTGAAAAGAGCATATTCCGCTGACAAACTCACCAGTGATGCAGTGCCTTGAGCTTTTGGGAGTTCAGCCTCAAAATCAGCCATCCGCTTCAGAAAGGTCTCCTTCATGTTGCTCATTGTTTCTTGTATTGATTCAATGGGCATGTTTGTAGATCAGTCAACAAGTAGTTGCAGATTGTGTAGAAAGGTGGTTCGCTGTAGTGGAATTGATGGATAACACTATACTGGCAGGTATGTGTCCTCAGTAATAATTTATTGTCATTTAATTACCAAAAACAATAAAAGTAATAGTTTAATTATTTATTTTAAATAGAGTGACAAAATGTTGTGTTTACACACCAACTACCCACTATATATATACTACTAAGAAAACTAAGATACCGGTAGCTTTATCCTGTATAATTTTTTGTATGCAATTTAATAACAGAGAAAATGGTGGGAAAGCATAAAAGAATTGAAAGAATGGAACCAACTTATTGTAAATGCGTCGACGGCTATCGCATCTGGGTCCTGTTTCCATGACACATATTCATGACACTTGGCATTGATTCGAGAGGCGAATAAGTCAATCTCTGGTTGACCTAAACATTCTACAATATATTGAAATGCCGGTTGTGATAATTCCCATTCGACATCGGGGTTCACCCTGCGTGACTCTTCGTCAGCCTCGACGTTATCTTTAGTGTTTATATACGAAGCGAATAACCACAACCTTCGCATCTCGCACCATTGCCAAATATCACGAGAAAGTGCACTTAAATGTGGGAATTGAATACCGCCCATGCGGTTTATATAGCTTATAGCGGTAGTGTTGTCTACACGAAGCAGGATAGCACAGTCAGTTTGGTCCCGAGCAAAGCATTTAAGGGCGAAGAATACGGCTAACAGTTCCAAATAATTAATATGAAACCTAATTTCACTTTCTTTCCAAGCACCATTAACTCGTACCTCATTACTAAATGCACCCCAGCCGGTACGTGACGAAGTTTTACTTTTACGTCAAATGTACCGTGTTGTTTGTAGACATAAATATTTCGTTCTTTCTAATATCTTTGTATACAGCCAACCATAGCGCGCCGCCAGGCACGCTGCTACGAGTATTCCTATCAATTGGGAGAAATTTCTAATTGAAACTGTGGGTAGATTGGAATACTTTTGTACTAAACAGGCTATCTTGTTGCGCTTGTCTAGAGGTAACGATAAGGTCATATCAATGGTGTCATAAATGAATCCCAAAAATTTGCAAGATGTTTGAGGTTGCAAGTTGCTTTTTTCGTAATTTATTACGAATCCCAAACATTCTAGTAATGCTACCGTTTCCTTTACGTTACGAAAACATTCTTCGTAACTGCTCCCTAAACAAAGCAAATCGTCTAAATACAATACAGACAGAAACCCGCGATTACGTAAGAAACTTACAACCTCTCTGACAATCTTAGTAAAGCATCTAGGTGCTATGGCGAGCCCATAGGGTAATGCGTTAAACTCGTAAGTTATTATTTTGTTTGAGTTTTGCGTGGTAAAATGGAATCGGAGGTATTTACGAGATTGTTTAGCAATGGGAATAAGTAGGTATGCTTCTTTCATATCTACGGTCGCCATGTACCAGTTTGATTGTACTAACTTACAGGCAGTTCTACTGTCTTCCATTTTAAAATGGGTTTTAGGTATGAAACGATTTAAAGATTTTAAGTTTAGTATAAATCTTTTACCACCGTTGGACTTTGGAGCTAAAAAAGTACTGGAAATAAACTGATCTGAACTGGGCTCAACCTGTGATATAGCACCTAGTTCAATTAAATTCTCGACAGCTAATGACATGTCACGCTGTTCACTCAATGACCACGTAATTCGAGGGATACAAGATTGAAACGGTTCACATATGAACGGAATAGGTATTCCTTTCATGATCCAATTAAGAACACTAGTATTATTAGTAATGTGGGCCCAACAATTATAGAAGTGTTGTACCCTACCTGCATGTACCTGTGTTACTGGCGTGCAGGGGCACGTGAGCGGTTCTGGTTCGCCTTGGTTAGTGACATCGATGTCGCCGTCGCCCTTGCTGATCGACGTGCTGCCGTGGGGAATCGCTTCTGACCTCCTCGCCCCCCCCCCTGTTCGTTGGATAACGAGAAGGTCCGGCCCAGTTTCCCTGAAACTGATGGCGCGCAGACATTGTGTTTTGCGATTGGGTATTAGTATTAGATTTCACTGGCAATGGCCCAGTCTTCTTTATCTGTAGACCCTGTTTTTCAATAGTTTTAGACGCCTTTATTTTATCCGGTAAGGTGGAGCCGAACAACGTCTCATCTCGCTCGCTGTCCTGTATGACATTGAGAAAAGTCTTCGCTAGCCCGGGTGTAACCATTTTTATCCGAGCCTGGGTTTCTGAATTATGTAAATCACATAAGATGCGACAGCCGTCACTTAGTGTTTTGATCGCTTCGATCTTGTTGTCACTGGTTATTAATGACGTCATCGCCTTGCTAATAGCTGTAATACCTGCGCCCAATTGTTGTTGAGAGGTCTCAACTTTTTTGTCGCGTAAGCGTACCATTTCTTGAACTGCGGCTGATATCTCAATGTTTAATTTTGGCGCATGAGCATAGTAATTGAGTCTTGGGTAAAGAAGGATTATATGGTTTTTTTATGACAATTCGGGACTTCAAACCCCCCAAGCCAACCCTTCAAGCCCCCAAAAACCCAGAAAGCGATACCCATATAGATTTTAGTGAACATTTCTAGTCCGCCATCTTGGATCACTAAATGGGTGATATATTCGTGATCAGCATCCCCTAAAAGCCCGAAAACGATACCCATATTGACTTTGTTGGAAAATTCATGTCCGCTATCTTGGATCGCAAAATGGGTGATATATTCGTAATCAGCATCCCCTAAAGCCCCGAAAACGATACCCATATTGACTTTGTTGGAAAATTCATGTCCGCCATTTTGGATCGCTAAATGGGTGATATATTCGTGATCAGCATCCCCTAAAACCCCGAAAACGATACCCATATTGACTTTGTTGAAAAATGCATGTCCGCCATCTTGGATCACAAAATGGGTAGTTAATTCGTAATCAGCATCCCCTAAAACCCCGAAAACGATACCCATATTGACTTTGTTGAAAAATGCATGTCCGCCATCTTGGATCACAAAATGGGTAGTTAATTCGTAATCAGCATCCCCTAAAATCCCGAAAACGATACCCATATTGACTTTGTTGGAAAATTCATATCCGCCATCTTGGATCGCAAAATGGGTGATATTTTCGTGATCAGCATCCCCTAAAACCCCGAATACGATACCCATATTGACTTTGTTGGAAAATTCATGTCCGCCATCTTGGATCGCGAAATGGATGATATAGTCCCGATCAGCGCCCCCAAAAACCCTGAAAGCGATACCCATATCGATTTTAGTGAAAATTTCTAGTCGGCCATCTTGGATCGCTAAATATATATATATATAACAAAAAAAACAATTTTAACAAAAAAAAACAACTCATGAAATATTTTTACTTAATATAACATAACAACATAAACTCACGCCTGTATTCCCCGAAGGGATAGGCAGAGGTGCTAGCACCCACATTTCGCCAGTTTATGTTTAGGTCCCAATGTAACCGGTGGCGAGCCTATTGCCATTAACTGGGAACTTATAAACCTGCGATAAATACACACATAACTTCGAAAAGCATCGAAAAGTCATGGTAACCTGGAATCAAACCCGAGACCTCGTCTCAGCAGTCCATTATCCAAACCACTCGGCTACCGCAGATTTTTAGTGAAATTTTTTTATAAATTAAAAATGTCATTAGTGTGATTACAAATGAGACAGCCCTGAATCCTAAGTACCGAAAATGTATGGGAATACGGAGTAAAATGTATGGGCATACCGAGTAAAATGTATGGGCATACCGAGTAAAATGTATGGGCATACCGAGTGATACCCCGTCCCCTACACGTTTGCTCAGTCTAGACAGCTTTGTTGACAGACTGTATGTAGTATGAATTGTTACGCTGTGGTTATACCTTGCACGTGTTAATGTGTTAGGATGCTCTTGTTGGACAACTGTCTCAAGCGCTTGATGCAGAAGACAGTTCTCTTTGGGTGGGAAGTTCCTCTTCCTGGAGCGGCAGCTTAATTCCCGTACCCGATACATGTGGGTTATATGTTTAATTGATAAAAGGGAATAATAATTATAAATACTTAGTTTTATTTTAATTCTGATAAAATTAAATATCTATTTAAATATAAACTACTATATGTAATGAGTAGTTTTTAGTATATTATAACATAACATAAACTCACGCCTGTATTCCCCGAAGGGGTAGGCAGAGGTGCTAGCACCCACATTTCGCCAGTTTATGTTTAGGTCCCAATGTAATAGGTGGCGAGCCTATTGCCATTAACCGGGCACTTATAAACCTGCGATAAATACACACATAACTTCGAAAAGTATCGAAAAGTCATTGGTGTGTGCCATGATAAACCTGGGATCGAACCCGAGACCTCGTCTCAGCAGTCCATTACCCATACCACTAGGCTACCGCAGATTTTTATATTATAATTATAATGTATTCTGTAAATTACCAATAAATATCGGTAATAATATAAACTACCTATTTACAAATTATACCAATATATTATATTATTGAAATGTGTTATGAAATTCCTCGCAGCGCATGCCTCTTGGTCTAATAATAATAAGGTCTAAGTTCTTTTTTTAACTTTACAATGTAAAACTTAATATTGATATACACTGACGGACTCATAAACTGCATCAAAGTAATAGACGACTTTGAAATAAATATTTTAACCAAGTATGCATACTTTCTATCCAGATTTAAATTGAAACCTCTAGATTGGTTCGTGAACTTTAAAACAGCGTAGGGTCATATCTTTAAGTTCAAGTTTATGTACTGGAAAGGACCTTAAGACTTTTTTTGAAGAAAAAACAGAAATTTAAGAAATTTGGTTTAATTAAAAAATTGGTTTTAACAATAGACACAAACTTTATGCAAGGATTTATTTGTGTTTTAATAATGTGTATTACCCCCACGTGCCCTTATTACGGATTCTAATTAGTTCCGCATAGATTTTATAAGGGTTTTTAAAAGATCTTGTGGAATATTGTCCCATTCTTCTGAAAGTGCTGTTCTTAGTGCTGCCACTGTCGTGGGCGAAGGGTTTCTCGCATATACAGCTCTTTTTAAATTGTCCCAAACATGCTCGATGGGATTAAGATCCGGGCTGCGTGCTGGCCAATTCATTGTACGTATCCCAACCTCTTCGCAATAATGTTGAACTTGTGCAGCTGCATGCGGCCGGGCATTATCCTGCATTAAAGTAAAATTTTCGCCTATGAATCCCATGTAAGGCACCACGTGATCTTCTAATATCTCTGTTATGTAGCGATGTGCTGTCAAACCCCCTCTATTACCGTTTTGACGGACCATGTCTATGAACACAAGTTCTGTTCGCCCGTTCATCGATATGCCACCCCAGACCATACATGAACCGCCTCCAAAAGGAACACGCTCCTCAATGCAACTTTGAGCATATCGCTCCCCACGTCGACGATAGACTCTTCTGCGACCATCTGCACCATATAAACATGTCCTACACTCGTCCGTGAACAATACAGAGGCCCACTGCTCTTCTGTCCAATTCAGGTGATGACGCGCAAATCTTAAGCGAGCTTGTCTGTGAGCTGTAGACAACTTTGGACCATTTGCTGGTCTAAAAGGGGTGATATCCGCTTCCTTTAACCTTCTTCTTATTGTTCGTGCACACACGTTTACTCCACGCACTTCATTAAGCTCGGTTTTGATGTTAACTGACGTGAGGAAACGATTTCGCAGGGAAGTTATAACAATAAATCGGTCATCACGACCTGTAGTTGCTCGAGTTCTGCCTGTACCACGTCTCCTCCTGTAAGAACCTGTCTCTACAAACCTTCTGTATATTCTAGAAACCGTAGACTGGTTTAAATTTAAATTTCTACCAATCGTTCGTTGATCCAAGCCCTCCCGCACCAATGCTACAATTTGTGCCGCTTGTTCGGACGAAGTATCCATATTATGGTTCAAAAACTCTCGATGTGTTAAAAAACTAACCCAACAATTATGCTGGTAACAATAATTCAATTGACAAAACTTACTTTGCTATAAATAACACGCAAATCTGATACTACAAGTAAATTTTCTTTTCCCGGCTATATTCATTTGTTTTACTGCAGTTCTATTTTTAAATTTAATTTTTTTTTTAAGATTAAGAGCCAGTCTTTCCATATTTATATAATTTAATCTAAAAAGTTTGCATACTTATTATAAAAAATCCTTTTAGAGTAAACCTGAACTTTGATGCAGTTTATGAGTCCGTCAGTGTATATTCTGGGTTAATTTGAAAAATAAAAACACAAATTTAAATAATGATATTATGTTTTTGTTATAAATTTTTTGTATATCCATACTAATATTATAAATGCGAAAGAAACTCTGTCTGTCTGTCTGTCTGTCTGTCTGTCTGTATGTTACGCTTTCACGCCTCAACCACTGAACCGATTTTGATGAAATTTGGTATAGGGGTAGATTAGACCTTGAGAAAGGACATAGGCTATTTTTTAACCGACATCCACGCGGGCGGCGCCGCGGGCAAAAGCTAGTAAAAATATAATTTAGAAGAGTCTGAAAATTGTGAATGTTGATAGCACATTTGTAAAAGTTGTACTGTAGTAGTAGGCATGGACGATTACAAATTCATCAAGTATGGATTAATACATGACAATTCAAATGAGGCCGGGCCTCTATTGTCTCGTGACTTAAGTCCAAAAGATGTGTCTCAAGGTACTAACTTTATCAATTTCTCGGGAGTTAATTAAATATTTGACATTAATGTTAATCTAAATTGCTCCATGGGGTGCAATCGAGTTGATTTCTTTCATTGGAACACATTGAACTACCTATAAGTGGTTTAACATTGCTATTGACGTGTAAATTATTCATCTTCAACATAGTGACGTCAATATTATACAAAAGTATTGTTCAAGATTGAGAATAAATGACTATGACTAGTGTTGCTTCCAGTTGCATTACAGTTCACATACTGTCTGACAGATGAGGCTTTGACGAATGATTTCGGGTCGCCCTCGAAATAACCAATATGTACCAACCTTTGAAAGGGAGGTGTAAGTAATCTCATAGCCTTTTTGGTGTAAGTATCTTCTAACCTACAAACACGTGGGCTCCAATACTGTTAAACATTAACAGACACCTATTATGATTGATATGAGCGATACACACAAATGTAAAAAACTTACCATTATTTTTAGTGACTTCCATGTACACACAAAAAACAGTTTTTTTACTTAATGGGCTGACACAAATCACGAAAATCCACCAAAGCGCTCACTCCTAGGTAATCTTACTTGCTGGATTTGTCTAGAACACTGAACAGCGAGCTGAACTCGGCGTGAATATTAGAAGTATCACAAAAGTAACTAGAAAATGTGTTAGGATTTACGATACATTCAAAAATTTCAAGAGTTCAAAATCAAATGCTAACGGCGGCCATTTTCTTATGTCAAAAAACGCCAGAGACAAGCTGACAAGAGCAAAGAGCAGTGTCAACTGTCAAGCTGACAGACACCTTGACGTTGACGCAGAGTGTTTGACGCGTTTATAATTTTAGACTCTATTATAATTTTACATTATCTTGATCTTGCCGGAATATATGTAATAAAACAATATTTTTAAATTTTCAGAACATAAATGATATGAATTAGATATATTATATTAATTTTATTACAAACTTTTTTCTCAATGACAACATTCAAATCTTTTTGTACAATGGCAACAAGCAAATTTTAAAAAGTGGAACGCTTACTGTTCTTACAACTAGATGACGTTAGGAGCGCGTAGCCACAGATTACCTAGACATTCCAAAAATTTAAAACCAATGTATGGGAGTTGCACTGCCATGGGTTAACTACAAATCTACTGCAAGTCTATACAGTACAAAGCAGCTATGTATTTTTACAAACTACTATTATATAGGTATATACCCAAAACCACGAATGCTAGACACAGAAATTTCAAGACTAAAAAATGTTTGACACAGTACAATTATTATGTGAACAGACCACAATAAATATATATGTTTGTACAACACAGAAGCAACTAAATAGGAGGAAAAAAAGAAAAAGAAAAAAAACTAGTTTTGCCAAAAATATGTTTCCAAACTTACCGAAAGATGTGCGGTTTAATTTGGAATAATTTAGGGTCTCAATGGTTTTTCTTGCCACTGGGATGATGGTACGATTGGCTGAAAAAACACAAAGAGGGTAAGTATTACATGCGTAACTGCAGTCGCACAACCAATTAGCGTCTTGGGTAGTGTCAGACGGAGGGTAGTGTTTCCTCCGAAGCGAAACCCTCCAGACACCCACACACAGCGCACCCACAGAGAACAGAGTTAGCCATTAACGTTGGTCGCCAATTTGTAACCGCTGAACGTGTCAGACGGACTAGTCACCAGCTGACCCAGCAGAGAGATGCACGAGCTCTATGGAATCCCAGGGCGCCTTTTCGTCAGAGGAGAGGAGTGTGCGTGCGTGTGGGAGTACTAGGGAGACTTCAGAGAAAACCACTATTACCTCTGTTGTACATACATATATTGGCGATAGATAAGATTATACATAAGAAGATTACAGACAATAGAATTACAGAGAGATATACAAAGATGAGTGTGTCTTCACCAGCTGCACCACGGTGACCTGCTTGCAGTAGGTAGCCAGAGTATTACGGCTAGTAGGTGTAGTATACGGTCAACCCACCGTTGATACAGTTATTTCTTGCAGATTGAAGTTATATATATATATATATATGAAAGTTACATTTAAGAAAGAAAAGGAATACGTGACCCCGGTTGTCGGCCTGCTCGGCGTCTGCGCACGTCTCTTGCCGCAGTCTCGACCAGCCAAGATGCTTCACGTCGAGGTTACAGGCTTGCGCCGACAGCGGTTGGGAACTCGACCACAGAACACGCTGAGATGGATTTTGAGGACCAAGGTGTCCTCTAATCCCGAACTAGGAACCCTAAGAACGAAATAACACTAAGAATCGTCTAGATTGCAGAAGGATGTTGATAAATACAAGTAAAATCACTTACCAAAAAATGGGCAACACGAATTTAACGAAGTACAAAGTATTTTCCAAGCCAACAACAATACAAACGTTCCAGTCACAATGCAGAAAGTAAAAAGATCTTCTATGTAGCCGCGTCCTCGGTTTTATACCCCTATAGCTGGAAGCTTCTCGAAAAACACTTTTTTTAAATTGAATTAGTACAAACGATGATCAAAAACACCACATCGCTGTCGAATACCCGAACAACTTTAATACCACCCTGCTGAGTAGGAGTCAAAACAAAATACAATAACTTCATAAACTGGTTGGACTATACCCACATTTCTTTTCCTTGAATACTCCGGTTTTGTTTGAACTGATTTTGCGATGAAATTTGAACCTGTTTAATTTAACTGAGGAAATTTAATTTTATCCTAAATAAGATAGCCTATAATTAAACAATTAATTTTTTCCGTGACTTTGCAGCTTTAAAAAACATATCACGCTTGGAACGTCTGAGAAGTCGAACAACCACTGGGCGGGGCATTCTAGCTCCATCTTCAGGCAGTGCTGTAGTCACAGGTGGTCCACGAGGACCTACACGAGACACCCAATCCAAGTCTCCATCCTCCAAGTCTACTCCCACCTTCCTAGCTGCCACGAGTACAGTGTGGTAGAGATTTTCAGAAGTACTTTCTGGGATCCCAACTATTTCTATTTCGTTTCTCAAATTGAATTGAGCTTGAACTTTTAATTCGTTTTGGAGCTGAGATACGGTAGCCTGCAGGACTACTACCTCAGTATCTCTCTTTTCCAGATATTTCAGCCGCTCATCTGTGGTGGCCAACCTAGCCATCATTTCTTGCATTTTCTCATTTTAGAAGGATAATGACTGAGTCAGGTCATCTAGTTTCGTCTTAACAGAGGAGAACTCAATAGTGAGCAAGCGCAATTGTTCGGTGAGCAGGTTCATCTCAGACCCCGTGGCATCCGTTTTCTTACGGGTAGTGACATTGTCACAGCCAGCCCGAACTGGTGTGAGGCTATTGTCACCTCCCTTTTTTTTTGTAGTGCGCAGCAGTCAGGGCATTTCCAAAGTTTCTTCCGTTCTGCCGTGAGAGTAGATACGTTGATGCATAACGTGCAGAATTTTTTCTCGCAGTCGGCAGACGTACATTTAACGGCGATCAGGTCTTTGATCGACTTCACGCAACCAGCACACTTCATGTTGATAAGTGAAATCCAACTCGTACCTCTTGACACTAGTGGTTTATAGCTGATATATTTTAATGGGGCCCGTGTGATTTAAAGACAGCAAAGTGACTGCGATATTTTCTTCGAGTGCAGATTCTGAGGATTAAATTCTAAGAAAGTTCAACTCATAATTTCTATTTGATTAGCCACTTCGTTGCAAGATAATACAAAAGCACAAACAAGTTATATCACACAGTTAGTGCGTCACGATTTTTTAAAAATGGAATGTGGAAAGTAGATGCTGTTTAACTTTAAATATTCTGATTTCGTGAATTTAACACTATTTAACACCTTTCCACCTTTTGACTTCAAAAGATAAAATATATTGAGGAATTAAATCGTCAGAGTATGAGTTTAATATTCCTTGAAAATTTCTACTTTGAATATATGCAACACCTAAAAAATGCATGACTGAATCAAAGCAACACGTGTTTTGCAAACCCACTTCAGTAGAACTTGTGCTGCTGTGCAATTCACTAAGCGAGCATAACGATGCGAGTCGCAACGTTGTGCTCGATAGAGATTGTCATTGGTCGATCTCCATTGACGTGATACAATCCGACCAATGACAATCTCTATCGAGCACAACGTTGCGACTCGCATCGTTGTGCTCGCTTAGTGAATTGCATTGCTGATGGTTACAGCATCGCATAAATTGCCATTTTTTACAAATTTATACACACATACAATTTATATATGGAAAAAATGGTACTATGGACATAATGATACTATAGTCAAGTTAATATGTGTGTGTGTGTTTGTGTGTGTGTGTGTGTGTGTGTGTGTGTGTGCGTGCGTGTGTGTCCTTTCGAAACGTTCTGTCCGTTCCCAAAACACCCGTTCCCAAAAACATCCCCCATTAAATCAGTATGTCAAAACACCCGTTTCTCATTGCATTTGATAGATATTTATATAATATGTTGAAAATATTTATTTTATTGACGAGTCACAATTTGCAATTAATTGAACTTCGAGAGCGAAGTTCTTATCAGTATGGTCGTGATAGATATATTAATTATAATCTATAGATTATATGACCAATTTATAGATAATATATTACGATGAAATGTAATTCAATAATTTTAGAACCATTTTATAAACTATTTTTTAAGTGGGTAGGTGAAAATCATTCGATGCAATGTGACGTATCAAATGATATAAAAAGGAGACACCGAATGAAATCGGGGCAGTTTATCCTGAGGCGTCGAAGTGTAAGGTACGATATAATTCTGATACGTTTATACTGTTTACTGTGTAATATTATTGTGCTGTAACTATTTGACCATATTGTGTCGGGTATGTAAGATGTACTTACTTAATCTATAATTGTTGTTATAATTTAGTAATATCTGCAGATAGAGATATTATGATTGTTGTTGTCTGTCCAGTAGATGCTAATATTGATTAATGGATCATGCTCTTCACGGGTATGATATAATTATGCAAAGTATGTTATATTGTGCCTCAAGATATCGATATGGTTGGATATGGTGCCTGTAATGATATTACTTGATGATATCTATTATGTATTAACTGGCTACAAGCCTGATAACCTTTGATACAAGAGTCTTATATTATTATATTGTGTAATGTTTGGTTATAAGCCTAGATTGTAATTATGAATTGTTATAGAAAGACTATATATCATGGTTGGAAGGCAGACAGGTTTTCTTGTTAGTCCTTTCCTGTCTATAAAAGCCTTTTGGGAACTAACGTAGTGTAAAAGAATAAAAGAGAAGGATATAGCCATGATTGTTGTTTTATTAATCGTATGACACAACTAAGTATTCCCCTTTATATTTCCCTAGTACAGATCAATAGTTAAACTTGGTTTCTGGGATATACAAGTGGACCATAGTGAACCTCTAGCACTATAAAGTATTTGTGGATCCTACGCAAGATTCTGACATATTCTAATGGTTATAAATCTATATTCTAATCAAACTCAAAACTCAAACTCAAGGTATTTATTCAAAATTGTGTAGCACTACTACAGCTTTTTGACGTCAAATTCTGCTTAAAACTAAGTTTACCACCGCTTCCTAGGCACCAGTGGAGAAGAAACGGCGCAACAAACTCCACTGTAGCATTTTCTGGACGTCAATTTACAAAAAAAAAAAAGTAAGTTCTTAAGACTAAATATGGACGAATGTACATATGTCTCGTGTCAAGATAATTAAAGTATATAAAAAAAAACTTATAATAAAATAATTAACCTAAGTTAACAAAAATAAATAAAAAAAGAAGTTCGCGTTCCTATTTAAACATTATGCCGTAGTTACAGCAAAGCAATTTAGGAGGGGCCTGCACCATGCTCAAGCCAGACATTTTTGTCTTTAAGGTAATCATCTGTCCTATAGTATGCTTTTTTACATAAGGTGGTCTTCACAAAGGTTTTAAATTTATTGTCAGGCATACCAAGGACTGATTCAGGCAATTTATTATAAAAACGTATACAATCCCCCCTAAAAGAATCACTAACTCTGCAAAGCCGATAGCATGGAAGGAGCAGTTTATTTTTATTGCGCAGATTTCTGTCTGTAATGTCACTTACTTTTGTAAAATTAGATATATTTTTTCTGACATACAGTATATTTTCGAGTATATATTGGGAAGCTACAGTTAAAATGTTAATATCTTTAAATCGTTCCCTAAGAGAATCTCTCTTACCTAAACAGTAAATGGCACGAACTGCCCTTTTTTGTAATATAAAGATAGTTTCTAAGTCTGCGGCATTCCCCCAAAGTAGTATTCCATAGGACATCAAGCTATGAAAGTAACTAAAGTACACCAGCCTAGCAGTATCTACGTCAGTCAACTGCCTGATCCGTCTGACAGCAAAAGCAGCAGAGCTGAGTTTATTGGCCAAAGCAGTGATATGGTGATCCCATTGCAATTTCGAATCTATTGTGATTCCCAGAAAAGTAGTGCTATTTACAAATTCTAACCTTTGCGCCCCCAGCACGATATCAATCTGAGCTTGCCTCACATTAGGCAGTGTAAACTTAATGCATTTGGTTTTTTCTGTATTCAACAATAGGTTGTTTGCAGAAACCAATTTGAAATTACGTTTAAGATATTATTTACATTATTCGCATCTGTACTATTACGATCTAATTTGAATATCAGCGATGTATCATCTGCAAACAATACTATTCCGGCGTGTGCCTCGATCATATAAGGTAGGTCATTGACATAAACCAAAAAGAGAAAAGGTCCTAAGATTGATCCTTGGGGTACGCCTATCTTGACGTTTGACCCATTTGACTTAACGTTATTTACATCAACAGTCTGCAGCCTATCTGTTAAGTAAGATTCTAATAGTTCTATAGATTTGTTGCCAAAACCGTACCGACGTAACTTGAGCAAAAGTGTCTGATGGTCAACGCAATCAAATGCTTTAGATAGATCACAGAATACCCCAATAGCATCCTGTGATCCCTCCCAAGCGTCGTAGATTAGGTTAACTAGGCTAACTCCCGCATCAGTGGTAGATTTTCCACCAGTAAAGCCATATTGTTGGCTATGGAAAAGATTGTTGGTATTGAAGTATAGTTGCATTTGATTGAGCATCACTTTCTCAAACACCTTACTCAGAGCCGGCAAAATAGAGATGGGGCGATAGTTTCCAAGTTCTGACTTAGATCCCTTCTTAAATAATGGTATAATTTTACTGTGTTTCATTAAGGTAGGAAACGTGCCTTCATCTACACATTCATTAAATATTAGTGCTAAATCAGGTGCAATGATATTAATTACATGACTAATTAAACTAACTGACATGCCCCAGAAATCTTTAGACATTTTGATTTTGAGATTTTTAAATGCTTTTAATATGTCATTAGGATCAATGTGTTGGAAGTTAAATTTAGAAGAACTAATATTACTCTCAACTAGGGCAACAGCACTGTGAGCGCTTGAATTAATAGAGGAAGTGAGTTGAACTGGAATATTGGTGAAATAGTCTTCAAAAGCATTTACGACATCTTTTGGGGAGGTTATATCCTTGTTTCCTACTTTAATTTTAGGAACACTATCCCTCAATTTACATCTACCAGACTCTTTGTGAATAACTTTCCAAGTTTCTTTCATTTTGTTAGGAGCCTCAATTATCTTTCTTTTAATGTGAATGGCCTTTGCTTGTCTACATACCTTTTTGAATAACTTTGAGTAATTTTTAACATATTCAGTGAAACTATTGTCGAATCTGTACTGTTTTTGGGCGTATAAATCAAATAGCGTTCGTCTACTTTTATATATACCTACAGTAGCCCATTCACAGAATTTAGATTTCGTACTAAGTTTTTGATTTTTTTGTATAAATGTGTGTGAAAAGGCGTCTGTTAATTTATTAAATAAACTATTATAATGAACCTCAGGATTATTCCCTAAGTAAGTTATTGAATTGAGCTTATTCTCTAACAAGTCTTTGAATTCTTTAATCTTATTAAAAGTTATGGGCCTACACATCATTTTCTCTTTAGGTCTACTATTATTACCTATAGGAAAGGATACTATTTGACCCCGGTGATCTGAGGGCAACTTACTAATTACAGACTTATTTGAGTATACACAATCACAAAAAAAATTATCTAGACAACTGCCAGTCTCAGCAGTGATTCTGGTTGGTTCACAGAAAATATTTTCAAGATTATAGCTCTTGAACATGTTTAAAAATTGAGTACTTCTCTTACAATGTTTCAAGATGTTTACATTGAAGTCGCCGCATACAATTATATTCTTATTATTACTTGATGCTATCCCAAGAACTTTGTCCATGACCCCAATTAAAGTTCCAAAGTCACTCCTTGGTGGACTGTATACGCATACTACTACACAATTATCAAGCTCGGCACAGGCCACCTCAGCACAGCGCTCAACAGAAAGTCTAACAATGTCAATCCGCTCTTTACTGCGGAGACCATTTTTTATTAAGACCATGGAGCCACCTCTTTCAGCAGACTTCCTGTTAAAGCAACTTACAATTGTATAATTATCTATACTGAACATCATCTCAGTCTCCTTTAGCCAGTGCTCAGTTAAACACAAAATATCTACATTTAATTCCTGTAGGAATAACTCAACTACTAATTCTTTGCCAGGAAGGCCTTGCAAGTTTTGATGAACTATCTTTAGCTCTGGCATTCCTGTTGTCTGATTATTTAGTTTAAATCAGTACAACTATCTGGTAAACATACAGAATTACTACTACAAGTACCTGGCAAATCTGTATGTATTGGGTCGTTCACTTGTTTACAATGTAAACTCGTCCAAAAGTTAATATTATTTGCCACCAATGTAGCAATTTTATGTTTGTCATATTTTGTAAGATAAATATTATCTTTGGTCTTAAAACAATAACTACTAATAAAATTATTAGTGTCAAAAAATATAAAAGTGTCACTATGACGACAAGTCAAGGTATGAATAAAATTATTCATGTAATGTATATTTCTATTGTAACATGCAGACTGGCACGACACATATGGGAATGCACATAATATTATTTTAAATACTTTTAATTTACTCAGGCAGTCTATACCGTACATTAATTCTTTCTTGCCTACTCCATTACCTTCACCCACCAGCAACACAATAGTGGAACTACTGTTATATTTAGAAGACACAATTTTGTCTATAATTTGAGGGTAGGTCGCATTGGGCATGCAATGATGCATACAGTTCTTCAAATGACGACTAAACATTGAGCCCATATTGCGACCCACACTGTCAGAAAATACCATTGTATTACTAGGCGGCTTAATGTTGACATTAAAATCACATGCAGAGTCTGGAGTACTGGTACAAGTAGAGAGAACCCGTATGGTGTCACTGACAGGGGGGGTGGAGCATGGCAAGGATTTGTCACAGTCATCAAATTTTTGCCTATACAGGTTTTCCAGTGAATGAAATCTAGCTTCATTACTATGACATGAGTCCACTAGGCTATTTAATGCCTCAATGTACTCACCTATCTCCTTTTGAGCAGTTTGGTATTTTAGTGTAACAGAATTTAAGGAGTCATTTAAATGTGAGATTTCTAGCTGGAGTTCATATAAATCAGACTCATATTGGTCCGTCTGTGTTTTACCTACCTCTATTAACTGCCTCAATTCTACATTAGACCTACAGGCTCTACGACATTTGTTAATGCCCATTTTGAGGTACCTGATCTGTTTCTGTGACTTACTAATAAATTTATTGAGTTTAACATATTTTTTATACTTATTTCTGCCACTGCTAACTAACCTTATTGAGGAATTTAATAACAATTTATCATCACAGGCTATAACCGTTGATGCAACTGGGATGTTAGGTGTTGTGATATCTATCAGGTCTGCAGTGATGCATGGTTCCAGACAAATCAGGTCTGGTTCCCCTGCCACCAGCTCATTATAGAGGCTGTTGGAGAAAGCAGCCTCATCTGCCAACCTGATAGATTCCATGTGAGTAATGGAATTGTGCACGTCACTCAGTTCACACTCCAGAAAGCTTATGCGTTTCAAAGCCTGTTCGTGGGTGTTGCTGCATTCCTCTAGGCCTGTCAGTGTTGCCTGGAGGTGATCTCGTTGGAGTGTGAGCTCCATGACTTCAGTATGTAGGCCAGCCAACTCTTTTTTGAGTTCGGTATTTTTCTCAACCACATTTAGCACTTCCTTTTCACTCTCTTCCCGCTCCTCTATCAGCTGCTTATTGAGTATATTGCTGATTTCAAGCTCCTTTAAGGTGAGGTTTAACTTCTGTTGCAATTCACGGGTTGCAGCGCTGCGGGTCATCATTGTTTGTTTCATATTTAATTTTATTTCAAGAGTGATTTGGTGGTACTGAAATGAAAGAATGTGATAAGTAACTGAATGTGATGTTAACTGTAAGTAATAAGAATCGATAAATTGAAAAAATAAAGTAACTTTACTTCAAATAAATTAACTAAGAAGGGAGGGTAAAAAAACAATAATAATTATTGATAGTTTTTTTTAAGTAAGTAAGTATTAAAGAAGAATTAATATTTATAGCTATTTATTTAACTGAAATATAAATTAGTGATTAATTTAACAAGTTAAGATAACATTAGACATAAGTTAGAAAAGTTGAACTACTTTAGAGAAGTAGGTAGGCAAAGAACAGAATGTATGCAAGAATTACTAGTAAACTGAGAGAAATATGTTAGTGTATGTATTGGTGAGTGTGTTAAATTTGTCTGAGGCTATTTTGCTGGCGTCTTCAAGCTGGCTTCCACAAATTGTCAAGGCAACTGAGACTAGCAGAGCCTGATGTGTGGATGGACGTTGCTCACAGTTATGTGAGCGTTTGTATAGTTGTAATTTGTGGTGTGTGAGAAAAGTTATAAGGAATAAGTGTAACACCAAATACTTCCCCTGATTTCACACGTAGCCAGCGTAGGCGCAGGTTTCAGAGACAAATCCAATCAAAGTTCCGTTTCACTAGTTCTTGTTCACTTAATGGGTGATTTCACAGCAATTGATGTAGCAGACACAATACATATATCGTACTTTAACTGTAGTATGTACATACTATGTAATATATACATACTTGCAGAATGAGTTTCATTTAATAGATATACATAGTTAGATTGACAAATTAACATACACTGTTAGATTCACTTTACTACTTGTCATATCTATGTTAGATTTACTAATAATCTAACACATTCGTATGCCAAACAGTCTCTCATGACACCCGTATTCCCAAAAGACCCGTTTCCCATTATATCAATACTAATGTGTGTGTCGATACCGATGGGTTTCTATCATACGTCAAAACACCGTAGAAACCCATATAAATGTTCACAATGTTCATATTTAACACAGAATATTAGGACAGAAAGATAATTTTCTAATGTACATTAAAAACCATAAGTATTGTAACCAAGAAATTTATTTTGCAGTATAGTATGCAGGGCAGTGCTTAAAACATTACGCTTAGTGTAAACAAAAATAACTAATAGTCCTCGTATATTTATTGCATTAGTTACTTAATATAAAATAGAAACCTCTAACTTAATTACGAATACTACTACGTAAGAGTTTTACTTCATGTAAAAATGTCATAAACTGGATTTCTCCGTACTGTAATCTACACAACAGTTTGCTGTATTCTTCATCAAACAAGATATCACTCTTCCTCCTGTTTTTTTTTGGAGCTATGAAAAGGCTGTTTATTAATTTAGTGTCTATACATTTTGCCTCTTTTCGCAATCTGTTTACAAACAGGAAAAAATTTGGATGAGGGGGAGTTCTGCTATTTATAATATATTAATTCGTCTATGCCACCCTTCAACAGAATTTGTAGGCCTGTGTTGTTCAAATGCTATACTCAATATATTTGGGGGCATCCTTGGAAACCATTGACTCTCCACGCAAGTTTTGAATGATGTAATGAGTTCGTTTTCTGTATACTTGGGTGATTGATTGCCAAGCTTCAGGAATATAACCTTCTGGTAGTAGAGGTAAATCTCTCTCTCCCGGGTGGTATTTCGGTAATCTTCAGTCTTTTAGCGTGTTTCCATACCGCATCATTGTAGTGATGAAAACAACCACTTATCTTGGCGTTCGGGAAAACAACTCTTACTGCATTCATCGGGGCTCTTTTGAAATCGGCTTTGAAGTTAACTATATTTATATTTAGTTTATCTTTTAATATGGAAAAGAAACGCATATAAGTTGACTCAGTTTAGTTGGGTAACAGTTCGTAAATCACTGCTTTGATATTCGTAGTTGTTATGTTTTAATTTACATCAATGTGAAGACTATAACTGGTAGAACGGTGTTGTAACTGACATAAAAGTACCGTCATCCATATCAGAGTATTTTTTATTACTGACCAATTTTCTGGCGTGATGAGTAGCAAAAATGAACATCTTTCAGCACTTCAGTTTTGGCAGCACTTCAGTGTTAAAAATTGTTGGTCAGTGGAGGGAAAAATTGTTTTTCTGACTCCCGATAAGATTCGCCGCAAAATCGAATGTAAAACTGAATTAGATGCCCTCATTGCGGATTTTCCCCACGCTGCTGCCAAGCCTGATGGGTCTCCGAGGCCAGATACTGCTGCATCGTCCATGAGTACAGCTGCGAAAACTACAAGATTAGTTAAGCCATCCCGCCGTCGCCGTAATTAAGACAACGCAACGTCCCAACTTTTTCGTGCTATCATATAACCGGTCATTCCCGAACTTTTGTTACTACGAATTCGAAATGTTCGGGTACCTACGTCACTCTTCATTAGAACTATCAACAGTTTCATGTTCTAATACCTTCTTTTATAAACTACACTTCACTTTCAATAATTTTCAAATTTAAGTTACATATTATTTCTATTCTATCAAATATTTACTGTTCGTGAACTGACATTAAATGTCAGTGGATGTCATATCAGGGAAAATATGGCAAATCGACATTGACTGATCTGACATCCGCGTTTCGTTACTCCAAATATTGAATAAGATTGTGAAGTGTGTGCTCATGTTAAGATTGCTATTGGAATTTTATTTATATGAGTGACCGCATCAAAATATTGTTTATTTTTTATCGTTTCGATTTTTCATTGTGTGCTTTTAGCTGTATTACCGAATACAGAAAGACTAAAATTATATTATTATTACATTGTAAAGTGACGTCTTTCGTGTATGGGAGTCCGGTTTCACTACTTTACTTTTTTTTTACGTCCTTTTATTCTTACTTTGACACTTTTGATTTATTGTTTTTTTTTCTCTCGTTAAAGCACGAATGACTCACATTGCCTACCATGTGTATTTCTTTTTCTCCACTGGGTTAGCGAGTAGGTGAGATCGCAAGGTCCTTAGTACATTATTGTATATTTTTTAAATTATCTATCTTGTAGTTTATTTATACGTATTTAAATATTTATTCTATAGTTTATGCATAACCCGGAAGATTTCGACAGTATAAATAAGTTTCTTTTCATGCTCTTCAGATACGGATAGCTTTGTTAGCGCGGATGGCGAGTCTCTCTCTCCTGCTCTTACCCTGCACTGTAGTAAGTGACGTAGTACATAAGTACTCTACTGATTTGTAATGCAATTCTTCACGAACAAAAGTGCAACTTAGCACTTTTCAGTGTACGTATAAACTGTAATTCTAAGTCACTCAATAAATGGACACGATGGAGTAAACACATACCTACCTTTTATTTACTTCTCCTGACATCCACCATCAACATATTATATGGCGACCCTGCCATTGGAGCCACAAATAATCATGCAAGAAAGAAGACTTTGAAAAAAAAACTATCAGACCATGGGAAAAGCGGTGTCGAAAGATCAAGTAATCATCGCACAGAACGCCAACGGAGCTGCATCTGCTACAACAACACAATATCACGACCGGTTCGATATTTTGGAGACGCTGATCACCGCTGTCCTCTTCATTTTGGGCATCGCTATTGTCTACTACATTTGGAAGAAATGCAACAGGCGATTCAGTCAACGAATGCAACGTGAGCTGAACCGAAATAACATAGCTACTATCTCACGCGCGGACCTTACTACCAATACCAGTGCAGTCTAGAAGGTTTTTCAAGAGGAGTCCAGGGTATAGCCCGGCCCAAACAACAAAACGGCAGCCACTCGTCCATCACTACGTGCCAGCCAACATAGCGTGCTTCCTTCACTCGCCCCAACTGCCACGTGAAGCCTACCACACGTCACGTCATGGTCAGCGACATATTAAAAGTATGTAAAACTATTACCTTATACCTAAGTACTTTACTTTTTATTATTCTTTTATAATTTTGTTTAGATAAATACGCAAAATGTGCTGTATTCAATCATATTTTTCTTATTTAACATGAGTATAACAGAGGAGCTTCTTATACTACAGAACTCTTTAGATTATATAAAAACCTATTTACTTAAATTAGGCCCTGAAAGAAGGCAGAAAGATATAGGTTCAAAAAAATTGGAAGAAGCAAGGGATTTATATTCTAAGTTGGATAGTATTTCGTCTCTTTTGCAATTACAAATTGAACGCGACGAAATACGTACTGATGATTTAGCTGTCATTCATAAAATAATAAGTAATATTCATTGTTTATACCACAAAATTTTGTCATTTTTTGAACCGAAAATGAGTACCGAAAAAGAATTCGATTTAAAAACTGCAATTGCATTATTACCGGTAATGACAGGACATGAGACGGTAACCAAAAGTTTAATTAATAGTATCGAATTATATGGAAAAATGATTACAGGCACATCTAGCGCTCTATTAATAGAATTTGTGCTTAAAACTAGACTTTCGCCTAGTGCACAACTTCGTATGAAGTCTAATTACGACTCGATTGATAGTCTTTTAGTTGATATGCGAAAATGTCTTCTTCAAAAACAGTCTGCAGTCGCTCTCCAGTGGAAATTACACAAATGCAAACAAGGTAATCGTTCAATCAATGATTTCGGGGATGAACTAGAAAAATTGTTTGTTAATTTAACATTAGCCCAGTCAGATAATAATCCTAGTGCATATGACGTATTGAAGCCACTAAATGAGAATATAGCTATTAAACGTTTCTCTGACGGATTATGTGATCCCAGATTGAGCACAATTATAGCTTCTCGATCGTTTATTTCTTTACCGGAAGCTGTTAGGACTGCCATGGACGAACAGTCCCTTTCATCATCGTTTGAAGTGATGAATATCAGACGTCCCAATACTTCATTTCGCGGACACCACCGTGGAAAATACCACCGTGGTCATGGTTATAATAATAAAAATTGGCAGTCGCGTGGTTTTCAGAGATACGAGCAAAATAATAGTAATACGCGATCTTCTTCTACTTCGGGTTCTCCTCGTACATATTATAACACCTCGCGTCAACAGTTTAATTCACCCCGCGGTGCACATGCACCCCGTGGCGGATATAAACCCACTACCTCGTCATCTAACACACGTCAAACATCAAATAGGCCCACTGCGCCTATTCGGCACACAGTACACGAAGTGGAGCCGGTAAATAATAATAATAATGTACGACGCGACTCTACTAATCAAAATACTAACAACGAGACAGGAAATGATTTTTTTCGTTAGTTCTAATGATTTTATTTTTAATATTATTACTAGTAGTACAGTGTCATTTTTTGTAGGTACCGAAATAATTAACCTTTTAGTTGATAGTGGAGCCAGTCTTTGCGTATTGAAATACGAATGGCTTAATAATTATCCCCAATTAATACAGCAACTATGCTACGATAGAATAACTATAAAAGGTGTTAGTGGTAGTCTAGTATCAGAAGGATACATATACTTGAATTTAGTTAGCAATAATGTAGTCTTTAGTGAAAAATTTTACGTTTTTAAGAATTTGTCGTGCACAGCCCATGGGATTTTAGGTGATAATTTTTTAAAGCATTATGATGCTATCATTAATTATAAAGACAGTCGTTTATTACTTTGTAAACATAATATACATGTTTCCATTGAAATACACCATAACGCTAGGTATAGACATTTGATTCCGCCGCGTTGCGAAGTAATCCGATTCATTCCCACGTCTTCGAGCGGCGATTGTGTCATTTTATCAAAGGAAATGCAACCAGGTGTTTTTGTTGCTGGGTTAATTGCGACACGATGTGAATTTTTACGTACTGAAATTATTTATTTAGGCCATAAAATAACTTCGAATGGAATACTCCCTGACGACAGTAAAATTGAAACGATGCAAAAGTATCCCGTACCGTCCAATTCAGATGACGTCAGACGATACTTAGCATTTGCTAATTATTATAGACGTTTTATACCTAACTTTTCTAATATAGCGTATCCATTGAATATGTTATGCAAAAAGAATGCAATATTTGAATGGACCCCAGCATGTGAACAATCGTTTCAGAAACTAAAATCTAGTTTAATCTCACCACCTTTATTGCAGTACCCAGATTTTTCAGAAAGTAATACTTTTGAATTGCGAACAGACGCGTGTAAAACCGGTTTAGGAGCGGTTTTGTCCAACCAAAACGGCCGAGTTATAGCTTATGCAAGTCGTAACTTATCACCCGCGGAAAGTAGATATCCGATTATAGATTTAGAGTTACTAGCTATTGTATGGGCTGTAAGGCATTTTAGACCATATCTGTATGGCAGAAGGTTTAAAATCTTTACAGACCATAAACCACTAGTTTATTTGTTTAGTCTCAAAGATCCATCAAGCAGACTAACGAAATTTAGGCTGTACCTTGAGGAATACGATTTTGAGATTGTATACATCCCAGGTCGAAATAATGCTGCTGCAGACGCATTAAGTCGACTTCCGATGACCACGACATCTAACGATTTAAAATCAATCGAAAACCAAGTAGTTCAAGTACTAACTAGAGCTCAAACAAAAAATTTGCAACAGTCTACGAGTTGTAACAGGGATTTGACTATTAATGGTTCGTCTATTTGTAGCAGGCCTGATCAACCTGAGACAGTAGAGATTCTAAAAAGACCCAATGATGTGATAGAATTAATTTTCACTAACGATAAATCTTTTAAGAATGTTACATGTCATTATTCTGATAGAGAATATTGTACGTATGTACCTTCGCATTATACTATATACCTAAATTCTCGATCGTTATCTACCCCACAGGATTTAGCGAGAGATTTAGGGTCATTGTGTGAAAAACAACACATTAATGAAATACTAATTGTAAAAAATAGGCATAATGCCACAAATATAAAAATACTTGCAAGATATATGAAAAGTTTACGTCTAAAGGTGCCTAAAATACTAATTGCGAAATACGTTATACGAATATACGGAACTGATGAAAAAAAAATCATATTGAATGATTTTCATTTATTGCCCACTAGCGGACATGCAGGGGTAAATAGAATGCTAAATAACTTGAAAAAATATTATTACTGGCCAGGTATGACGAATGATGTAGTAGAATATGTGAAAAAGTGTTCTCACTGTCAATTTAATAAATTTTCTAATCGTTTTGTAAGAGAACCTATGGTAATCACAAGCACTGCGAGCTCTGCTTTTGAACGAATAGCGTTAGATACAATGGGTCCACTGCCAGCGGATTGCTACAATAATAGATACATTTTAACCTTGCAATGTGATTTATCAAAATTTGTAGAAGTGTATCCCTTACAGAATAAAGAGTCAGAAACGATAGCTTTCGTATCTAATTTCATTTTGAGATATGGCGTACCCAAAGAAATAATAACAGATAAAGGTACCGAGTTCATGTCTAGTATTATGGAAAACATATGCAAAATATTAAAAATCGAAAGATTTAACTCTACCACGTACCACCATGAAACTATGGGTTCATTAGAAAATAGTCATAAAACATTAGGTTCATACCTACGTATTCAGTGTGATAGGAATACTATTGACTGGAGCGATTGGTTATCGTTCTGGGTATTTTCTTATAATAATACAGTACATACAGAAACGAAATACACACCATTTGAATTAGTTTTCGGCAAGTGTTGTAAATTGCCTTCCGAGTTTGGAAACTCTATTGAACCATTGTATAATTATAACGACTATCCTAAAGAAATGAAATATCGCCTTCAGCGAGCTCAGTTTGATGCTAAGCAGAATCTGTTAAATAGTAAATTGAAAAGAAAATTATTATATGATAGCAAAACTAACTCCATAACTTACAAGACAGGTGACCTTATTTTGATAAAAAATCAATGTGGAGACAAACTTCAAAACATTTATATTGGTCCCTTTCAAGTTATTGAGGAAGTTTCACCTAATGTTAAGATTTTAAAAGATAATAAGGTGTGGGGACAGAATGCTGACAAGCATTTCGTAGGCACTCGGTCGTGCGGCCCCGCTGCGACGGGCAGTCGCATACGATCCGGGCATTAGGTAGGACACGCGCATTGTAGTCGTGAATTCGAATCAGTAAATACTTTAAACTTGCATCAAGTGTCTTTACTGGCTCCGGCCGAGAAACCCCGACGAGACTTACCATCAGGCGACAGACATACCCAACAGTGGTGACCCCGCTTGCCCCTACTGCCCACATACGGCTCACCGCGTGCGTTCGCCGAAAACGCGTGCCGCGCATTCGCACACGTACGGACACGTGTCTGTGTAACAAGGTTAGTGCGTATATAGGTTAGTGAACAGCAACAAGATGAACCCAGCACCGCCGCAACCTCAAGCAGCCCCACAGGGTCCAGCTCCGCAGCAGCTGGACAGGAGTTTGGCGGCGATCAGCCTCACATCCAGGATTCCCACGTTTTGGCGGGACATGCCACGCATGTGGTTTGCCCAGTTTGAGGCAGTAATGGGACCACAGCACCAGGGAGAGAGCGTCAAATATGACCTGGTAGTGGCAAAACTGGGCAAGGAAGAGCTCAGCCAGGTAGCAGACCTCATTGACGAGCCACCGGAACAGCAGCGCTACACAGTGCTCAAGGAGAGGCTGCTGAAGGCGTTCCAGGAGAGTGCGGAGGCCCAGTTCAACAGGCTGGTAAAGGAGCTGGACCTAGGACAGCAGCGACCATCCCAGTTGCTCGCCAGGATGCGCGAGCTTGCACGAAACACAGGGACAACCGGTGACACCGTCAAGAACCTGTGGCTAACCAGGCTACCCGGATGGGTGAGAGCCGTATTGGCAGGTGGTAGCCCGGACACGAAGCTGGACGACCTGGCCGGGATGGCGGACAGGATTATGGACAACCTACAGAGCGGAGAGATAGCAGAAGCAAGATTGGCGACCCCCAGAGGAAGTTCCGACCCGGAGCTGCTGACCGAGCTGCGAAACCTATCCCTGGAAGTGAAAACGCTTCGCGGGGAAGTGTGCGAGCTCCGCGGTAGGGAACAACAGAGGCGCAGTTACAACCCTAGATGGCCACCCAGCCGGAATGCGTCCAGGTCGAGGTCCCGAGGTCCAAGGCGAACGCCGCAGAGCAGCGACTGGATATGCAGGTACCATTTCCGATTCCGAGAGGCAGCGAGGCAGTGCGAGGAGCCGTGCAACTGGAAGAAACAGGGAAACTAAACCCGGTGCATTCTAGTGCGGTGAAAGAGTGTGCCGAGTTGTGTGACAATCACCGTTTGTGCGTCAGAGACCATAAGAACGGCATGGCATTTTTAGTGGACACAGGCGCGAACGTTTCGGTAGTGCCCGCGAAGTTCGGTAAAAAAAACAATAGCGATAAGGACAATAAGGGCGCATACACATTGTACGCCGCGAACGGCACCGAAATAAAAACATATGGTGTAATTACGCTAGAGCTTAATTTAGGGTTAAGACGTAGTTTTAAGTGGCCTTTTGTTGTTTGCGACGTCAGTAAACCGATACTAGGTGCTGATTTCCTGAAGACACATAGGCTAGTGGTAGATTTACACAACAAGCGGTTGGTAGACCAAGTGACGACGTTACACGCGATAGGTACCATCAGTAGGCATAATGAACCGTCCATAACCACTATTCAGGCAGATAACCCATATAGAGAGTTACTGGAGCAGTTCCCTGAGATCACGAAGCCGGTCAACTTCAAGGACTTACCGGAGAGCGACGTCTACCATCACATCGAGACAACAGGACCGCCGGTCTACGCGAGGGCGAGGCCACTCCCGCCAGACAAATTTAAACAGGTGAGAGACGAATTCCGTATTATGCAAGATATGGGGATATGTGAGCCGTCTAGTAGTCAGTGGGCCAGCCCGTTACACGTCGTCCCGAAAAAGGACGGCAAGATACGGCCGTGTGGCGACTATAGACGGCTAAACGCAATCACGAAACCGGACAGATACCCGGTGCCTAGGTTACATGATTTTACATACAGTTTAGCTGGCAAAAGGGTGTTTACGACCCTAGACATCAACAGGGCCTATCATTTCATCAGGATAGCCCCCGAGGACGTCGAGAAGACCGCCATTATCACCCAATTTGGTCTGTTCCACTTCCCCCGCATGACCTTCGGACTCCGTTCAGCATCACAGACGTTCCAGAGGTTCATGGATAATAAGGTACTCAAGGGCTAGAAAATATCTCCATTTTACAGGGCAATCGACACGTGCACAGTTCATTATTCTGTTACATAGATGACATCATCATTGCGTCAGAAAACGACGCAGCGAACAAAGAGCACGTACGCCGAGTATTTCAACGATTCAGCGAAATAGGCATTACAATAAACGTAGCCAAGTGTCGATTCGGTCAAAGTACAGTTGAGTTTCTAGGTCACACAGTTGCAAAAGAAGGTATAAGCCCGTTGCCCGACAAAGTAAAGGCGATTGCAGAATACAAGAAACCGGAAACGGTAGAAGGCCTCCGGCGTTTCTTAGGCATGGTAAATTTTTATAGGGCGCATTTACCAAAGGCTGCCAGTCACCACGCGCATCTGAACAAATTCTTACACAACTCCAAGAAAAGGGATAAGACTATCAACAGGGAAGATCAGACCCTACATACCTAACAGCTTCAGGAGAACGGTTTTCGACGCCGTGCATAGTTTAAGCCACCCTGGCATTAGAACTACATTAAAGATGGTAGCCTCTAGGTATTTCTGGCCGGAAATGAACCAAGACGTGAGAGAGTGGGCTAAAAGTTGCATTCAATGTCAAAAAAGTAAAGTGAGTCGTCATGTAATTTCAGGTGCAGGCGAGTTCGGGCCGAGCAAGCACATTCACGTCGACATCGTCGGGCCCCTAAGTACAACACAGAGAGGTAACAAATATTGTGTAACAATAATAGACAGGTTTACGAACTGGCCAGAGGCCATACCGACAGCGGATATAACGGCCGAAACAGTAGCGAAAGCAATTTACGAGACATGGATCTGCCGATTTGGCAGCCCCACGCGACTTACCAGTGATCAGGGTAGACAATTCGAGAGTGAATTATTCATTAGCTTGCTCAAACTACTGGGGGTAGAGGGTAAGAACCACGCCCTATCACCCGTGCAGCAACGGAAAAATAGAAAGGCACCACAGGCAACTAAAGGCAGCATTGACATGCAGGCTGTCGGGGAAGGCGTCTTGGGACGATGAGTTACCAACGGTTCTATTCGGAATTCGGGCAGCGATGCGAGTCGAAACAGGGCTTAGCGCGGCAGAAATGGTACTAGGTCAGGCATTACGCTTGCCTGGCGATTTTTACAGCGACACGAGCAAACTCGCAAATGTAGATCACTATACATATGCTGATAAAATTAGAGAAACTATTCGTAGCATGCAACCACAAACGCGTTCACACACTAACGACAAAAAACTTTTCATTTACAAAGATTTAAATACATGTTCACACGTTTTCGTCAGGGATGACACAGTGAGAAAGCCACTGACTCCTACTTATGATGGCCCCTACCGCGTCATAAGCAGGCGTGACAAAGTGTTCAGAATACAACTTAGCAATCGGCAAAGCAACATTTCAATTGACAGACTTAAGCCAGCATACATTTTAGAGGAACCACAGGCCACTAACAACAGTGAGGTACCCAGCAGAATCACGCAGCAGGGGGATGAGGGCATCCATGACACTCCACAGACTGACACAGACACAGACAAGGGCGAGTCCGCATTGAAATCCGCGTTAAAAACCACTCGCAGTGGTAGAACCGTTCGGCCAACGGTCAGGTTTAATTTGTAGAGTCTCGTTTAGAATATAAAATTATAGGTTACGAGGTCGCAAACAACAACAGCCTGTACATGAGGTAGATGAGTAAACGATAGCGTAAGCACTAATTTAGTACAAATAGACTATGAAATCTAGAAACGCACTAGTAAACGCACAATAGTATCAGTAGCAGCTTTATGGCCATTGTTATAAACATGGGAAATCAGCAGGCCAAGAATGATCAAGTAGTAATTGCACAGACAGGCTCCGACAACTCCGCCCGAGCCGAATTGGAGAGGAAAATCGAAGTATATGGCATACTAATTTTCGTAGTTGTGGCATTAATATTAGGAACATGTGTATACTTGTGCAGTAAGAAGTGCGGCAAACACATCAAACGGAAGTTAGCGAACGACATGCTAGAAGTTGTCAAACAACCCAACGTGCCAGTGCAAGCACCATTGTCAGCCAGTGTCTACTAAAACAGTGTCAAATCGAATACATAGGGAAAAAGAATCTTCTCGGGCGGGACTCGAACCCGCAGTCTTTCCCTTACAGGGGGAATGCCTGACCAATTCGGTTACCGAGACACGCCCGATATGATTCAAATTTCCCATCTTATACGTCTTTAAGGCGACGTGGCGTCATCTACCGATTTTCTTACGAACTATCGGAATCAATGAATGATGTTGCAATCATTTTTAAACATTGATTTTTGATAACTGCGCCCAAACAATTGAAGGAATTTTTACAGCATTAAGTATGCTAACTATACAAATCGAATACATAGGGAAAAAGAATCTTCTCGGGCGGGACTCGAACCCGCAGTCTTTCCCTTACAGGGGGAATGCCTGACCAATTCGGTTACCGAGACACGCCCGATATGATTCAAATTTCCCATCTTATACGTCTTTAAGGCGACGTGGCGTCATCTACCGATTTTCTTACGAACTATCGGTTGTTTGTTTGGGCGCAGTTATCAAAAATCAATGTTTAAAAATGATTGCAACATCATTCATTGATTCCGATAGTTCGTAAGAAAATCGGTAGATGACGCCACGTCGCCTTAAAGACGTATAAGATGGGAAATTTGAATCATATCGGGCGTGTCTCGGTAACCGAATTGGTCAGGCATTCCCCCTGTAAGGGAAAGACTGCGGGTTCGAGTCCCGCCCGAGAAGATTCTTTTTCCCTATGTATTCGATTTGTATAGTTAGCATACTTAATGCTGTAAAAATTCCTTCAACAGTGTCAAATGTTCAGCAGTGCAAACTAAGTATGTAATATAATTTTTTATTAATGTGAACATAGCCTTAGTTGTATGAGAAATGTAAACATAGAGGCCACGGCCCGTCGTATTGTAACAAGAATGCAAGTGTGAGGTATGTTTTGCAGTGATGAATGGAAGGAGTTGATGGCGCTGTCGTGGCGGACGTTGCGGATCCCCCAGGGATGTAATTGATTATAGCAGAGCGGGTCGTCACGGCAGCTACCACTTAATCAGGCACGAAAGGGACATAGGATTAGATTATGTTAAAATTAGGTTTAAGTTATGTAAGTACTGCCTACACAGTGAGTAGAGCGAGCGTGATGTTACCAACAGAAACATTGTAATCAGGCACGACAAGCCCCACACCGGACGCGCCATTGTAAACACGGCGAGACGCCCGGCGCGCTCGAGTCAGCAGTTTAACCGTAGCAATGTACGTACCTATTGTTAACTTGTTAGAACAATTGTAATGATGTACCGATTTTGAGGTAACTTTTTACCATGTACAAACGTTTTTTTCTCTTCTTTTTCTTTTTGGAATTGTAATTGTTTTTTTTTAAAGGGGGGGAGTACTGTGGGGACAGAATGCTGACAAGCATTTCGTAGGCACTCGGTCGTGCGGCCCCGCTGCGACGGGCAGTCGCATACGATCCGGGCAGTAGGTAGGACACGCGCATTGTAGTCGTGAATTCGAATCAGTAAATACTTTAAACTTGCATCAAGTGTCTTTACTGGCTCCGGCCGAGAAACCCCGACGAGACTTACCATCAGGCGACAGACATACCCAACAAAGGAATACCTTATTCATAAAAATAACACGAAATTGTTTTTTAATTGAATATTTTTAATAGAATGTATTGTAATAGTATGTAAGTTAAGTGTATTTAAGATAGATTTAAGTATTTTAACTTGCTTTTGTATAACACTGTATTTTTCTTTTCCTTTGAAAGGGAAGGGATAACCCAATCTTTTCAGGGGAGTTGTAGTAAGTGACGTAGTACATAAGTACTCTACTGATTTGTAATGCAATTCTTCACGAACAAAAGTGCAACTTAGCACTTTTCAGTGTACGTATAAACTGTAATTCTGAGTCACTCAATAAATGGACACGATGGAGTAAACACATACCTACCTTTATTTACTTCTCCTGACATCCACCATCAACATATTATAGCACGATGGAATCACTTCATCACTTTCTAATTATCCTAAGAACCTTAATTTAGTCCACATCAATGCACAGAGTCTTCTTGGCCACTATACTGACCTCCTGGCATCTTTTAGTAACTCCCCGGTGGATGCTATACTTGTCTCAGAATCATTTTTAAAACCCTCCATACCCTCTACTCTCGTTTCACTTCCCGGCTTTGTTCTGGTTCGAAATGATAGAATAGGAATGGGATGCGGTGGTGTAGCCATATACCTACGAGCCAACATTTCCTACAATATTGTTAGCGCATCGCCCTCTCCCTGTACTGTCAAGACATCTGAGCACTTGTTTATAGAAATTAAGTTAGTCCACACGATGGTTCTACTCGGGGTATTCTATAGTCCAAATATGCATATTGATTATTTCAATAACTTTGAGAATCTACTCCACTCTCACTCTCCTTCTTATGATCACGTAGTCATAATGGGTGACTTTAATACCTGCTTATTGAAGGATGGCAGCCGGTCTCGAAAACTAATGGGCATTCTATCCTCCTACAACTTTAATGCTTTGCCACTACCTGCCACTCACCATCCCCCTGGCCACCCTTCCACCTTACTTGATCTCCTTATAGTATCCTCCTCTGACTACGTAGATACACATGGCCAATTACCTGCCCCATTTTCATATCACGACCTAATATACATCTCTTATCGGATAAGACCTCCTAAACGTAAGGCACAGTACCGTTGTCTTCGCAATTTTAGGGGTATTGACCTAGAGGCTTTACGTCGTGACGCCAGTGGCACTAACTGGATACCCATTTTGAATTCGACAGATGTTAATGAAATGGTGGATATTTTCGGGTCGAGGGTTATAGAGTTGAGACGAGTCAAGATCAGGCACAACCCGGCGCCTTGGCTGAATGCTTCGATTAAAACCCTAATGTCTCGTAGTGACAAAGCAAAAAGGCGCTACAGAGGCAGTCCATCGGAACAAAACTTGCTCGCATTCAAGACCCTACGCAACCGCTGCAGCCGTATGTGTAGAGACGCAAAGCGACGCCATTTCTATGACTCTCTCAACAACCGAAACTCATGGGATACATGGAGATTTCTCAGGTCTGTTGGCATTGGCAAATCACCCGTCTATGACCCCAGGGACATAGACTTGTGTGCCCTAAATGACCACTTCTCTCTACCACCAGTCTCACTGGACGCAGATACCAAACAGAGCACTTTACATGCGCTTACTAGTGTCTCCACTCCACAGACTCCACCTTTTCATTTAATGCCTGTATCAGAGGCGGAAACTCTAAAATCTCTGCGGTCTATTTCCTCGTCCGCGACTGGTTCTGATCAGATCTGCTCTAGTATGATTTTTCCACTTCTCCCTACTGTACTTCCTATTATAACTCACATTTTCAATTATTCCCTATTCTCTGGTACTTTTCCTGACTCCTGGAAACCAGCTTTTATCATTCCATTACCCAAATCTCCTAAGCCTTCTACAGTTACCGATTTTCGGCCAATTTCCATACTTCCGTTTCTCTCAAAAGTTCTCGAGCATATCGTGCACCAGCAACTATCTATATTTTTATCTTCCTCTAATCTCCTCAGCACTTTCCAATCGGGATTCCGTAAAGGCCACAATACAGCTACGGCTCTCGTTAAAGTGACAGATGATATTCGATGGGCCCTGGAGAGGAAAGAACTAACTTTAATAATATTGCTGGATTTTAGTAGTGCTTTTAACTCGATCGATTTTGACATTTTGCTTGGCGTATTGTAGAGTATTAATGTTTCCTCTAATGCTATTTCCTGGTTTGATTCGTATCTGCGAGGGCGGTCGCAGCGCGTTCAGTTGGGCCAGGAGTCTTCCGACTGGTGTGGACTTGTTGCGGGTGTACCACAGGGTGGTGTCCTCTCTCCTCTCCTGTTCTCCATCTTCGTCAACTCTGTCACCGGACTGATCTCATCTGGCTACCATCTTTATGCCGATGACTTGCAGATATACAATCATTTTGCGGTGACTGATGCCTCCTCTGCAGTATCTGCCATGAACCACGAGCTGGATTGCATTAGTACCTGGGCTAAATCATTCGGACTACGTATCAATCCAACAAAATCTAAAGCAATGATTATTGGTAGCACTCACATGCGCAAGCAGCTCGATTTCTCCACACTTGCTCCTGCCCCGCTGGATGGAACTCGGATACCCTATTCGGATACAGCTAAGAATCTGGGAGTACTCTTTGATGCTAACTTGTCCTGGAGTCCTCATATCAATGAGGTTAGCAGAAAAGTACACTATAGCTTCCACTCCCTAAAGTGTCTCCAGAGCTTTCTGCCTTTCAGAACCAAAATTTCCCTTGCCCAAACTCTTATCCAACCCATTATAGACTACGCAGATGCCTGTTTTCTAGACATCACTGAGGAACTCTTAAACAAGTTGGAGAGATTGCAAAACTGGTGCATTCGGTTCATATTCAACCTGAGAAAGTACGACCATGTCTCGCAGTTTCGCAGAGAACTCAAGTGGCTCCCTATTCGCCAGCGTAGGAACACTTGTATTATCTGTTGTCTTTTCAACATTCTGTCGATATACAGACCGGACGAGTTACGGGAGCTTAGGGCCCGGCCATCATCGTCTACCTCGCCCACCGCGGCTTTCTTTGCGGACGCTCCGGGGCAGATACCGAAGCCTGGGTCCTCTCTAAGTAGTAGTGTACCTCAGTCTTCGGCGGAAGCCACGGAGCCCGTCCCTAAGGAAACACTCGCCACACCAACTGGCAGGGTCAGGGAAGCAAAGCGGTGCTTGCAAAGGGCTCTGGCTCAACTCAACAGTGCTCGAAACTTAAAAACTGATATAAAAATAGCAGTTACCGCTGCTATTAAAGACCTCTACCAGCTGGTCAAGGGGACTGAAGTAGCTGGACCCACCTCTCCTCCTTTTCCTCCGCCTCTGTCTAAGGCGAGGAAAAAGATAGATAAACCGGGGAAAGGCGGGGCAATAGAGCCGACAGTACAGGAGAGCGCCGCTACTAACATCTTGCTGGCGAAACTACAAGAGCAGTCGGCTCTCATCAAAGAGAACGCTAGGAGCCTGTGCGAAATAAAAACATATATGGAGGGGCGGCAGGACAGTGAAGCCAAGCTTTCAGAGTTAAGGCTCGCCATCGAGAAGCAGGGTGAAACTCTCGAGAGGACAACGTACGCGAGTGTAGTAGCCGCCGGCAAAACCGGAGAGAGATCTCCGGAACCTGTGGCCCTGCACTCCGTAGTTGTCTCCTCGAGAGACGACTTCGATACGGGGGATGTAGTGTTAGAAAAAGTGAGGAAAGCGATAAAGGCAAAAGAGGGTTGGGTGAAGGTGGAGCGGGTTCGAAAAGGAAAAGATAGGAAAATTATTATGGGGTGCAGAACCCAGGAAGACAGAGATAAAGTAAAGAAGCGGATCGAGGAGGTAGGAAATAACCTCGTCGCTGAGATCGTCAAGAACAAGGACCCGCTTCTGATCTTGAAGGGCGTGTCGCTGGTACATAGCGACGACGAGGTTCTGGTAGCCCTTCGAAATCAGAACCGGGGGGTCTTTGGCGACCTCAGGGACGAGGACGATCGGATGTCGGTAAAATATAAAAAGAAAAGTCGAAACCCGCACACCACCCACTATGTTCTGAGCGTGTCCCCAGTAATCTGGAGAAGGGCGACTGACGCGAGGAAACTCCACGTAGACCTCCAGCGAGTCACTGTGGAGGACCAGTCGCCCTTAGTCCAGTGCACCCGCTGCCTGGGTTATGGTCACACGCGGAAGTTCTGCCTGGAACCCGATGACCTATGCAGCGGATGTGGGGATAAGCATCTGCAAAAGGATTGCCCTAAAGCTAGCTCCCCCGAGCACGCGCGCTGCGTGAACTGCTCTCGACAGAAGCTGCCGCTCCAGCAACACAACGCGTTCTCAAAGGAATGCCCCATCAGGCGAAAGTGGGACGCGATGGCTCGGGCCACCGTGGCCTATTGCTGAGGTGACTCCTGCCAGCGCGTTCGGCTTTGTAGGGGTACAAGTCTTTTGAAATAAATATAAATATAATACAAAACTTTTAGGCCTAATAAACTAAATTAAAAAACATGTTATAATAATATTTTAAAAATATGTATTGTAACATCTATAGCAAACAAAAATATATAAGCAATATTAACACATAATAAATGGATTAATTAATAAATAGTAATAAAGGACTTGTACCCGACGGTAACCCAAACCTAAGAAATTAAATAAACAACACGTCACACAAAATACTGTACAATACCTAAACAATAAATTGTCAAAAACACAACATAAATCATACACATTTATATTAACTAAAATAGTTATATAAAAATCACATTACAGCACAAACATAATACACGACACTCAAACAAACACACAGGATAAACATAACCGGGCGTTCTGTGGCTTATTACAGAATAAGCCGCAAAACAAACCACAGGAAACAACTAACAAGTACACTACACACAAGCTTACACTTACAAATATAAAGTAAATTAACATAAAATTTAAATCAGTAAAACTAAATTCACAAATAGCGTTCAAAAATAGCCTTCAGCTAAATTTAGACAAAAGTATTATTGCCTTCAATCACCTCGTACTAATCTCTTTAGTTTTCTTCCTTCATTCTTCTTTAACGTAAATTTTTTGATAGTATATAATCTTTCCAGTCATATAAGGTCCGCACAAGTTCAATCTAGCGCGGGTACCCATGGGGAGTTCTGCTAGATGGGACTCCCAATAAAAAAAAAAAAAAAAAAAAAAAAAAAAAAAAACATTCTGTACAACCCTGCTGCGCCGTCTTACCTGAGGGAGCGGTTCTCATTTATACGTGCTCCTGATGACCCGTGCAGATCCAGCCTTCGCTTTCTCCTTAAATTCCCCTCCCATAAAACTGACTTCTACTCCAGTTCCTTCACTGTGCAAGCGGTTAGACTTTGGAACTCGTTACCATCTGATATCAGAGCTAGCAACACATTGTCTGTGTTTAGAAATAAAGTTCGAAGTCATTATCTATCTTCCACTCTGTGACTCTAAGTCGCGGAGTGGAAGAGGGATGGTGATTCTCCTATATGCATAAATATCTGCTGATTTATTGTATTATGTATGTTTATGTATATTTTGATATAATTATGTAGGTTTATGTAGGATAATGTATATATTGTTACTTATTATTAGATGACGCACTTATATATTATATAGTATAACATCTGTTTATTTATTAATTATTACTACAAAATATATACATATTAGTATATATTTTGTAATGTTAAGTTTGTGTGTGTACTATTTTTCTCTCCCCTTACCATATACACACATTCACAACTCTTTCTTTTCTTCATGATCTCCTCTCGCCGGTCTGCTGGAAGAAATTTCTTTTAGAAATAAGCAGTACCAATGTACTAACTTTTTCATCCAATATATATTATGTTTGTTTTGTGTGTGCATAAATCTTAAATAAATAAATAAATAAATCTTTTCTGTTTCGCCGTCTTCGCTGAGTAGAAAGTTATTAGCCAACATTCACGGAACACGAGCCTCTTCAAGAGTATTTATTTGAAATTTATCACTCTCTAAATAACTCTTCCTTGCTCTATATAGAGATCTTCGATGTGACTCAAATACAGGTACTGTACCTTGATAATGATCAAGTTTTCCCACACATTCGTCTTGCATTTATCGATAATTAGCCTTACCTCATTATCTTCGGGATAAGGGCTACATGAGAAGAGTAAGAAGAACCAGTCTTTCTATTTTTTGTATGTAAGTTATAGCGGTAAATACCGATCAGCAAAGATAATGTGCGATTTTGGGTTGTGGGTACGGCTGTGTGTGCGTGGGCGTTTGAGTATGCATGTGCGCGTGCGTGCGTGTGTGTGTGTGTGTGTGTGTGTGTGTGTGTGTGTGTGTGCGTGTGTGTCTGTGTGTTCGTTTACTTTTTTATAGGACTGACAGTTTTAACAAGTCCTCAGTTTACGGATACGATTTGTTCAAGAGCCACTCTGTGACCATCCCTTTACAGCGTGATCTGAGAAGTGGATAAATGATGCAATTTTTATTTGCTACATTATAAACACCTGAAACTCTACACCCAAAACTCTAAAATGCCTTTCAGCTTGTGTACTTCTCAATTTCAGAGTTGGGCTTATCCTATAAGAGCGACTCTTTTACGACTTTTGACCATTGTAGCATAGAGATGTATGAGTTTTACCTGCTCCACCCCAGACCGACATATAATACGTTAGAATGGTCTGACAAAGCGCAGTGTATATCATCTTTTTAGTACTATTGTCTGCAGAGTGGCGAATCTTTTCAAAATATACACATCATTTTGCGTACTCGCCCTACAAGACATTGTTTGTGATATTTCCAGGTGATATGATTGTCAATGTTTACCCCTAAGTACTTGGTGTGAATAGATCTATTCACTTCAGGACAGTGATATGGGACAGATGGGTGATTTGTCGAGCAGGTATGTGCTTTTAATTTGAGTGTGTCTGATATTGGTTGTGTAGAATTCGATTCAAAACGTTATGTAGATAGTTTTATCAAGGTTCAATGTTAGTAAATTGGATGAGAGCCATTGCATTACTAGCCATAAAGCCTCCTCAGCCCTATTAAAAACTTCAGGCCAGTTCTTACCGCGGATCAGTAATGCGGTATCATCCGCATGGCCAAATTAAAGCGAAAGTTTGCGTAGGGAGTTTATATATAGAAGGAAGAGGGTCGGGTCCAACACCGAACCCCGAGGAACACCAAAGTGTAGGGGGACACTATTACTCACTATTGTGAGTAATAGTGTCCACTTTAACACATTGCAGTCAATCCATGTGATAATCCTCAAATATTCGATGTACATATCCAGGGATACCCAGTCTTTCCATTTTCTGCAATAAATGTGGAACAGAGACGGTATCAAAAGCTTTTTTAAGGTCTAAGAAAATGCCTAAGCATTTTTCTTTGCCATCCAGACACACCACTACCTCGTCAACAAGAGAGGTTACTGCATCACATGTTGACATTCCCGATCTAAATCCAAATTGGTTTGGGGCTAGGATATTATTCTTAGTCCAGAAGTTCATAAGGCGGTTATTCAGCAGTCTCTCCAGTATTTTCGACAAAGTGAGTAATATGGATATTGGCCTATAATTACTGATACTGTCTCTGTCCCCGCACATATAAACCGGGTGAACAATGGCCTTTTTTAAACCTTTAGCGAAGACACCACTGGACATTGAGATATTACAAATGTGCGTAATAATTGGCGTGTGGGTGTCTGAGCACTTCTGCAACAGAAGTGCCGATATATTGTCGCAGCCTTCAGCAGAATAACTGCGTAAACCGTAGACTAGTTTTCGAACCTCCGAATCCGTTGGCATGAGCACCAAAGAGTTTTCAACAGTGCTGTCTTGTGGCAGCTGCACTCCACCACGTATGTGTGACTGGAGACCAATACCTTGAGCAAACTCTCGACCTATATTGAAAAGTATTCATTAATCATGTTAACAGATTCTGTTTCACTAGATCCAATCTTTAGGAGATCTGTAAATGAATCCTTTGAAAAGCCCGTATGAACAATATTTCTAATAACTTTCCAGGTGGCCTTTGGATTATTTTTCGCTTTTTCTAATTCATGCTTTTCATATGCGTGTTTCAGATTCTTAAGTACCTTATTGCAAAAGTTACGGTATCTGGTATAGGTTATTCTAAGAATATAGTTTTCAGGGTCTTTCGTGACTTGGCGGTACATATCATCTCTGTTACGTATACACCGTAGTAAGCCATTAGTAATCCATGGCTCAGTGATTCTACGTTTAGAGAGGACTCGAATTGTTCTTGAGTGCGATTTTATTATCGAGCCAATAATTGACACCAACTTCTCAGTGGCAGCATTAGGTTCTGTCATGCTAATAACAGAACTAAAGCCAGTATTAGAAACGTCTGCAATCACAGAGGGATAGACAATTTTGATAGTGTTTGCAGGTTTGTTCGGTATTTTCATTCCTGTAGCAATACTTAGGAGCCAAGGTGTGTGGTCGGTAATAGAACACTCAATTAACAATGTTGTGGTTTGTAGGTCTGATTTAAAAAACACATGATCCAGGCACCTATGTTTACGAGTAGGCAGAGTATGTGTTGGTAGTAGACCCTGAGAAAGCTGCCATATTAAGGTATTCATTTGCCTTTAGTTACAAACTCATTTTTGATACCATAAATTTTGTCATGTCTCTATTGTATTGTCAACGTCTTTCAAATAAAAGACCATATTTTTCAATTATAATAATATGTGTATTTATTGCACCTTTGAGTCTAATTTTTTTGGTATAATATTGATATTAATATCACCTATGAAGACAACATGTTTGCAGTTGGATACCGTAGCAAGTGTTGTATCCAATTCATTTAAAAAGGTGTCCGTAACACGGCTACAAGGAGGACGATAAAGTGCAACGACCGTAAGGTTAAGATCAGCTATTCTGCAGATCAAAGATTTTCGAGACCTGGTTCAGCAATATACCTGTAGTACGGCACCTCAGCGTCCACAAGTTGGCATAATAGAGTAAGCTGATGGTGGATCATCCTGGCTACTTGGTTGTGCCTGTGCAAGTACTCGCTGTTAGCAAGACGCGAACAACCGGAAACAATATGGCTGAGGAACTCACCGGCTTGGTGGCTCGCGCGTCCCTCAGGATTTTGCATGATATAATATAAGAAGAAGAAAGAAAGAAAGAAAATGCATTTATTTCTCGCAGCTGCAGCACATACCCAGAAATGTTACAAAATAACATTTTTTTTTAATTTTACTGCCCCTTAAATAATACCATTATGTTGGAAGAAATTCGGATTTTTTCTTTCTTTTGACATGCTTTTTTCATCATGTTTATGGTGTATCCTGACTTCTAAATATTACAAGCTGACAGCTTTGATTAATAAAATTATATGGTTATTAATTACACTTTGCTCCTTTATGTGTACGTTTAAATTTTTAAATATATCTGACAAAAACTTTATTTAAATTGAGGACACAAGTGATGGTAACTTTTTCTAAAAAACTCAGGCTTTTGATCTTCGTTGCACTTCGTAAAGCATTTTCAGCATATGTGCATATATTGACAACGTCCTGAGAAGGATATCACAAGCAACCTCTATCTTTTTAAGCAATAAACCCATCAAATTTCTCCGAACATAATGCTCCAATACATTTGCCACATTTTACTACACTGACGGACTCATAAACTGCATCAAAGTTCAGGTTTACTCTAAAAGGATTTTTTATAATAAGTATGCAAACTTTTTAGATTAAATTATATAAATATGGAAAGACTGGCTCTTAATCTTAAAAAAAAATTAAATTTAAAATAGAACTGCAGTAAAACAAATGAATATAGCCGGGAAAAGAAAATTTACTTGTAGTATCAGATTTGCGTGTTATTTATAGCAAAGTTTTAAATTGATTCTCATTGTTTTTTTTTGTTTTGTCAATTGAATTATTGTTACCAGCATAATTGTTGGGTTAGTTTATTAACACATCGAGAGTTTTTGAACCATAATATGGATACTTCGTCCGAACAAGCGGCACAAATTGTAGCATTGTTGCGGGAGGGCTTGGATCAACGAACGATTGGTAGAAATTCAAATTTAAACCAGTCTACGGTTTCTAGAATATACAGAAGGTTTGTAGAGACAGGTTCTTACAGGAGGAGACGTGGTACAGGCAGAACTCGAGCAACCACAGGTCGTGATGACCGATTTATTGTTATAACTTCCCTGCGAAATCGTTTCCTCACGTCAGTTAACATCAAAACCGAGCTTAATGAAGTGCGTGGAGTAAACGTGTGTGCACGAACAATAAGAAGAAGGTTAAAGGAAGCGGATATCACCCCTTTTAGACCAGCAAATGGTCCAAAGTTGTCTACAGCTCACAGACAAGCTCGCTTAAGATTTGCGCGTCATCACCTGAATTGGACAGAAGAGCAGTGGGCCTCTGTATTGTTCACGGACGAGTGTAGGACATGTTTATATGGTGCAGATGGTCGCAGAAGAGTCTATCGTCGACGTGGGGAGCGATATGCTCAAAGTTGCATTGAGGAGCGTGTTCCTTTTGGAGCCGGTTCATGTATGGTCTGGGGTGGCATATCGATGAACGGGCGAACAGAACTTGTGTTCATAGACATGGTCCGTCAAAACGGTAATAGAGGGGGTTTGACAGCACATCGCTACATAACAGAGATATTAGAAGATCACGTGGTGCCTTACATGGGATTCATAGGCGAAAATTTTACTTTAATGCAGGATAATGCCCGGCCGCATGCAGCTGCACAAGTTCAACATTATTGCGAAGAGGTTGGGATACGTACAATGAATTGGCCAGCACGCAGCCCGGATCTTAATCCCATCGAGCATGTTTGGGACAATTTAAAAAGAGCTGTATATGCGAGAAACCCTTCGCCCACGACAGTGGCAGCACTAAGAACAGCACTTTCAGAAGAATGGGACAATATTCCACAATATCTTTTAAAAACCCTTATAAAATCTATGCGGAACCAATTAGAATCCGTAATAAGGGCACGTGGGGGTAATACACCTTATTAAAACACAAATAAACCCTTGCATAAAGTTTGTGTCTATTGTTAAAACCAATTTTTTAATTAAACCAATTTTTCTTAAATTTCTGTCTTTTCTTCAAAAAAAGTCTTAAGGTCCTTTCCAATACATAAACTTAAACTTAAAGATATGACCCTACGCTGTTTTAAAGTTCACGAACCAATCTAGAGGTTTCAATTTAAATCTGTATAGAAAGTATGCATACTTGGTTAAAATATTTATTTCAAAGTCGTCTATTACTTTGATGCAGTTTATGAGTCCGTCAGTGTATATAAAATAATTTTGTAGTGACGAAACCAACTATGTACGCTATAATTTCCTTCGAAAATTGGCTTAGGCACATTTGACCCACATAGTCGTGGCCTTCTGGAAATTCCAAAAGTACGTGACCTTGTAGAATATCCTTGGAATAACTATCCTCATCAATTAACAGCAATCTATTTTTAGATTTATTTATTTTATTGACTGCCTTGCAGGATGTCGTCAGGTTATTGACATCAGATTGGATACAGTTGCCGCCTTTGATTATTGATATGTCTAGATAGACAGTCAAAGCGTTGAATGCGGCCAAAAAAATAGAGACCAACTGTTGGACAGAAAACGACTTTCCTGCTTTCAGTGTCAGACGCACTGTCAGTGGGCACGGACAATAATTTGTAATTTTGAAAATGACGATTTGTGTGATAAAAGTGTGCAGAAATTATAAAGGACGGTCTAAATCATTAAAAAAATTGCCTTTCATCGCTAGGTACCATTGTATTGTACCAATTTTAGCAATATAAGCCACTAGCTTTTGCCCGCGGCTTCGCCCGCGTGGATGTTGGTTATCGTGACAAAACATTTCACAAAAGATGTAGGTATATGAAGTTTCATGCTTCTAACTTTGAAAATGACGAACTTTCCATACAAACGTTTATCACCTATTTTACCCTCTTAGTAGCTAAATTTAGAAAAATGCTGATACACGTGTTCATTTTCTTTAAAGGTCACAGATTTATGAAATTTTGTGCATCTAGCTCTGACAATGACGGACTTTCATACAAACTTCCATCTCTTATTTTACCCCTTTAGTAGCAGAATATCAAAAAATCCTTTCGTAGTGGATGCTTACATCATAAAAATTGCTACGGGGCCCTACGGGGTCAAGGATGAAGAAAACGATTGGTACGAGATCTACAACTTTAATCCGTAGGTCCTGCCAGAATAGCGGGGTCCATCACCGGATGGCACGTGTCCAACGAGGCCTCATGCTCTGACCACAGATGGATCCGTTACCATCTAAGCATAGCATTACCGAAACCCAAACCACGTAGGCTACCGCGCAAGACAGACATACCAAAATTTGTAGGCCTAGTCAAAGCCAGTATAAACAACCTACACTTACCATCAGAAGACCTCAAAGTCTCGGACCTAGACCTATACACAGACCAAATCACATCCATACTTATCTCAAGCTACGAGCAGTCTTGCCCACTCACCACACCTAAGTCTGGGGAGGGGCGACACTGGTGGTGTTCGTCCCTTGAGAGGCTGCGACGGAAGTTGAGAAAACTCTTCAACAGGGCTATCAACACCAGGGAACCGACTGACTGGGAGAAGTATCAAAACACAAAAAAAAAAACAATATAAAACCGAAATACGACAGAGACGCGCAGAAAGCTGGAGACGCTTCTGTACAAGCATCGAAAATAGTAACCAGGTCTCCAAGGTTAAAACCTGCCTCTCCAAAGAGCAGGGAAACTCCATTGGCTGCCTTAAAAAAGCAAACAACACTTTCACAACAAATGACGCTGAAACATGCGAAATTTTACTAACTACCCATTTTCCGGGCTGCAAAATAGCAAATGAAGAAACATGGGTAGACACTAACCACCGTCCAACCAGCATCCAAGACTGGGAGGTTGCTCGGGAAACCATAGACAGAGAAAAACTGCTATGGGCCATTAACACTTTCCTACCTTTCAAGGCAGCAGGCCTGGATGGTATTTTCCCAGGACTCCTGAAATGGAGCGGACCAATTATAGCGGACCACCTAGCCAAGTTGCTACAAGGCTGTCTCGCAAACCGCTACATACCCTTGAAATGGAGGGAAGTCAAAATAATATTCATCCCCAAACCAGGTAGAAGTGACTACACTCAGGCCAAATCTTTTAGGCCTATCAGCCTCACCTCGTTCCTGTTAAAAACACTTGAACGGCTAGGCGATAGGGTAATTAGAACCCAAGTACTAGCACTGAAACCTCTACACCCCCATCAACACGCTTACAGTGAGGGCAAATCAACAGAATCGGCACTCCACCATGTGGTGTCCCGCATCGGTGGAGCCCTAAAGTCAAAGCAACCAACCCTTGGTGCCTTCATTGACATAGAGGGTGCCTTTGACAAAACCAACTTTGACAGCATCAACAAAGCACTGCTCAAACACGACGTGCCCTCAACACTTATCGAATGGATAGATAACATGCTCAGACAGAGGGCCGTGCAACTCACAGTCAACACCACAACTCGGGGCATTGTGGGCAGAGCATGCCCACAAGGTGGGGTACTCTCTCCCCTACTATGGAACCTGATGGTAAATGAGCTTATAACAGATCTGAACGCAAACAGCCTTTTTACTATAGGTTATGCGGACGACATCACGATCTTAATAACGGGACTATTCGAAAGTGCCATTTGCGACCGAATGAGACAGGCCTTCAAAATAATAGAAACCTGGTGCACAAAGCACGAACTTTCGGTCAACCCCGAGAAAACCGAACTAGTAATGTTCACAAACCGAAGAGCACCGGGCCCATACAAGCTCCCGAAACTCTTCGCAACCGAATTAACACTTCTCCGAAGACTGGCCCCCAAATTGAAGGAAACAGCTGCCGCTTTGGGGCGGCTGCTGCCCAACATGAGGGGGCCGGATGACTCCTGCAGGAGACTCTATGCGGGAGTCGTGCGGTCCATGGCCCTATATGGGTGCCCAATATGGGCGGACACCCTGACGGTCCACAATGCGCGTCTGCTGCGTGGACCGCAGCGTGCAATGGCCAGCAGGGCCATTAGGGGGTACCGCACGATATCCTTCGAGGCGGCGAGTCTCCTTGCCGGATCCCTACCGTGGAACCTGGATGCGAGAGCCCTTTCGATGCTATATCGGTATCGTAAGGAGGCGCGGGAGCAGGGACGGGAACCCGAGCCCGAAGAAATTCGGGCCGTGAGGTCTCAGCTCCACAGGGACATGGTAGCGGAATGGGAGCTACGACTTGGGCGACCAAGCGCAGGGCACGCCGTGATAGCGGCGGTAAGACCCATCATGGAGGAATGGCTAGAGAGGCCACACGGCAGCCTCTCGTACCGGCTGACGCAGGTGATTACCGGACACGGGTGTTTCGGGAGTTACCTGTGTCGGATCCGGAAGGAGCCAACGTCCGAGTGCCATCACTGTGATGCGAGCGAGGACACAGAGCTGCACACGCTGACCGAGTGCCCGGCGTGGGACACGCCGAGGCGGGTCCTAGTGGCGGCTCTAGGGGTGGGAGTCCTCACACTCGTCACATTGCTCACAGCGATGGTACGATGCGCAAACGCTTGGGGTGCGGCCGCCTCCTTCTGCGAGCAAGTAATGCTCGAGAAGGAGGCGGCCGGTCGGGTCCGGACCAGACTCCGGGCCCGGGAAGCCCGTGCAGAGCGAAGGCGAACCGGACGTCGGAGGTCGCAGAACGACCTCCGTCCTCCATGAGCGCTGGCCTGGGGGTGACCGGTGGAGCCGCCTGTCACCCTAGCAGAAGCAGGCCGCGGCGGCGGCGCAAAGTGCGCCTCCCCGTAACCGGGGCTAGATGGGGACATTTTGGTCCCCACAACCCGAAGGGGGCCATCTCGAAAGAGATGGTCCTGGGTCTGTCGGGGTGCGAGAGATATGCTTTTGGCAATCTCACCTCCGGCAACCAAGGACCCAAGATGGCGTGCGTTTTAGTCGGTTCGAGTCCGACATAATCACCTCCACCGGCTCTGTGGAGGTGGTATCCGTGGGGATTTATCGCACGATAAAAAAAAAAAAAAAAAAAAAAAAAAAAACCGAATTAACACTTAAGGAAGAAGTAAAATACCTAGGTGTAATTCTCGACAGCAAGCTGCTTTGGAACAGGCACCTTGACTACAAACTGAACAAGTGCACAATCGCTTTCTACCAATGCAAAAGAATGATGGGAAACAAATGGGGACTATCGCCAAAAATAGCACTGTGGCTATACACAGCGGTGATAAGGCCCATGCTAGCCTACGGGGCTTTGGTATGGTGGACCCGCACGGAATTGTCTACCGTGATTACCAAATGAAAGTCCTTCCAAAGGCTGGCCTGCTCATCAATCTGCGGATGCATGAAAACCACTCCAACTGCAGCTACGGAGGTAACTCTGAACCTAACATCGCTTGACCTATACATCCAACAGGAAGCCACCATCACCGCCATTAGAATGTGGCACCTGGGACTCTGGGGACACAACCACAATAGTCCCCACACCACAATTCTTGGGCGGGCGAAGGAATACAAAACACTAATAGCTGCTCCCTGTGATAAAACCTTCAAAAAACACTTCTTCAACAAAAAATACCAGATAACAACGCAAGCCGAGGAAAAGGACTACTCTGGTATTAAGGAGATGCGCGTCTACACTGACGGCTCCAAAACAAAGAATGGTTCAGGAGCCGGCGTGCACTCCTTGGACCTTGGCTTGAATATCCACCTTCCACTAGGCAAACACAGCTCAATCTTCCAATGCGAGTGTGTCGCCATAACAACAGCAGCGACGGCAATAAGCGAAAAGCAGGTTAAGGGATAAAGCTCCTAACCGACAGCACAGCTGTCCTAAAAGCGCTAAACCAGCAAACAACCAACAGCACACTAGTGGCAGAATGCCAAACTGCTTTGAACCAGCTATCCACCCATAATGTAGTAAAGCTACAGTGGATAAAAGGGCACAGTGGGTCCTACGGAAACGATGCTGCGGACAAACTCGCGAGGAGGGGCTCCGATATGACCACTGCTGGCCCACTACCACTACTGCCGATCCCTTTTTCACAGATACCTGGATACGCCAGAGATCTGTGGAACTACATAACCAAAGATGGGTACAAACCATCGACTGCAGGCAATCAAAACAGGCTGTGCCGTCGATAAATAAACGGCTAACGAAACGTCTCCTAAAACAAGTCTAAGGACAATTATGGGGACAATAACGGGCCACTGCCCCCTCAACAAGCACCTACATACCATCGGCGTCACGGATAGTCCCCTCTGCAGGGGGTGCTTCAGCGCCGAGGAAACGGCCGCCCACGTAATACTGGAATGCGAGGCAGTGGCCGCCCAACGATCCCAAATCCTCGGCACAGTGAGGTCGCTCCGCGAAGCCTGCGAAGCCCCCAGTAAGCTTCTGCGTTTCTGGGCGGAGCTAGGCTGGCTGCCCTAGCCAGCACTCTCTACGCACAATGGCCCAAAAGAGAGGCTAAGTGCGGACAAAAGAGTCCCCTATCCTATTTATTTTTATTTTTTATTTTAAACTTTATGCACATAAGTTTGTACAAAGGCGGACTTAATGCCAAAGGCATTATCTAACAGTCAACCTTAGGGTGGTGCAGAGATACTTTGAGGTAGGTGCAGACAGAAGATTAACTATTTAGTTTAATGTAATAATACATACAATAAACATACACACTATAATACATAATAATCCATACATATACAATTACCCACATATATACCTATTCCTATACCAAACTTACACTTTATATAAATATATATAATACATACCTATATAATATACTACTACTTACACCATATTTATATAACATAATGTTGAAATATAACATTGTACCCACTATTTTACCCACTATTGCCACTAGGGATTACTGTAGAGCTGACGTACCTTATATTTGAAAGTAGCACGGTTGTTAGCCATTCTGATTTCGAGAGGAAGCGCATTCCAGAGTCGAATAGCTTGCACGAGGAAAGAAGAATGAACTAGGCTAGAACTATGAGTAGGACAATGGAGAAGACGGTTATCAGCTGATCGTAGATTTTTGTTATGATGTGAACCAAGAAGCTGTACCAGAGATGATAAATAAGTGGGGACATGAGGGGAGCTTAAAATAGTATGTATCATCGTCACCGCCCGCAAGCTGCGTCGCTGACGTATAGACAACCATCCTAACTCTGTACGATAAACTGAAACGTGATCATATTTCCTAAGGTTGAAGGTGAATCGAATGCAATTGTTGAGAAGGCGGTCGAGTTTGTTGAGCAGATCTGCATTCAGGTCGAGGTAGCATACATCACCATAGTCCAAGACTGGGAAGATTAGGGTCTGCATGAGCATCGCCTTAGTTTTAACAGGTAGAAAGTTTTTAAGGCGATACAGACTACGCAACATCCCTGTCACCCTCTGACAGACTTTTGCAACTTGTGATTGCCAGTTCAGGGTGGAGTCGATACTCAATCCCAGGTTTTTAACAGTAGGCGTAACAGGAATAATTCGCCCATTGAAGTCTATTATTGGCAGAGTTTCTTGGTCTACCTTATTTATCATATAGTTACTGCCAATTAAGATGCCCTGGCATTTATCAGGATTGACAAAAAGGCCAAACCTGGCACACCAACTGCCAATAGACCGCAAGTCAGCGTTAACCCTGTCAACAGCCTCCGAAAGATTCTCCGCACGAGCTTGGCTGTACACCTGCAGGTCGTCGGCATACAAGTGATACGCACACTGAAGTTCAGAAGTGATAAGGTTTATGAATATTGAAAATAAAAGAGGAGAAAGAATACCGCCTTGTGGAACGCCAGAAGCGAGATCGCACCAACCAGACGTACTCTCGTCCGCGCAAACCGACTGCTGACGTCCACGAAGATATGAAGAGAACCACTCCAGCTCATCGGCGGAGATCCCAAGATGGGATAGTATTTCTAAAAGGATATCATGATTGACGCAATTAAATGCATTGGAGAAATCCACCAACACTAACACTGTGACAAGACCCTTCTCTATTCCGTCCCTGATATCCCCCGTTACTTTAAGGAGTGCGGTTGTAGTGCTGTGTCCCGATCTGAATCCGGATTGCAATGGACTCAGTATCCCGTTGGATTGCACATAATTGGACAGCTGACGATGTACACAGGCTTCCAACACCTTGGATAGGAAAGGGAGGATGGAAATAGGACGAAAATGATTAGGAAGTGAGGGATTGGAGATTTTAGGAAGTGGGCGTACATAGGCTTTACGCCACAGGTCTGGGAATTGACCAGAATCAAGCGAAAAGTTGACAATGTGTGAAATAGCGGGAAGGAGTTGGTCTATAATTGTTGTGATCATACGGCGACTGATGTTATCGCAGCCGACTGCTTTTGATTTAATTGCGAAAATCGTCTTTCTGATTTCCTCCGATGTGACTGGAGTGAATTGAAAAAGTGCGTGGTTGGGTCTGGGCAGTCCGGCTATTGAGTCAACCGTTTGACGCTTGGTTGGGCCATCAAGTATGTGAGAGGTAGAGAAATGGTGGTTAATGGCATCCAACTCAATAGTCTTCGGTAGCTCCAGCTGTCTTGATTTACCAATGCCCAGTGTCCCAAGAAACCTCCAGACATCGACAGATGTCAAGGATGAAATGTTATCGAGAATATGTCGGCGTTTAGCGTTGCGTACCACCTGATTACACCTATTCCTGGCAGTTTTATATGAGTCCCAGTTGGTTTCCGAACGATTTCTTTTGAACTTACGAAAGGCCCGGTCTCTCCCTTTCATGGCAGATCGTACCTCGTCTGATAACCAAGGTGCTGGTCTATGTTGTAGCTTGACTCTCCTGACGGGTGCATGGATATCATAGAGGCCAATAACTGTGTCGTTAAAAACTCGAACTTTGTCATTAATTGTGGTTGCCTCTGCCAAATGCTCCCAACTGACGTTGGCAGCGTCGCTGCACAATTTGTCAACATCCATGCGCCCGAAGCATCGTCTGTATAGCACCTTGGGTTTGACTTTAGGAGGCTTGAGACTGTAGGAGATGTAGATCAGATCATGATGGGAAAATGCTGGAGCTAGATACTGACCGTGTGTTCGAACCAGCGTGGGTGAAGACGTAAGTATTAAGTCGAGCCAGGTGTCCTCCACGTCTTTGTTGTGGTGTGTGGCCTGAAGTGGTAAAACCTGAAGATTGACTGACTCGACTATGTTCAGGAGCTTTATGGCTCGTGATGACAGACTAGGGCATAGATTAGTGTTGAAGTCGCCCATGATGATGTAATGCTCGTAATCAGACCCCAAGGATTCAAAAACCAATTCGATATCGGTGAAGTAGTTCACAGTTGGGGGACAATAAACAACACCCAGGAGGGCTTTGACACCCCTAACCCAGACCTCCAGAAAAAGGAACTCAGCGGTGGCCGAGTACTCAGAAGGAGATGAGGCGACTATTTTGTAAGGGAAGTCACTACGTAGATATATCGCCACCCCTCCGCCCTCCTTGCCCGTCCTGTCATTCCTAATTAAGATAAATCCGGGCAGTGGGTAGGAAGTAGATGGTAGATAGGGTTTGAGAAAGCTCTCAGAAATCAGAACGGCATGTACGTGGGGGTCATCAAATGTTTCAACCAGGTCACTGTAATGGTAGGGCACACTTTGTGCGTTTATATGACACACGTTGAATGTCTGCCCCGAACCCCTAAAAGTCTCACGGAGCCTGTCACCGAGTGTTACATTGGTGGCTGAACAAAAACTGTCGTTATCAGACAAAGAATCTGCCTCGTGGGTTGAGTAATAAGTGAAGCTATCATCATTGGTGGAGTCGTTCATAATCAAAAATATATATATATGTATGTATGTGCAAGATAAAATATGAATAATATAACTTAGGTACTTGTATATGAGACAAATATAAATATATATAAATATAAAATCTTAAATGTTACTTACACGTGAAGCGGCGTTGTGTCTCTGCACCACCCGCCAGCCACACAACACACTATTTGTTATAAAACTATTTTTTAGAGTGAAACACAGAAATATAAAGAATAGAACATTGAGAAAAGAATACAATAAAGTTTACACAATTTCGAAAGTAACTGAACTAACAAGAAATAAAAATCAAAACAAAGAATTAAAGCAAAAAAAGTGCTTCAGAACGGAACGCAACCATAATGTCAGTTGACTTAACAACTTTTGACAGCTGTCTATTATTTTTACAATACCATTTTTACATACGTCAAGCTTGGTCAATGGTCAGCCAAATCGCTAAAAACAAAGTTATACCGTCAATAAACTAAAAAGTGAAATGAAAGTTATATATTATAAATGTAGTATTAGGTAACACGAATAGAAAGATGAATGGAAGAGGTGATAATAATAATTATATGATACCTGAGTTCCGGCTAAATTTACGTGTCCCGAAGCAAACGTATGCAAAAATGGTTACTCGTTTCGGGCCATGTGCTTGATTCCGCTGGACAGAGGAGCGCCGGGAGACCTGGGATACGCCTTAGTCAGGGCCTGCAGATCCTCGTCAGTGATGATTTTGTGCCTACTGCTGTCTGGAGTGCGAACCACAACCACACCGTCCTGCGTCCAACAAGCCTTAGTGCCAAAGTGTAGCCTTGCCTTGGTGAATACAGCCTGCCTGACCCTGGTCAAGAACTCCCTGATTGATACTGATGTACCCTTTAAGGCTGTTTTGGCTCTCCAAATGGTTGATCTCACTTCTAAGCTCGAAAAACGCACTAGAACCGGTCGATGATGTTGCTTACTGGCAGCTCCTAACCTGTGACAGGCAACGATTGAGGCCGATGAGGAGTCCTTCAGAGCTAGGTTCTTACGAAGAATGTCAACAATGGTTTTCTCACAGTTTTCATCTTCCACCTCCGCAACCCCCAAGAATAAGAGTGCTTTACGCCGGTGTCTAGTCTCCATGGCGTCGATGGTCTTGGAACACTCATTGATTTGTTTGCGCAACAGACTGAGCATACTGTACACGAGCTCCCTGAAGGTCCGGAACTCTTCAGCCACTCTCGCCACGGTGTCCTTGGCCGGACCGCCACCTTGAAGCTGTGCCTCCAACTGCTCCATTCTCTTAGTAAAACACTCCTCAAGTGACTTCTGTGTAGACTCAATAGTGCTTAATTGAGACATGATGTGTTGCTGTGCTGGCAGGTGGTGTATTTCTGATTTATGTTACATAAACCTTTGCAAACGTGAGTAGAGTATATTTAGACTATTTGCCACTAGATTTAACAAAAAAATTATTACAAATTCAAATATTTCCAATTAAAATTATATTTAGTGTCTTTTTACATGTGTTAACTTTTTTACACCTACCGCCCAAAAAAAAAAAAAAAAAAAAAAAAAAAAAAAAAAAAAAAAAAAAAAAAAAAAATCCTATATCCTATCCTATCCTTGTAGGTCCTGCTTTACAATAATAAAAATACTCTAATTCAAGGTCGAGTGTCGGTTCGGGTACGAGTACACGTCACTATAAACGGCAGGCTGAGTAATGTACTCAACTTGGGGTTCCGGGCTGGCCCTGTGCGAGTGTGACGTTGTCTTCCCCTCAAGGTCACCAGGCTTCGCAGCTGCTAGTTCGGTCCGCCGGAGTCGTCGCCAAGGCCGTCTTCAAGACGGTACGGAGAGGGCAGGCATCTCAGCTGGCTCGGAGGTGGGCCGATACGGCGCGATGCTGACATTCCAGATGGTATGTAGTTGACCGGTATTCCAGCCGGTACCAAGTTCTGGGGAGACAACCACACGATTAGGCACTGGTGCGTGAACCCAATGCAACAGCGCCGGGCCCCAACGTATAATTTTCTACATGGGCCCTAAGGTCGGCGGCGCTGTACAATGGTAGGTACACATAACACATAAAATAAACAATAAAACAAAGAAATAAACTGGATTGTTCCGGAATTCATAATCGTAAGTATTTATCGTAAGTACGTCTTTAATCCCGTTAACCACGGTTCAATCAACCATAAACAAATGATTCAGTAATAATTAAGATCTAATACTAATATATGCTGAACCATGGATTTAAAACGAGATTAAAATTCGACAATTTAACATATTCTCAAAATGTGGGTATCCGTAGAAAATTATGGCGAGATATACACCGTGTTGATTTTTCTCTTAGAATACGAACAATCAAACATTACAACTAATTGAATAGTTCTTAAGCAATTACTATATTCGGCTGTCTGTCGACATGTATACTCGCGACATATATTATGGACACACTTCATACAATAACTTTCTTACAATATTTTAACGATTACGATGTTAATCACAATTTACTTTAAATTTAATTTAATTACATTTACACAAAGACAAACTACAGCTAGGTAACTACCGAACTCACGACCGCAGGTAGGCAGGTACTAAAAAATGAGCTAGCATCACGCTTAGCTTCTAGGGGCTAAGCAGGAATGTCACACGCGAATGACGATGTTATTTTACTTTATTATTTACGTGACTATCGTTTAATACTCGCGCACTGATTATTAAGGACACTAGACTTACCCCTTATGTTGGGAAACTGATTATATTTAATTTCTAATACTACTTCGTATATTACACTAGTTCGTAACACTAATATAATATAATATAATAGTAACTGGCAGAATCTAGATTTCTATCCAGTTACGCGTTAAGATTACGATTGCACGTTCCGCCGCGGAGTCTCGCGATCGAATGAATCTGCCGTCTACCTCGGCGCGAGCGCGGGGCGTGTTTTTTCTTTGTCGTCGGTTAGTGTTGGGCCATCAGCTGATTCTCCGTTTGACGGAATGCGCTGATTGGTTATCAATTCGTGTGACTCATCTTATATGTGCGTTAGAACGATGCATTACCTTAAAAGGTAATGACCGCGTTCACCACCCAGTGATGGGGTACGCGCCGCAATCGCGAGATACCGGTATTTACCGTTTATTACTGCTATGTTCAAATGTTTTCATTTTTTATTACCGGAACCAGTGTTCACGTAACAAAATACATCTTCAAACCTACTACAAAATTAATGAACGAAAACGTGATCAAACAAAAGAAAACATCCTACCTACTGGAATAAAAAGAAAACCTACTGGACCTACCCATACGCGATAGATACGTAATAAAACATGTACCTACTGTTAGATAGAAATTAAACTACTGCCACAATAACATAATTATATTCAAAATAATATGGAGCGACCACACGTCACACTCCTATGCTGTCCCGAATAGTTGTATCCTTGTCGATCACTTCACTCAATCGATAGCCTTGCGCATAGAGTTGGGGAAGGCATCGAAATATGGTTAACAGTTCGGCCTTCCTGACTCTCCTGCGTCCTCGTAGGAGTATGCGGTTGACATCCAAGCTCGTAACATCACCAGGTTTTCAAAGACTGCGCCATATAGACGATCTCGTTATAAGCCCCTGAGGCACCTGAAAATGAACCTGAAGCGAGGCAATGCCATGTCACGTTAACGCCCCGAAGGCAGTGACATGATGCGGCCTCTTATTAGACGTCACGTTAACGCCACGAAGGCAGTAACCACCTGAAAATGAACCTGAAGCGAGGCAACGCCATGTCACGTTAACGCCCCGAAGGCAGTGACATGATGCGGCCTCTTATTAGACGTCACGTTAACGCCACGAAGGCAGTAACCACCTGAAAATGAACCTGAAGCGAGGCAACGCCATGTCACGTTAACGCCCCGAAGGCAGTGACATGATGCGGCCTCTTATTAGACGTCACGTTAACGCCACGGAGGCAGTAAACACCTGAAAATGAAACTGAAGCGAGGCAACGCCATGTCACGTTAACACCCCGAAGGCAGTGACATGATGCGGCCCCTTAGGCAATGTCACGTTGACGCCCCGAAGGCAGTGACTTGATACGGCCCCTTAGGCAATGTCACGTTTTTTTTTTTTTTTTATCGTGCGATAAATCCCCACGGATACCACCGCCACAGAGCTGGTGGAGGTGGTTATGTCGGACTCGAACCGACTAAAACGCACGCCATCTTGGGTCCTTGGTTGCCGGAGGTGAGATTGCCAAAAGCATATCTCTCGCACCCCGACAGACCCAGGACCATCTCTTTCGAGATGGCCCCCTTCGGGTTGTGGGGACCAAAATGTCCCCATCTAGCCCCGGTTACGGGGAGGCGCACTTTGCGCCGCCGCCGCGGCCTGCTTCTGCTAGGGTGACAGGCGGCTCCACCGGTCACCCCCAGGCCAGCGCTCATGGAGGACGGAGGTCGTTCTGCGACCTCCGACGTCCGGTTCGCCTTCGCTCTGCACGGGCTTCCCGGGCCCGGAGTCTGGTCCGGACCCGACCGGCCGCCTCCTTCTCGAGCATTACTTGCTCGCAGAAGGAGGCGGCCGCACCCCAAGCGTTTGCGCATCGTACCATCTCTGTGAGCAATGTGACGAGTGTGAGGACTCCCACCCCTAGAGCCGCCACTAGGACCCGCCTCGGCGTGTCCCACGCCGGGCACTCGGTCAGCGTGTGCAGCTCTGTGTCCTCGCTCGCATCACAGTGATGGCACTCGGACGTTGGCTCCTTCCGGATCCGACACAGGTAACTCCCGAAACACCCGTGTCCGGTAATCACCTGCGTCAGCCGGTACGAGAGGCTGCCGTGTGGCCTCTCTAGCCATTCCTCCATGATGGGTCTTACCGCCGCTATTACGGCGTGCCCTGCGCTTGGTCGCCCAAGTCGTAGCTCCCATTCCGCTACCATGTCCCTGTGGAGCTGAGACCTCACGGCCCGAATTTCTTCGGGCTCGGGTTCCCGTCCCTGCTCCCGCGCCTCCTTACGATACCGATATAGCATCGAAAGGGCTCTCGCATCCAGGTTCCACGGTAGGGATCCGGCAAGGAGACTCGCCGCCTCGAAGGATATCGTGCGGTACCCCCTAATGGCCCTGCTGGCCATTGCACGCTGCGGTCCACGCAGCAGACGCGCATTGTGGACCGTCAGGGTGTCCGCCCATATTGGGCACCTATATAGGGCCATGGACCGCACGACTCCCGCGTAGAGTCTCCTGCAGGAGTCATCCGGCCCCCTCATGTTGGGCAGCAGCCGCCCCAGAGCGGCAGCTGTGTCCTTCAATTTGGGGGCCAGTCTTCGGAGATGCTCCCCGAAGTTCCACCGGCCGTCTAGCACGAGCCCCAGATATTTCATCTGGGCCTTGATGCCGATAGAAATGTCTCCCACTATGAGGCTGGAATCCTCCGGTGGCACGCGCCGAGGCCCATGAAAGAACATGGCCTCGGTTTTATGCAGAGCCACCTCGAGACCCAGCCGCCGAATCCGCTCCACGACTTGGGCAACCGCGGTCGTGGCCTTCAGGGTCGCTTCGCGGTATGTAGCCCCGCACGCCGTCACCAGCGTGTCGTCCGCATAACACGTGACGGCGGCACCGTCCGCGAGCTCACCGCGAAGCACCCAGTCGTAACCGATGTTCCACAGTAGCGGTCCCAGGACCGATCCCTGCGGAACACCGCACGACATCTCTCGCCGACCGAGCCCGGTCGCACTTGGGTAGACGACTGCTCTCTCCGACAGATACGCCCCGACTATCCAGCCCTCTGGTCACGGGTAGTGTCTATTAAACGTTTTGATATGTCTTTGAATATCAGACGCGCACTTGGACCCCATGATATCCCAGCGTCTCGACTCCAAACGGCTCAAATATGTAATTATCAATTAAACTACTATATTTGCGCCGGTTGAGGGTCTGTGCCGAAGCAGCAGCAGCGCAGGCACAGTCCGCAGTACCTGAAAGATGAGAAGGCGCAAGGGTGTCAGCAATAAAAAAATTGTACAATTATGTTATTAAAAAAAACAAAACAACTATCTTTTATCACAACGTTCAGGCTGAGCCAAAACAAACCTGAACTATTTTTCAGCGCTGTACGGCCCAATCCAAAGTTTGCTTTTTAGTGTGCGAGTGTGAATTGATACCAGTTGCTGAAAACTGCCTCAAAAATAGGGAAAATTTTATGCATTAATTAATAATATTGAAAGTTAATTCAGTTTAGAAAAATACTCGTAATTTAAAAAAAATATCAGGACACAACATTAACGACATGTTTCGTTGGTCGAACTATTGTAATGTTAATTATACACTGGCCTAGTGAAAGCTAGTACTTGAAGTCTTTTATGACTACCACTTTGGTAAAACTATTATTTGATTATTTTTTTAATATGAAGCATAACTTTTCTTACTATACCCCGTCCATCATATTATTGTATTTTAGACAGATGGAAGTAGTGATTGCATGAAAGTTTAAAATATCGACAAAGTTAAAAATCTCGACTAAAAAAATAATTAATCGATAAATGAAAATATTATAATAAATATATGATTTCATGTGGAATTATAATTTATTATCGCCCTGTGCATAATAATAAAGCATTAGATGTTTCGTGTCTATACCTACAATTTACAAATGTATTGTAAAACGATTGTGGGCCATAACGCACACGCTAGTCTCCAAAACAAAACAGCCGACTTCTAGAATAATATTCCAACATGCTGATTTCCTGGTATTTATTGAAGAGTTCCGTGATCTGTCTCTGAAACCCATCATCAGATATTTATACAATTTAAATGGAACCATTTTGGAATATACCTCTTTTAAATCAAAAATAATTTTGACAATCCGTCTACATATAGTGCGTCAAGAAAGTCGTGAAATTAATGTTGAAGGAACTAATATTTTTCATTGTATTTGCAACACTCAATAACTGTCAAACTGAGTTTTCAGCTGTCATTCCTTGTTTTGTTGTGGATATGTTTCGTATATCTTTTGCGGTCATTTAATTTATTTACGTCTAGTAACAATATAAAGTGTAAAAATAAATTGCAATGTGTGTATTATTTGTGAGACTTCAAAGTATTTCAGGGGTATAGTATGATATACGGCGGGATTTCAAACCGGCAAGCTGGTTCCTGATTTGGAGGATATTTATGGCCAAACAGCTAAATAAGCCGGTACGTACATATATTTTAATGTTAAACACGGTATGGGAAGTGTAATCTATTAACAATTATGTGTATTAAGTGAAAATTTTATTTTTCAAAGCATTGTTTTCATTTGTCGTGGTTGAGTCATCAACCTACGATTTTAAAAAATCGTAGTAGGACACTTTGACGTTTTTGAACAGTCTTGATCCATTTTGTATTAACCACTGAGGCCCTTTGGACTACTAAAAATTACACGGTATATACAGCTGTGTTTATCCAGTACCGTACGTTTTTATTTGTTTCAGATTTTCAAAAGCACATTTCAAGACATATCATTTCAGTATGTGATGACATATCCAGTGAGTCAGAAACTATCGCGGATAAATTACGCAGGAGTTTCAAGCAGCATTTTGGGTGTTCAATACTCACCCCAATAAGTTAATGTTCTACAAGATTACAATTATATTATATTATAATACGTACTGTACCTACATCTTTTATTTCCATTGTTTAATATTTTACAACCTCTGTAAAAAAATCGACTGTCTAGCTATCACGGTTCATGAGACAGACAGGTGGGCTTTGGGTAAGGTATTGCTCGGGACATGTTTCTTGGACCTAAAATATGCTCAAAACACATTTCACACCCACGGTACCCATGGCCATACTTCTGGTGGTACCGTGGGTCTAATAAAGTTAAAGTGTACCACTGAGTAAGCGATTCTATGACCAGTGCGGTGGTGGACGAGCTCAAAGTCACCAAGCGTAGGGCAAGAGGCCTTATACTTATTTATCGGGGTGTAAGGTTAACGGTATTTCCCTCACACCCCAGTTAACTTTGAGCCATATACGGGTTTAAGGTGGCCCTCTTGGGTGTCCTCATCTAACCTCTATACCCGCTGCTAGTCACAGGGACCCGTGGTGAGTCTCCGAGCAGCTCTCTATAGGGCTGCTCCCGCCGCGGCCGTTAATTGCAGTAAGTGGTAGCGTCTCCCATGTGCTGAGTAAGAGAGTGAAGCATTGCCGTTAGCGTTGTACAGGTTGCATCGAATGGAGGCTTCGGATCACGCGCACCAAATTTAACATAATATCTGTGCTTCTAAATCCCGTGTGCTTGTCTGCCACTTGAGTGGTTTGACAACCATGACTTCTAAACTCAATCACTCCGCGATCACTCAACTCGTTGATTACGATTAGTTGTTAGAGATTTTTTTTGCAAAAGTTGATATCTAAATGTTGCTGCAAGCCCTGCAACCATTTAAAAAGGATATAACGACTATTCTGTAATTAAGTATATATAATTTTGATTTATCTCTAAAGTTTGCGCCATTACTGCTTAAATAAAGTGAATGAAATAATTGCCGTATTTTTTTTTTTCACTTTTATTCACCTAATATCCTACTATCGTAATGAAATCATACCATAAAAAGCAACAGATCAAGTCTGTTTAGTTATAGTATGACAGGGATACCAGTTTAAGCGCAGCAGCGCCACCCTCAATTTTCACGACTTTCTTGACGGGCTATATATGACGGAGTTATAAAAAAAAATTTTCCGTAAAAATCATACAAATATTAAAAATTATAAACATCCGAATTGGTGCTTAGAAATCAGGTAAAAAACCACCAGTTTTGTAATATTGTTTAGAAGAATTATTTTCTGTATTCGATATCGATTGTGACATTTTCAAGTTATTATAATAAAAACAGTCGATGGACTAACTACATCCCTAAAATTGCTTTCTGGTTGACGTGACGTTGTCAATGAAAAATGACGTATTGGCGCCTAATTTTTGTTAGGATTTTCAGGTGTTGACGCTAGAACAAAGTTATACCGACCACTGTCAGTGAGCTGTCTAAAATACAATAATATAATGGACGGAGTATAATTATGTTATTCAACTTGGCTGTGTGTATGTATGTTCGGGTCAAATTTTGCAACTGAATTATGAAGTTGTTATCCTAACCGAATAAGATGAAATTTTGTATTCACGTTTAGATAGATTATGGTCTGGCATGTGACATAGACTACTTTTAATGTAATAATACAGCGCATATGCGCTCAAAAGGAGCAACCAACTGCGAGTGACCGAACATTTAGACGGCACGATGATGGGAGCCTAAGCAGTGCGCGCTATTGTGTGATTTTAGGATAGATTCGTAAATAAATTGATAGTTATAAGTATTTTATATGGTAATATTAGTAAGTTAGGACTTGGTAGGTATGTAAGAAAGTTGGTATTAAAATTAAAGTCGTCGATACGTTTATACTGTTTACTGTGTAATATTATTGTGCTGTAACTATTTGACCATATCGTGTCGGGTATGTAAGATGTACTTACTTAATCTATAATTGTTGTTATAATTTGGTAATATCTGCAGATAGAGATATTATGATTATTGCTGTCTGTCCAGTAGATGCAAATATTGATTACTGGATCATGCTCTTCACGGGTATGATGTAATTATGCAAAGTATGTTATATTGTTCCTCACGATATCGATATGGTTGGATATGGTGCCGGTAATGATATTACTTGATGATATCTATTATGTATTAACTGGCTACATGCCTGATAACCTTTGATACAAGTCTAATATTGTTATATTGTGTAACTATTATGTGCTCGACGAGGCGCTTTGCAATCACTCTTTCAAAGAGCTTGCACACCTCGTCGAGCAACACTATCGGCCTGTAGGCGGACGGTGAGTCCACCGGGCGTCCCGCCTTTCGGGTGAGGACCAGTTTCCCCGTCTTCCACATCTTCGGAAACTGGCCTCGCTCCAAACATGCGCTGAGAAACCCTCTCAGTCGGGGCTCGAGAGCGTCTTCTTCGCCTAGAGCTAGGACCCACGCTCGGCCTGGAATGCCGTCGGGTCCCGGGGCGGTGTTCTTGGCCTTAAGCCTTAGCACCGCCAGCTCTAGCTCTACCCAAGTGACCTCGGGCACGTCGTCGTCATCCACGTTGGGTGCCATAGGCGACCTAGGTGGCGGAGTCATCTGCGGTGGAATATGTTCCACCGCCCGCGCTGGGAACAGGGAGCCAACGACTCCTCCGAGCAGCTCCGGCTGGAGACACCGGGTTAACGGTGGGGCCCGGGGGCGCAGCTTGCCCCTTACCTTAAGGTAAGGCCGCCCCCATGGGTCCCGCTCCAGCGTCTCCAGCAGCTCCTTATGAGCTGCAGCCTTCGACTGCCTTATCGCCACTCGGAGGGCCTTTCTGGCCTCCCTGTACCCCGCATGAAGCTCCGCCTCTCGGGGCTCCGTATCTGCGGGGCGGCTACGTCTCCTTCGGAATCTGGTCCACCGGCGGAAAGCGATCACGGAGGCCTGTCGCAGCCTCGCGATGTCCGCTGACCACCAGTAGACCTGTAGGCAATGTCACAAACTCAATCACTCCGCGATCACTCAACTCGTTGATTACGATTAGTTGTTAGAGATTTTTTTTGCAAAAGTTGATATCTAAATGTTGCTGCAAGCCCTGCAACCATTTAAAAAGGATATAACGACTATTCTGTAATTAAGTATATATAATTTTGATTTATCTCTAAAGTTTGCGCCATTACTGCTTAAATAAAGTGAATGAAATAATTGCCGTATTTTTTTTTTTCACTTTTATTCACCTAATATCCTACTATCGTAATGAAATCATACCATAAAAAGCAACAGATCAAGTCTGTTTAGTTATAGTATGACAGGGATACCAGTTTAAGCGCAGCAGCGCCACCCTCAATTTTCACGACTTTCTTGACGGGCTATATATGACGGAGTTATAAAAAAAAATTTTCCGTAAAAATCATACAAATATTAAAAATTATAAACATCCGAATTGGTGCTTAGAAATCAGGTAAAAAACCACCAGTTTTGTAATATTGTTTAGAAGAATTATTTTCTGTATTCGATATCGATTGTGACATTTTCAAGTTATTATAATAAAAACAGTCGATGGACTAACTACATCCCTAAAATTGCTTTCTGGTTGACGTGACGTTGTCAATGAAAAATGACGTATTGGCGCCTAATTTTTGTTAGGATTTTCAGGTGTTGACGCTAGAACAAAGTTATACCGACCACTGTCAGTGAGCTGTCTAAAATACAATAATATAATGGACGGAGTATAATTATGTTATTCAACTTGGCTGTGTGTATGTATGTTCGGGTCAAATTTTGCAACTGAATTATAAGTTGTTATCCTAACCGAATAAGATGAAATTTTGTATTCACGTTTAGATAGATTATGGTCTGGCATGTGACATAGACTACTTTTAATGTAATAATACAGCGCATATGCGCTCAAAAGGAGCAACCAACTGCGAGTGACCGAACATTTAGACGGCACGATGATGGGAGCCTAAGCAGTGCGCGCTATTGTGTGATTTTAGGATAGATTCGTAAATAAATTGATAGTTATAAGTATTTTATATGGTAATATTAGTAAGTTAGGACTTGGTAGGTATGTAAGAAAGTTGGTATTAAAATTAAAGTCGTCGATACGTTTATACTGTTTACTGTGTAATATTATTGTGCTGTAACTATTTGACCATATCGTGTCGGGTATGTAAGATGTACTTACTTAATCTATAATTGTTGTTATAATTTGGTAATATCTGCAGATAGAGATATTATGATTATTGCTGTCTGTCCAGTAGATGCAAATATTGATTACTGGATCATGCTCTTCACGGGTATGATGTAATTATGCAAAGTATGTTATATTGTTCCTGACGATATCGATATGGTTGGCTATGGTGCCGGTAATGATATTACTTGATGATATCTATTATGTATTAACTGGCTACATGCCTGATAACCTTTGATACAAGTCTAATATTGTTATATTGTGTAACTATTATGTGCTCGACGAGGCGCTTTGCAATCACTCTTTCAAAGAGCTTGCACACCTCGTCGAGCAACACTATCGGCCTGTAGGCGGACGGTGAGTCCGCCGGGCGTCCCGCCTTTCGGGTGAGGACCAGTTTCCCCGTCTTCCACATCTTCGGAAACTGGCCTCGCTCCAAACATGCGCTGAGAAACCCTCTCAGTCGGGGCTCGAGAGCGTCTTCTTCGCCTAGAGCTAGGACCCACGCTCGGCCTGGAATGCCGTCGGGTCCCGGGGCGGTGTTCTTGGCCTTAAGCCTTAGCACCGCCAGCTCTAGCTCTACCCAAGTGACCTCGGGCACGTCGTCGTCATCCACGTTGGGTGCCATAGGCGACCTAGGTGGCGGAGTCATCTGCGGTGGAATATGTTCCACCGCCCGCGCTGGGAACAGGGAGCCAACGACTCCTCCGAGCAGCTCCGGCTGGAGACACCGGGTTAACGGTGGGGCCCGGGGGCGCAGCTTGCCCCTTACCATAAGGTAAGGCCGCCCCCATGGGTCCCGCTCCAGCGTCTCCAGCAGCTCCTTATGAGCTGCAGCCTTCGACTGCCTTATCGCCACTCGGAGGGCCTTTCTGGCCTCCCTGTACCCCGCATGAAGCTCCGCCTCTCGGGGCTCCGTATCTGCGGGGCGGCTACGTCTCCTTCGGAATCTGGTCCACCGGCGGAAAGCGATCACGGAGGCCTGTCGCAGCCTCGCGATGTCCGCTGACCACCAGTAGACCTGTAGGCAATGTCACGTTGACGCCCCGAAGGCAGTGACTTGATACGGCCCCTTAGGCAATGTCACGTAGACGCCCCGAAGGCAGTGACTTGGTATAGCCCCTTATGCACTGTCACGTTGACGCCCCGAAGGCAGTGACTTGATACGGCCCCTTAGGCAATGTCACCTTGACGCCCCGAAGGCAGTGACTTAATACGGCCCCTTAGGCAATGTCACGTTGACGCCCCGAAGGCAGTGACTTGGTATAGCCCCTTATGCACTGTCACGTTGACACCCCGAAGGCAGTGACTTATACAACCTCGATCCAGCCTCAAAGTATCGCCGTCAAAGACTCGTGATTTCATAGAGGATATTCCAAATATTCATCTGATATCTACACTTAATCTGTTTTTGTTTCGAGCATAGACTCTCTGTCTCGACCACTTATGGCACGTAAGCAAACTATTGACAATCTTATAGTCTTTCACCAGTTCCGTCTAGATTTGATAGAGGATATAAATAAATGTATCATCTCGTTACAAATCTACATTTAACAAACACATAAAGATTTGATTGTGTCTTGAGTAACCACTTTGTTATGGTGCGGCAAAGCAACCATTAATATAATAATCTTATGATCTTTAACCAGTTTCATCGAAATTTGATAGAGGATAGATCATCTCGTTCCAAATCTTCATCTAACAAACACATCACAATTTGATTGTGTCTTGAGTAACCACTTTGTTATGGTGCGGCAAAGCAACCATTAACATAATAATCTTATGATCTTTAACCAGTTTCATCGAGATTTGATAGAGGATAGATCATCTCGTTCCAAATCTTCATCTAACAAACACATCACGATTTGATTGTGTCTTGAGTAACCACTTTGTTATGGTGCGGCAAAGCAACCATTAATATAATAATCTTATGATCCTCAACCAGTTTCATCGAAATTTGATAGAGGATAGATCATCTCGTTCCAAATCTTCATCTAACAAACACATCACGATTTGATTGTGTCTTGAGTAACCACTTTGTTATGGTGCGGCAAAGCAACCATTAACATAATAATCTTATGATCTTTAACCAGTTTCATCGAGATTTGATAGAGGATAGATCATCTCGTTCCAAATCTTCATCTAACAAACACATCACGATTTGATTGTGTCTTGAGTAACCACTTTGTTATAGTGCGGCAAAGCAACCATTAATATAATAATCTTATGATCTTTAGCCAGTTTCATCGAGATTTGATAGAGGATTGATCATCTCGTTCCAAATCTTCATCTAACAAACACATCACGATTTTGATTTTGCCTTGATTAACCACTTTCTCATGTCATGATAAAAAAGAGCCATTGTCAATCAATTTATTAGTCATCTCTATATTACAATAACATAACTTCATACCATTTCGTCCACATACTCGTTGACCAGTGATATAAGTAAGCCTTTTCCGAGTTGTTCGTTATATTGTTTCCACTATTTTATATAACACTGGACCTTGAACAATACAGTCGAAACTTCTCAACTGGACTGGTCCGGTTGATTATTTAATAATAACTTCACAAGACATCCCTTGTTTACTTTTACTCACATTTTATCTCCTCATTGAATACGTGTTTTTCACGTCTGGGCTTTCTGTGTTCGCTCATATTATAATATTTAATAGGTTCAGCCCTTTCTTCTATGATCATTTTCTCCATCATTTCCATTACCAGGATCTCCGGAGGTTCTGTCCGCCTTTCTCTAGTTTTTAGGTTCCTTTTATATTTCTTACTGATAGAACGGCTTTTCTTCTCATTCGAGCTCGAGGAAGAATAACTGTGTGATCTTCTCCTTGTGTTGTGTCGTCCCATCTTATAAGCCAGTAAAGTACGAAATGGGTACACACAAAAGGGTTATCGTGTCCAAAATATATACAAATACAATCGATTTATAAAACTACTTTCTTTTTATATAAGGCACGTCGATTTCACTTCACCTCGCCTGATGGTAGCTTTCTTTAAATCTATTTATAGACACTTCGCTGAACTGGCCAATAAAAAGTAAAACGATCACATAGTAACAATCTGACCGAGTTCGTTGATAGTGAAGGGCCGCGGCGATAAGGGACTGCGTACAGCGGAGCCGACGACGCTAGCACTTGAATGGATTTTTTGTTGGTACGTCACCGGAAGGCGTTCTGCGCCCGTACGAGAATGTCTTAACTTAGTTCTTTGTTCGCCTAGTTGATTGCGGTAAGTAATTATGATCCAGGAATGTTCTTAATTTCAACACTTTCAATAGGTACGTTGAAATGAAACCTCCAACCAATGGTTATCCCTTTTAACCCAAAATGTTCTCTTCTGCAATTTTATTTCTCTTAAACGTGATCTTACTAAAATGTCACTTCTTACGGCAATACCATATACCTATAGTTCACTTATGGTATAATGCAATCGTCCAAAGCACAACAATAGGGGTTGGTAACACACACACCCGTCTTTTCTCGCCACATTATAGTAAGTGTCCAAGTGTCCTCTTTTACCACAATTAACAAGTACACACACTAGGCACGATACGATAAGCCTATGTATAACTCTACGAGTACGTTAGGTAGGCACCACTTTAGTAGGCGTAGCTAGATCTCACTTCTGAACTGTTAGATAGAAATTAAACTACTGCCACAATAACATAATTATATTCAAAATAATATGGAGCGACCACACGTCACACTCCTATGCTGTCCCGAATAGTTGTATCCTTGTCGATCACTTCACTCAATCGATAGCCCTGCGCATAGAGTTGGGGAAGGCATCGAAATATGGTTAACACTACCTACCTACTTGAACTTGCAACCAACTCCTGTTATTAATCCATATCCATACTAATATTATAAATGCGAAAGTAACTATGTCTGTCTGTCTGTCTGTATGTTACGCTTTCACGCCATAACCACTGAACCGAATTTAATGAAATTTGGTATAGGGGTAAATTAGACCTTGAAAATGGACATAGGCTATGTTTGGTCGCGAAAAGGGGGGTTAAAGGGGGGAAATAGGGGTTGAAAGTTTGTATGAAAGTTTGTCATATTTGAAGATAGCGTGATGAAATTTGGTACAGAGGTGCATTGGAGCTTGAGTACGGATATAGGCTACCTTTTATCATCAAAAAAGGGTAAAAGAGGGGGGGGGGGGATAGGGTATGAAACTATATGAAAGTTCGTTATTTTTGAAGTAATCCTAATGCAATTTGGTACAGAGATGGATTACATATCGGGAATGGACGTAGGCTACCTTTCAATGAAGGAAAAGGGGTTAAAGGGGGGAAAATAGGTGTTATACAATTTATGACATTAATGAAAATAGCCTGATTAAATTTAGTAGAGAGGTGGATTAGAGTTTGGGAATGGATATAGGCTAACTTTTTTTGCTAAAAACCATTAAAAAGAGGTTGGGGACGAAACTTCGTAATTTTTGAAGATATTCTGATGAAATATGGTACTTAGATAAAGCTACGTTTTATTTATGACGATGGTATGAAGGGTTTGGAATGAGGAATGAAAGTTTGTGTGAGAGACTGTTTAGAATTTACACACATTACAAACATGGATGTGTGGATGATTAAATTGATCAGTAAAAATACGGTGATAAATATATTTATGCTAGCAGTACCGCACAATCATAGCATAGGTAGGTAGGAATGGTAGTAGTGGGCTTCTATGTTCAAGTAGGTAGGTACAGTTTTGTTTATTACTAAAATATTGCGTAGGTTAAAATAGTTGTGACTACCTATAAATTAACCTACGCAATATTTTAGTTATAAACAAAACTGTACCTACCTACTTGAACATGGAAGCCCACTACTACCATTCCTACCTACCTATGCTATGATTGTGCGGTACTGCTAGCATAAATATATTTATGACCGTATTTTTACTGATCAATTTAATCATACACACATCCATGTTTGTAATGTGTGTAAATTCCTCATTCCAAACCCTTCATACCAGCGTCATAAACAAAACGTAGCTTTATCTAAGTACCATATTTCATCAGAATATCTTCAAAAATTACGAAGTTTCGTCCCCAACCTCTTTTTAATGCTTTTTAGCAAAAAAAGTTAGCCTATATCCATTCCCAAACTCTAATCCACCTCTCTACCAAATTTAATCAGGCTTTTTTCATTAATGTCATAAATTGTCTAACACCTATTTTCCCCCCTTTAACCTCTTTTCCTTCATTGAAAGGTAGCTTACGTCCATTCCCGATATGTAATCCATCTCTGTACCAAATTGCATTAGGATTACTTCAAAAATAACGAACTTTCATATAGTTTCATACCCTATCCCCCCCCCCCCCCTCTTTTACCCTTTTTTGAGGATAAAAGCTAGCCTATATCCGTACTCAAGCTCCAATGCACCTCTGTACCAAATTTCGTCACGCTATCTTCAAATATGACAAACTTTCAACCCCTATTTCCCCCCTTTAACCCCCCTTTTCGCGACCAAACATAGCCTATGTCCATTCTCAAAGTCAAATTACCAATTTCATTAAATTCGGTTCAGTGGTTTAGGCGTGAAAGCGTAACATACAGACAGACAGACAGACAGACAGAGTTACTTTCGCATTTATAATATTAGTATGGATTAGCTATTTTCTAAAATAATTTAAAATTGTCGTCACCATTTTGTACTTAACTGCTATGTTGCTAGTTACTCAAGTCAAAACTCCCATAAAAAACGTGGCCTACCAAAAAAAAAATATAATGTATAATACAATAGGAGTATCGTATGGAGGGTCTTTCGGCATGCTGAGTACGAATTTGATGTCATTTTTTGCAAGACAGAATATGGCCACCACGTCGTAGTTATGAAATTTCAGAATGGACTTAGTATAATGGATTTTTGGTTATATTTTTCAGAATACCAAGCGATGCAATACTAAGAAACCGATGGATCCAGATTATACGATGAGAAACTCAGTTATTTGCTCTGACCATTTTAATGAAAAAGATAAATATTTTGTCAATGAGCAGGGACGCCTGAGATTAAAGAAGGGAATGGTGCCGCGTAAGGCAAGTTTATTAAATAATTAAAAAAATATTCCACAAAAACGGATACAATTATTAACGCTTTCACAGTCTCATAATACATACAGAGTTTAAATGTAAAATTTAAACGGGATTTTACGATAAATAGAATACTTTTATGTTGCCCGACGTAACACGTAATATCTTAATGATGCAATGTAATTTTCTAAAAGTTAATATTACAAATAAAGTTGGTAATGATTTGACTTTTTCAGGCTTTGTTTTTATCATCATTGCAATCTGATGGAAGTGCTATCTCGGATGAGGAAGTAAATGCAATTGATGGTGTTGATAAAAGAGATACTTTCAAAAAGAGTAAGTGAATCTGCCTTTTAACTTACCTACTATTATTATTTGGTAATATGGTAGTGGATTACCTACAACAACCACTTCTTTTTTAAGGAGCCCACTGTAAATGCCGGTCCGTCTGGCATTATAAGTGAACCACAACACTAAGATTTTGAAACTGGAGGACACTTCGAACGCCGTCAACACTGTACGTCATTCCAAAGATGTAAACGAAACAGTAAGTAAATGAATCTTGTAATAAAATACCATTATGTTTTTGGCTAATATCTTTATACATGTCCTTTTTGGTCTACTTTATTGACAAATTGTTAGAAAATACATTTCATTATTTTTTTCAGGACAATAAAACAGAAGTGTGTTAGATGAACATAGATATAAACATAATCATAATCTAACAGAAATATGTTAGATTAACATAGATGTGAAAGTAGCTAAGTGAATCTAACCGTGTTTCTTAATTTGTCAATCTAACTATGTATATCTATTAAATGAAACTCAATCTGCAAGTATGTATATATTAGAATATAGATATATAACCATTAGAATATATATCTATCGATAATAGGATATGTCAGGATCTTGCGTAGCAACCATAAATACTTTAGTGCTAGAGGTTCACTATGGTCCAGTTTTATATCCTAGAAACCAAGTTTAACTATTGATCTGTACTAGGGAAATACAAATATTATACAACGGAGAATACTTAGTGGTGTCATACGATTAATAAAACAACAATCATGACTATATCGTTCTCTTTTACTCTTTTACACTACGTTAGTTCCCAAAAGGCTTTTATAGACAGGAAAGAACTAACAAGAAAACCTGTCTGCCTTCCAATCATGATATAGTCTTTCTATAACAATTCATAGTTACAATCTAGGCTTATAACCAAACATTACTTTTATTCCTTGCGCAAAGTATTGGCACTGCTATATTATGGAAAATTAGTCCCATTTCTTTTTGTTCTTTTGCAGCGCGATGCTCTATCTAGACATATCAATAATCAAAGGTTGCCGCTAATAATATTTTTTATTTCCCCGTGAATAAGAAGGCGTTTGTAAGCTGCTTTGAACAGTATAGCTGTCGGGTTGTTATTGAAACCACCTTTGGACCGTACAGCGCTGAAAAATAGTTCAGGTTTGTTTTGGCTCTGCTTGAACGTTGTGATAAAAGATAGTTGTTTTGTTTTTTTTAAAAACATAATTGTACAATTTTTTTATTGCTGACACCCTTGCGCCTTCTCATCTTTCAGGTACTGCGGACTGTGCCTGCGCTGCTGCTGCTTCGGCACAGACCCTCAACCGGCGCAAATATAGTAGTTTAAGTGATAATTACATATTTGAGCCGTTTGGAGTCGAGACGCAGGGATATCATGGGGTCCAAGTGCGCGTCTATTATTCAAAGACATATCAAAACGTTTAATAGACACTACCCGTGACCAGAGGGCTGGTTTATACCTTGCGCAAAGTATTGGCACTGCTATTCAGCGTGTCAATGCCGCCAGTTGGCGCTCCCAGTTGACGTGGATGGGGAGGAATTCTTTGACTCCTGAACCTGCAGTTTTGCGCATATCTTGTTTTATATTTTTATTTATAATAATCAATAAGAATATTATTTACATAATTGCAATTTATAAATAATATTAAATGAAATTTAAAACTAGAAACTATTGCTTCAATACATGTTAAAAAACTTACAAAGCCTGTTTTCCTGTCTGAGGTTACAACATTCTGATTGTCCAAAAATTTTAGCTCTATTCCACCTAGTTACGAGTATATTGTAGTTACATTAATGTAACTAGTTTTTTTTATCGTGCGATAAATCCCCACGGATACCACCTCCACAGAGCCGGTGGAGGTGATTATGTCGAACTCGAACCGACTAAAACGCACGCCATCTTGGGTCCTTGGTTGCCGGAGGTGAGATTGCCAAAAGCATATCTCTCGCACCCCGACAGACCCAGGACCATCTCTTTCGAGATGGCCCCCTTCGGGTTGTGGGGACCAAAATGTCCCCATCTAGCCCCGGTTACGGGGAGGCGCACTTTGCGCCGCCGCCGCGGCCTGCTTCTGCTAGGGTGACAGGCGGCTCCACCGGTCACCTCTAGGCCAGCGCTCATGGAGGACGGAGGTCGTTCTGCGACCTCGGACGTCCGGTTCGCCTTCGCTCTGCACGGGTTTCGCGGGCCCGGAGTCTGGTCCGGACCCGACCGGCCACCTCCTTCTCGAGCATTACTTGCTCGCAGAAGGAGGCGGCCGCACCCCAAGCGTTTGCGCATCGTACCATCGCTGTGAGCAATGTGACGAGTGTGAGGACTCCCACCCCTAGAGCCGCCACTAGGACCCGCCTCGGCGTGTCCCACGCCGGGCACTCGGTCAGCGTGTGCAGCTCCGTGTCCTCGCTCGCATCACAGTGATGGCACTCGGACGTTCGCTCCTTCCGGATCCGACACAGGTAACTCCCGAAACACCCGTGTCCAGTGATCACCTGCGTCAGCCGGTACGAGAGGCTGCCGTGTGGCCTCTCTAGCCACTCCTCCAAGATGGGTCTTACCGCCGCTATTACGACGTGCCCTAATGTAACTAGTTGGACATTTTCATTCCAAGTAGTTACATTATTTAGAAATTTCATTTTAATGTAACTACTGCGACCGCTCTATTCCACCTAGTTACATCAATATAACTAGTACGACATTTTCATTCCAAGTAGTTACATGATTTAGAAATTTCTTTTTAATGTAACTAATGCGACTTTTTTGTTCAATTACCTATTCAATGTCCTTCAATTGTTCAATGAACGAAGGGAGAGTAAAAATCATTAAAAGAGGACGAAGATATGTGGTTATGTACCAAGAGTGTCAATATTATCGGCATTGTGTGTAAAAGTAGAACCTATATGTGTATCGCACAAAGAATTATTTAGGGTGGCGATCGATGCTGAATACGAAGCCCAATATGTACTCCCGAGCTGCATCTAGGGCTGTTTCAATTTCTGGCAATTATTTTGGAAATTGGCTTTTTGTAACCTGAGGTTGTTGAAAATATTACATAAATCATTAAATAATTTAATGAATTTTACAGTCCCGTTGCAATTTTCAAATTCTCTTATTTTACAAAATAAAATTGACTCGGCTACAGATCTGCTAAACGTTTGTGTGGCTTTCATTATCTGTTTTTTTATATTGGAGATGGGAATTCCGTAATTGGCAGATCATTAAATAATTGAGGCGGTCCCAAGTATAACTGAAATCTTCTGCTTGATATAAAAAAGATTTAATAGCGGGTCTCCTCTTGTTGCCCTCTTTGAATCACAAACATTTTGTGCCTTTCTTTTCACCGTATAAAGGCATTAAGCATGCAATACCCACTTCTTTCTTTCAATTATGGTATAGATTTCTATGCTATGCTCTACATTTCCCATCACAAAACTTGTAAGACACAATAGGCATATAGGCAATCAAATATACTTACATTAGGTACATGCTCCCACCGTTGCATGATCTGCAGTCTATGTTGTTTAGGCTGTTTGAAAGTCCTGCCTTAAGTCCTTACAATTTGAACCAGCAACTGTTGTGGCCTCTTGTGGGCAGTCTTGTTTCTCTCGTCCGTGTTTACTTTACTTTATTTCTTCTTCTTATTGGTTTCTGCAGCGAATCACCGCAATTTGCCAATGATGCTAGTGAAGTACAATGTAATGGCGAAATGTCAAGTTTTTCCAGAAATTCTACCAGTGCCACGTTAGCCACGCCAGTAAAAGAGTCTACTTTATTTCTTTTGTAAATTTTGGATATCAAGAACTTATGCTTACTTAAGATCAACAACAAAATGTTGATTGACAAATTGACTTGCACAGATTCAATCAAAGATAATTAGTTTATTTACAGGGTTGCCAGGAACGTTAACCGAGTAAAACTGTATTTACTTAGGTTTGGCTAACAAAAATCACAGTTTCTTTACTATTTGATCAATATTACGCGTTTATTAACATTTGTCGGCATTCTAAACACCTATAAATATGGTTTTTAAAGATTTTGTGAAAATCCCCTTTATCATTCATTCTTATTTTTTTAACACCGGCAACACTTTCATATTCAACTTTTAGCGATGTCATATTCAAATTTAGAGCCGTCTTGGAGAACACTAAATTTAGTTCGACTAAACAACAGAATACCCATATGTCAATCACTGAGCTAAAATTAGAAAATTTTAGAGAAATTTAAATTTAGAGAGGTGCACATCAGAATTAGCACCAATGTGTTTTTAGTTTTAAGTTGAAGTGCATCTAAAGTTTGACAAAATAAAAGATACTGCTACACGCATACCGTTAATATTTTTTCCCATAGCCTCAATATTGGTTAATAATGCAGTTTATAATCTACTTTATTTTGGAATGCCGTCATTATTATACCTCGACATTACTCTACTTCGTCGTTCTTGAGTACCTCGACATATTTAGAATTTGACTTTTTATGTTTGCAAAATCGTAATTTTTATACTAATGCTGTAATTTTATATTTTTTTTTATTATTGGGATTTTATCTTTAGGCTTCTAGTCCTAAAAGATTTACAGTGTTTTACTGGTTTTAAATTCACATTTTAATCACTCACTGGTAAGTCCACTGACATTTTTATTTTATTTTGTGTGCACTGTGTTGGACCGTAATTCTCACCAGCCATGTCTTCGTACAGCATTAAGTTCTTATCCCTGCCAAGGGCTGAACTTGAATATGAGGTTGCCATTCGAGGTGGATCTGGTTCAGAGTCTGTTGCTGAACTCAGAAAGTTAATAGCTAAATTAGCACCACTTTATACTTCCGCAGACGTTTTGACTTCGCACCTCGAACCAGCTGAGGACCTCAAAGGTATTTCAGATTCTCTAACGAAATCATCTAAAAATCTAACTATTTTACAATCATCCTTTGACAGGAGCTTACTGGCTCGTACGGAGACATTACTTCACCATGTCTATCATAGATTTAATCGGTTGGATCGCACACTGCCAGAGATTGAAAAGGTTTTTAAATCTCTTTTTAATACTTTTGATGTGTAATACAGGGAATTGTTGTAGTTGAAGAGTAATATTAAGTCTGATACAGGTAAACCTGTACAGGTGCCAGAGACTCCGGTCAGTGACGTTTGCAACAGAAAAGTATTTACAGACCTTTCCAGACTCAAATATTCTGGAAAAACTTGTGTTCGTGCCTTCATTCAGAAGGTCGACGAATTTACCCTCAGTCGTGGTATCTCCCTCATGAGAAATTGTGAACCCCCAAGAAAAACTTCAGATACCTTAGCCCCTGAGTTCGCTAATACTAAACAATCTTCTAAACCTAACTTTAATAATAGTAAATTTCACAATAAATCTAATGATAATTAACAGCCTGTTCATACACACATCAAAAAAAATTGCGATTACTTTGAAAAACTGAAATCTTTTTTGTTACTGTAAATTATATTATGATTTATTCTTCTTTTAAGATTCTTTATTTAAAAATAACGAATTAGAACACAAAACAATGACACCGTTCAATTGTTTTTTCTTACAAAAAGGCTTTCAGTCCTAGCTTACGCTCATTCAGAAATCTATGACCGATTCAAGATATTTTTCGCGGAAAGTTGTGATTGAAAAAATGCCAAGAGGATTATCAGAGGGTTTACGAGCTCAAATAGTAACTTTGAGGGTAGAAGGATACACCACAAGAGTAATAGCATGCAGACTTGCTATATCCCAATCCTGTGTCGTGGCTACGTTGCAGAGGTACCACGGAATGGAGAATTTAGCTGACCGACCCCGCAGCGGTCACCCAACTGTTTTGACAGCTGCCCAAAAGCGCTATATTAGATTGCTGGCAGCCTGTGATCCCACAATCAACGCCACTAAAATAAAAGCAGAAGTCAGGGCCGCCTCTGGGCTTGAAGTTAGCACGCAGACCGTTCGCAATTGCTTGCACCAGGCTGGATTACGAGCACGGAGGTCATGGCGAGCTCCGCTCAATTCCCGGCAACGTCAATAACGAAGATTGCAGTGGGCTAGACTTCGGCAAAATGAGGAAGGTGAGGAAGAAAACATTTGGCAAAACTGTCTCTTCGTTGACGAATCCCGAATCTCCACTCATCCAGATAACCGACGTGTCCGTGTCTGGAGAAGACCAGGTGACCGTGAAAGACAAAGAACTGCCACAGGAACAGTTCCGCAAGGCGGAAAATCGGTGTCTTTTTGGGGTGGCATTATGATTGGAGCTAGAACGCCTTTGATCCCGTATCGGGGCTTCATGACAGCAGACATGTACAAAGCAGTTGCTATTGATGATATCGTCAAACCATTCCGAGTAAACCATGGGCACCAATTTGTACTGGTCGATGATAATGCGCCCGCACATCGAGCTCAACGAGTCAATGCTGCTCTTCAAGAATACGATATCACACGATTAGACTGGCCTGCCAGCTCGCCCGACTTAAACCCAATAGAGCACGCGTGGGATGCTCTTAAACGAGCTGTATGGAACCGTGGGAAGCCGCTATTGAAGAATGGGATAGGTTACCCCAGGAAATGCTAGATAACATGATCCTCAGCATGCCCAGGAGGATCTCCGCATGTGTTTGAGCCAGGGGAGGAGTTATTTTATATTGAATTTACACCCTTTAATAATAAATTGTAGTTTAAGTTTAATTAAACAGTCTTTTTCTTTCTATGAAATTTCTATCACAATTGCATTATGATTAATGGCTCAATTTTTTTAAATAAACAATAAAAAATAGTTTTATATTTTAATTTCAAACAGGGTATTCCTATTTAAAGAAAGCATACAAAATAAATTTTTTCTTGATAAAGTTAAATTTAAAGAATTCTAGGAGCTTATGCCATTGATAGCAAACTTTTTTTGATGTGTGTTGAAAAATCAGTTAACAGTGACACTAACGACAGTGCAGAGGTTCTAGTTAGTGCAGTTGAACGAAAAGCCAGATGTCACAAATTTAGTTGTCCCCGTTGCAGAACAATCTCCCACCAACTTAGTAAATGTACTAAAACCTTTATCATTTGTTTTAGATGTGGAAAGAAAGGTTACCGTACACCTGAATGTTCCGTGTGTAACAAGTCAAAAAACTAGGTAGCTTAGACTGTAGTAGCACTGATTTTGATAGACCGGATTGGGAAAATTGGTTATCTTGTTGTAGCGTATAGGATATGGACACAAATAACTCTTAAACGTAGTCTATGATAGTACGTTTATTTTGTACGTGATTATTACACTGATAGGTACTTATAACTAGGCACGTAGATCATTCAGACCTTGCGACGAGCGGCGCGGACATTCGCTACGGCATCGGTGATGCGACTAGCTACGCGCTGTACTTAGGAATCCAAGTGGGCGTGGCTTATCCTGCCCCGGCGCACAGCGGCGACCGCAGCGCCCGACCATCTATTCTTCCTTCCAACTGTTATGTGCAAACCACAACAAAAATCTCCGCTCTTCGAATAACCGTCTCCTCTCATGTCCATCCCATAGAATAGAACTAACTTCCTGGGCTCCTCTTTCTTTATTCAGTCTGTCCTTCTATGGAACGCACTGCCTTCTGAGATCAGGATGTGCACGACCCGGGATACGTTCAAGTCGAAAGTTCGGCTTTGGCTTCTCAAACAGATAGCTGAGTCACCTCAAAGTTAATATGTAGGTAGTATTCTCGTATTGATATATATTATGTTTATAAGTAGTGTATTATGTTCATATCGATTGATATAAGTAGGTATATTATATTGTTTATATATATATAGGTATATCTATTATGGATATGTATGTATTATTGTAAGTATTGCTTCAGTGTGTAATTAATTAATTTTGATATTGTTTGAACATTAAGTAGACTTCTTTTGTGTCTGCCTCGTTAGCTCTGCACCACCGTATGGTTGACTGGTAGAGAATGCTTACGGCATTAAGTCCGCCAATGTACTTTGTGCATGAAGTTAAATAAATAAATAAAAATAAAAAAAATACCTATCAAACAGGACGATCGTTGCAAGACTGCCTTTTATGTCCCAACTCGTAGAACTTTTTGTTTTAAAATCATGCCCTTCGGCCTTACAAGAAGTCTAGCTACGCAGCAACGTCTGGTTGATCAGCTGTTTTGTGGTCCAGAATTTGAGAACAGAGTTTTTGTTTTTGTAGATGATATAATCTGTGTGTCATCCTCCTTCAGTCACCATATATCTGTTCTTTTGTTAACATTAAAAAATAAAAGATGCCAATTTAACAATTAACTTAAAAAAATGTCAATTCTTCAGAGAAAAACTTGAATATTTAGGCTACGTCTTGGACACAGAAGGTTTACACGCTGCTCCTGAGATAGTGCAAACTTCTTGACTTGTATTGGAATAGCACCAGAGAGCAATCTGATCAATGGAACACTACGCCAACAGACTCAAAAGTCTAAGCCGAGATTGCGATTATAGAGAAGACCTTTTAGAACGACAACTGCGTGATCAATTCGCAACAGCATTGAACCACCCTGACTTAGAAACAGACCTGAACCAAAAGTGGCCTGATCTGCAGGAGTCTGATAGAGAAGTTACATTTCATGAAATATTTTCTGTTGCACAATCCCGAGAACAGGCGGAGCTTGACACACCAGACATTAATGTAAACAGAATTCAAAAGAACCAATATACAAATTCAAAGATAACCTTTGTTTGTTACGGGGATCTTCGGGGTCGTCTTCAATGAATACCTTTTATTCTTATTGTGACTAACGTTTATTATAATTGGATTACAATGCCAGAGTGTTCTGAAAACAAATGATACGTTAAAATTTTAGAGAAAAAAAAGATATCTTCCTATCCTCCGATTGGCCAGTCGTTCGGTTCTGTTTACCGACCCGCTACTACCTTGTCGACGTGAGTGGTAGATGCCCGTTGTAGTAGTTTACCGGAGGCTCAGGAGATGGCGTCGATAGTCCGTCGTCGACATACTGCCCGCCTTGGAAGCACCAGCATCCAATGATGTGATGAGTATTCATCGGTCCACCGGCAAAGGGCATATTTTTGAAAACGCTATTCGTAGGGTTCCCGTTGCCGTACGTATTTCGGCAACTCGTGACACGCCGTCTGGACCGGGAAACACCTTCGTAACGCAGTCGGAAGGTAAACTTCCCATGATGGGTGTTAAAGTTTTACCCCGCAATCGAGTACAAACGACACAGTCACGCACTACCTTTCGAACTAAATTTCCACCATTCCTCGCGTAAGTTAGATAAAAGAAGTTGAGGCCCTCCATGAAGTAAGCGTTTATGTTCGTTTTGTACTAGAAGTACTGTGAAAGAATGGCTACTACATAGCAAAATCGGATATTTCTTTGCATAATTAAATTCAGACAAGTTGGATAGTCGACCTCCCACTCTAATTAGCTTATTTTCATCAAGAAATATATTCAAACTCGAAACACGATTTGTTTGTTTACTATTACGTTTAAGTGGGATATTACTCAATAAACAATTGTATATGTCAGGAAAAGAGTCAACCTGTGCTAACTTTAATAACATCGTTTGCGATGCGTTCAACTCAGCTACTGATAAGGAACCGGTTTTTTGATGTGTATTTCTGAGTATTCTAACGCGTAAATTATAAATGAAACGCAAAACATATGCACCTATACGCTTTAATTTAATGAACGATGAATATTTATCGAATTGAATCACCTGATTAGAAAAAGTACATACTAAATTAATTGTTTGGGACTTTAATTCTGGTAAATTAGTAAGATTAACGGATTCAGTACATAAAGTATTCGGGTTCGATTCCCGCTCAGTGCAAATATTTGTATGCATGAATATGGCTATTTGCATTGGTCTGGGTGTTTCTATGTATAATATGTATGTATTTACAAAAAAAAAGTATTTAAGTATGTTTATCCGCATACTAGATTCCGTAACACAAGCTATAAAAGCTTACCATGGGTCTAGATAGCGTTGTGTAGAATGTTGTGAATTATTATTTCCTTTATTTCAGTATATTACATATAAATTACATTTTTAAATATATCCTAAAAAAAAATACAAAATATATTTAAAAATATAAATAATAGTATCCCACCGGCATCGAGTACAGGGACCAAGCTACCGGTGGTCAGGGCTCCAGAGAGAGGAACTTCCTCACTATGCGCGCCGTGTCGAGGAGTACCGCCTTCTGCATCAGGTTCTTGATCCAGCTGCCCAGCGCGAGCCTCTTAAGGTGTTGGTCGAGGCTCTTAGCAATCAGCCCATGGGCTGATACGACTATCGGGACAATGATTGCTGAGTCAATATTCCACATGTCAACAACCTCATGAGCCAGATCCAGATATTTCATTTGTTTATCTTTTTCGGCTTTCATGAGGTTTTCGTCATGAGGAATAGTGACATCAATAATCATTGCAAGGCGCTCTAATCGATCTATTACCACTATATCAGGCTTATTAGCGACAATAGTCCTGTCAGTGATAATAGATCGATCCCAGTATAATGTGATACGACCATTTTCGAGAACTGGGTCGGGCACATACCTGTAGTATGGCACCTCCGAATCAACAAGATTGTATTTAAGGGCAAGTTGTTGATGTACTATCTTGGCCACTTGGTTATGTCTGTGCAAATACTCGCCGTTGGCAAGACGAGAACAACCGGAAATAATATGTCGAAGTGATTCTCCGGGTCGGTGGCATGCCCGACAGATGTCCACCGTACCGTCCTTCAGGATATACTTCCGGTAGTTGTTCGTCATAACAACTTCGTCCGTAATTGCAAAGATAAAACCCTCGGTTTCTCCGAAAAGATCACCGAACCGTAGCCAAGATACGGACGCTTTTAAGTCTATATCGGGTCCGTTTAAGGCCCGATAAAAGCGTCCGTGTAACTCTTTACCCATCCATACCTCCCTGCGATCAGCAGTATCAAGTACTATAGGTTTGCGCCAGTTCTCTTTAGCCAACGCAAGAGGAGTAAAACCATTGTCCACTGCAACCACATCACGGTGCATATCCGTGTTTGCGTGTAGGAAATATTCTCTGAGGTTGTATATCTCGCGGTTATGGAGGGTCTTGACATTTAAAAAGCCACGCCCCCCCAGCTTCCGCGGGATATACAGCCTCATTAAGGAAGATCGGGGGTGATGCATCCGAAATGTGGTCAACAGTGAACGAACTCTTCTGTCCAGGGCATCAAGTTCAGTCTGAGTCCATCTAAGCATGCCGAAAGAGTACATTAGGACTGGCATGACCCAACCATTGCAGGCGCGCACCTTGTTACCGCCCGATAAAAAGCTTTTTAGGACTTTCTTCAGGCGGCCAAAGAAACGCTCCTGCAGTGCCTGTTTCATGCCAGCTTCAGGTATTCCTAATGACTGCGACATACCCAGATATTTGTAGGTTTCGGTTGAAGAAAGAGATTTAAGCTTAATGGAATCAGAAAGAATCAGGTTTTCGGATTCCACTATTCCACCCCTTTCTACATGCATGACTGCACACTTGTCCAAACCAAATTCCATCTTGATAGAGCTACTAAAGCTTTCAGTCATCTTTAGTAGTTCTATCAATTGCGCATTATTTGGAGCAAGTAATTTGAGGTCATCCATGTAGAGGAGGTGGGATATAACTCGACCCTCTCTCTGCAACCGATAGCCTAGCCCTGAGTTCTCCAGTATTGTACTAAGAGGATTCAGTGCTAGACAGAACCATAGGGGACTCAGGCTGTCACCCTGGAATATACCCCTCTCAATTCTTATGGGTGCATCGGTTGTCTGGTAACATCCTGGATAGCGAAGGACCGTCTTCCATTGCCCCATACATGACCTCAAGAAGGCCGCTAGAGTTGTATCGATTTTATACAACTCTAGGACCCTCAAAAGCCATGTATGCGGTACAGAATCGTAAGCCTTCTTATAATCTATCCAGGATGTTGCCAGATTCTTGCATTTACGACGCACCTGTTGACTAATGGTCATGTCAACTATAAGGAGCTCTTTAGTACCACGGGCTCCCCTCCTACATCCATTCTGAGAGATAGAAATGATCGAATTTCGTTCTAAATGAGAGTTAATTTTGACTCTCAGAATGGAGGTTAGAAGCTTATAGACCGTCGGTAAGCAAGTGATTGGTCTATAATTTTTGGGGTCCATGGCACTGCCGGACTTATAGAGTAAGTGGGTTAATCCAGTTGTTAAAAAGTTAGGTAGTGAACCCGAGTCTAGAGCTGACTGGAATTGAGATGCTAAGCAAGCATGTGAGTTGCGGAGCCACTTCAGCCAAAAGTTGTGCAGTCCATCCGGACCAGCCGACTTCCAATTCGGTAGCGAACGGACTGCACTTGATACATCATCAGATGTAATAGTAATTGGCTCCATAATCTGTATGTTCTCACATGCTTGCTCAACCCCTCCTATCCAATCACCTTCTGTGTGGACGACAGGTGTCGACCAGATGCTACGCCAGAATGTATTCGTAGCGTCAGCATCCGGTCGAGCAGTGTCATCCACATTTAACTCGGGTTGTTCCCATTTTCGGTAAACCCACCTCTCATCCTTTTGGAAGATGCGATTCTGATTATACCTATCAACGCGTTTTTTATAGCGGCGGATTCTATTTGCCCATGCATAAACTTTCTGCTTCAGAAAGTCGATGCGCTCTGTGACACATGAGGCATATTGTTCAGGGCTGATATTAGTTCCTGAAAATGCCTGTGTCACAAAGCGCATTACCCTCGGGCGGGTATTGCCCGATCTGAAACAGATTAGCTTACCAATAAGTGCCCTAGCCTTGGCGATACGACATTCAATCCTATACTGCCAGGCCGGCACAGCAGGTCTATGACGTGTAACAGGTTTATCAACAATAAACCTGACACCAGCCACTCGACATACTGCAACGGCCGCACAATACAAAATTGAATGCGTATCCCCGAGGTCTTCGCTATTTTCTAAATAATTAGATAATAGCGAATCTAGGGCACATACCAGCGCTATATTACGTTTATGCACAGGCAAACGGGGTAAGCGAGGTCGATTGCTTGGGATCATAGATCGATATTCCAGCATCGCATCTTCCAAAGCGCTCCTTAATCGTTCATTATACTGGGTACTTACGGATATAGTCTCACTTTCCTCCACTTCATCAGCGTGGACGAGCTGTGGTGTGCTTACACTCATAACTACACTGGTTTCCACTGGAAGCACAGCTTGCGATGAAGTGGGAGTAGCCAGACTATTCCGTACATCAGAGAGCAGCCTCTCGAGTACGGAGTCATCCAACAAATGACATCGCTGGATGGCCCGCACCTGATCCGATAACCGTTGTGCAGAAACGCTGACAGCTGGCTCAAGCTCCTGGAACAAAGGAAGCATCCGAACACGGTACGCAGTGAGGTTAGTTCCACCTGCTGTAGCCACAAAATATGCCCGCATAACGTTTTCATTTACCGACGTTGTCCACTTCATGCGGCGCACATTACCACCGGTAGCGGGGGCCCCACTCGAGGCCGGTGGGCCTCGGGATCCCAAGCTGGACGGTGGTCGGCCTCTCCCCGGCCGGCGCACAGGTGTTGGCGACGTCGGCGGGGAGAAATACTCGTCGGAGCTCGACGCCTCAGCAGTAGTTGGTCTCGGAGATGTGGTTTCCGGAGCCTGCGAGGCGGAGCTGCACGACGAGTCCGATGGTGTAGGGTGTGCTAATTTCCTGGCTTTTGCCCTTGTCAGCATATTTTTATCTAGTTTTTCTTATTCATTTTCTATTTTCTGTTTTGACAGCTGTCTGTCAATTTCGGATTTTTTCGTACTTTATTATTTTGGATCTTCGCACATTATTTATTAGTAAATTCATTGTACAATATGTTGTTCTTTTGAGTTCCGATGGAGAAATCACAACGTTTTTATTATTTAACAGAAATAAGTTATAAGAAATCTTCTGTAAAAACTATGCGGCCATTTGGGACCAGTGTTGCCAGTATTCGAATTATTATTATTATTATTATATATATTATTATTCAAAAATTCGTGATTATTATCTTGTAAGTAGGATGGGCCATTCCACCACAATTTACTTTCAATTAATGAATCAAGTAGTAAACCTCTGGACAATAGATCAGCTGGATTATTTTTGCTACTCACATGCAACCACTCGGCGTTATGAGTTAGTTCATTTATCTCTGAGACTCGATTCTGCACAAAGGTTTTCAACAGGTGTGGGGACATGCGTAACCAGCCTATGACAACCATTGAGTCAGTCCAGAAATAAACCCGAGAAAATGTTAATAGTAATGAATTTGTTATTTTTTTATAAAGTCTCGCTCCCACTAGGGCACCGCATAGTTCAAGCCTAGGTATGGTCAGAGATTGTAATGGGGCTACCCTGCTTTTTGCACATAATATCCTAACTGTTACGGGGAAGTGATCGCTGTAGGATCGTATATATGCACAACTACCAAAGGCGTTCTGAGAGGCGTCCGTAAAAATGTGAAGTTCTTTATACTGTACATTATCGCCTAGTGAATGACGCGGGATCCGTAATTTATGTAAACAACTCAGTGAGCTAATAAAATTGTTCCAAATTACTACAAGATCCTTTGATATAGGTGTATCCCATTCTTGTTTATCTAGCCATAGCTTTTGCAAAACTAGTTTGGCCTTTATGACTACAGGTGAAAGAGACCTAAGGGGTCATAAATTTGAGATATGACTAATAACATTATTCGCTTAGTTAACTGTATATTAACCTTATCGCTATCAAATTTTGTAGAAAAATATAATTCATCAGAGTTATTGTGCCAACCGATACCTAATGTTTTGTTCTGCGTATATTCCCCGACGAATGTATGAGCACGAGAACGTGACGTCACAGTTGAACGTCCATTTTCGCAGTGGGAAGCACCCTGACTGTAGGACTTGCGACGTTCTCTCACAAATAGATAAGAGCTCGTGGTAGTCATCATGACCCGTACACAGATCATCAACAAAGAAATCCTGACAAATAACCCTAGATATAACGTCGTCCTTAGACTCCACTGCCAGCTGTCGTAAGCAGCGCATGCTTAGGTATGGCGCTGAGGTACATCCATATGTTATAGTATTAAGTTGGTATATACCTAGTGGGTCTACAGGCTTATCGCGCCAGAGCACGAGTTGCAACGCTCGTTGGTCTGGTTGAATAGAGACTTGTCGGAACATTTTCTCCACGTCCGCGCATGCTACGTACTTGTACTGTCGAAATCGCAACAATATAGAAAAAATGTCGTTTTGCAGCGCTGGACCCGGATATTGAATATCGTTAAGCGACTTGTTTGAACTAGTTAAAGCACTAGCATTAAATACTACGCGTAGCTTTGTAGTAGAACTATCTTCTTTAAGGACTCCGTGATGAGGTAAGAAGTAGTTCGGTTTTTCGACCTTGTCGATCGGACTCATGTGTCCTAAAGTGAGGTACTCGTTCATAAAGTCTGAGTACATTCGTTTATAGTCTGGGGAACGTTCCAGTTTCCGCTCCAAAGACAAAAATCGATTTTTTGCTAAATTATAAGAATCTCCTAATACGTCAGGGGATTCCCGTAAAGGGATGCGAAATGAAAATCTACCCTCTGATTCACGCTTAGTAGTAGTGGTAAACAATTCTTCACAAAATATTTCATCTTTAGTAAGAATGTTATTCACTTGGGTTACGTTTTCTAATTCCCAAAACCGTTTAAGTTGATCATTCAAGCTTTGTGTAAAATTACATTGAATATTATCAATTTTATCATTATAAGGCGCCTTTATAGGACCCGACAGCAGCCAACCCAACTTTGAATTTTGAAGAAATGGCCCGTTTACCAATCGGATTCTATTACCGTCTAATAACTCCCAAAACAGGTCCGCACCTATTAATAAATCGATTTCGGAAGAAATGTGGAAGGTGGGATCCGCAAGGCGTATATTATCCGGAATACGTATAATGTCTGGATTTATGTTTGTAGTGGGTAAACTGGCTGTTATACGCTGCAATACAAAACATAAAACTTTCGTACTAAAATCGCATGATTTGGAGCGCATATGTAATTTACATGAATGGTTTGTTTGTGTCACTGACTGTGCGACACCTGAAATTTGAATAGTGGACTGTAATAAAGGCACATTAATTTGTTTTCTAAACGCATCTGAAATGAAACAATGTTGACTGCCGTTATTCAACAGCGCTCGCGCTGTATGGAAACGTTTGTTATTGTCGGCTACTTCCACTAACGCTGTACATAATATTACTGGTTGTAATATGTTGTGTCGTAGCGTAGATTTCTCGTCGGCGCATGCATTCATACTACTAACGTATGTATCTATAGATGTAGAATGCAGCGCAGTCGACGGAGCGGCCGGTAACGATTGCACCTGCTCAGTGTCACTAGCCGATGCTAAATGAAGTAGCGAGTTATGCTTGTGTTGGCATTGTTTACACGGCCCAAAGGTGCAATCTGATAAGACATGACCGATGCGTAAATAATTCCTACATAACTGCTTACCCCCCACGACTTTAATTCTATCCTTAATAGATAAATTTAAAAATTGAATACACGTATAAATAGCATGATTACCATTACATAACGAGCAAGTATAGTTACCTTTTTTGACTTAGATTTATTTTTAGTTACAGAACTGCTGGTTGTTATGTAACTGTGTGCAGACGTATTATGCTTTTGTGAATGCCCCTTAGATTCGTTATTTAATTGTTTATTATGAGATTTATTGTGACTTATGAACTCTAACATGTCTGCCTTCTTCCTCAAGAAGGTGAGAATATGATCCACCTTCAACCTTACGTCGGAATCAACTTGAATAGACCCCTTCTCGCTTTCCCATTCACGTTGCGTAGCCGAATCAAGTTTAGATTGAAGTAAATAAATAATTAGGGTATCCCATGTATCGGTGGGTTCGCCTAAGGACGCGAGGGAACGCATATTTCGTAGAACGGTGTCTATGAGTTTCCTAATCTGTGACGAGGACTCCTGCTTTAAAGGTGAAATATTGAACAAAGCCTTTACATGATTTTGTACCAAAAGTCTAGTATTGTGAAACCTATTTTCTAAAAGCTCCCATGCGTGAGTATAATTTTTTGGGGTGAATTCAAACGAACTAATAACCTCTAAAGCTATGCCACTTAGTGAAGAACGCGAGTAATGAAATTTCTGGATCTGATCTAAATCGGGACAGGTATGGATCATAGTAATGTATGCATGTTTGTATTCTAACCAGTCATCAAAATTACCACTAAATGTGGGTAATTTTATTTCCGGCAACCTACTCTTCCGACTTGAACACATATTATTATTAGGTCTCGAATACTTGTTTTCAGTTTCCGTACTTTCGACTAAACTTTCAGCTATTGCTAATGCACTAAAATATAATGATTCGAAACATTCAACGTATTCACTATTAGAAGCGGTATCTGAATCCGAGCACAAAAGTTTAATTTTATTTTCTATTTCATTAAAGGTTTTGTAACAATCTTGAACTGCTTGCATTCTAAACTTTATTTATTTTATTTGTTTTGTAGATGGACCGTTAGCTTGAAAGGAATTTAAATATTTTTGAAATTGGGTCAATCGCCCTTTTAAATTACCGCGCTGACGTCTAAGGTTAGCAAGCTCGTCTTCACGCATTTTTTTTGGTGATTGCGAAGCTTGTGGAGCCGTGGAAGGAACCACTAAATTATCACCACCCATTATGAAGGCCTAAGGTAAAGAATAGGATAAGGTACTCACGATTTTTCTGCACACGAAGTTGTAACGGTAACGGTTGACGGTAGGTTTAACGTTGAAAATTCTGTAATTTACAAACGATACGAGTTTAGCACAAATTGGGATGAGGAAGGTATAGACGGGATCAAAGACCTGACCGTTAACAGCTGTATTGTGATGCGCCAAAGTGACTTGATGCAACGGCATCCGATTCTTGCACTTCTCCTGGATTCTTCTCCCAGCAAAAGCGGCAAATCACCAAATCAGCAAAATCAGCAAAATCCGGCTCGACAGGACCAAAATGTTTGTTACGGGGATCTTCGGGGTCGTCTTCAATGAATACCTTTTATTCTTATTGTGACTAACGTTTATTATAATTGGATTACAATGCCAGAGTGTTCTTAAAACAAATGATACGTTAAAATTTTAGAGAAAAAAAAGATGTCTTCCTATCCTCCGATTGGCCAGTCGTTCGGTTCTGTTTACCGACCCGCTACTACCTTATCGACGTGAGTGGTAGATGCCCGTTGTAGTAGTTTACCGGAGGCTCAGGAGATGGCGTCGATAGTCCGTCGTCGACAACCTTAAACCAGCGTAAACTACGATTGGAACTGTCTTAGATGTGGTAAGACAGATAAACATGACATATCCAAATGCCCTGCAAAGAACTATACTTGAAGGAACACGAAATTATTGAAAATACGGTATCACCGTATGCAAAAATGTATACAAGATGGAATAATCTGACCGGTTACTGGTTAACCTGGAAATTTAATTGGGATTGAGGTAATGCCAATGAAAATTATCCCAACAAGTTATTGTATTGGAATTAACATAATTGTGCTTTTTAGTAAACAGTGATCGGTAACAGACAGCTCTTAACGCGGCTCTTTGCTAAGAAAGAGGGAAGTGTTGGCTGGAGTATACTGCACAAAGAAGTTTACCACAATTTTGACATATTTATATGTCACCTGTGCGCAACCTGAAGGAGCGAGGATTTTTGGTTGATTTTCGAGGAGTTCTTTGCAGGGCATTTGAATATGTCATGTTTATCTGTCTTACCACATCTAAGACACTGTTCCGATCGTAGTTTACGCTGGTTTAAGGTTGTCTTTGAATTTGTATATTTGTTCTTTCTAATTCTGTTTACATTAATGTCTGGTGTGTCATGCTCCGCCTGTTCTCGGGATTGTGCATCAGAAAATATTTCATGAAATGTAACTTTTCTATCAGAGTCCTGTAGATCAGGCCACTTTTGTTTCACGTCTGTTTCTAAGTCAATTTTGATTCGATTCAATGCTTCTGCAAATCGATGACGTATTTGTCGTTCTAAAAGGTCTGCTCTATAATCGCAATCTCGGCTTAGACTTTTGAGTCTGTTGGCGTAGTGTTCCATTGATTCAGATTGCTCACTGGTGCAGTTTCAAAACTCTGTCAATGCGCGATATCTAGTTTTCTTGATTCAATACAAGTCAAGAAGTTTGGAACGTATTGCACCAAATGAACTGGCTTCAAACGTAGGCATCAATGCTATTTTGAGCTCTCGGAATATCTCGGGAGTCAAAGAATTTAGCAAAATGCCCCTTTGCAAATTTTCCTCTGTCACATTAAGAATTTTGCATTTTTTAATGAATATCTTCGATTCTGCAGCTTGTGGGGTTGAATTGCCCAATAGTCAAAATTTTTGATGAGAACTTGAAAGTGAGCATAATAAATACTAAAAAAAAATCATCATCTTGTTAGATGAAGTTCGCCGATCGCGATGTTGCGACGATCGCAACATCGCGATCGTCGCGCTGGTTTGGGTATCAGTCTTACAAATTTTCTGTATCATCAATTGTAAAGTTTGCACCATTTGCTCCTGCTGCACCTGTTGAGCGCGTAGGAACTGCGTACATTTTTCCTGATTCATTACAATAAAATTATTTTTCTCTCATCGCCAATAAAATAATATACATATTCGACATGAGTAATCAATTTAATATGACGTATAAAAAGGCATCTACAAAAAGGTTAAAGAAAAATTTACAAAGAGGTGATAACATCGACGATTTCGATTTGTGTGCAATGCGGCAAAAGGAAATTTTTTTTACACAGTGAAGAAAGAAGTGCCTCCGCTTAAAAAGCTTCTGGCAGTTGTAAAGGTAGATTTAAACTTTGATGGCAGTCATGAATTATAACGACAAACCTTATTATCAATTGGGTTTAAATTTAGAAAATGTCAACCTAACAGACAAGCTCTTATAGAAATACCTGCAATTGCAGCAAAACGCGAGATTTATTTACGGCAGATTATTGAGAACCGAAGATTGCCGGAGGAGCTCCAAAAAAAACATCATATACTTAAACGAAAGTTACATATATGCGTCTTATAAGGTCTCTAAATGTTGACAGTCTATTAATATCGCAGGTGTCCATCATAACATTTCCAAAGGGAAGAGTTGGATAATTGTGCACGCGGGAAGTGAAAAAGGTTTTAGTTTAGGTGTCCCTAACGCACTGTTGATATTTACGGGTGAAAATAAAAGTAATGATTACCACTCAGAGCGGTGTATCCCACTATTTTCATGGAAATACAAAATGGAAATGGTGGGACTAACATTTTATAAAAATTATATCCCATTATTTCTATTGCGGCAAAAAAAACGCAGAAGAATTCGTATTATTTGAACAAATAGATTAAAATGAATTATAACGAATAGATTAAAATTAAAAAATAACTTCCCGGTTTAAAAAAAAATATATATTATAACGATATTATATATTATTAAATATTCTGTTCATAAAGTGTCGAAAATGAAAAGTTATTTGTTTTTTTTTATCCGCCTGTGATTCATCATCGAGCCGCTATATGTGTCACCAGCAAAAAATTGTGCTATTATCAAAAAGTAAGTACTCCAAAATGTAAATAAACATAACTAAAACTAAATAAGAATTCTATTGTTTTTTTATACACCGTTTTGTAAAAAGAGCTATATAATATCGTGTGACTGAGTTTGAATTTACAAAAAAAAAATGTATAATCTACTTAATGTGTGATTGAAGTGAAGACGGATTCGAGTGTCACTTTTGTTCGAGACTGTGTTTTGTATATCGATGGTTAATTCTAAGTGAATATTATTTTGTTGCAGTGGAAGATGAATACAGCCAGTCTATTTTAAGCAACTTTCCGAATGAGATACACAGCAACTCTGATACTATTGAATATTTTATACGTTTACCAGATGGCAATCCCAGTTGAGGAGTCCAAACTCCACGCCGGACATATATATCAACTGGTACTCAAACAACTGCAAAATCAACGAAATCTATTTCTTCTCAAACAAATCATCATGAAAGTGAACTCATCATTGATACGGGGAAAATGTTGGCTCGGAAGTATTGTAGCCTAGAAGATCAGGATAAATTTGTAAAAGCATACTTCAGAACCGTAACGTCTTTGATTGATTTAATAACTAAATAAGAACTAAACTATGGAATAAAATAAACTAGTGGTCGCACGGTGGTCAAAATTCGACCATAAATAATTAAAAATTAAAAGTTTTAACACCATTAACGTTTATATACATATTGATATTTTTCAAAAAGAGCGTTATTTCAGTATATAAGACTATAGACAAATAAAAACTATCTCATGTCTGAAGTTGACTACATACTAATAAAGGTTTGGAAAATATCGTATTCTCCGTCCACGCAATTTTCGTAAAACTGACACAAAGTGTTAACTTCACCCTGCTTCGCCTATTAATCAATAATGGTATTAATTTATAACTCCTTACAATTTTTTTTGTATCACTTTTTTATTTGTCAGCTGTGAATATTTCAAATAGGTATAGGTCTGTGCGTATTACCAAAGCTTTAAAAAAAAGTATGAACACTTGACTAAAAGTCGACCACAGACTAACAATAATTAAAGTTTTGGGGAATTGCATACTTCTCCGTTCGCGCAATTTTCGTAAAAAGAGATGCAAAGTGACCTATTTATTTATCAATATATATTAAGTTAAAATCTCCTTACTATTTTTTATATTATTTTTTTTATGTCGTCAGCTGTCATCATTTCAAATAAGTATAGTGCGTCAAGAAAGTCGTGAAATTAATGTTGAAGGAACTAATATTTTTCATTGTATTTGCAACACTCAATAACTGTCAAACTGAGTTTTCAGCTGTCAGTCCTTGTTTTGTTGTGGATATGTTTCGTATATCTTTTGCGATCATTTAATTTATTTACGTCTAGTAACAATATAAAGTGTAAAAATGAATTGCAATGTTGTGAGAGACATGTCGTATTCAAAGTATTTCAGGGAATACGATAGTATGATATACGGCGGGATTTCAAACCGGCAAGCTGGTTTCTCATTTGGAGGATATTTATGGCCAAACAGCTAAATAAGCCGGTACGTACATATATTTAATGTTAAACACGGTATGGGAAGTGTAATCTATAAAAAATTATGTGTATTAAGTGAACATTTTATTTTTCAAAGGATTGTTTTCATTTGTCGTGATAATGTATAAGTATAATCTAATTTATTAATTCTGTGACGCGACAATAATTTTCTTTGATAAGGACTGGACAAAGCTCGAATGTTTATGTAATTTTAATTTATTTAATTAAAATATTTCCGCGCCTAACGGCAGAATGTGCTGCTCCAAAACAATTTTACAACACCTGTAATGTAACCACGCTCTATGGAAATAAAATTTGATTTGATTTGATTTGATTTGAGTCATTAACCTACGATTTTAAGAAATCGTAGTACGACACTTTGACATTTTTGAACAGTCTTGATCCATTTTGTATTAACCACTGAGAGGCCCTTTTGACTACTAAAAAATTACACGGTATATACAGCTGTATTTATCCAGTACCGTACGTTTTTATTTGTTTCAGATTTTCAAAAGCACATTTCAAGACATATCATTTCAGTATGGGATGATATATCCAGTGAGTCAGAAACTATCGCGGATAAATTACGCAGGAGTTTCAAGCAGCATTTTGGGTGTTCAATACTCACTCCAATAAGTTAATGTTCTAAAAGATTATAATTATATTAAATTATATACGTACTGTACCTACATCTTTTGTTTTCATTGTTTAATACTTTACAACGTCTGTAAAAAAACCGACTGTCTAGCTATCACGATTCATGAGACAGACAGGTGGGCTTTGGGTAAAGTATTGCTCGGGACATGTTTCTTGGACCTAAAATATGCTCAAAACACATTTCACACCCACGGTACCCATAGCCATACTCCTGGTGGTACCGTGGGTCTAATAAAGTTAAAGTGTACCACTGAGTAAGCGATTCTGTGACCAGAGCGGTGGTGGACGAGCTCAAAGTCACCAAGCATAGATTATTACAAAACAATATATCTGCGCGCGCCAGGTCAAACAATTCTCTTTTCTCGCAGCTTAGATTCAAAATAGTGTCCCGAGGTATATCCTATAAACGTCCGACACGGCGTGTCCTTGTATATGAGGCCTTATACTCATTTATCGGTGGTGTAAGGCTGGGGGGTTAGGCATTTCCCTCACCCCCCAGTTAACTTTGAGCCATATACGGGTTTATGATGGCCTTCTTGGGTGTCCTCATTTAACCTTAATCCCCAATGTTAGTCACAGGGACCCGTGGCGAGTTTCCGAGCAGCTCTCTATAGGGCTGCTCCCGCCGCGGCCGTTCATTGCAGTAAGTGGTAGCGTCTCCCATGTGCTGAGTAAGAGAGTGAAGCATTTCCGTTAGCGTTGTACAGGTTGCATCGAATGGAGGCTTCGGATCACGCGCACCAAATTTAACATACTATCTGTGCTTCTAAATCCCGTGTGCTTGTCTGCCACCTGAGTGATTTGCATACCATGACTTCTAAACTCAATCACTCCGCACTCGTCGATTTCGATTAGTTACCTAAATGTTGCTTCAAGCCCTGCAACCATTTAAAAAGGATATAACGACTATTCTGTACCTAATTAAGTATATATAATTTTCTAGCTTGAAGTTTGATTTATCTCTAAAGTTTGCGCCATTAGTGCCTAAACAAAGTAAATGAAATAATTGCCGTATTTTTTTTTCACTTTTATTCACTTACTATCCTACTATCGTAATGAAAGCATACCATAAAAGCAACAGATCAAGTCTGTTTAGTTATAGTATGACAGGGATACCAGATTAAGCGCAGCAGCGCCACCCTCAATTTTCACGACTTTCTTGACGGGCTATACGGGTGTTTTTTGGCTGGAAAGCGTAGAGTACGCATCGCGGTATTATTTTATTTTCCGAAATTGGTGTGAATTCAAGTTTTTATGTATAAAAATGGTGAATTTTTAGCCTGAATGCCTTGGACAACGCACGTGTACGAAAGTGGCATATTACAGTGAATAGTGATTATACGCGTTCAATCCAAATCCTGGGGAGATTTGGATTGCTTTTAGTAAAGTTCCCACAACGTTACTAAGGCATGAATTATCTATTTATCATTCACCATCATCATCATCATCATCATTATCATCATCATCATCAACATCACCATCACCATCTCACCATCATTAATATCATCCACTGTTATTTCAATGAAGAAAATATTTGTAACTGATGATAAGGCAGCGTGGTCATAGTACCTTAGCCTGTTCCGAGAGGAACTAAAGAAACAAAAAAAATCAAATAGATAAGGAACTGTTGTGATGATTTACCTATGCCTAAAAAAAATAACTGTATGTACACGTAAGTGACATGCGTATGTGTGTGTGAAAATTGGCTATAGTGTGCGTAACGTTTATTTTAATAAAAATAATGCATTTTAATGTATTATTATAAAAAAATATTAATCTTATGTATGTATCAATATCCCAAATCTCACCCTCCTACGTACCCGCAATTTTCGTAAAAAGGGCTCCAAAAATTTTCCTTCACGTATTAATATATTGATAATTATAATTGATACAAAAGTGCCATTTTAGTTAAAAAATGACCTATTAATATTGTGCCATTAAACAAATTTAATTGTTCTTCAAGTATTATCATGTCTTTTTTTATTTGGTAAATTTCACGTTTTTTGGAATAAGTTTCATTCAATACGGTGTCTTCATATAAAATATGGAGTACCTACCTGCACTATGTTAGCATTAACAGGAACAAGTCTATTCAATTTCCAGTTCCATGACTCTACCGTATTGTTTGTGCGGTGGCGTTCTCCGAAAACGCACCAAACACTGCTAAAGTTATTTTTTAGCCAATAGTTCTCTATGTACGTCTTAAATTTTTTTTCAGGATCACTATCACCCATCTCTGTAACTATAAAATTCATAAATTACGGGCACCACTTTAGATTGATTCATGTCACTTCCCAAATCTACATGAATTGTTAGTAATTGATTGAATGGAGCAGGGCATGCGTAAAATTTACCATCCACAAAATAATTACCACTTTTCAATAGACCTCTATTTTTTTCTCTACAAAAAATTATACTTCTTTCGCCGTCATTGTAGTCGGCAAGCAAAAAATTCCGGAACGGTAAAGGTATTTCAACATCTTGAACTCTCTTCGAACAGACTCGCGGCACGTTTAAAACTTTGTTTCGGTGTCTGTACAGTGAAGACTTCTTTTCACTATACTCTGGTTATGGTTTACCAAGTTAATGTACGCCTTGATCCTTCAAAGAGATTATCGCGCTATTGAATGCTTTAGGAACACTTACTTTGCCTTGTGCAGCTTCTTCAAAGCATTTATTCATACTAACATTAATCGTAGATTGAATTTCATCCGGGACACAGCCAGTACTGTGACAAACTGATTTTTTAACTTCCTTATCCTTTAATAACATTAGTAACATTAATATAACGACCATAGATAAACGTAGCTAAAACTATTACTAAAATTCTAAAGCAACTACGTAAAGTACTGGCAACTTACTGGCGATACTGTTAGCGACCCTTAGCATTTAGTTTTATGGCGTTTCTTACATTTCCATAATGTATTATTATTTTTATAGACTATGTGTTTAGTATATTCATATCCCATGTGCAATAATACAATACCCTTCCCACTTTTTATAAACTCCATTAATAAAATTATTCTATTATTATTCAGTCAACGAATCAATAACGCATGACGATTATTCCCGGTGTCCACCGCCAATTTGGCCACCACTGGTGGACAGAGCGACAAATTATTAAATTATGTTCCACTTCCACCAGGTGGTGGACAGAGCAAAATATATCTTGAAAAGCGATTATTCGTTGTGACATTGTCCACCAGGAGTGGACATAGAAACAACTTTTTATAAACATTTACTTTACCCACCACTGGTGGACAGCGTCACTATTAATATCAAAAATTATTGTCATTGTCCATCCTGGCGCACGGGCTAATCGATTTTTATCCATATCTTACCTATTTTGGAAAGTTGAACAACAAATTGTCTTCGGTTCATTTTTTCCATCCCTAGGCCGTCCGCAGAGGGGAGTATAGTGTGAATGAAACATGAATGTACAGTCAGCGTCATATCGACTTACCGTAATCTGTTATAATGTCTCAATTGAAATTATTGCGGGAATTCGACAGGATAGATAGATGTGATGGTGGCGGTACAGGTAAGATGAAACGATTCGATGTATCTAAGTTGATGTTTATTAATAAAGTTTCCGTCATATTAGGACTATTATTTTTTATTATCTTCGTTATAATCTGAATCAGTAGAAAGTAATCACAGTTTCATTAACATTTTGTCCTATAATATATGCAATGATTTTCTAAAATCATATTAGGTATATTATGAAATCGATAAAGAAGTTTATTTCAAGTAACCCCGAAATCGATTTTACTTTTAATATATTATTTTGGAGGAACTTGCAATTCTTCAACGTTTCTGTATTCGATTTTATCCATACCTGCGGTTTTATTTCTATGCCTGTACAGATTAGATTTTATACTTTGAAATGCGGGTAATTTTTTTAATAAGTCCATTCCAGCATCTTTAAATTGACATATCATATCATTGAATGTTTTTGGCACAAGTGGAAAATGTGGTGAAACTATTTTGTCCTTACACTCTTGTATTTTTTCTTCGAGTATGTTTTTCGCGAAATCGGGAGGGCATTTGTGTGATTTTTCTTCAACAATAATTCGATCCTATAAAAAATGAAAATCGTGTTGTGTAATACGAATATGATTTATAAACTCTAATAAGTAAAAAAAATATACACTGACGGACTCATAAACTGCATCAAAGTAATAGACGACTTTGAAATAAATATTTTAACCAAGTATGCATACTTTCTATACAGATTTAAATTGAAACCTCTAGATTGGTTCGTGAACTTTAAAACAGCGTAGGGTCATATCTTTAAGTTTAAGTTTATGTACTGAAAAGGACCTTAAGACTTTTTTTGAAGAAAAAACAGAAATTTAAGAAAAATTGGTTTAATTAAAAAATTGGTTTTAACAATAGACATAAACTTTATGCAAGGGTTTATTTGTGTTTTAATAAGGTGTATTATCCCCACGTGCCCTTATTACGGATTCTAATTAGTTCCGCATAGATTTTATAAGGGTTTTTAAAAGATCTTGTGGAATATTGTCCCATTCTTCTGAAAGTGCTGTTCTTAGTGCTGCCACTGTCGTGGGCGTAGGGTTTCTCGCATATACAGCTCTTTTTAAATTGTCCCAAACATGCTCGATGGGATTAAGATCCGGGCTGCGTGCTGGCCAATTCATTGTACGTATCCCAACCTCTTCGCAATAATGTTGAACTTGTGCAGCTGCGTGCGGCCGGGCATTATCCTGCATTAAAGTAAAATTTTCGCCTATGAATCCCATGTAAGGCACCACGTGATCTTCTAATATCTCTGTTATGTAGCGATGTGCTGTCAAACCCCCTCTATTACCGTTTTGACGGACCATGTCTATGAACACAAGTTCTGTTCGCCCGTTCATCGATATGCCACCCCAGACCATACATGAACCGCCTCCAAAAGGAACACGCTCCTCAATGCAACTTTGAGCATATCGCTCCCCACGTCGACGATAGACTCTTCTGCGACCATCTGCACCATATAAACATGTCCTACACTCGTCCGTGAACAATACAGAGGCCCACTGCTCTTCTGTCCAATTCAGGTGATGACGCGCAAATCTTAGGCGAGCTTGTCTGTGAGCTGTAGACAACTTTGGACCATTTGCTGGTCTAAAAGGGGTGATATCCGCTTCCTTTAACTTTCTTCTTATTGTTCGTGCACACACGTTTACTCCACGCACTTCATTAAGCTCGGTTTTGATGTTAACTGACGTGAGGAAACGATTTCGCAGGGAAGTTATAACAATAAATCGGTCATCACGACCTGTGGTTGCTCGAGTTCTGCCTGTACCACGTCTCCTCCTGTAAGAACCTGTCTCTACAAACCTTCTGTATATTCTAGAAACCGTAGACTGGTTTAAATTTAAATTTCTACCAATCGTTCGTTGATCCAAGCCCTCCCGCACCAATGCTACAATTTGTGCCGCTTGTTCGGACGAAGTATCCATATTATGGTTCAAAAACTCTCGATGTGTTAAAAAACTAACCCAACAATTATGCTGGTAACAATAATTCAATTGACAAAACAAAAAAAATCAATGAGAATCAATTTAAAACTTTGCTATAAATAACACGCAAATCTGATACTACAAGTAAATTTTCTTTTCCCGGCTATATTCATTTGTTTTACTGCAGTTCTATTTTTAAATTTAATTTTTTTTAATTTAATCTAAAAAAATTGCATACTTATTATAAAAAATCCTTTTAGAGTAAACCTGAACTTTGATGCAGTTTATGAGTCCGTCAGTGTACATAAAAACATACCCGTATTTTTAGCTGTCCTCTGCACAGCTCCTTTTTTCTATTCACGCACTCCCAGATCACTAGTCCACTATTATGTTTTCGTTTTAGAACGTATTCATGCCCTGCATGCAACAAAACCCGTCCACCTTTTCTATACACATACGTTAAGTGTACATTTCCAGAAGAAGTACCGGCGCCGGTATTTATGTTGGACATGCCTAGGCCGGTGGCAATGGTGTATCCTAATGTCGTCAATAAGTAATGCTGACTATGCTCAACTAAATTAAAAGTACCCACTAAATCTGCGGTTTTAAAATATACCCAACTGACACTGTTCACGTCTCGGGCCGTTTTTTATTTTTATTCTGTGTAGGCTAAGATGAACGCCCAAAATTTCACGAAATGGGTAACAGAAAAATTAATACCGAACATACCTGAACCATCAATTATTATCATGGACAGCGCCCCGTATCATTCTGTCATAACAAACAAGGTAAGTGCTGCAAAATTTTAACATTGTTTTATCTAACCTAACCTAACTACCGCATCCGTAGCTTGGTCCCTGTATATCCATACCTCCATACTAATATTATAAATGCGAAAGTAACTCTGTCGGTCTGTCTACACATTCCATTTGAGGAATCGTTGCGAAAGCCATCTTTATTAATGCATGTAAAAAAGCATAAACCGGAACCGGTATAATTATATAGATAGTCTTTTAGGGGAACATGCTGTAATAAAACTGCCACCTTTTACCACTGTGATTTGAACCCAATCGAACTAGTTTGGGCAATGATGAAGACATGCACTGCCCACAAAAATGTTGGTGGACAAGATGTCGACAAGTTTGCCGAAGAAGCGTTCCAGTCAGTAACACCGCCAGCATGGCGGAATTGTTTCGAACACGTAATTAAAATTGAAAATGAATATTTTGCCCGTGATGACGTGACGGCGGGCGTGCAGTGTGTAATCTAGTCAGTCTGTGATCACGGCTGGTTACTCTGGTCGAAACTTCAAGCAATTCAACCGTATGTCTATACCTATACCATAATCGTGTTAATTTCCGTTAAGATTATTTTCGGTTACATATATTATTAACTAGCTTTTCCCGCGGCTCCGCCGTAAATACTGTCGTGATACATTTTTAACTTTCATTTATTTATTTTCTTTATATGTATTATATTTAACTTTATACCATAAAAATACAACAGATCAAGACTGTTCAGTTGTAGTATGACAGGAGTCCCAGGTCAAGCGCAGCAGCGCCACCCTCAATGTTCACGACTTTCTTGACGGGCTATAATTCATCTATATTAATCTGCTCGCTTTATTGAATCAACCATGGAAGAATTTGTGTTTTTCGAAAGTCATAAACGCAAGCCTTGTTCTTTTGTACGAAAACCATCGCTATAATTTAACTGCCAACAATATAAGCGGTGGGAATTTCACTTTGGCAATGTTCAAGACCTGACGAGTGTAGTGCTTCCATAACAATGGATAAAAAGAAAATTAAGGCAAAGTGCGCATGCTTGCATGGATTATGATTGGCAACATAGCAGTGATTTTCTTTTACAGTGTGCTGCCTTTCGGGGTAGTGGTTCAACTACTTTGCATTATTCAAGCGAAGACTGGATATCTATTCACAGGTATGTAAAAGAATATTTATTTTTTAGTACAGCACATATCCTAACTTACATACCTACTCTAATGTAAGTTACTTTGAGTAAAAATGACGTTTGGAGCCCGGGGTCTGCTATTCTGCCTCTATTAATTGCTAGGTATAGTTTGTTCTCAGACCTCGTTAGTATGAAAAAATTAACAAACTGTCCCATGTCCCAGAACTGTAATAGGTATGATTGGGTGAAGCAATTAGTGTAGATACTATTTTCAAATGATTTTGTATAATATGATTGATTTTAACTTTTTAGAAAACAAGCCTAATATTAATATTATATTTATTTATTTTTTATTTATTTTATTCTTTATGTACACATAAATTACAATAAATACAATAGTGAAATGAAATGTACAAAGGCGAGCTTAACTCAAAGTTGAGTTTTCTACCAGCAAACCCAGGGGTGCACAGAGGAATTGCAGTATGAGTGGTAAAGTCTAGTGTACAGGAAAGTAGCAATGTTGATGTAAGAGGTATACAAGACGTATACCCCAGGTAATAGGCATAAATATACATACACATAACATATACATACATACATACATAACCACCTACATACTAACATACATACATACATACACACATACATACACACATACATACATACATACATACATATATACATACATACATATACATACATACATATACATACATACATACATTATACATACATATGTCTGCTAAAGTTGTGAGAGAAAGTAGTCTCGAACTCGTTTTTTAAAAATATTCGAAGATGGACTATCACGTATGGAGTGAGGAAGAGAGTTCCAAAGACGTACTGCAGAAACTGTAAAAGAATTGTCATAGCAGGAAGAACTATGACCAGGAGTTCGAAGAAGAAGAGAGGAGGAGGTGCGACAGGGTTTACCCCTGTGCACAAGGAATTCAAAGCGCTCACGAAGATATGAAGGAGAATGAGGATTATGAAGAATAGAGAAGAGAAGGGAAAGAATATGAATATCTCGACGCCGCCGAATTGGTAACCACTTCAGTTGCTTTCGGAACTCTGAAACGTGGTCGAATTTGCGGAGTCCAAAAATAAAACGGATACATAAATTTTGCAGTCGCTCCATCTTGTTCCAGAGTTCTTCAGTTGCATCCAAAAAGGTGACGTCGGCATAGTCTAGAAGAGGAAGGAGAAGAGATTGAGCAAGACAGACTCTGTTCTTAAAAGGAAGGAAATCTGAAGACGCTTAAGGGAGTGAAAAGTGCCAAAAACCCTCCTGCTCACCTCGTTGACATGCCTAGTCCATGACAAGTTGCAGTCGATGATAATACCAAGGTTTTTGGCAACCGATGTAAATGGTATCAATGTGTCGTTATAATAAACAGGAGGCAGAGAGGCTTGGTCAAGACTATTGTAAAAATATCTGCTCCCTATAATGACTGCCTGTGATTTAGCTGGATTGACAAGCAAACCGAAAGATTTTGCCCATGCACTAATGCCTCTGAGATCATTATTGATAGCCGTAATAGCCCCATCTACCTCATCAGCCCCGAAATGTCGGTATATCTGCAAATCGTCTGCGTAGAGATGATAATTGGAAGATATGACTTTGTGGATAGCATTAATGAAAATTGAGAAAAGAAGGGGAGAGAGGACGGCACCTTGCGGTACGCCCGCAGCAAGGTCACACCAGTCCGAGGATGCCTCATCAGAGCGAACCCGCTGTGAGCGACCCCGAAGATAGGAGTTGAACCAAGCGATTACAGAGGACGATATATTTTTGATGAGAGGATTCACAAGAGGATGTCAAAATCAACGGAATTGAAGGCACTACTGAAGTCCAGTAAAACCAATACGGTTAAGAGTTTGTTCTCCATGGCCAGTCTTATATCATCTGATATTTTGACTAGTGCCGTGACTGTACTATGGCCTGAACGAAAACCAGATTGGTATGAACTCAGTAGACCATTAGAGGAGAGGTAACTGGTTAATTGATTTCGTACCGCGTTCTCGAGCACTTTGGAAAGAATCGGAAGGATTGAAATGGGCCGAAACTGGGATAATAGGGAGGGATTGGAAGTTTTGGGCAAAGGAATGACAAGAGCTTTCTTCCAGGCCTGTGGAAAGGAACTATGCTCAAGTGAAAAATTAATAATGTGAGTAATGGCTGGTAGAATTTCATTTAGAATAGGTAGCAACATTTGTTGTTGAATACCATCATTACCTATTGCTTTTGTTGATATTGATAGGATTTGTTTTTTTATATCGTTCTCCGTAACCGGGTTGAATATAAATGAAGCACATTCAGGCAGGGGAAGACTGGAAATATAGCTTAACGTGGATGCCTTATCTACGTCATCTATTAAAGTTGGAGGCATGGAGAAATGGGTATTCAGCGCATTGAGGTCAATATGTTACCGTAAGAGTGTTTTGGTTTATGGTAATTATGGCTTGACCAATAGAATGCCAAGACGGCCTCTCGTTTGGCTGTCACTGTCTGTCACCGAAGATATTTGAAATTTTGAATTTTGAGAAATACGTTACGGTAAGAGGTTTTTGGTTTATGGTAATTAAGGCTTGACCAATAAAATGCCAAGACGGGGTCTCGTTTAGCTGCCATCGCCTGTCACCGCAGATATTTGATTGAAGATTTGAAATTTTGAGTGATACGTTACGGTAAGAGTTTTTTTTGGTTTATAGTAATTAAAGGCTTGACCAATAGAATGCCAAGACGGGGTCTCGTTTGGCTGTCCCCGCCTTTGATTGTCACTGCACATATTATTTGAAAGGAGGCCGGACAGCAAGCTGTTTCATAGCAAAATGAAAATAGTGATATGTGATATAGCCCCTCAAGAAAGTTATGACAATTCAGGGTGGCGTTGTTACACTTTTACACCTAGTAGAGGGGAACTGGCGCTCGGCAGCGGCTGCTTCGCACTATGGTGTAACTGATCCGTGATAGCTAAACAGTTGAAATATTTAGATGTTGTAGAGGAGGCTTAAATTCCCGCTAAGCGCATATTGTATATTACATTTTATTGTATGCATGAATATTTCTGCTATTCGGTGCCATATGTTGGGAGTTAATGAATTGAATTTAGAAATAGTAGAAATTTTGTCCGAAACGTTATACCTAAATAAAAAAACCTCGTGCAAAACGTGCATCCCACGGCAATGGGACGAATGCCACCATCTCCCTCGCGTAGGGCACACAGATTAGCCCCATACAGAATGTCTATGATGGCATCCTCCACACTGCCGGAGAGCATCAAATTCATAAGGGCCGTAAGGTCCTTCAGAAGTGCCTCGCCAGCCTCCCCAGCACTCGGCCCCAGAAGATCTTTCAAATGTTGTGGGGTCAATGCGTCGAAGCCGCCAGCAGAGCCAATTCGAAAGGAGGTTACGGCTACCAACACTTCCTTGGCTGTTACGCACAGGCAATCAGGGTTTGCGTCAGGCGTCTCATGAAAAGAAAGGCCATCTGCAGGCGCCGGGTGCATACTCCGCAGACCAGCAAGAGTTTCCGGAGAGCAAGGCGCCACTACGTCGTTACTACATAGTAGTCTCAATGCACCACTAATGTCTCACCATCCCTTAATTTATTCCATCTATTAATGATAAAAAAAACTTTTGTCGATAGCTTTTGATAAGAGGGAAAGTTGGGGAGAAAAGTGGGTATGGTCGTTGCCGCGTTATTTATGAACAGATTATAGATATATTTATGACAGAAACATCATTTTGTGGAGGATAGACGAAGCAACTTCTTTCTGAAGAATTAACAAGAAGGTTAGCAGCAACAACACTGGTCGGGTGAGAAGTTTGAAAAAGAAAAAGTATAAAACGAACATAGTTCACTTTTGTACATCGTTCCTTGTCACTTGTCACTTCACTTCGTGGTCCTGTGTTGTAAGGTAGAACTTTAACTATTAAAAAAAAATGAGGACCAGCCCCAGTCAATTTGAAATAACGGTGGATTATATGGAGAGGTTGTAAGCATAATAACTACATATTTATTTACTATAGTAAATAAGTCGGGTTTTCCTTCCTGACGCTATAACTCCAGAACGCACGAACCGATTTGGCTAATTTTGGTCTTGAATTATTTGTGGAAGTCCAGGTCAAGGTTTGTACGCTGAGAAAAATTCGAATAATTGCCGGGAACCGACATCCACGCGAGCGGAGCCGCGGGCAAAAGCTAGTTTACTATAATATGCTTTGAAATATGAGTATAGCCAAAATTGTGTTTATTCAGACATGGCGACCTCAGCAAGCCCGCTGCTGGAGCTGACGGTCGCATAAATAATTTGAGAATGTGGGAATCCCTATGCGGCCTCCTTAACCAGGACAGAACCGGCCAAACTAAAAACATTGAAAAGTGACGAAGAGTAAGTTATAAATTTCATTAATATTGCTGCAGGATACTAATGTTCATAGATTAATCCATACTAATATTATAAAATGCGAAAGTAACTCTGTCTGTCTGTATGTAAGGTACGCTTTCACGCCTGAACCACTGAACCGATTTTCATGAAATTTGGTATAGGGATAGGTTAGACCTTGAGAAAGGACATAGGCTATGTTTGGTCGCGATAACCGACTTCCACGCGGGCGGAGCCGCGGGCAAAAGCTAGTATATTATATACTAGAGACATGCAGATGATGATGCACAAGTCCTATTTTGACACTTATTACTAAGTATAGTTAGTAAAAGAATAACTACATATTTACTAGTACTATAAATATGTATAAAAAAATTACCGACATGCACGCAGGTGGTACTGCGGGCAACAGTTAGTCCTGCATAATTATATTATATAATGTTCTACTAATAATATATAATAGATAATTTATTGTGCTATAGAATAGCTAACATTCATATTTATTATAGACTTGGAGCGACTTTAAGAATAACACCAAGCGGAAAGCCGCTCGCATTGCTGCAGGAGCCACAACTACTGGTGGAGGGCATGCATGCATATTGCAGCTCACGCATTTGGAATGCAGGGTCATGCAAATTATTGGCATGCAAGCTGCTACGGGCTTACCGTCAATACCCGAAATTGGGCTTATTGCGGTACGTTGTTCTAATAATTTATTAAAAACAAGATTTTTGTAAAGGATTATTTATAATTAATTAGAAGTTTTTGTTTAATGACAGATGGAACAACCACCTTTACCTCCACCGCTTTCATCAGAGAGCACCAGTACTGGAATGTCTGCATCATTATTGCAGAATTATGCCACTCCAGTACTAGGTATGATAATAACACTTACATATTATACTAGCTGTCCCGGCGAACTTCGTACCGCCAATTTTTTCCCGCCCCGCGATCCACGTCAGATCCCGTTCCCGCTGCATCATTTAGGGGGATGAAAAATAGATGTTGGCCGATTCTCATAGATACCGGATAAGCACAAAAAATTTCATCAAAATCGGTCAAGCCGTTTCGGAGGAGTATGGCAACGAAAACTGTGACACGAGAATCGTATATATTAGATATAGCAGCCCGTCCCGGCTTCGCACGGGGTAGACAATTATTTATTTTTTGAAATTTGGATAAAAAATAATTATTATTTATTATAATTTTTTTATTTCTAGCTTTTGCCCGCGACTTCGTCCGCGTTAAGTTCGGATTAGAAAGGTATAGCACACTGCTCCTATTCCCGCGACCAATACAAAGTTCCTTAAAGTTTCTCTGAGCCTGGTACTTCATACCAATGTACCAGGGTCACAGAAATACTGATCCCGTGACCTCGACCCATGTGGACTTATACCCTCGATAAAATAAACGTCGAACGGGATAAAAAGTATCCTATGTCCGTCTCCTGGTTCTAAGCTATATCCTCACCAATTTTCAGCCAAATCGGTACAGCCGTTCTTGAGTTATAAGTGGAGTAACTAACACGACTTTCTTTTATATATATAGATTATTTAAAAAAGTTCTATTGTATTTAAATAACTTTGTATATTTTTAGATTTCTATAATGATGATGAACTTGGACGTATAGATGTGCAGGCAGACCTTGGGACATCTCAAGCTCCCCAGGACCCTCTGCCTTTTTCACCACGGGCCACACCGCAGTTGACACCTCGCCGTCGACGCAGTGTTGGACGCCCGTGTACACCTATACGTCGCAGAAGACGGACTTGAAACTCAAGCAGATAGAGCGGCCTCACATTTTTTGGAGTCTGATCGGGAGTGGCGACAATTCCGGATGGAACAAATGCTGGAGAACAGGCGTATCCAAAATCGGGAGCTTGAACTCCAGGAGCGCTGGCTGGAGTTCATGAACCGATTTCTGGAAGCGGCAGAAAGATTTTTAAACAGACATTACAATTCAAATACATAAGGAGTATTTGAATTGTAATATCTGTTTAAAAAAGTAAAAATAAATGATTTTATTTAAAAATTAAAACCGACTTCAAAATCAATTGGGCATCTACCTAGTACCTACCTAAATGGCTAGCAGTCGGGTTTAATTTTTTCTTAAAATTAATTATTTTAACTTTTTTCGAGCTCCAGTATTTGTCTACAAATTCAAATTCTAAATTTAAACCCAGTTCAGCATGCCTTCGTCCATAATTTTCGACTTTGCCTCATATTGATTGACATAATACTCTCAATAACTTGCCTCACATCTGCAGGACCCCGTTTCTTCTCCACTGGCGCCTAGGAAGCGGTGGTGAACTAAGTTTTTGGCAGAATTTGACGTCAGAAAGCTGTAGTAGTGCTACACAATTTTGAATAAATACCTTGAGTTTGAGTTTGAGTTCGATACTTCAACATCGTCGTCTTAAAATCGTCGAAGAAGAGAAGTCGAAGAAGCCTCCGTTTGTGTTGGAGGAATAAATATCACACGATAGTAAACTTCACTTAATATATACTTATACTTTTTTTTAATACATTAATTTACTTAATATAAAGCTGAACATTTTGTTTTTATTAAACATTGATATCCCAACAAACTCATTATTTCATACTATAAAGCCCAAGAAGTTGGCATTATGCGAAGTTGGCATTGTACGAAGTTGGCATTGTGCGAAGTTGGCATTGTGCGAAGTTGGCATTGTGCGAAGTTGGCATTGTGCGAAGTTGGCATTGTGCGAAGTTGGCATTGTGCGAAGTTGGCATTGTGCGAAGTTGGCATTGTGCGAAGTTGGCATTGTGCGAAGTTGCATTGTGCGAAGTTGGCATTATGAGATGAGACTTCAATTTTTCTATACAAGTTGATGCAGTTTTTTAGGCATAAATGTGGCGTTATATTGTGGCGTTGGCATTGTGCGAAGTTGGCATTGTGCGAAATTGGCATTGTGCTAAGTTGGCATTGTGCGAAGTTGGCATTGTGCGAAGTTGGCATTGTGCGAAGTTGGCATTGTGCGAAGTTGGCATTGTGCGAAGTTGCATTGTGCGAAGTTGGTATTATGAGATGACTTCAATTTTTCTATACAATTTGATGCAGTTTTTTAGGCATAAATGTGGCGTTATATTTTTTTAAACCATTCGTGCACGTATAGCAAAATTCATAATGTTTATATGATAAAATATTATGTATACAGACGAATTGAGAACCTCCTCCTTTTTTGAAGTCGGTTAAAAAGAAAATTTCCCGATTCTATCGTATTCTTTTGTTTTCAAATTCAAATTCAAGTGACAACCCTGACAAAACTGCAAAAGGCGACATTTCCGCAAACATCAAACGCGATGGACTACTGTAAGATTACTTTACTCGTTATATTATGTTACGATAAATGCCGAATTTTTAGAAGTCAGTGAAAATAGTCAACATCCCACTTGAGCGCTTCTTTTTCTCTATGTATTTTGAACTTAAAAAGGTAGCATAATAAATGCTATAAAAAATTCATTCAAATATTTGGGCTGAGTCATCAAAAATCAATGTTTAAAAATGGTTGAAAAATCATTCATTTGTTCCAACAGTTCGTAAGAAAGTTGGTAGATGGCTGCACCGTCGCCCTTAAAGACGGATATAAAGAGAAGGGAAATTTGAAATGATTCAGGTGTGACTAAATAGCTCAGTTGGAAGAACATTCTTCCTGTAATGGAAAGGTCGTGGGTTCAAGTCCCACTTGAACCCTTCTGAAATACATTGGTATTTCGAACTTAAAAAGTTAGCATAATAAATGCAATAAAAATTTCATTCAAACATAAAATTTAATCAATTACATGTATTCTATTTTTTATTTAGAGGTTAATTAAATATATATATTATTAAAATAATACTAAAACTAAATAAAGTAAAACTAAAATACATATTTACAAAATGTACTAAAATATTATTAAAATGCGTCATGTAGTGTGGTACCGCAATAAGTATCCGTTGCGGCATGTGCCAACAAGAAAGGTTATTACAAATCTTTTGAAAAACCTGGCATTGAAGGGTTCTTTCAAAAGAAAGCGGCAGCCTCGTGTGGACATGGACACGGAGATTGCGGTTCTGACTTATGTCGAAGCATATCCAGAGGTATCGTGCAGGCAAGTCGCCCTTGAAGTAGGTGTATCCCACTCCCTTGTGATAAAGATATGGAAGAAATACGGCTACAAGTGCTATCGATATGGGCGCATAGTTCAAGTGTTACATCCGGGTGATGATGTTCGAAGGCTTACTTTTTGCAGATGGCTAAGAGGAAAAATAAGCAGAGATCATGAATTTTTAAATTACATACTGTGGTCAGACGAAACGAATTTTTCCAATAACGGTATGTACAACAGAAAAAAACACCACTATTGGTTCAAAGAAAGTCCACTAAGAGTTACGGCAAGTCATAATCAGGTTCGCTTCTCATTCAACTGTTGGTGTGGTATAATTTCCAATCGAGTCATAAGGGTGAAATTTTATGAAGGGAGACAGAATTCTGCCATGTATAATGAAGTCATTTTACACCATCTTGAAAACGAGATGGACGAATGGCCCCTGTCGGAATTGCGAAAAGTTCATTTTCAACAAGATGGTGCTCCGCCACATAACAGTCACCTTTCACGTTCCAATTTGAGCCGCCTATTCGATACACAGTGGATAGGTACACATGGTCCAACACAGTGGCCACCTCGTAGCCCCGATCTAACATCACTTGATTTTTTTTTATGGGGCTTCGTGAAAAACGAGGTGTACGACGTAGACGTACGCCAGTGTTCAAGAGCTCAAGGATGCATTAATGACCATTTTACGTAATATTCATCCCAGAACATTATTAACCGCCATTCGTTCAGTGCAAAAAAGGATAGACTTATGTATTCGTGAAAATGGAAATCATTTTGAGCAATTTATTTCATAAACCAATTTCTTAAATGTTTAAATGATTTTTTTATTTAAAAAAGTTCAAAATTTTTGACACAAATATTTCGTAAGCATTCTTGCCGTAGTGTCTCAAGTACGGTTTCATTCAACATATGATTGCGTTGAATGACCCGTACTTGGTCCGATAGTCTTTGTGCCGATAAGTTGAAGGAAGGTTCAAGCGCCTGAAACAGAGGAAGCATCCGAGAACGATACGCACTGAGGTTAGTTCCCCCCTCTGTAGCCGCAAAATATGCCCGTATGACGTTTTCGTTGATAGAAGTGGTCCATCGCATGCGGTGCACATCACCACCGGCAGCGGGGGCCCTATTCGAGGCCGGTGGGCCTCGGGATCCCAAGCTGGACGGTGGCCGGCCTCTCCCCGGCCGACGACGCACAGGTGTTGGCGACGTCGGCGGGGAGAAATACTTGTCGGAGCTCGACGCCTCAGCAGTAGTTGGTCTCGAAGATGTGGTTTCCGGAGTCTGCGAGGCGAAGCTGCACGACGAGTCCGATGGTGTAGGGTGTGCAAATTGCCTGGCGTTTGCCCCCTTTTGACGCATAAAACCACATACGCAAAACACCAACTTACGATTTTATGGTTTTATGCGGATGAATTAGAAAAGATACGTGAAATACCAACCACGTGAATTTAGAAATAAACCGCAAGAATTTAGAAATAAAAAAATCAAAACACCTCTCTCTGGTCGCTCCGCGGCTGTGCGGACTCCGCGGCCGCGCGGAGACAAAACGCTATGAATGTTATTTATTTATTTATTTGTATTTGTATAAGCTTGTGTTACATTAGCTGGTACAATATCTCATAAGTTTGGTCTCAACAATTTTATACTTGTACAACGCGTTCGCTCTAAGTTTGCCGGTCTGTGGAATGCGCGTACCCTCCCCCACGTGACAACAAAACTTATAATGTGTCATAGTTTTACCCAAATATCTAACGTACACAATTTTTATTGTTACAATTAAATAAAAAATTTCGAACGTCATACCTATCGCCAGCGGCAAACTTAAAACGAGCGGGTAGTATACTTGTAAGCGCTCAGTCTCTTTGATAAAAGCCGCCTCTGAATTAGACGCTATAGTTGTCAACAAGCGACTTTCGTCTCTAACTTCAAAGGATAAAGTCGATATTGTTTACAAAGCTATTTTTAAATTTCTGTTTTTATTTTTGCTTTTTGTTTATCAAAGGTGCCGACTCGAGTATTTTCGAGAATATTTGAGATCGAGTCTAGGACTAAGTATAAAAGCGGCGATCGCGCGTTGGCGTCGTCAGTTGATGATTAGCGTTCGGAGCGATAAGTTACTACCTACTTACAAGCTCGCTAGCGAGAAACTAGTGTTCATTGTTTTACTGCCTGCTGTATTCTGTTGTCTCAGTTTTATACATTTCTTCCCTGTAGGTTCTAAATTTAGTCTCTTATACGCAATAACGATTGTGCATTATTTAAACCCCACTATCCTGACTTGTAACATTATAAATAAAGAAGAATGGAACTTTGGCTTAAAGGTGTTAAACGTGTTCCAACAACATCTTCTAATGACGCTGAATGTTCAAAAGCAATGCGCGCGGAGAATTTAGCAATCACCGATCCAGAAGATGATGCCACGAGTGCCACGACGTCAAGCTCGACGGTTTCAAAGACGAAAAAAAGGAAGTATGATGAATCTTATATCAGTTTCGGATTTGTTGATTCCAACGGCTCACCTCTCTGCATGTTCTGTAGTAAACTGCTTCCTAATAGTTCCATGGCACCTGCCAAATTGCGTCGACATTTAGAAACCGTACACCCCGAGACTAAAGACAAGAATAAAGAACTTTTTGTTCGCAAAAAAGATCAGTTATTAGAAAGTCAAAAAAATATGATGCATGTAACACAAACTACCAACGAAAAGGCCACGGAGGCATCATATTTAGTTAGCTATCGCATTGCACAAGCAGGTGAAGCGCACACTATTGCTGAGAAATTAATAAAACCATGTGTATTAGACATAACAAAATGTATGCTTGATGAAAAATCTGCAAAGCATCTTTCTACTGTTCCGCTATCAAACGATACTGTTTCACGACGAATCCATGATCTGGCAAGCTACGTCAAACACGTCTACAAAATACACGATTCGCTTTGCAAATGGACGAGTCGACTGATGTCGCTGGTTTGGCTATCCTGCTGGTTATTGTGAGATATCCATATAAAAGTTCTTTTGAAGAAGACATGCTTATGTGTTCATCGCTGCTTACAAACACTACCGGGGAAGAAATTTTTAATAAAATAAATATATTTTTTGAAGAACATAATCTCAGTTGGAACAATTGCATTGACATTTGTACAGATGGGGCCAAGGCGATGACAGGTAAAACAGCAGGAGCAGTGTCACGAATGAAAAATAAAGCGCCTAATTGTAGTTCCATTCATCGTTGATCTGTCGTTCGAACAACACTTCTCTTTAGAATAATCGGTAATTTATTTATCAACCACCCACAATGACCAAAAAGTGCGATCAATGTGAAAAGAATATAACGAAGACTGTACCAGGTGTAGAGTGCAGTAAATGTGAGTGTCTGGTTCACCTAAACTCAAAATGTACAGGCTTGACCAACAAGCAAATCACAGCACTAAAAGCTGCACCCAGCCTGGAGTGGACTTGTCTGCAGTGTCAAGAGGGAATGCCGCGAAAAAACTCGTCCATCATTGTACCAAGTGATGATGATGATGATGAAACTGAGGGTGCTTCAGTGACTATCAATTCGAAAAAGTTACTCGCTAATATATCGAAAGAAGTCGAGAAGGCGATGAAAAAAGAAATGAGGGACTTAAACGATGCTTTTCAATTTCATAGCTCTAAGATGGACGAGATGATGCAGTGCGTGGAGGCCTTCAGAAATATCATTAAGGATCTAGAACGTAAAAATACTGCACTTACTAATAAAACAACAAACCTGGAAACTCGCGTGGGAGCAATGGAGCAACGCATACAGGAACTGGAACAAGAGAAACTGGGGAAATTCCTGGAAATTGCCAACGTTCCAACTGAAACCATCGAGGAAGCCAAAGACGTTGTCGAAAACCTTGCAGCGTTAATCAAGCAACCAAAGGACGGGATCAAAGTGACGAAGAGACTCCACGCTCGCAAAGACTTGCCATCTAAGATCGTAGTAGAATTGCGTGATGAAGACACACGGGAGAAATGGATAATGGAAACAAAGGTTGTAAAACCGTGTGTAGCAGACGTCCATCCCACTTGTAAAACAAGCAAAGATTATTTATATGTCAGAGAGGCTATGACGCAACAAAACAAACACCTCCTATGGAATGCAAAAAAAGAACTTAAAATCAATCAAAATTACAAATACGTATGGTTCAAGAAAGGCTACGTAAAAGCGAAAAAAGACGATAACGAAAAGATCTACATCATTAGAAGCATGGAAGATATTCAAGCTCTGACAACAAAAAAGAAGTAACAATAATAACTTACTAGATACCTACTAACCTTCTCGTCAAATAATGAATTTAATCATCCAATTTCACACTAAACATGGTTGAGACACAAAATACTAACGATATTAATGAATTAACTAATTGCATGAACCTTAATGATTTTATAAATCAGATACCCAACGTTGGTGTAAGTTTACTATGTATGCACATAAACATCAGATCCACAATTAAAAACTTTCCTGCACTTGAACAATGTATTCTCTCTTCTAAAACAGATGTTGATGTAATAATTTTATCGGAAGCTAATATTTCCGATTCAATAAGTTGTCTCTTCAATTTAAGAGGTTACCAGATGTTTACTAACCTGCGAAATGGTCGAAGGGGTGGGGGTGTCATAATGTATGTAAAAAATATACATAAAACTGTCATAAAGCAACATAATACGCAATACTTCGAAAATATTTTATGTACTATTACAACTCGAACAAATTATACAGTAAACCTATGCGCCATCTACCGGCCGCCAAGCCTTAGTAAACATTTATTTATTCGCGAACTGCATTCTACACTTATTCACCTTTCCAATCACACAGATTTATTTTTACTAGGAGATGTTAATGTTGACTTGAAACTGAGCAAACCTATAACACATTCATATAACAACACGTTGCATAATCTAGGTCTTATGTGTGGAATCACAGAACACACCCGAATAGAATTTCGAAACAGCTCGTTAAGTAAAACATGCATTGATCACATATTTGTTCGATCCCACACGAAAGACATATATACATCGGCGATCGGCACTACACTGGCCGACCACCGTGCGATCGTACTAGCTTGTGTCGGGACACCAATACAGGATGTTCCAACTTATAAAACGTGTATAAATAAAAATACACTTATGCAACTTCTCAACAAGGTTAATTGGGATAAAGGGTGTGAATTATCGTGCCCGATAGAGATCAATGACTTTATCGAGAGCAGATTTAGGGAATGTTATTCGAATTCAACGCATCAAATAAAGATTAAGAATAACAACACATGCAACAACAGCAGCTGGATAAATAATAAGGTGATAAATGCTTGCAAACAAAGGGATGAAAAATTTACTAAATGGGTGAGTGATACTAGTAACCTAAACTTAAAACGTGACTACAACAAAGCTAGAAACTTTGCGAATAAAATTATCCAAAAAGCAAAGAATAGTAGTCTCAGAAACGAAATAACACAGAATAAGTGCAACCCACGTAATCTATGGCAAATCCTCAACCGAATGACTGGCAGAATAAAACAGTCCATAGACACTGTGATAACAAACTCCCTGATTAAGAATGGTGAGAGCACTCAGGATGTGGCCAACAAGTTCGCGCAAACATTCGTTAATAACGTTAAGGCTATAATACCCAATTGCTCAAATCCTTTATTACCGAAATCTGCATACACAAAACCTGCAAACGTATCTATGAGATACAGACAAGCCACGACAAAGAGCATAGAAAAAATTATCAACTCTATAAATATAAAAAAGGCCCCGGGTTTGGATGGCATAAGGACCATCGACATAAAAAATATATGTGGGAAAATAACAGCTATTATCACTAAGCTAATCAACATGAGCATTTCAACCGGCGTTTATCCCGATGCATTAAAAAGTGGTATAGTTAGACCAGTATATAAGAAGGGTAGTAAAGGCGAATACTCCAACTATAGACCAATAACCATCCTCCCTATCATAGATAAAATAGCTGAAAAATACATAAGTAAAGAAATGTACTACTTCTTAGACAAAAATAAGATTCTCTCCACCAACCAGTATGGTTTCCAGCCCCATAAAAACACTTCACAGCTCCTCACTAAATTCACAGACAGCTTATACAACCACCTTAACAAAAAGCAACACGTAATGGTAGTTTTTATAGACTACAGCAGTGCATTTGACACGCTCAGACATCCTACATTGTTAAAAAGCCTAGAAGAGTGTGGTATCAAGAACAAACTGTTACAGTGGTGCAGTGATTACCTACACAACAGAACATTTAAAGTGAGAGTTGCTGGTGAGGATAGTAACACCATGCGCGTGAGCGAGGGTACGGCCCAGGGATCGGTATTGGGACCATTACACTTCCTCATATATGTGAACAACTTAGAAAAGCTGATAAAAAACTGTGAGATGTTTCAGTTTGCTGACGACACGTGCCTGGTGGCGGCTGGAACCACGGCTGAAGATGCAATGGTCAAACTTCAGAATGATTTTAATCTACTGACCAAGTGGTCTCATGATCTGGGACTTGTGCTGAATGAAAATAAAACCAAAGTAATGTACATAAGTTCGAGTCGAAATAGATGTGCCTATGAGCCTGCTCTTGTCGCACACGATCACAAATGCCTTCATAAGAACAACGACAAAGCAGTACCTGATAGGTGTAACTGCAAAATAATAGATGTGGTAGACGAGCAGACTTACCTTGGTCTCATCATAGACAGTCGGCTTTCATGGAAGAGTCACATAAACCGGGTCTGTGATAAACTGAGAGGAATACTGGCCAAGTTTACCCTAATAAAGAGGAAAATACCCTACCAAATTAGACTACAACTGTACATTGCTTTAGCCGAATCAATAATTGGATATGGCTTATCTAGCTACGGACGAACCTACAAATCGCATCTCGATTCCATCTATGCACTACAACTGAGGTTGTTAAAGGAAGTTGTTCCATATAACATCAAAAAGAAACATGAAAATAACTACCATGTACTCTTTGAATTTTGTAAAATATTACCCATTCACGAAAAAATTAAGTACACACTTTTACATGAAGAATACTTCAGAGAAGATATTCAAAAAGCCAGACAGTATAATGATAATTACACAATAAAAACACGTCAACTCCTGAAATTCAAATTATTATTGCCCAAATACACAAACCACTACGGGAAAAGGAAGCTGTCCTATATTATTCCCGACCTAATCAACAAATTACCACAATCCCTTAAAAATGAGTTAACACCAAAAAATATCAAATTCAAACTCAAAAAATATTTTTTAGCGAATATACCTAACTAATCCCCAAACATAGAACCACAAACCAATTTTATTGCAATAGCACACACACACACTCATAACATAATATATGTACCTTACCTATATTACAATATACATATTTATTTTATATATATTTATTATCAACACGTACTTTCACATACATAATCATGACACCATTAGCAATGACATTAACTTACCGACGTCACAATGTACTAGGCTTACCGACTTGAAATCAAAACATCACACTGTAGATGCGGTTAACATATTTATTATAGATCTACTCCAAGTTCAATATAGAAAAAAAGTGTTTACGGGCTGGCGAGCGGCTGAGACGCTAGAGGTAGTGGCGTTTGTTTGCAACCTACCCACTACAGATTAGATTTTTTCTGTAATGTACCTACTATCACACCTTATGTCGTCACGCAATGTTAAGTTTATTTTTCTGTATTAAATTGTAGTGTTTACGATTGACTTAACTACTACTAACGGAATGTCGATGATAATGATGCCCAGAAAAACTCGAATGAGTTTATGCGGCATCATAAGCAAACTATTTATATGTAATACATTGTTTATAATATAATAAAAAAAAAAGTCATTGTATTCTGCATAGACAAGCACTTGCGATGAAGCAAATGCCGTCTAATCTAAAATTAGTTATGGATGAAGCGGTAAAAATAATTAATTTTATCAAATCACGACCACTACAATCCCGATTGTTCTCATTATTGTGTGAAGATTATGGCAGCAAACATATAACACTGCTGCTCCATACAGAAGTGCGATGGCTGTCTCGGGGAAAAACTTTAACAAGGCTATTTGAACTTAGAGCCGAGTTACAAATGTTTCTTTCAGCAGATACTTCTTTTAATTTGAAGGACCGTTTGTATGATAAAACTTGGTTGTTCCGATTGTCTTTTATGGCGGATATCTTTCAAAAACTTAACGAATTAAATTTATCGTTGCATGGTAAACAGACAACAGTGTTTCAGGCCTATAATAAAATAACTGCTTTTAAAAGAAAATTAGATTTTTGGATCATTTGCATTGGTAAGAAAGAAATAGAAAGTTTTACGTTACTCAGTGAGTTTGTTAGCGAAAACGACTCAGAAATGTTTGAAGATAATGTGTTTGACGAATTGGTCCAATATCTCAGTTCGAAGCGCGCATCTTTTGAAAAGTATTTTCCCGAAGAACACAATACAAAAATTAAAGTGAACTCCTGGATTCATAATCCTTTTTTACCCAACTTGGAAAAGCCTGAAAACATGTCAAATGAGATATATGAATCTCTTTTAGAAATGTCATCAGACACAAGTATGGAGTCATTGTTCAAAACGACACCTCTTAATGATTTTTGGTGCAGAATCCAAGATGAATATGCAATGCTTGGCCAAATGGCTCTGGATATTCTTCTCCCGTTCCCAACTACATATTTGTGCGAAACAGGATTCTCTACCTACGCAGCCACGAAAACAAAATATGTAACCTTTTTGGGTGGAAAGGTCACCTCACCGGCTCACCCAGCGGGGAGACTCCCGAAACTCTTATCCCAGGGCGCCTTTCCTAAACAGAGGTGTGTGCAGTTGTGGGAACGCCTTCAATGAAACACCAACACCTAAGTCCATACATATATTTGGCCAAGATATATACACAATAAATTATATAGAGATATCACAGTTAGTTCATATAATCACACAAGCAAAAAAAGAAGTCAACAAAAGTTCCAACTAGAAGTACACAGCATGTACGGCTCTTCTGAGCTCACTCTCAACGAACACTAGCTTTGGCAAATACGAGTCTTAAATATTAAAGAATATTGCACATGACCTGGTCTCCCGCCTGAGGCAGTGCAGGGTCGGGCTGCGTGGTGAACCGCAGGCTGCTCACACCGGGTGCACCAAAGCCAATATCGCCACGCCAAGGTTACGCCAAAGGTGGAAATCTCCACACAGGGTTCGCAACAGCTCTCAGCGACTCAAGGTAGGTCTTGGCGGTACAATTGGACCCTGTATTACAATACGAAACACTAAATTCACTACCAGACCTAACAGCACAGATTTTACCTATAGGAATTGAATGATATTTCTTACCAGAATTACTGGGCGAACTTCACAACGATTTGCTCAGAGTTTCGTAAAGTAAATTACTGTCACAGAGCGACAGTCTTCCAACATGCACACGCGTCAAAAGTTTCTTCAAAGGTTTTTCGGTGACAGCCGAAGCACCCGTATTTATATTAACTATTACCGAATATTCTAGCAAACACACAAACGGAAATCCTCTTTACAATCTAGCAATTTGCATTAGACGACACTGGAATGGAAGGTGCTAGAAAATTCTATTAGATCACACTCGCGTATGATTTTTGTTCCCATAGAATGAATCCTTGACAGGAAGTCATAACAGATGTCCTAGAAAGGTCTATGCACAGATTATATATTAGATTATTACTCGATAAATATATTAAACCGCCATCTAGTGTCGGAAGGACAAGAAAATCAATTTCACTTCCCTACAAAATCGGATAGGTGTCGCTACTTGTTCCGAAACGGAATTAACAACGTTACACCACCCCCCCCTTAGAGTATTTCTTGCGGGCCTAATACGCAAGAAAGGTCCCAACAAAGAGAACGAGCAAAGACTCAGTGAGAAAATAAAATGCAAGGTGATACAACCTCATGGGACAGCACTCAGTTGCAAACAATCGGACTTTTCACCAAGCTATCTTGAAAGACAATGAATCTATCACAACATGTTTAAGTACCTTTATATAAGGTGAAAAAGTCGTGAGACAATAACCAAGCTAACTACATCTATTCGCCTGCTCTAGATATCGCAATGCCTCAACACTTGATGGCAGATCCAGAGTGTTGAGGCGCTGGTGAGAAAGGAGAACTCGATACGGCATCAGAGGGACGATGTCCATTTTTCAGGACACAGTCGTCTATAAACAAAAAAAATCTAAAACTACAGTTTATATCTCAGTGTAGCAAAAGTTTAAACAAAAGACATACTAGAGTACTAAGGGATCGAAACGGGACTGATGGCTGACCGAACAGACACCTTAGGTTGCTCCTCTCCACTATACTTCAGGATGTCCTTAATATGGTAGACTCCCAGGTCCTTACCGTTCAAGTCCGACAAACAATAAACCAAAGGGGAGCGTTTAGCGGTCACTATACACTTCATAAACTTTGGGGCTAATTTAGAAGTGAAATTCTTTTCCTTGTTAGACAAATAGAATGTACGCTTATAAACAATCTGTCCTACCTTGAGCTCTACATGCCTTTTCCTGAAATTATAATACTTCTCATTACGTCGGTGAGCAACATTCAAATGTTTCTTCACCTGATCGTAAATGCGTTGTATTCCTTTCAGTTTGTCTCCAAAGGCCGAGGGATCATCAATAGAGACCGCATTAGGATGGCAAGCGATGTCTGATTGTCTATACAAAACCCCATCTCCAATGAATTCCCTACCATGCACCAAAAAGTAGGGGGTGAAACGAGTGGCTTCACTAACAGCAGTGTTCAGTGCACACTGTAATTCCACCAGGTGTTCGTCCCATCTCTTATGTTGTGACTTCACATAACAGGAGATAGCTTGAACCACATTGCGAATAGCTCGTTCAGCCTGGTTAGTTTGGGCATGATACCTAGGGTTATAATAAACGTTCGGTACATTATATTTGATCAACAGATCTTTAAATTGCTTGCTAACAAACTGAGGACCATTATCCATATAAATGGTTTTACATACTCCATGGACTAGAAACACGTTCTTTTCTATGAATCTCGCAACTGCAGCGCCTGTGGCGACCCTAATAGGGCACAACATGATATATTTGCTGAAATAGTCCGAGACCACAATCAAATGAACGTTTCTATTACCAGAGGTAGGAAAGGGACCAAGTAAATCACACGAGATGGCTTCGAATGGCTTCGACACACGCTTTGGGTTGCCCATTAAGCCGGGACGAGAAGTGTTCACGGGTTTGTACTGCTTACATGTCTCGCAATTCCCGACATAACTTTTGACACTCTCGTACATTCTGGGCCAGTAATAGTTTAGCGCCAACCGTTTATGTGTCTTCCAAACACCACCATGGGCACTAAGCGTGTCGTCATGGTACTTGGCGAGGAGAGTTAGTCTATCCTCCTGAGGTACCACTAGTTTCCAATCGAAATCTGAGGTCAAAGAATACTTATTTTTCGAAAATCTATACAGTAAGTTGTCCCGAATGTCAAAATTAGGGTAATGCCTAGGGTTTTTTCGCACACAGTTCATGGTGTGGATATACCAGGGATCCTTAGTGGAGCTTGTATCGAGGGAATCAATTTTTATTCGAGACAGAGCGTCCGGCACGACATGATCCTTGCCTTTACGATGCTCTATATCGAAATCAAATTGACTCAGCCTCAGGCTCCAACGCGCTAAGCGGCCAGTAGGGTTCTTTAACTTATGGAACCACAGTAGTGAGGCATGGTCTGTAACTATAGTGCATTTCTGTCCCTCAACGTACTGTCTAAATTGCTCCAAAGCAAAGATCACGGCCAGAAGCTCTCTCTCGGTAGTGCTGTAGTTCACCTCGTTCTTGTTTAGAGACCGACTGCAATACGCGATCGGATGTTCTAATCCATCATGCGTTTGGGTCAGCACAGCAGCAACTGAGAAAGCAGACGCGTCACTGAGAATTCGGAAAGGTAAAGTAAAGTCAGGCATTTTTAAAATAGGAGCAGAGACCAAAGCTGATTTGAGAAGGTTGAAGGCCTCCTCAGCTTCAGGGCTCCACGCAAAGGTTACATTCTTAGAGGTTAGTTTGCACAAAGGTTTACTAATTTTCGAGAAGTTATTAACAAAGCGACGATACCAACCGGCCATCCCTAGGAACCTTTTCACCTCCTTAGAATTGGAAGGTGTGGGATAGTTGAGTATGACCTCAACTTTACCCGGGTCTGTTCGCAGGCCATGTTTGTCCACATAGTAACCAAGGTACTTCAATTCACTTCGACAAAAGTGTGATTTCTTCATGTTTATCGTTAGGCCCGCTTCCTTGAGTCGCTGATGGATTCTATGTAAGAGATCCACATGCTCCTCAAAGGTGCTGGCCACACAGATTATGTCGTCTTGGAAAGAAAACACCCTGTTGTCGAATTCGGGGCCAAATAGGCGGTCCATGAGCCTCTGCATCGTAGCTGAAGCCCCAACCAAACCGAAGCACATGACATTGTACTGGAATAGCCCCCTCCTAGGAACTGTAAAGGCAGTTTTTTCGGCAGATAGGGGAGAATCGAAAGGAATCTGCCAATATGCTGCACTCAAATCTATAGAGGATAAATATTTAGCATTATTCAAATGGTCAAGAATTTGATTAATGTAAGGTAACGGATAAGCATCACTTTTTGACACAGAGTTGAGCTTTCTAGAGTCCAAGCACAGTCTGAGGTCACCGTTCGCTTTCTCCACCATAACCACTGGTGAATTCCACGCGGATTGAGATGGAGATACCACTCCCATCTCCAACATCCGGTCCAACTCTTCTTCCAGGGCCTTCTGTTTAAGGGGAGAAAGCGGGTAATAACGTTGTTTGATTGGCTTGCTATCACCAGTGTCTATGACATGATGCACAAGCGTTGTCCTACCTAAGCCCACCTTATCCGTGTTCAAAGAATCAAATTTATCAATGATCTTGTTTATTACACACCTCTGATTATCAGTTAAGTTGTTGTAATCTTCAAGACCATTATTAAGAGACAAAGACTCTATTGGGTTGGTATCGCTGAATTTATCTAAACTAACATTTTGTGAAATCAATTTATCACCTAACTGAAACTGTTGCCAAAAATCTACACCAAAAATCATGGATGTAGTTATTTCTGGAACCACATAAAACTTAATTACTCGGATAACCGAATTGTACTCAAGAGGCAAAGAGATACAACCCAAACACTTCAAGTACGAACTGTCTGCAGTTGTGATATGAAAATTTGGGTTGATGCTTTCCAGCTCAAACCCTAGTTCTAAAAAGTGGTGGTGCGCACCCTTTCCTAGCACTGAGCAGGAGGCACCAGAATCAAGAAGACCTAAAACATTCAGCTTCAAGATCTTAACAACTAAGTACGGTCTAACATCATTAAACCGTTTAGAAAACAGGACCTTATCAGAAGAGGACTCAGATACGGAGTTAATTTCAAATTTCCTAATAAGGCCCTGGCCTACGCGTTTTTTGACTTGGAAGAACATTGGGGGCATTCAGGTGACTTGACTCCTTTGAGACCACACCGGAAACACACCAACTCCTTAGATTGCGGACAGCCATATGCAGTGTGACCGCTCTCACCGCACCGGAAGCATTTCCGTTCGCTCGCGGCCAGCGAGCTGTCCACAGCAGAGACCTGCTTTGCAGGCTTCTGCACGGTCTTGCCTTTCTGCTGATGTAAGTCCGATGAGATCTCAAATTTGTCGAGTAATGGTTCATGGAACGCATCTGCCCTAGCACGTGCAAGCTCCAAACGCTTTCCCAACCGTTTCAGATCATCGATTGAGTTGACTTCATGAAGGGCTAATTCCTTCATGTAGTCAGGCCTTATGTTATGCATAAGAATGTCCAGTTGTTCTTCACTGGGCATTTTACAAGACAATCTAGAGAACATGGCCAACATAGTGGAAATATAACTCACTAGAGACTCGGAGCGGGCTTGTGTACGCTGTCTAATTTCATTGCGGAGACGGTAGTCGTAGTCGGGTATGTCAAAAGTTTCCCGAAGCTCCTTGATTAAATCCTCATATGAGGTAAAGTTGGCTTTGTTAGTGCGGAACCAAAACAAAGCGGGTCCGTCTAACAGATCAGAAAACGCCAGAAGAACCTTAGACTTACTGACCTCCCGGGCAGTTCTAAGTTCCTCCAATCTCTCAATGAAGACGCGCACACAAGAAGAGCCATCATATCTTAAATTAAAAGAGTTCAAATTGATAGGGCGTTCCCTATAAACTATATTGTCACTAGCAGGATTAAGGTCATGTGAACTATTGCGTATCGAGCAATCCTTTCTCAATGCAGGTGAAGTATAACCTATCTGGTCACGGTTCACGGGGTCATCATTGTTATCTGACCCTTCAGATTCCGAGTCACTGTCGGGTTCAGATACAGACACTATCTTAACAAGCCTATTGCGAATTCCTATGAGTTCCGGACAGTCTAAGCCACAACGAGCCAACCTAGTTAGGAGATAATTTGCTCTTACAGCAGCCCTAGTGCGAACATTCTTATTAGAAACAAAATCACCTGAAGAGATTAATTCCTCCAACTCGAGGACTTTGGGCTCACAGATCGAAAGCTCAGCGGAAGCGACAGTGGGCGTTGCGATATTGGCCTTGATGCTACCCCTCCGGACGAGCCGGTGCGCCGTTCGCAGTTCACCACGCAGACCGACGACCGCAGCCTCTGGATCCGCTGTAATGCCCATATAAGAAAGCTCGTTACAAAGTTCATCTTTCCTCAAGTAATTAATATACTTCTGCATTTGTGCCATATTATAATTAAGTTAAAAGTTACTTAAGTACAAAGAGAAAGTTTCATAAACTAAGTTCAACAAAAAACAGTAAACATATATTTGTACTGAATAGAAAATATTCACAATATACTCCTTTCTAGTTATACTTAAACTGAGAATGAGTACAAAGTTCAACTAAGAAAGGTTAAAGATTCACAAGATTCACTATCAGATAACTTAACAAATTGTATGAAGTTATAACACTAAAGTGCTTGTTTGCCACCTAAGTGGTAGTAAAGATACTATGACCTACTATGGAATAGTACAAAATCACAATATATGAACATAGATATTTTACCAACTAGTTTTGCGTTGTATGGTTTTACAAAACACAGTTATAGAATTAAAATTGTAAGGTAGGTATTATAACCGCCTTCTAAAAAATTACAATAACATAGGAATATCGAATTTCCTTATGTAATTACTTACACTTGCTCAATTGTCGCCAAATATATGTATGTATAGATTCTAACTCCGGAAGGGCTAACTAAAGTTACAAGGAACACAAATTAAGGAGAAGGATCGGAAAAAAAAGAAAAAAAGAAAAAAAAGTGGGTATGCCGAAAATAACTTACCAAAAGTATGCAGCTAATATAATTTTGAATTTAGTATGTGTATTTTCTTGCCGAGAAGGTGTTGATGGCTGAAAAACACAAAAGAGGGTAAATTACGTGCCAGCTGCCTAACACAACCAATTTAACGTCCTGGAAAGTCTCAGACGAGGTGGACTTTTGTGCTCATTGAAGGTTCCCACGAATGCACACAAAGTAGCACAAGAGCTTAGGTCTACAAAGGTTTTAGAAAGCCTCTTACGTTGGTCGCCAATTTGTAACCTTTTTGGGTGGAAAGGTCACCTCACCGGCTCACCCAGCGGGGAGACTCCCGAAACTCTTATCCCAGGGCGCCTTTCCTAAACAGAGGTGTGTGCAGTTGTGGGAACGCCTTCAATGAAACACCAACACCTAAGTCCATACATATATTTGGCCAAGATATATACACAATAAATTATATAGAGATATCACAGTTAGTTCATATAATCACACAAGCAAAAAAAGAAGTCAACAAAAGTTCCAACTAGAAGTACACAGCATGTACGGCTCTTCTGAGCTCACTCTCAACGAACACTAGCTTTGGCAAATACGAGTCTTAAATATTAAAGAATATTGCACATGACCTGGTCTCCCGCCTGAGGCAGTGCAGGGTCGGGCTGCGTGGTGAACCGCAGGCTGCTCACACCGGGTGCACCAAAGCCAATATCGCCACGCCAAGGTTACGCCAAAGGTGGAAATCTCCACACAGGGTTCGCAACAGCTCTCAGCGACTCAAGGTAGGTCTTGGCGGTACAATTGGACCCTGTATTACAATACGAAACACTAAATTCACTACCAGACCTAACAGCACAGATTTTACCTATAGGAATTGAATGATATTTCTTACCAGAATTACTGGGCGAACTTCACAACGATTTGCTCAGAGTTTCGTAAAGTAAATTACTGTCACAGAGCGACAGTCTTCCAACATGCACACGCGTCAAAAGTTTCTTCAAAGGTTTTTCGGTGACAGCCGAAGCACCCGTATTTATATTAACTATTACCGAATATTCTAGCAAACACACAAACGGAAATCCTCTTTACAATCTAGCAATTTGCATTAGACGACACTGGAATGGAAGGTGCTAGAAAATTCTATTAGATCACACTCGCGTATGATTTTTGTTCCCATAGAATGAATCCTTGACAGGAAGTCATAACAGATGTCCTAGAAAGGTCTATGCACAGATTATATATTAGATTATTACTCGATAAATATATTAAACCGCCATCTAGTGTCGGAAGGACAAGAAAATCAATTTCACTTCCCTACAAAATCGGATAGGTGTCGCTACTTGTTCCGAAACGGAATTAACAACGTTACAAATATCGCAATAGACTGGACGCCGAAGCTGATATGAGACTCCAACTTTCTTCCATCAAACCTGATATCAAGCAATTGATGAAAATAAAAAACAGTTTCATACCTCCCACTAGTTAGATTTTTCTTTTTTAATGTTTTCTATTATTGTCCTTACCAAGTGGTGAAGTAAATAATAATTAGTAACTGATACATTGTACTTTTATTATGCTGATTAATAAAGAATACACTTATAAAAATAATTGTTTTATTGTAGGGTTCCATCAAGTATTTTGCTTCCCAAAAGGGTTCCGTCATTTAAAAAGTTTGAGAACCACTGCCATACACTATCGACAATGCACTTTTAGACTGGCTGAAAGAGACACGCAGTGCAGACCCAAATAAAAAAGTACGAAACAAGAAACTTAATGTCCCACCAGGAAAATCGGTCTCTTCAAGCGATTTCAAAGATGTTTCAATTCAACCAAGGAAAGGAAAAACGATTATTAAGCTAAAGAAAAACTATGTAGATACTGTGCAGTCAAATTCTGGCTCATTGTTGCAGTCAAAGTCGTCCTCGCCACCTAAATATCCCGATAGCTTGAATAACTTGTGTATATAGAGTATTAATGCTTACATGCAAAACACCGAGGTATCCACTTCACAAGTATCAACAGTTTTTTATTTGGGTAATACTTCAAGGAACCACCAATCGAACATGCCATTTATTAACGAAGTACCAGAATGTCTACAAACTACAAAAAGGAAAATTGTAATTACATCTGATGTCACTATAAAAACAGAACGGTCTCAAAAAATATTATCAACTAAGCAAGGTTATACAAATCTTGAAATGAAAGGGGTGAAAATATCACGGTCTGCCTTACATATGGAATTATGCCCTGTAAAGAAGGAAATGCAAGCAAAAAAAAGAAAAGTCCTGGAAGAAATTACACAAGAAATAAAAGAAGTCGATACAGAAAAAGCAAACTATAAAACTATGAACAGAAAAATAATAAATAAAGGAACTAGAAAAAAGAAGACGCACAGGACTATAAAACAAAAAAAAACGCGATCTGATAGTGAATCGAGTATTGAAATATATACAGCTGAAACAGATGATTCTGAATATGAAACTATGGACGATTTTATCAGACACTACCAACAAGAACAAGAAAACTTAGAACCACCAATTGCCAACGAAATGTCTGACATTGAAAATTTCACACAAAATGATAACAAAATTGAAAGACATTCCTGGATTTTGGCTAAATTTGTTACAAAAAGGAGCGTAAAGCATTTCGTAGGGAACGTAATATCAATGAAAGATGATGTACCTGAGGTAAAATTTGTAAGAAAAGTGAAGGAAGCAAAAAATAGAGGATCAGTATTTACTTACCCAACAATAGATGATATCTGTACTATGCAGCATGGTGGCTGCGATGCGGAGGTTTTCATGAATAAAACGACTTTCTTGATATTAAACTTCTAAAGTTTTATTCTACACCGAGATTGAGACGTGTGCAATGATGAAGGACTTTTTTGAATATCACATGACAGATAGAAGTACAAAAAAACTTAAAGCTAATGAAATACAATGTCACGTGGATTTGCTCACACTAATTGCGTAGGCGCTGAAACATGCCCCCGGACGTTGGAAGCAACAGGTGCTTTCAACCACACGAAGAATCAACGGGCAGCGGGCAAATCCTATTGAAGGCTCTTCTTAATACTCCAGCGGACGTTTGTACATCTGCCACACGTGCAATGCCATCTGACCCTGGATGAACAGCGATGACTCTGCCCAATCTCCACTTGAGAGGAGGAAGATGGTCCTCCTTTATGACAACTAACGTGCCCAGCTTCAACGTGTCTGCGTTTGTGTGCCACTTACTCCTTTGTTGGAGCTCCGTCACGTACTCCTTGCACCAGCGCTCCCAAAAATGCTGGCGGAGCTGCTCGATTCTCTCATACCGAGACAAGGAAGTAGCAGAATGGTCCTGCAAGTCTCGCTGCGGCAGTGACGTCAGCGGCCGTCCAACAAGAAAATGACCCGGAGTCAATGGCGTAAAATCTGCTGAATCGGAGGACAGCGGTGTCAATGGGCGTGAGTTCAGGATCGCTTCAATTTGGACTAACGTGGTGTTAAGCTCTTCGAATGCAAGATGACTATTACCCAACACTCGTTTCAGGTGGTACTTTGTCGACTTAACACCCGCTTCCCAGAGTCCGCCGAAATGAGGAGCATATGCAGGTATAAAATGAAAGTTAATCCCTTCATTAGCCAATTGGTCGCCTAAGGAATTGCAATTGGTTTTGAGAAATTTTGAAAGTTCGTTGCACGCACCAACGAATGAGGTACCGTTGTCGGAGTAAAGATCATTGGGCTTTCCTCGTCGTGAAATGAATCTGTATAAGGCTAGCAAATATTTACTGCTGGTTAAGTCACTCACCAGCTCCAAGTGTATGGCTTTAGTGGTGAAACATATAAAAATTGCGATATACACTTTTACCAGCCTACATCCACGACCCTGCCTATTAGCAGCGATGATGGGACCAGCGTAGTCCACACCAGTGCTGGTAAAGGGATAACCGCCTGGAAGGAGCCGCTGCCGAGGCAAATTGCCCATGATAGGAGTAACTGTCTTACCCGACATGCGACAACAACGCACGCAACTACGGTAACAACTCTTAGCTAACCTTTGTCCGCCTATAGACCAATATGACTCACGGATAGAAGCTAATAACAATTGTGGACCTGCGTGCATTAGTTTAATGTGCTCATGTTCAAAAAGTAACTTTGTAAGTTTGTGAGTGGACTGTAAAACAATGGGGTGTTTTTTATTATATGGGAAATTAGAATTTTCCAAACGTCCCCCAACGCGCATTATTTTATTATTATCTAAGAATACATTAAATTTAATTAAAGGGCTTTTTTTAGGTAATTTTGACCACTTATAAGTAATTGATATTCAGGGAACGACTCAATTTGGCTTCCAATTACACTAATATTTAATGCATCTTGCAACTCTGCTACAGAGAAAAATTGATTAGGAAAAGGAATTTTCCTACACTTTTTAACAAAACGTAAAACGACAGCTACACTACGAACGAGTCTTAAATAACTAGAGAATCTATTAAAATCTATAAGTTTGTCACAGTGACTGTTATCTAGAAAATTAGCGCCGAATGAAACATGAGGCCGAGTCTCAGGTAGCTCATCTAATTCTAACGATTTATGTTGAGAAGGCCAATGCGACTGATCGAGCTTTAAAAAACTGGGGCCACTCCACCACAAGTCCGAGGATTGCAGGGTACTGATTTCCACGCCACGAGAAATCAGGTCTGCAGGGTTCTTGTCGGTTGGGACGTGTCTCCACGAGCAATGCCCCGCCTTATCTAAGACCTCAGCAACGCGGTTGCGTACGAAGGGCTGAAGCTTAGAAGGCAACATATTCAACCATCCCAACACGACGGTGGAGTCAGTCCAGCAAAAAATGTGGGTGAACCTTAATCGTAAGGAATTCACGACCATCTCACATAGTCGAGCTCCGACTACAGCGCCACATAATTCCAATCTTGGAATCGTGGTTGGTTTAATAGGCGCCACCCGACTCTTAGCAACCAGTAAACGTACAGTGTATTCACCCTGCTTATTGGCACTGCGTACATAGATACACGCACCATACGCACGCTCTGATGCGTCGGTGAATACATGCAACTCTAACATCTCAATGTTATAAAAATGACATACTACAATTCGTGGAACCCGAATATTATTAATTAATGGCAATGCCTTAACAATGGCAAGCCATATAGTGCTAAGTGCCGGGGTTAACGGCTCGTCCCACCACATTGTCCAACCACATTCGTTGTAATAACATTTTCATTGAAACGACACAGGGAGATAATAAACCTAAGGGGTCAAAAATGCGTGCAATCGCAGATAGTATGTCGCGCTTGGTTACATGATCTTTGGAAGTCAACGTCGAGTAAGAAAACCCTAGCTCATCAGAATTAGCAAACCAGTCAAGCCCTAGTAACTTACTGGGTTCATTAGACCCCATATTTAGATCTAATGACGACTGAGAATCTTCATTGACTAATTCAGATGCGTTTGACCTCCATTTCCTGAGTGGCATGCCAGCAGACTGTAGTGCGTTGGTGACCTCTGAACGGATAAACTGTATCTCGTTTAAGTCATCACTGCCAGTCAGCAGGTCATCAACATAGAAGTCATGCAGGATGACGTCCGCAACCTTATCTCTACGAACACAGTATGACTCACCCTTAGTTTGAAAAGAAGTACTTTGAGTGTCTTTTTTATAATCAATCCCTATTTGATTGAGACATCGCGTAGCTAGAAAGGGTGCACTAGCTGTGCCGTATGTGACAGTACACAGGTTATATATTTTCACCGAATCACTGGGGCTATCCCGCCATAAAACTTGTTGTAGGTGCCTATCAGATGGGTGTACGTATATACACCTATACATTTTTTCAACATCAGCTGATAGTACGTATCTGTGTTGTCGAAACCGTAAAAGGATAGATATAAGATCGTCCTGCACCGTGGGTCCAACCATCTGGACTTGATTAAAGGATACCCCTGAAGACGTAACACTACTAGCATTAAAAACTACCCTAAGCTTGGTAGTAGTGCTGTTTTCGCGCAGCACCCCGTGGTGTGGTATGAAATATCCACTGGGCCTGCTACAACTAACTTTATTTTCGGTCATATGTCCTAATGCCTCGTACTCAGACATAAAGTCATGGAATAATTTGCTGAGTTCAGGCTTAAACTTCAGTCTACGTTCCAGAGCATATAAACACTGAGAAGCTCTTTGGAAAGATTGACCTAAGACAGATGGACTTTGTTTTAAAGGAATACGAACACAAAATTGACCGTTCTCTAAACGTGTCGTATTTTTTATAAAATGCTCCTCACATGCTTTCTCTTCGAGAGAATAGCAAGGGGATTGTGAGTTAATTTCTTCTAAATTCCAAAATTTAACTAAATCGGATCTAATTTTATCTAAATTATCGTTGTAAGAAGAATCAGACTGAGTGAAATTACATGAGATATAGCTCGATATTGATTTATTATTGTTGTATGTGACAGGACCAGAAACGATCCAACCTAATATAGTGTCACATAATATTGGCTTCCCCTCTCCCAACTTAATTCTTTGGGAACCAAGCAGGTCCCAAAATAAGTCGGCACCAATCAAAATATCTACCTCCGAAGGTTTGTAGAAAGTGGGGTCGTTTAGTTTAGAAGATATTGTTAAGGTTTTGCCTGAGCCAAAAATTTCTCGAAGGGGTCAAATCATATTCAATACTGATTTGAGTGATTATAACATACAATAATTTTTAGTTTTTTTTAGGAAACTATTTTTGTATTTTTCACTTCACTTCACTTCTGATTTGAAACTGATTTACTGTCTCAGTATTGAAGTGAGATAAAATATTGTTTCTGTTTATTTTATGATAATTTTTTATTGTCTTATACTGTGATTTTAATACGATGTACCTACATATTATATACATGTGATTATGAGCCAAATATTGTTAGACTTACTTAGATCCTCGCAACCGGTAGTGAAGAAATCATTTTTATTCTTTCTTGGCATCTAGTTTTGCGACAGAATAACGGGAAGTTTTATTCATTTGCTTTTTTATTTAAGGATACGTCAATGTGACCCTACCTCACCTGATAGTAAGCTGAAGGTGAGGTCCTAAGAAAGGGGTCACCATTACAGACACCACAGTGCTACAATGGTGGCTCTCAGCTTGATGGCCTCATCAGATTCTTTTTCACGTCCCGCTTAAAGGACCCGGGATTGTAGGAGGAAAGAGAGGGAAAGGAGAGGGTAGGACTAGTTGGAAGAACTCTCCGCAAGATTCACCGTATGTATTCGTCAGGGCGGCACATTTGCGTCTCCGTCAGAAACAGCACAGCTGGTTTCACAGTTTTCAGGTGTTGGTGGATGGTGTTGAGGTTTGCATTAAGTCCATAGATGTTCGTGGAGTACACCTCAAAAAGCATTAATGATTTGTTGAATTAATTCTCGCGGTCAATCCGTATATAAACCTTATTTCTAGAATTGCTGGCTAGGGTTATTTTTCCTCTAAATATGATATATTTCAAATAAATAAATGTGACGTTGGTTTGATAGGTATTAATTTTCCCTGTAATGTCAGTACCTAGTAACATGTATTTGGTTCAGAAGCGGCTGTGGTCAATAAAAGTGTATTTAAGTATCTGTTAGTACGTAATTTGTGCACAAACCTAAAACAAAACTAATTTTATTTCGCTCAAAGATGACTTCAAACACTTATCCCAGTTCCTCTAGAATCGAGTTCATAACTACAAGAAGAGGAGGTGTATCAATATTGCACGAAGGACGCCGTTATCATCGTAAAAAAGTATATAAAAATGAGGACACATTTTATAAATGCTATGCTAAAAACGAATGTAAAGGAAATTTAACACTTAATACACGAAATGACATTATAAAAATCACAAAGGAACATGACGCTGACTGTGAAGCGGACATCGGAAAAATGTAATTTTGAAAAAAATTGATAATCTGAAGCAGACGAGCAGTTGCAATTTTATATCCATTCAAAAACAGTGTGAAGACGTTATTAAGTTTAATAACACAAAGACGGGATTATATAATGAGAGAAACAAAGTTTTAGGTGTTAAAAAGTCACGTTTTAATAATTGTCATGATGTTATCATACCTACTAAATTTAAACAATTTTGTGTCGCTGTCTATGGGGATGACGATAAACGAATAATTGTATTCTGTTCTAATGAAAACAGAAAAGAGATGGATAAGTATCATCATTTTTACGCTGACGGCACTTTTAAGTGCTGCCCGAAAGGGTTTTATCAACTGTATTCAATACATGGATGCAATAAGAATAACAACTCCATAGTTCCTTTAATTTTTGCTCTTTTGCCGGATAAAAAAACAGATACATACAAAATTCTGTTCAACCTAATCAAGTCACGCATCGACTGGAAGCCACAAAAAATAACCCTTGATTTCGCAGTGGCAGCAATAAATGCAATTAAAAAAGTATTCCCGAAAATTATATTCAAGGGCTGCTATTTTCATTATAATCGTTGCTTGTGGAAAAAAGCTAAAGCTTTAAAAATAATATCAAGAACAGAAAAAAGGCATGTGGCAAGGTGCGTTGGCCTAGCTCGTCTTCCTATTCAATACATAGAAAAAGGCTACGAATACGTAATGAGCAAAAGCACTAAAAATCCATCTGACGAATCGCAAAAATTTAATAAATACTTTAATAAGCAGTGGTTAAAGAAAAATGAAATTATGAAGTCGTGGACTTGTGCTAATGAAAATATAAGATCTAATAATAGTGTTGAAGGATGGCATGCAAAAATAAATAGATATATAGGAAGAAAATATCCCCTTTTATCGCATAAGGACAGATTCTCATAAAGACAGATTCGCAAAAGAACAGATTCTCGTATGGACAGATTCTCAAAAAGACGAAGTACATGTAAGTAGAAATGGAAATACAAAGTTTTTAATAATATTTTAATAGTTATATTATATATTATGAAATTTGAAAAATTATGAAAAACAAATGAGCATCGGCAAAAAACAAATAAATAGTTAATATTATAGTAAATAATATTATAATATTAGTACATCACTACAGAGGCCGGGAAGAAAGGGGTTGCCGGCCGAAGACATATAGACGGCCGAGCGAAGCGAGGTCTGAGGCAGGCAACCCAATATTTTCTGCCGAGGTATGTATAGTGCATATTGAAATTTAATTACCTATTGAAAAACCGAATTATCTTCTGTGACTCGTCTCAGTACTGCAAGGCGTTGTAAGCACTCTATGAGCGAGATTTTATTTTGTAAACAGTCAGATATAATATGTTCAATTTGACTGGCAATTAAAATATCACTTCTTCTTCTTTTTTTGCCAGCACAATAGTAGCCACCGCGAATTATCTTTATATCGCCAACAGTTGCTTCTCTTTTAAAAGCGCGACAAAATAAAATAAGGGTGTTTTTTTTGGTATAATAGAATTCATCCTTTTGTGCCACCCCTCGATGGCATTCGTAGTACGAAACTTTTCACCGTAACAACTAAAGATCTCGCTTGTTATGAGAGTGATCCATTGTTTATTGAAATAATTTCTAAACGTTTTGCTTTCATCGCTATTAGGAGTTAATTCAGATAGTGATAGATATGCTTCTGATATAAGTACTGGTGGTAGTAATGCTAACAGGGAGAACATCTTTGTGCATTTACGACCTTCTGCTGAACCAGTGAAACCAATAGCCTTAGATTTTTTCCAGACAGCATTTACAAAGTGATAGTAGCAGCCTTTTACAGTAACATCAGGATATATTGATTTAATGGCTCGGATTATAGCAAGTTCATAGTCGCATTTAAAAATGCTAATATTCATATGAAACTGTTCCTTTAAAATCTTGAAAAGTCTTTCGTACGTAGCTTGGCTTTTATTAGGTAACAAGGCCAATAGCAATGGCACAAAACCAACAGTTTCTGCCTCATGTTTAATATCAGCATGCAAAGAAAATAGTTGATAGAAAGGAGCTGGACAACATTTAAAGGTGCCATCAACGTACACAGTATTAACTTTTTTCAATGTTACTTTTGCTAGTTGGCTACCAAAAATAATAATTTTCTCTTCAAATCCTTCACCAAAAAAAAAACGTCACTCACTAGAGAGTCTGGTAACTGTACTTCTTGTGGCCGATTAAATTTACTTTTCTTAACTTTTAAAAATTTATATCGAGCCCGATATAAGGTATCCTTTGGAACTAAATAAAGGTAATTCTTGTGGGGATTTTTCATCTTGACCTAGTTGATTGTCGGTTTTCTTATTAAGGTTGTAATAATATTTCTCAAATATTTTAGGTATTGGTTCCAAATTTTGACAGGCCTCTTTTTTAACCCCCGACGCAAAAACGACGGGGTGTTATAAGTTTGACGTGTCTGTGTGTGTGTGTGTGTGTGTGTGTGTGTCTGTCTGTGGCATCGTAGCACCCAAACGGATAAACCGATTTGGATTTAGTTTTTTTTGTTTGAAAGGTATATTAGTCGGGAGTGTTCTTAGCTATGTTTGAAAAAAATCGGTCCAAGATGGCCGCCGCCATAACATGTTGGAATACATATTTCTTTATAATTCCCTCAATATGGGTATCAAATGAAAGAGCTTGACTAGTAGATCAATTTAAAAAGTATAAAATAAAAATTAAATTAAAAATTTAAAAAACCCCCGTCACAAAAAACACCTCCAAAAAGTTGAAAATAAATGAATAAATTTAAATTCAACGGTTGCCATGTCGGGGGACCTTAACTGGTTAAGTACTCCTTTATATCGTAAGGTCCCCGACATGGCAACCGTTGAATTTAAATTTATTCATTTATTTTCAACTTTTTGGAGGTGTTTTTTGTGACGGGGGTTTTTTAAATTTTTAATTAGCACACGAAGTTGTAAAATCGTTTACATTGCGTTCAAAATCTGGCAAGCATAGATGTTTTGCTTCTTTTATAATTTCATTATTTTTTGACAACGTTATGGAAGTGCTACACAAACTTTTATTAAAGCATCGCCAATTACTTGAACCTGACATATTTGTTTTTACAAAATTATATCTATGGCCCGCATGCAGAAGCACCATGCCATGATTTGGTAATTGGCCTTTACCTATAAAAAATAAATACAAGCTTGGTTTAGTACGGGATTATTACTTTCGTAACAATATTTTTTTTTTTTTTATTTATTGAACTTTATAATAATAATAATAATAAAACAATAATAATGTTACTGTTTTTTCCCCGCCGACGTCACCAACACCTGAACGTCGGCCGGGGAGAGGCCGGCCACCGACCTGCTTGGGACCCCGACGCCCTCCGGCTTCGAGTGGGGCCCCCGCTACCGGTGGTAATGTGCACCGCATGCGATGGACTAATTCCATAAACGAAAACGTCATGCGGGCATATTTTGCGGCTACAGAGGGTGGAACTAACCTCAGTGCGTACCGTACTCGGATGCTTCCTTTGTTTCAGGCGCTTGAACCTACCATCAACACATCAGCACAACGATTATCGGACCAAGTGCGGGTCATTCAACGCAATCGCATGTTGAATGAAACCGTACTTGAGGCTCTACGGCTAGAATGCTTGCGAAATATCTGTGTCACCCCCGCGCCGGCTCCTGCTCCTGCTTCTACAGCAGGAATAAATGATGTTACTCATGTTGCGCCGGATGACACACCTATTCCTGTAAGTATTCAGTACAATGAAGAGATTAAGGAGGCTTTGGAATGTGCGTTGCGGGAATATCGATCAATGCCCGTACATGTCAGGCCACGTCTCCCGCGGTTGCCCATACATAGGCGTAATATAGCGCTGGTGAGTGCCCTTGATTCATTATTACCTAGATATCTAGAAAATAGTGAAAACCTCGGTGACACTCATTCAGTTCTGTATTGTACTGCTGTTGCGGCATGTCGTATGGCAGGTGCTAAATTTCCCATCAAAGATCCTGCCATACGACCTAAACCTGTCATACCAGCATGGCAATGCAGAATTGAACGACGTGTGGCCGAGGCAAGGGTGCTCATCGGTAAACTAATCTGCTTCAGGTCGGGCAATACTCGCCCAAGGGTGATGCGCTATGTGACCAGAGCGTTTGCGGGAACTGATATTAGTCCCCAAGATTATGCGTCTCGGGTCACAGAGCGTATTGACTTCCTGAAGCAGAAAGTCTATGCATGGGCAAACCGTATACGGAGATATAAAAAACGAGTTGATCGATATACCCTCAACTGTATGTTCCAAAGAGACCAAAGGTGGGTATATAGAAGCTGGGAGCGAACAGAAGAAAGTGTGGATGACGTGCGACGGCCGGATGCTGAAGCCACAAATGCGTTCTGGCGCAGCATTTGGTCGGTGCCCGTTAGCCACACTGAAGGCGATTGGATGCGTGAGGTTGAAAGAGCATGCGAAACCATTCCAGAAATGGAAGAAATTAACATTGATGCCATTGATGTAGATTGTGCGGTCCGTTCGCTGTCTAATTGGAAATCTCCGGGACCGGATGGACTGCACAATTTCTGGCTAAAATGGCTACGGAGTTCGCATGTTGTTTTGGCCTCACAATTTCAATCCGCTGTAGAATCTGGGACGCTACCAGCTTTTATGACAACAGGAGTTACTCACCTGCTCCATAAAACTGGTAGTACTCTGGAGCCCAATAATTATAGACCGATTACATGTCTACCAACGGTCTATAAACTTCTTACATCCATCCTGAGAGCTAAGATTAACAATCATATAAACAATAATTCTATTATGTGTGCCTCTCAGAATGGATGCAGGAATGGGGCCCGGGGTACTAAGGAGCTCCTCCTGATTGATATGACTATTAGCCAACAAGCTCGCCGCAATCGTAAGGATCTGGCGGCATGCTGGATAGATTACAAGAAAGCGTTTGACTCCGTGCCACATACATGGCTTTTGAGGGTGCTGGAGTTGTATAAAGTGAATACAACTCTATGTACCTTCCTAAGGTCATGTATGGGGCAATGGAGGACGGTTCTTTTCTATCCAGGGTGTCGCCAGGCTTTGGGTAGTGGCGTGCCGATAACAATAGAGCGGGGTATTTTTCAAGGAGACAGTCTGAGTCCCCTTTGGTTCTGCTTAGCCCTGAACCCACTTAGTACTTTACTAGTGAATTCAGGGTTCGGTTATAGGTTACGAAGAGAGGGTCAGATGGTATCCCACCTCTTTTACATGGATGATTTAAAGCTATTCGCCCACACCAACCCTCAATTAATAGCTTTACTGAAGATTACTGAAACATTCAGTAATTCTATTAAAATGGCGTTTGGTGTGGACAAATGTGCAGTCATTCATGTAAAGCGAGGACGGGTGGTGGAGTCGGAGGGTATACAACTATCCGATTCCACTAACCTGAGATCACTCCTCGTAACTGAGACCTATAAATACTTGGGTATGTCACAGGCGTTATGCATCAATGAGGCCGACATGAAACAAATGTTACAGGACCGTTTCTTTGGCCGCCTGAAAAAAGTACTTAACAGTCTTCTTTCAGGTGGTAACAAGGTGCGTGCCTGTAACAGTTGGGTCATGCCACTCTTGATGTACTCTTTTGGCATACTCAAGTGGACTCAGACTGAACTCGATACCATCGATAGGAAAGTCCGGGCTCAGTTGACTGCATTCCGAATGCACCACCCACGGTCGTCAGTCATGAGATTGTACATCCCGCGGAAATGTGGGGGTCGAGGTTTTTTAAATGCTAAAAACCTTCATAATCGCGAGGTGTGCAATCTCAGAGACTACTTTCTTAAGTCGAACGTGGACATGCATCGTGATGTAGTCAACGTAGATACCGGGCTTACCCCGCTCGGTTTGGCTAAAGAGAACTGGCACAGGCCTACAATAGTTAGCACTGACAGCCGCAGGGAGGTATGGAAGAGTAAGGAGCTACATGGCAGGTTCTATCGGGCCCTACACAGGCCCGAAGTAGATCTACTAGCGTCCGTATCCTGGCTACGTTTCAGTGACCTTTTTGGGGAAACTGAAGGTTTTGTCTGTGCAATTGCAGATGAAGTTATTAAGACGAATAACTACCGGAAGTATATCATGAGGGATGGCACAATTGACATTTGTCGAGCGTGTCACCAACCTGGTGAATCCCTCAGGCATATTACTTCCGGTTGTTCTCGTCTTGCTAACGGCGAGTACTTGCACAGACATAATCAAGTAGCCAGGATAATCCATCAGCGACTTGCTCTGAAATACAACCTTGTGGAAGTCGAGGTGCCGTACTATAGGTATGTTCCTGAGCCAGTTCTAGAAAATAGTCATATCACATTGTACTGGGATCGGTCTATCATCACTGATAGGACTGTTGTAGCTAACAAGCCTGACATTGTGGTGATAGACCGATCCGAACGCCGAGCATTGATTGTTGATGTCACCATTCCTCATGACGAGAATCTCGTGAAAGCTGAGACAGATAAACAAGTTAAATACTTGGACTTGGCCCACGAGGTTGTCGACATGTGGAATGTTGACTCAGCAATCATTGTACCGATAATCGTATCAGTCAACGGACTGATAGCAAAGAGCCTCGACCAACATCTGAAGAGGCTCGGGTTGGATGGTTGGGTCAAGGGCCAGATGCAGAAGGCAGTACTCCTTGATACGGCGCGCATCGTGAGGAAGTTCCTCTCTCTGGAGCCCTGACCACCGGTAGCTTGGTCCCTGTACTCGATGCCGGTGGGATACTATTTTTTATATTTTTAAATATATGTTTTTTTTTTTTTATATGTATTTAAAAATATAATTTATAAGTTTTTTAAAATGAATAAAGAGAATAATAATAATAATAATCATTTATTCATCAGATAATAAAATCCATATTTTGTTAGTATTGTTAGTTACAAACGATCTCTTAATTTAATGTTAATTTAGTTAGTAATTCGAATTTGCTATACATGAGTCCCAGATACAATTTCAGAAAATCTAAAATTATGATTCTCTGACCTATGTGACCGCACCGGTCGTTCGCCCAACAAGGTGGCGATACACAGCCGAGTCGTAGCTGCCATCTATTGTCTTCAGAATGCTGTTGTGACTACCCCGCAGGTTGTTCAGTACGGACACTGTCTTTTTGCGGAGTATGGCAAAGAAGTCCGCAGTATGCAAGTTTGCGAACATACCCGACGCACTGCAGTAACGAGGCAATCCCAACAACATTCTGAAGCCATTATTATACTGCACTCGCAGAGCATTCAATGACAGCTGTGTATAGCTGGTCCACAGACCCCCAGAGTATAGGTTTTGACAGTAAGCTTTGAAAAGTGTGATTTTGACTGGTACGCTACATCTGGAAAATCTGCGAGCCAGCACATTACACCTAACAGCCAGTGCTCTCCGCTCCCTGTCTATGTCTATATCGTCTCTAAAGCCTTCGGTAACCCAGTGACCTAAGTATTTAAACTGCTGTACCCTGTTGAGTGTCTCTCCATCTAAAGTGATTGGAGGTATGGGTTCGGGTAGTGTACCGGCAGCTTTAAAGACCATATACACACTTTTCTGCGCGTTATAGGCCAACCCATGTTCCCTCGCATACTTACTACACACCTGCAGTAAGTCCCTGAGGGCTCCTACCGTTGGGCTCAACAGTACCATATCGTCGGCGTAACTAATGTTGTTTACACATGTATCTCGTACGTGACAGCCGACTCGCATACTGCTGAGCCCAGCGATAAGGTCATCAACATACAAGTTGAAGAGCCGAGGTGAGCTTAACCCTCCCTGCCTCACTCCACACTCCAATCCGTATGTCTGCGACAGGGCCTGGTCCCATTTCACACAGTTGGACTGGTTGCCATACCAAAACTGCAGCATACGCAACACCTCCGTTGGCACGCCCCTACCAGCGAGCTTTCTCCAGAGCGTGTCATATGACACTAAATCAAAGGCTCTGGAGAGGTCCAAAAAGCATGCGTACACAGGCGTCCGCCGCGAGGTGTAGTACTGAACGGTATGCTTGAGACTCAATATTGCGCTCTCCGTCGATAGTCCGGGCCTGAAACCGAACTGCGCATCATTTAAATGAATGTATTTATCTAGTTGAGTATCAAGCAGACCGTCCACACAGGCGGACTTAATGCCATAGGCATTCTCTACCAGTCGAACCAAAGGTGGTGCAGAGACAAATTAGTAGGTGCATTGTTGAGAGTGTGACATTGATTAAATTAACACTATACATCACTAGGTATAATGCTACTATACATAGATATATACGTAATGATAATGAGATACATGCATACAAATAAATATACCTACACATTTACATAAATACCTATACCTCCACATACATATATATATATATATATATATCTATATCTCTATATATATAAACAAATATCCTACCATAAATACTATACTTATACCTACACATATATTTAGAAGTATGATTTATTTGAGTTCATTGTCTCGATGATTCTGCCAGTTTGTCGAGAAATAATTGGCGAACCTTCGCCTTAAACACAAGACTGCTGGTGGCCTTCCTGATTTCAAGAGGTAGCGCGTTCCAAAGGAGCACAGACTGTATAGGGAAAGAAGAATGAAGAAACTCAGTGGTGTGCGCAGGACAGCTTAGGAGGTTATTTTTTGAGCGAAGGTGTCTGTTGTGATTTTCATGCCTATATTGAAAGTAAGGAGATAGATAGTTAGGAGGATTAGGAGAATTAAGAATGGAAAAGAGAGTAGTTAGTGCACGTAGATTTCGCCGCTGGCGAATCGGTAACCAATTTAACTGCTCACGATAAGCTGACACGTGGTCATACTTACGGAGATTGAACACGAATCTAATGCAATTATTTAGAAGCCGGTCAAACTTATTGAGATGTTCTGCATTTAGGTCGAAGTAGCAAACATCACCATAGTCAAAGACAGGAAAAAGTAGAGTCTGCACAATCGTAGTCTTTGTCTTTGCGGGCAGAAGGTTCCGAAGGCGATATAATGAACGAAGCGATCCCGTCACTCTGTGACCGACATGTGCTACTTGGCTTCGCCAACTCAGGGTTGAATCTAAGTTGGCGCCTACCTATCGGAGCGGTACGTGGAGTACCCAGGAGAGGATGGCAGCCTTCACAGGTGGGCCATGTGCCGCGGTGTTCCGCAGGGGTCAGTGTTAGGGCCCCTCTTGTGGAACATCGGGTACGACTGGGTACTCCGAGGAGCTCGCCTCCCGGGCATCAACGTGACCTGCTACGCAGACGACACGTTGGTTACTGCCCGGGGGGCGACCTATGGGGACGCCGCGCGCCTCGCCACAGCGTCGGTGGCCATGGTCGTGCGGCGAATAACGATGCTGGGACTCGGGGTGGCGCTCAACAAGTCGGAGGCCATTTGTTTCCATGGCCCTCGGCGAGCGCCACCGGCGGACTCCCACATCGTAGTGAGTGGCACCCGGATCGAGGTCAAGTCTGAAATGAGGTACCTTGGGCTTGTCCTCGATCCACGATGGAGCTTCCGCGCTCATTTTAACCGCCTGGTCCCCCGTCTGATCAGCACGGCTGCTGCCCTTCGGCGGCTGATGCCGAACCTAGGGGGACCCCAGACGAGCAGCCGCCTCCTTTATTTGGGAGTGGTGCGGTCGATGGCCCTATACGGGGCCCCTGTGTGGGTCGACGCCCTGACGGTACGCAACATTGCCCTCTTGCGACGTCCGCAGAGGGTGATGGCCGTCGGGGCGGTAAGAGGATACCGCACCATCTCATTCGAGGCGGCTTGCGCAATGGCGGGCTCTCCTCCGTGGGAGCTGGAGGCCGGAGTCCTCGCGCTAGTGTATCATTGGCGCGAGGAGGCCCGGAGCCGAGGCGAGTTCCCGGCACCTTCGGAGGTGGGAGAGCGGAGGCTCCTGGTGAGACGGTCCATGCTCCTGGAGTGGGAGCGGCGGCTGGCCAATCCCACGGCTGGCAGAAGGACCGTCGAGGCGATCCGTCCTGTCCTCAGAGACTGGATGGACAGATCGCGGGGGTCGGTAACGTTCCGCATGGCGCAGGTCCTTTCGGGGCATGGATGCTTCGGAAGCTACCTGTGCCGGGTGGGACGAGAGCCGACCAGTGGGTGCCACCACTGTGGCGGCGATGATGACACGGCGCAGCACACCCTAGAGGAGTGCCCCGCATGGGCTGGGGAGCGCCGTGCTCTCATCGCCGAAGTGGGGACGGACCTCTCGCTGCCGGCCGTAGTTCTGTCTATGGTCGACGGCGGCGATGAGGCGTGGGCAGCGGTTCAGACCTTCTGCGAGACGGTTATCTCGCAGAAGGAGGCGGCGGAGAGGGAGAGGGAATGTGACCCCCTTTCCCTCCCACAGCGCCGCAAGAGAACCGGGGCTCGGAGGAGGCGGTACCACCAACTCCTCCCCCCCTAACCGGGCCGGGCAGTAGACGCGGGGGCGTCTGCTGCCCTTACATAGGCCTCGAGGTTGAAGGCGCACGTCGTGTCGCGTGTGCCTTGCCTAGGCGAGTGGCAGAAGGACTCGAAGATAACCAGAAAACCATTCCAGTGCATCCGATGAGATTCTAAGGAAGGATAGGATGGCTAAGAGAATATCGTGACTGACGGTATTGAAAGCATTTGAGAAGTCAACCAATGCCAATACCGTGAGCTTAGTGTCTTCCATGCCAGCCCTAATGTCACCGGTCACCTTTAGAAGAGCAGTCACAGTGCTGTGCCCGGGCCTAAACCCTGATTGTAGGGGACTTAACAAATTATTTTTATGTATGAAAGAGGACAGCTGTCTGTGCACACAGGCCTCGAGGACTTTTGAGAGGAAAGGCAAAATGCTAATTGGTCGGAAATGATTGGGAAGGGATGGGTTTGAGGTTTTTGGAAGAGGTATAACATAGGCCTTGCGCCAAAGTGACGGGAACTGACCTGAATCCAATGAGTAATTTATAATGTGGGTGATTACTGGCAGGACATGGTCTAGGATGGTAATAATCATACGCCGACTAATGTTATCATAGCCCACGGCATTGGATTTGATGGATATCACAATCTTTTTGACCTCGTTCGGTGTCACCGGAGAAAAATCGAAAGTGTCAATGTCTGGACGAGGCAAGTTTGTGACGTATTCCATAGTGCAACCCTTGGTTAGATGATTCATAGGCGAACAAGTGGTGAAATGACGGTTTATATCATCCAAGCCAATAGCTGCCTGAAGCTCGGAATACCGCTGCCTCCCAATACCTAATGTTCCAAGGAACTTCCAGACATCAGCGGGCGGGGAAGAATTGATGTTATGAAAGATATAACGGCGTTTGGTATTGCGTATCACTTGATTGCATCGATTCCTAGCAGCCTTAAAATGCGACTCGTTTCGTCGCTTCGGCGGCGACGAAAACGGTTGAAAGCGCGGTCTCTAATTCGCATTGCAGTCCGCACCTCCTCGGTTATCCATGGAGCTGGAGGGCGCTTCAATTTCACTTTCCTGACAGGCGCGTGCACATCATATAATTTAATGACTGCCTCATTGAAAATGCGAACTTTTTCCTCCATTGACGATGTCTCGCTCACACACTCCCAGTCTATTGCTGCAGCATCCTGACCCAACCTGTCTACGTTTATACGGCCAAAGCTGCGCAAGAATAGTACGCGAGGTTTGGGCTTCGGTGGTTTAATAGCGTAAGACATGAACAAAAGGTCATGTCGCGAAAAACCAGGCGCTACATGTTGGCCGTGACAGGAGACCAAAGATGGGTTGGAAGTTACGATTAAGTCCAGCCAAGTATCCTCCACATCCGTGTTATGGTGTGTCGCCTGTAGAGGTAAAATTTGCAGGTTAACTGACTCGACGATGTCGAGCAATTTACGACATCGCGAGGTTTCGGGTGTCAAGAGGTTAGTGTTCAGATCACCCATGACTATGTGATGCTGATACTCCGACCCTACAGATTCCAGTATCGGTTCAAGACAGGAGAAGTAGTTAATTGTAGGAGGACTGTAGACAACTCCCATCAAGATCCTCACTCCCGCGACTGTAACCTCCAAAAAAAGAAATTCAGCAGTTGTAGATGAGTCTGACGGGGACGAGGCTAGGATTCTATAGGGAAAATCACTGCGGAGATAAATAGCAACACCACCCCCTCTCCTCTCATCGTCATCCGCTCGGTCATTGCGAACTAAAACGAAGCCGGGGAGAGGGTAAGTGGTAGAAAGATGGTGAGGTTTGAACCAGCTCTCTGAAACCAGGATGGCATGTATGTTAGCGTCTGTGAAAGTTTCCAGAAAGTGAGTATAGTGGTACGGTAAGCTTTGCGCATTGATATGACAAACATTTAATAGGTGTCGAGACTGGTTGTCAAAGGTATGTCGCACAAAATCACCCAATGTACCAGGAACCGAAGAAAAACTTTCATCGCCGGAAGCTGTTGAAGAATCATTGGCAGAAAGATACAAATCATCATCAGAACTCATAAAAATAAATAAACGAAATATGAATATACCTATCAAGATAAAATACGATAAAATATAACAATATGAATATATAATTATATATATGTATAGAAATCTATAATAAGTAATATTTAATATTCTATTAAATTAAAACAATTTACCAACTGCAGCACTTTTTCTCTGCACCACCCGCCAACAACTTCACACATTTACACAAATGAAACAAATAAAGAATATTTACATTAACACAGAAAACGAAATCAAAGAAAATAACATGAAACATTTCCGGAGTAACAATTAGGTTGCAAATTTCCGAACGCAACACCATGTCTCAACCCACTTGCTAAATGTCAATGTCAAATGTCAATTCAATGTCATATGTCATGTCAGTCAGTGATTCTGTTATTCAAAATACAAAAAAGTTATTAAACTGTGGGTTAGAGTAAACTTTTAAACGTAAAAAGTAAAGTGGGTAACAAAATACTTCAAGTGATAAAATAGCTATGAATCAACATATTACGTAACAGTGTCAATCAGTTGAAAAAAATAATACTACATCACCAATTACACATAGTACCGGTCGTATCAGTTCTTCCGCACTCTTGCTTTCACATTATCAATACAGACCGCGCCGCTCCTGGGAAGATCTGCACCCCGCTCACCGACCACCTTTGGATGCTTGGCAGTTAAAGAGTTCAGCTCCTCCATAGTTGTAATTTTGTGACGGCTGCCAGCAATATTAACAACTATAACGCCGTCCTGTGTCCAACATGCTCGCATTCCATAATGCTGCCGGGCCTTGCCGAAGATAGACTGCCGATTTTTAGTCAGGAATTCTTTAACAGACACCGACGAGCCCTTCAACTTGGTCTTAGCACGCCATACTCTCGTCCTGATGTCCAAGGCGAAAAACTCACCAAGATGGGACGGGGATGATCCCTCGCGACACCTAGCCTATGACACCTTGTGATATTGTTAGCAGAGATGTCACTAAGCGCCAACTTCTTATGAATCACATCGAGAATAGTCGGTACAGTTCTCCTCTTCAGTCTCGACGACTCCCATGACTATGAGTGATTTTAGCCGGTGTCTCGTTTCCATACCATCTACTGCTCTTGAGCACTCGTTGATCTGCTTTCTGAGCAGACCGAGCATGGCAAAGATGAGCTCCCTGAACGTCCTGAACTCTTCTGCAACCTTTGCTACAGTGTCCTTAGCCGGTCCTCCCATCTGAAGTTGCGCCTCGAGTTCAGCCATTCTCTTTGAAAAGCTCTCCTCGAGGTTGTTCTGTGCGTTTTCAATAGCTGATAGTTGTGACATAGTGGAAAGTGAACGATTTTTGAGTACTTCTTGATCTTGTGTGTGTCGTGCTGGCAGGTGGTGTGTGTTGTTGAAGTTAGGTCACATTAAACGTTGCACAAACGTAAGTACTTATTAATTACAGTATACTGCACTTGAGGATATTAGAAAGAGTTGAGAATGGAAAGAATTTATAATTATTTTAAATATTTAAAAACGGAGTGACTTCTTTTACTTTTTCCTTTAATTTAATTTTTTTTATAGCGATGCTCCCTTACATGTCCTAATAACTTGCATGAAAGTGTGTACAACTGTACCATTTTTGTCTTTTTGAGAATCTGTCCATATGAGCATCTGTCCTTTTGCGAATCTGTCTTTATGAGAATCTGTCCTTATGCGATAAAAGGAAATATCCAACATTGCCACAAATATTGGATATTCTGTCAACAGAACATAGACCGTACGATTTAAATATCAAAAGTAAAAAGAATAAAGAGTACAAAGCAATTGACGAGGAAATTGACCAGGCGTTAAATGATCTAAAAGAAAAAAAAATATCTATTGGTCACTGCTTGGAGATTCTTGCTGCTGCCCTTTCGCAATTACGTTTTAATTTAATAATTAAAAAAAAAACACTATTAAAAGTACATACATTTATTTGTTTCAATATACTAGCAGGGAAACCTGAATTAGGCCACTAATGGCGAATTAATTTCAAATTATATTAATAAAATATTTCAAAGTCTTTATTTCTTATTTTTTATACCACTTAGGTGGCAGATAAGCGGTACAAGCACACGGCCCACCTGATGGGAAGTGGTTACCGTGGCCTTCTACTTGGCTTTCTACATGGATTTCTACTTAAATGTCTGTACTTGCGGCTAATTACGAATCTATCTATATGAAATACTGTCCTTTTGCGAATAAAGGAAGTAAACTTATTAATCAGTGTTTGATATTTTGCCTACAACTGCACCTTTATTAGGACTACATAGTGGACGAACCCCATTGCTATAATATGATTGCGTAAGACGAAAATATATTCTTTTACTGAAACTACTGTTTTAGAAAAGTTCTTTGCTGGCAACTAATTGCCAACAGAGAATAAAAATTTCTTATTCGCTACTGGTTGCGAAGTTTAGTTGCCATAGCGGCCGAAAGGAAAATTCTAACCAAATAAGTAGTGTTCAATATTAAAGTTTAATAAACATTTATTTTAAAATAAATGTAGCATTTTATTATTTTGAGCCTTGAAATCCTTTACCCGGAAAAGTAAGTAATAACACTAATAACATCATTTTTTTTAGAGAATTGAACACTTCAAGCTTGGGGTTTGCCTAAAGTGCCAATCATTATACTGTTTACCCTAGAACGCGCCTGACGATTCTTCAAAAAAAAAATTCAAAAATATTTTATTTTGCATAGCAGTAGTCCGGTGATAGTTCGGTTAATCGGACTACTGCAACTCTTCAGTTGCATTAGTTCGGTTGTCAAACAGCATTGAACTTTTGCTACTATTGTGTGGCAGAAGTCCGGTGGGTAGTTCAGTTGTTAAAATCCTCGAGTTATTGCTCCCCTGCTGAGCAGTAATTGTTGCAGTTGCAGTTGGAAAAAAAGAATCGTATTATGGCTCCTAGACTGATAAAATAGCAGTAAATTGGGGAGTTAAACTAGTCCGGTTGGTCGACCTACTGCAACTCGTCAGTTGCATTAGTCCGGTTGGTCGAACTATATGCAAGTCTCCACTTGCATCAGTTCGGTTGTCGAATAACCATCCTACTATTGCTCCCTGAGTGATAAAATAGCAGTAACTCGATGGATAATCGATAGTCGCAGTAGTCCGGTTGTAAAAATACACCAAATTATCTGCTATCCTACAATTGTATCGGTTCAGTTGTCGAATAACCATCGTAGTATGGCTCCTAGACTGATAAAATAGCAGTAAATTGGGGAGTTGCACTAGTCCGGTTGGTCGAACTACTGCAACTCGTCAGTTGCATAAGTCCGGTTGGTCGAACTATCTGCAATTCTCCACTTGCATCAGTTCGGTTGTCGAATAACCATCCTACTATTGCTCCCCGAGTGATAAAATAGCAGTAACTCGGTGAATATTCGATAGTCGCAGCAGTCCGGGTGTTAAAAAAAAACAAAATTATCTGCTATTCTACAGTTGCATCAGTTCGGTTGTCAAATAACCATCGCAGTATGGCTCCTAGACTGATAAAATAGCAGTAAATTGGGGAGTTGCATTAGTCCGGTTGGTCGAACTACTGCAACTCCTCAGTTGCATTAGTCCGGTTGGTCGAAATGTCTGCAATTCTTCAGTTCGATCAGTTCGGTTGTCGAATAACCATCGTATTACGGCTCCTAAACTGATAAAATAGCAGTTAAATGGGGAGTTGCATTAGTCCGGTTGGTCGACCTACTGCAACTCTCAGTTGCATTAGTCCGGTTGGTCGAAATGTCTGCAATTCTTCAGTTGGTTCAGTTCGGTTGTCGAATAACCATCGTATTAAGGCTCCTAAACTGATAAAATAGCAGTTAATTGGGGAGTTGCATTAGTCCGGTTGGTCGAACTACTGAAACTCGTCAGTGGCATTAATCCAGGTGGTTGAAATGCCTGCAATTCGTTAATGCCTCTGAAAACGATGCTATCTATTTCCTTTCTGAAACCTCAGGGAATCACCATAGAATTAATGGTAAGAGGTCTTCGAAATTAAGGTTCAGTGCAACCTGCCAAGAGTACTATCCGATGTTCTTTAGCAGTCCTCAGCTTTCTATTCAAGTAATGTAGCCCATTTAAAATACGAGTTCACGCTACAATATAGGACAGTAGTAATTCGATGTCGACAGTTGCATTTGTTATGTTGTAAGGAAATCGTGCTAAATTCGGGTGATCATTTTATTGTGATTGGCTTAATGCATAGTTTTAATATTCGCTCCGGTATACAAACTCTTATCAGCTTTATTGGTACTATCCTTCTGTAATTATTCAACACGACTTTGATTAATAAATTTATTACTAGTTCGTTTTTCGTTTTTGACATTATGCTTGGCGTGAGAAAGTGAAAACGTGCAGATTTTTTTCCCTTTATTTTCAATATGACTGATTTCCAGATTCTAAAAGTAAAAGGAAAATTCAGTTTATAGGAAATGTTTGGTGGAAATAAAAAATAAAGGTCTGGATTTAGTATCACGTAAACCCATCCCTTCATTCATCCAAATAAAGCACACGATATATAGGAACATCAGAATAAATTCAGGTTTACAAATTCTTCGTCCAACATCATTGCCGGAAGTACAAGTTCCGTCACTGTTCCAAAGTCTTTTACTGACAGACTATTATGATGACGAGATGAGAATGTTGGGCATGTCTGTCGCCTGATGGTAAGTCTCGTCGGGGTTTCTCGGCCGGAGCCAGTAAAGACACTTGATGCAAGTTTAAAGTATTTACTGATTCGAATTCACGACTACAATGCGCGTGTCCTACCTACTGCCCGGATCGTATGCGACTGCCCGTCGCAGCGGGGCCGCACGATTACAATTCCAAAAAGAAAAAGAAGAGAAAAAAACGTTTGTACATAGTAAAAAGAGAGAGGGCGCTAGTGTGCCATTACGCTATAGTGGGCTCCTTATATTTTTCCATAAATAAAATACTTCAAGTGCTCAATACTTACAACAATATGAATAAATTTGCATAAAACCATAATATAAACACGCACAATTGTTATCTCCAAGCGAGCTAGCACAGTTATTAAATAAATGCAAATCAAAAATTTGAACAAATAAAGTGTCACAGTATTTAAAACTTATTACTTATTGTGAAGCGAAACAACCGGAACTTTTGAAGAATCGCCGCGACAGTGTCTTAAACAATAACTCTGTAAATTCAGTGCAACAAACAAACAATTATTTCACAAATCCTGTGGCTACGAAAAAACAAAAATAATAATTTATAAACATTGTGAAATGTGGGTGAACATAAAGTTACATTTAAATATATAAAATTCAACAACTTGCAAGTGCTCATATCAAACCGGTTTTTATTGAGCTCAGAGTATCATTAGTATATTATCCAAACGCATATATACGGAACGTTTATTCCAACAAATTCTACAAGTTCAATCTTAGCCGTGACGGCCTACTACAGGATCCGCACGCACGCGGCACGAGTTCGATCCCGAGTAACTAGAAATACTTTTTGAGATTGTTTACCTGCAATAATTGTTGTGCACTAAAAATCAGATCGGCCCGGGTTGTGTGAGTGTCAAACAAAGACAATGGAGGAATTAAAGCAGATGTTATTGGGTATGCAACGAGATATGAAAAAACAAAATCAAGATATGCTGGAAATGAAGGAAGATATAAAGAGTTCAATAATTAATAACATGAATGAAAGATTCAACAGTCTAGAATTAAAAAACGAATATTTAGAAAAAAAAAGTGGAGGAACAAAACACTAAATTAATTAATTTAGTAAGGCATATCCGACGCAAAAATTTAGTCATTTTTGGTGTAGAGGAGTGCGAAAAGTCCTATCACGAACTAGAAGACATAATTATTAACATAATAGCCACTTACTTCAAACTCCCATGCGACAAAAACTATATTGAAGCTGTCAGAAGAGTCGGGAAGAAAGGTGAAAAAATCAGACCGGTTGTAATTTCGTTTACCACGCTAGGATTTAAAATAAATATTCAGAAAAACAAGTCTTGTCTAGAAAATTCTCCATACAACATAAAAGATGATTACCCAATAGAGGTGCTGAATAAACGTAAGGAGCTTCAGGCACAGTTACTGAAGGAAAGGGAGGCAGGCAATACTGCCTATATAAAATACGACAAACTCATAGTGGTGAGTAATAACAAGCGTATGCCTCGCAGTCAGCTTAGTAAAAGGAACCTGTCAGAATCCCCGGAGGCATCTTATTCGTCTGGCCAGAAAGATCATCAGTTAAACATACAACCACCAAAGAAAAATAAAGTTACCAATATAAAAGACTATATACTACAAAAACCAAAACTAATCTACAATCAGACAGACACCTGCCAGAGCCAAACGACGACACCACATCATAATCTAGTATAGCAATCACATATGGACCCTCTTCACCCTCCCCATCTCCCAATACGGCCGGTCACCGCGGGAGAGGTCGACCAAAACCCTCCAAAAGTAAACAAGAAAAAGAAGAATATTTTTAACATTTGTACCTACAACGTGAGAACACTCTCTTCAGAACCTAAGTTTATCGAGCTGAAAGCAGCGCTACGAACAATCAACCACGACATTGTAGGATTATGTGAAGTTCGCCGACTGGGAGAGAATATCATCGAAGACGAAGATTATATTATGTACTACCTAGGCCAAACTAAAGGTCTGTATGGTGTTGGTTTCCTAGTCAAGAAAAAATATAAAGAAAATATTAAAACATTCACAGGCATATCAGAAAGAATTTGTATATTGGAAATTGAATTAGAAAATATACTCTTCGCAATAATTCAAGCGTATGCGCCCACTGAAAAATCACCCCAAGAGGAAATTGACAGATTCTATGAAGACTTGGAGAGAGCCCACGACTCTGTTTCTACAAGATGCATTATGTCTATGGGAGATTTCAACGCACAAATTGGAATACCAAAAGATCACGAACAATCAGTTGCCGGCAAACATGGCTATGGTAATAGGAGCGATCGCGGCGAAAGACTCATCCAGTATGCACATGAACATAATTTGAAAATTGTTAATACACTGTTCAAGTCAAAGCCAACAAATAGGTGGACATGGATCTCCCCAGACAAAGACACAAGGAATGAGATTGATTATATCATGACCACAGAACCCCACTTATTTTCTAACTGTAAAGTGCTAACATCATTTCCGTTCAGATCGGACCACAGACTGCTGAGAGCTACTATCCACCTGAAATCACTTAGAAAGAGCAGACGTAACTTCTCAAACACGCCAAGAAAACTAAAAACGATAAAAGAAGAAGAAACTTACCTTAAAAACCTAAATTCTTATATACCTACACTTATAACGTCACATAACATATATAATGCTGCGGAATATTGTCATGAAATCATAAACTCTATAAAAGAAAGCTTAAAAGGCATGATACGGCCAGCAAAGCGGGACATTTTATCACAGAAGGCATTAGAGCTGATGCGAGAAAGGAGCAAACTACAAAGTAAACCTAAACTGAGCAAAATGGAAAAAGAAAAGCTAAAAGTACTATACAAATCTACCAACAAAGAGATAAGAAAATGCTACGATACCCACAGAATGAGTACTATACAGAAGCACCTCGAAATATCTAGATCAGCCAAAAAAGCCTACAGAGAACTGGACAAAACAAAATCTTGGATACCGTCTCTACAGCCCGGCTCCACCAAAACCCAGTCCCGAATGGAGGTAATAAATGCAGCTACGCAGTTTTATAGACAACTATACAGCCAAACAAATTTCCAAAAACAAACTAGTACCGACAGTAAACACCTGGAAACCTCACCTACTCTGGAGTTCACAGAGCCTGAAACCCTAAAGCAAATATTGAAGCTCAAATCAGAGAAAAGTCCGGGCCAGATGGAATCACAAACGAGCACATCAAGTTTGCGAAGACTTTACTACTGACTCCGATTACACTTCTATTTAACAAAATATTAGTAGAAGAAGCCGTGCCACCTATATGGTCTTTTTTTTTTTTTTTTTTACACAGGTCACGTCAATTTGACTTCACCTCGCCTGATGTTAAGCTAAAGGCAAAGTCTCGGAAAGAGGGTCACCATCGTAAACATTTACCATGTTAACAGTGGTGGCACTCAGCTTGACGGCCTCATTAGATGCCTTTTCACGCCCCGCTTAAAGGACCCGGGACTGTAGGAAGAAGGAAACACGTGAGCTGGCAGGGAATTCCAGGTCTTAGTGGTGCGGCATAGGAATGAATCACTGAAACGCTTGGTTCTAGCAGGTATACTCTGCACCGTAAATGGATGACATCTTAGCCCTGCACGTGTCGTCCTGTGAAGGAAAGGGGAGGGTGGGACTAATTGGAAGAGCTCGTCAGAACATTCACCATGGTAGAGACGGTAGAAAACTGCCAAAGACGCAACATCTCTACGCATCTGCAAAGGCTCGAGGGTGTTCGTGACCTTAGGATCCCCAATAATGCGGACCGCACGTCGCTGCAACCTGTCGAGAGCATCTAATAAGTACTTTGCGGAGCCGTCCCAGAGATGTGAGCAGTATTCCACGCAGGAACGAATTTGGGTCTTGTATAGAAGACACCGCTGCTCCGGCGTGAAAAAACGTCTCACTCTGTTCAGGACTCCGAGTTTACGCGAGGCTGATTTGTTGATACTCTCGATATAGTTTTTGTTATTCAGTTTGCAGCGAACATCCATACCGAGGATAGTGAGGTGATCCTGCAGTGGCAGTGGTGTGCTCTGAAGAGTGGGAAGGGGAAGGAAAGGAGATACCTTTGCTGTAAACGCACATGCCTGGGTCTTCTTGGCATTGAACTCGACCAGGTTCCTAGCGCCCCATTGAGAAATGTGGTCCAGGATCCGGTCCAGCTCAGTGACAAGAAGCTGCCTTTTTTCCGCGATATCAGACTGCTTGGCCGCAGGATGTGCGTAATAACTCCCGTGTAAGGTGCTGTCGTCTGCATAGCAGTGAATGTTTCCGTTACAAAGCATGTCATTGATATGCAGAAGAAAGAGAGTGGGAGATAAAACGGAACCCTGCGGCACGCCAGCATTTACCTGCAAGAACTCCGAAGCTCGTCCATCACAAAGGACGCGAATACGGCGCCCCTGCAGGAAGCTTGCAACCCAGTTACACAGTCTGGGAGGCAGGCCGAAGGCTGGTAGCTTGGAAAGAAGCGATTTGTGCCATACCCTATCGAAAGCTTTGGCGATGTCAAGACTAATTGCCAGTGACTCACCGTGCTTCTCCATAGCCTCACCCCAAAGGTGGGTCATGTACGCCAGAAGATCACCCGTTGACCGTTTCGGTCTGAAACCGTATTGCCAGTCACTAAGCAAGGAGTGATCCTCTAGGTGGCGCATGAGTTGTGTGTTAATTATGTGCTCGAACACCTTGCACAGCACTGAGGTGACGGCTATGGGTCGATAGTTGGCTGGGTCCGAGCGATCCCCCTTCTTGGGGATCGGCTGGACATTCGCCTCCTTCCAAGCCGAGGGCACTGTACCCGAACTGTAGGACAGTCGGTACAGCCGCGTTAGCATAGGAGATAACTCCGCTGCACATTTTTTAAGTACAACCGCTGGAATACCATCAGGACCACTGGCTTTCCGGACATCGAGTGATTGCAGTACTGCACGGACATCGCGTTGCCTGATACGTATATCAGGCATTGCGTGGTCACCAGTGGGCATTGTCCGTGGTTGCATACCACAATCATCGACTCGGGAGTTGGCCGCGAAGAGATTGACCAGCAAATTTGCTTTCTCTTGCGGCTCATGGGCCAGAGATCCATCGGGATTGCTCAGCGGGGGCAGCGAGGGCTGGCAGAAGTTGGATTGCACGGCTTTGGCCAGTTTCCAGTAGCCACGGCTACCCGTGGGATGCGCCACTAGCTCTTGGCCCAGCCGTGCTATGCGCTGGGCATCCGCCCTGATGCATGCCCTCTTGCAGACCTTTGTGGCTCTGTTGTACGCCGCCTTGAAGTGACACACGTTGGGATCGCGCGTGGCGCGCGCCCGCACCCAGGCGCGGTACGCAAACTGTTTATGCTCAACAGCCTCCGCGCACTCGCGCCCGAACCACGGACGCGCTCCGCGGACTCCGGCGACATCGGTGTATGGGATATAATATTCCATACCTAGACCGATCTCACCGGCGACGGCAGTAGCGCTCTCAGATGGGTTCTTACCCTCAAAGCAGCGTTCAACCCACGGGATGGACGCATAATAATCGCGCAATCCATCCCAGTCCGCTGACGAGTAGTGCCATAGCCGCCTCTTCCCCTGCACGGGTCGTGGGGGCGCTACAATGGGCACGGTGGAGCGGACCAGACAGTGGTCGGAGTTACCTAAAGCAGCAATCACCGAGACACTGTACTGGTCCGGGTGACTCGTCAACAGAAGGTCTAGCAGAGAGGGCTCTAGGCCGGACTCTCTTGGTATCCTCGTGACCTTGTGCACCAATTGAGTCAAGTCATGCGCCAGGGCAAATGCGTGAGTGGCTCTTCCCGCATGGTTTGTTATGGCGGAGCCCAACCAGATCTTGTGGTGGGCGTTAAAGTCCCCCAAAAACACCAATTCGGCGTTCGGAAACCGCTCCTGCGCATCATCTGCCGCCTGACTCAGGTATTCGAATAGTCGAGTTATCTCCGCATCTCCTGTATGGGAACGGTAAAGGCACACATAGATCTGACTCGTGGAGCCATGGTCTACGTGTACCCAAAGGATGGAAAAGGATGGGTCCTCTAGACAGCGCAAACGGCGACAACAAATATCCGCCCTAACAAACACGCACACCCCGGCTTTTGCTCGGAAATTTTCCTCGATAACATAGCCGGGGTAAAGTAGGTAGGTCGTGTCGTCAGGGCGGCGTATTTGTGTCTCCGTTAGAAGCAGCATAGCTGGTTTCGCCGTCTCCAGGTGTTGGTGGACGGCGTTGAGGTTTTTATGGAGCCCACAGATGTTCGTGGACTCCACCTCAAATAGAGTTTTTGTGGGAGAGTCCCTAGCCGCTGTTTCAACAGATACTGTATTGTGCGCTGCCATGAGGTGAAGGGTAAGGGAAGGCGTGAAAAAGAGGTGATTGTCGCCGCAGCACCGCGTGACAAAACATGGGAGATTGGTTTTATCTATGAATGTGAGGCGTGACGAGAGCCGACGCGCCGAACGGAAGGGCCCCCGTACCCTCCCGAATATGGTCGCCGGGCTCCCGTCCGGTCGCCAACCGGCACGACGAGCCATATCGGGATTATGCGCGACCTGGTGGGGCAGCCTCCCAGGGTGGTTAGTCCCAGTTGGGCCCCTGTACTATGCCGCGGGCGGCCAGCGGCACCACCGTTTCTACGGGTCTCCCTGCCCGGCGCGGCGCCCCGCGTCACACCCCACTAGACTACGCCAAAACCCACCGGTCCCACTAGTGCTGCGTCTACCGTCACCTCGGTCCGGCTATGCACTTGCTGATCCCTGAACGCAATCCAACCGAGATTGGATTACTATGGAGGGTTTTTCGCACTTGTGCATGGTGGTACCAACCCGGTCGAAATAAGTGTCACATTTGTGCCATCAATCTGAATCTGAAATTATTTTACTTTACAAAAAAGGCGACCCGGCCGACATAGAAAACTACCGACCTATAAGCCTCATGCCCTGCCTCTACAAACTGTTTGCCTCTTGCTTGCTGGAAAGAATATCACCAGATATAGATGCACATCAACCGCTAGAACAAGCTGGTTTCAGAAGCGGTTTCAGTACTGTAGATCGTATCCAAATGGTCGACCAGGTGATTGAAAAATATCTTGAATTTCGCAGGCCCTTGTACGTTGCTTTTATAGACTATAAAAAAGCTTTCGATTCTATATCCCACGACAGCATTTGGGAAGCATTAAGATCTCAAAATATAAATGAAAAATACATTAACATCCTCAAAAACATCTATGTCAGCAGTACAAGCAGAGTGAAACTAGACAGGGTAGGTGAAAAAATCGACATAAACAGGGGTGTGAGACAGGGTGACCCGATCTCCCCAAAATTATTCATAGCCTTTCTACAGTACATAATGAAAGACTTACCGTGGCTTGGGCAGGGAATCTACATCAACGGGAACTTTTTGAGTCATCTCAGATTCGCCGACGACATCATTCTGTTTTCGGAATCTGCACAAAAACTGGAGTGCATGATAAACGACCTGTTCCAGGCTAGTGCACGAGTTGGATTGGAAATGAATGCTAACAAAACAAAAGCCATGACTAACCACCATAAAACACCCATTTGCGTGAATAACACCCCCCTAGAATACGTAGAAAATTACGTCTACCTGGGCAAACAGATTTCTTTTAGCAGAAACAAAGGTGATGAAGAGGTAGAAAGGAGAGTGGCTATCACCTGGAGGAAATTTTGGGCTCGCAAAGAAATATTCAAATCACAGCTCCCGATACCTATCAAGAAAGTAGTCATGGATTCTGAAATTCTACCTTGCCTCACCTATGGCTGCCAAACCTGGACGTTCGATATAAAAACCAGAAACAGAATCCAGACTACTCAAAGACGAATGGAACGAAGCTGCCTGGGTTTGAAATTGGGGGACAAAGTGAGAAACGCAGATATTCGCATGCAAACAAGTCACAGATGCACTTACTTTCTCCCTACAAAGAAAGTGGAAATGGGCAGGACACGTGGCCAGGTACACCGACAACAGATGGACAAAAGAAGTTGTAAAATGGCCCGGACCGCAAGGCACTAGAGCCAGAGGCCGACCATATGCCAGATGGGCAGATGAAATAGCGACGGTGGCGGGTCGAGGCTGGATAGAAACTGGGGGCCTACCACAACCGTTTACAAAACAGTCTTATTGCAGGAGAGTTTTGTGTCAAGCTTGAAGTAATCTTGCTTATATTCGTACCACAACCGTACATTGTGCATGTCATGTATTCCTGCTTAGTGCTTTTGTGACGTCAAATTAGTTTTAGTTCATTCAATTCGTACCATGACGAGATTTTAGAGCAGTATTGTATTTAACATTATTGTTTTTATGTCAAATTTAGCCGTTTTAAAAAAGTTGCTAGGTAGCAACTTTTTTATTATTGTTTTGCAAAATACTGCTCAAAAAATCATTTTCATAACCCAAAAAGCTAAACAAGAAATGGTCAAGCTGACTATTATAACTTGGTTTTTAGCTAGCATGGTGCCCAGTGAGAAGACTCACATCCCGGGAAACGCCTATACTTACAAGTATAAATTGTATAGAAGAATCCATAGAAATTGCTTAGATATTAAGCAATAAAATACAATTCTAAAAATTACAAGTATTTTACTTCAAAGTAAAAACTTCTTTTTAAAAATCCTTTTTGAATAAAAAAAACTCTATGGTCTTCTAAAAAAGAAATCACTGACATTAGGCGTAGGGCTTGACTCCAGGGAAGATTTCAGTATCCGGTGATTTTTCGGCACCCAAATTAGGAATACTGCTTTTGAACTTGACGACATTCAAGGCTCTCGAGTCCCAAGGTTAGATAGAGCTTTTTAGTGCATTCCACAATGGGACAAGATTTTCATTACCTACCTATTTATTTTGGTTATACCTATTATAGTATTAATTAAACCTGCGGTAGCCTAGTGGTATGGGTAATGGACTGCTGAGACGAGGTCTCGGGTTCGATCCCAGGTTTACCATGGCACACGCCAATGACTTTTCGATACTTTTCGAAGTTATGTGTGTATTTATCGCAGGTTTATAAGTGCCCGGTTAATGGCAATAGGCTCGCCACCTATTACATTGGGACCTAAACATAAACTGGCGAAATGTGGGTGCTAGCACCTCTGCCTACCCCTTCGGGGAATACAGGCGTGAGTTTATGTTATGTTATGTAGTATTAGTAGTAGGTAGGTATTCTTAGGACAAGGTTTGTGTGAAAGATTTGTATCTAAAAGTATATAGGTAATTCATAGCACCGGGGCGAAGCCAAGGCGTGCAGCTATGTTGTTATTATAATAAGATCGTTGCTATGAGAACCGAACCGATGTCACTTGATGCGCACTGATGCTCTGTCACAACAAAGTGCCCAAAGGCGCAAAGTGCCCTCCCCGTACCCGGGGCTAGATGGGGACACTAGGGCCCCCACAACTCGAAGGGGGCCATCTCGAATGAAATGGTCCTGGGTCTGCCGGGGTGCGAGAGATATGCTTTTGGCAATCTCACCTCCGGCAACCAAGGACCCAAGACGGCGTGCGTTTTGGTCGGTTCGAGTCCGATATAACTGCCTCCACCGGCTCCATGGGAGTGGAATCCGTGGGGATTTTAAACACTATAAAAAAAAGGCTTTGTCACAACAAAGATTAAATTTTTGTAAAATGCACACTGCACATCATTTTGTCTTTTAGTTGGCTTCTATTATCTAGATCTCCGCGCCACCCGCTCTAATAGCTCGAATTCTAATTAAATAATGCTTGATACTCGTAGCTTGATAGATATTTACACTGAGCGGTAATCACCTCATCGACATCTTGGATCGTTCTTGGTGCTGAGGCTGGCCATCGCAATCCAGCTTGGAAACGCGGCAAGTGTGATGGTGGAAGCAAGCGTACAAAGATGGTTATTCGATTAATATAGACACCATATTATTTATTTAGTAGGTATTACATGGAATAATTTATAAAAGCAATTATATTTGTAAAATAGTTATTATTATAACTGGATTTTAATGCGGCCTTTCGAGCAACCGTTGAACTCTTGAATAGCCATCATGCATGTTATTATTTGTGCGTGGTTGTTCACTCAGCTTATCCTATGGCTCTCGCATCAGTTGCCTATAAAATGGTAATGCAATGAACACCTAGAAAAAAACAACTATGTTAAGAACATGATATATTTACGAAACTAATAGTGGTCAATCACACATTACAATACATTAGCGTGTACTTAATTCACTATAAATATGGGCTTACCTTAGTCTTTACAGAGAACTCTGTAAATAGGGATTTTCAACAGTGTGGACTCTATTCATCACTCTGTGGGAGTCTCTTTCGCTTATTGAACCAATTTCATATAGGTAATGGAAAGGGTCTCATTTTTATCGCGACTGCATTCGATGACGATTTCGTGAATAAGCAGTATTAGCATAGCTTTTAGAAGCTGATAAACTCCTCGAATATTGTTTTTTCAATAGTTTTTTGTAACTATTGACTTTATACAGGATGTCATATTTGACGCTGAACGAACAAAAAGAACGAAAACTATGGGTGACGTCCCAAAACTGCTAATTTAAACAACATTATTGTAATTATTGCTTTAAGAGGTCATGGTACCAAAACACGAAGTAAGATTGAAATAATACTGCTTTAAGAGGTTGTGGTTGGCCCCCTGCACAAGATAGGAATAAATGGAATACTTTGGAGGAGGCTTTTACCCGAACGGGGTCCATACAAACACAAGAGATAGCAATACAAATACAATAGATATATTATTATATTTCATTATTATATTTCATTATTATTGCATTATTATTTCATTATTATTTCATTATTTTCATTATTATTATTCTATTGTATCACTTTTTTTCAAATAATTACTGTACAATGTTTTACCTTTTAATATTGCTAATTTAATGCATGAATTTTGAATGTAATTGTAATTTGTTTGCATGGAATTAAATAAAGCTATATTATTATATTATTATTATCTCCTTTATTCATTTAGCAAAACTTATAAATTATATTTTTAAATACATATATAAAAAAAAACATCTATTTAAAAATATAAAAAATAGTAGGTACCCCACCGGCATCGGGTACAGGGACCAAGCTACCGGTGGTTAGGGCTCCAAGGAGAGGAACCTCCTCACAATGCGTGCCGTGTCGAGGAGTACCGCCTTCTGCATCAGGCCCTTGACCCAACTGTCTAACGCGAGCCTCTTGAGGTGTTGGTCGAGGCTCTTGGCAATCAGTCCGTGAACCGACACGACTATCGGAACAATAATCGCCGAATCCACATTCCACATGTCGACAACATCGTGAGCCAGGTCCAAATATTTTATTTGTTTATCTTTTTCGGCTTTCACGAGATTCTCATCATGCGGAATGGTGACATCGATAATTATTGCGCGGCGCTCTAATCGATCTATCACCACTATATCAGGCTTATTGGCTACAATAGTCCTGTCAGTGATGACAGATCGATCCCAGTACAATGTGACACGACCATCGTCAAGAACTGGGTCGGGCACGTACCTATAATACGGCACCTCCGAATCTACAAGTTTATATTTAAGAGCAAGTTGCTGATGGACAATCCTGGCTACTTGGTTGTGTCTATGCAAATACTCGCCATTGGCTAGACGAGAACAACCAGAGATTATATGTCTGAGGGATTCTCCGGGACGGTGACATGCCCGACAGATATCAACCGTACCATCCTTAAGGATATATCTCCGATAGTTGTTCGTCATTACAACTTCATCAGTAATTGCACAGACAAAACCTTCGGTTTCTCCAAAGAGATCACCGAAGCGTAACCAGGATACAGATGATTATTATTATTATTATACATAGTAAAAAGTTACCTCAAAATCGGTACATCATTACAATTGTTCTAACAAGTTAACAATAGGTACATACATTGCTACGGTTAAACTGCTGACTCGAGCGCGCCGGGCGTCTCGCCGTGTTTACAATGGCGCGTCCGGTGTGGGGCTTGTCGTGCCTGATTACAATGTTTCTGTTGGTAACATCACGCTCGCTCTACTTACTGTGTAGGCAGTACTTACATAACTTAAACCTAATTTTAACATAATCTAATCCTATGTCCCTTTTGTGCCTGATTAACTGGTAGCTGCCGTGACGACCCGCTCTGCTATAATCAATTACATCCCTGGGGAATCCGCAACGTCCGCCACGACAGCGCCAGCAACTCCTTCCATTCATCACTGCAAAACATACCTCACACTTGCATTCTTGTTACAATACGACGGGCCGTGGCCTCTATGTTTACATTTCTCATACAACTAAGGCTATGTTCACATTAATAAAAATTTATATTACATACTTAGTTTGCACTGCTGAACATTTGACACTGTTTTAGTAGACACTGGCTGACAATGGTGCTTGCACTGGCACGTTGGGTTCTTTTACACTGTGTTGTTTGACAACTTCTAGCATGTCGTTCGCTAACTTCCGTTTGATGTGTTTGCCGCACTTCTTACTGCACAAGTATACACATGTTCCTAATATTAATGCCACAACTACGAAAATTAGTATGCCATATACTTCGATTTTCCTCTCCAATTCGGCTCGGGCGGAGTTGTCGGAGCCTGTCTGTGCAATTACTACTTGATCGTTCTTGGCCTGCTGATTTCCCATGTTTATAAAAATGGCCATAAAGCTGCTACTGATACTATTGTGCGTTTACTAGTGCGTTTCTAGATTTCATAGTCTATATGTACTAAATTAGTGCTTACGCTATCGTTTTCTCATCTACCTCATGTACAGGCTGTTGTTGTTTGCGACCTCGTAACCTATAATTTTATATTCTAAACGTGACTCTACAAATTAAACCTGACCGTTGGCCGAACGGTTCTACCACTGCGAGTGGTTTTTAACGCGGATTTCAATGCGGACTCGCCCTTGTCTGTGTCTGTGTCAGTCTGTGGAGTGTCATGGATGCCCTCATCCCCCTGCTGCGTGATTCTGCTGGGTACCTCACTGTTGTTAGTGGCCTGTGGTTCCTCTAAAATGTATGCTGGCTTAAGTCTGTCAATATGTTACTTTGCCGATTGCTACGTTGTATTCTGAACACTTTGTCACGCCTGCTTATGACGCGGTAGGGGCCATCATAAGTAGGAGTCAGTGGCTTTCTCACTGTGTCATCCCTGACGAAAACGTGTGAACATGTATTTAAATCTTTGTAAATGAAAAGTTTTTTGTCGTTAGTGTGTGAACGCGTTTGTGGTTGCATGCCACGAATAGTTTCTCTAATTTTATCAGCATATGTATAGTGATCTACATTTGCGAGTTTGCTCGTGTCGCTGTAAAAATCGCCAGGCAAGCGTAATGCCTGACCTAGTACCATTTCTGCCGCGCTAAGCCCTGTTTCGACTCGCATCGCTGCCCGAATTCCGAATAGAACCGTTGGTAACTCATCGTCCCAAGACGCCTTCCCCGACAGCCTGCATGTCAATGCTGCCTTTAGTTGCCTGTGGTGCCTTTCTATTTTTCCGTTGCTGCACGGGTGATAGGGCGTGGTTCTTTCCCTCTGTACCCCCAGTAGTTTGAGCAAGCTAATGAATAATTCACTCTCGAATTGTCTACCCTGATCACTGGTAAGTCGCGTGGGGCTGCCAAATCGGCAGATCCATGTCTCGTAAATTGCTTTCGCTACTGTTTCGGCCGTTATATCCGCTGTCGGTATGGCCTCTGGCCAGTTCGTAAACCTGTCTATTATTGTTACACAATATTTGTTACCTCTCTGTGTTGTACTTAGGGGCCCGACGATGTCGACGTGAATGTGCTCGAACCACTTGCTCGGCCCGAACTCGCCTGCACCTGAAATTACATGACGACTCACTTTACTTTTTTGACATTGAATGCAACTTTTAGCCCACTCTCTCACGTCTTGGTTCATTTCCGGCCAGAAATTCCTAGAGGCTACCATCTTTAATGTAGTTCTAATGCCAGGGTGGCTTAAACTATGCACGGCGTCGAAAACCGTTCTCCTGAAGCTGTTAGGTATGTAGGGTCTGATCTTCCCTGTTGATACCTCACAATATACCTCTGTGTTACTATTGGGCAAATTCCTCTTACTAAGTTGTATGTGGGACCGGTTGTTATTCTTTAGCAAGTCTGTAATCTGAGTATCCCTTTCCTGTTGGGAGGCCAATTCTTGGTAATCGACCACCGTCGGGCAAACTATTGCCTCGACGCGCGATAAGGCATCCGCTACTGCGTTATCGTTACCGCTGACGTGTTGAATATCGTTGGTATACTCGCTTATATACATTAACTGACGGATACGTCTAGGTGTTTCTTTGTCGGAATTAACCTTTGTTAATGCATGAATGAGGGGCTTGTGGTCCGTATACACTGTTAATTGCCTGCCCTCAATCATGCCCCTGAAATGCATTATGGACATGTATATGGCAAGCAATTTTCTGTCGTACGTGCTATATTTCTGTTGTGTATCTGACAACTTCTTGGAAAAGTACCCTAACGGTTGCCATTTTCCTTGAATCTTTTGCTGCAACACGGCGCCTACGCACGTGTTGGACGCGTCAGTCATCAGAGCCACTGGTACCTCTGGAGCTGGGTGAGCGAGTGTTGCAGCGCTTTGTAAGCTTACCTTACACTGCTCGAACGCGGCCTCTGATTCCTTATCCCATGTAATAATAGTCTTATCCCTTTTCTTGGAGTTGTGTAAGAATTTGTTCAGATGCGCGTGGTGACTGGCAGCCTTTGGTAAATGCGCCCTATAAAAATTTACCATGCCTAAGAAACGCCGGAGGCCTTCTACCGTTTCCGGTTTCTTGTATTCTGCAATCGCCTTTACTTTGTCGGGCAACGGGCTTATACCTTCTTTTGCAACTGTGTGACCTAGAAACTCAACTGTACTTTGACCGTATCGACACTTGGCTACGTTTATTGTAATGCCGCTGAATCGTTGAAATACTCGGCGTACGTGCTCTTTGTTCGCTGCGTCGTTTTCTGACGCAATGATGATGTCATCTATGTAACAGAATAATGAACTGTGCACGTGTCGATTGCCCTGTAAAATGGAGATATTTTCTAGCCCTTTGAGTACCTTATTATCCATGAACCTCTGGAACGTCTGTGATGCTGAACGGAGTCCGAAGGTCATGCGGGGGAAGTGGAACAGACCAAATTGGGTGATAATGGCGGTCTTCTCGACGTCCTCGGGGGCTATCCTGATGAAATGATAGGCCCTGTTGATGTCTAGGGTCGTAAACACCCTTTTGCCAGCTAAACTGTATGTAAAATCATGTAACCTAGGCACCGGGTATCTGTCCGGTTTCGTGATTGCGTTTAGCCGTCTATAGTCGCCACACGGCCGTATCTTGCCGTCCTTTTTCGGGACGACGTGTAACGGGCTGGCCCACTGACTACTAGACGGCTCACATATCCCCATATCTTGCATAATACGGAATTCGTCTCTCACCTGTTTAAATTTGTCCGGCGGGAGTGGCCTCGCCCTCGCGTATACCGGCGGTCCTGTTGTCTCGATGTGATGGTAGACGTCGCTCTCCGGTAAGTCCTTGAAGTTGACCGGCTTCGTGATCTCAGGGAACTGCTCCAGTAACTCTCTATATGGGTTATCTGCCTGAATAGTGGTTATGGACGGTTCATTATGCCTACTGATGGTACCTATCGCGTGTAACGTCGTCACTTGGTCTACCAACCGCTTGTTGTGTAAATCTACCACTAGCCTATGTGTCTTCAGGAAATCAGCACCTAGTATCGGTTTACTGACGTCGCAAACAACAAAAGGCCACTTAAAACTACGTCTTAACCCTAAATTAAGCTCTAGCGTAATTACACCATATGTTTTTATTTCGGTGCCGTTCGCGGCGTACAATGTGTATGCGCCCTTACTGTCCTTATCGCTATTGTTTTTTTTTACCGAACTTCGCGGGCACTACCGAAACGTTCGCGCCTGTGTCCACTAAAAATGCCATGCCGTTCTTATGGTCTCTGACGCACAAACGGTGATTGTCACACAACTCGGCACACTCTTTCACCGCACTAGAATGCACCGGGTTTAGTTTCCCTGTTTCTTCCAGTTGCACGGCTCCTCGCACTGCCTCGCTGCCTCTCGGAATCGGAAATGGTACCTGCATATCCAGTCGCTGCTCTGCGGCGTTCGCCTTGGACCTCGGGACCTCGACCTGGACGCATTCCGGCTGGGTAGCCATCTCGGGTTGTAACTGCGCCTCTGTTGTTCCCTACCGCGGAGCTCGCACACTTCCCCGCGAAGCGTTTTCACTTCCAGGGATAGGTTTCGCAGCTCGGTCAGCAGCTCCGGGTCGGAACTTCCTCTGGGGGTCGCCAATCTTGCTTCTGCTATCTCTCCACTCTGTAGGTTGTCCATAATCCTGTCCGCCATCCCGGCCAGGTCGTCCAGCTTCGTGTCCGGGCTACCCCCTGCCAATACGGCTCTCACCCATCCGGGTAGCCTGGTTAGCCACAGGTTCTTGACGGTGTCATCGGTTGTCCCTGTGTTTCGTGCAAGCTCGCGCATCCTGGCGAGCAACTGGGATGGTCGCTGCTGTCCTAGGTCCAGCTCCTTTACCAGCCTGTTTAACTGGGCCTCCGCACTCTCCTGGAACGCCTTCAGCAGCCTCTCCTTGAGCACTGTGTAGCGCTGCTGTTCCGGTGGCCAAGCGGGGTCACCACTGTTGGGTATGTCTGTCGCCTGATGGTAAGTCTCGTCGGGGTTTCTCGGCCGGAGCCAGTAAAGACACTTGATGCAAGTTTAAAGTATTTACTGATTCGAATTCACGACTACAATGCGCGTGTCCTACCTACTGCCCGGATCGTATGCGACTGCCCGTCGCAGCGGGGCCGCACGACCGAGTGCCTACAAAATGCTTGTCAGCATTCTGTCCCCACAAGAATAATATTTTTTTGTGGCAGTGATGCACGGGTACATATGGGAAAGATCAATGTTTATTTTATGGATGGTACATTCAAGGCCAGTCCTTCTCCATTTTTACAGTTATTTAGCATTCATGGAGACTTGGGTAGTACTAGTGATAGAACGAATGTTATACCATTAGCATTTGCCTTTATGTCACGGAAAACCAAAATGGCTTCTAAAATTGTATTTGATTTGTTGAAGTCAAATATTCCAGACTGGACCCCAAATGAAATACACATAGATTACGAAAAAGCCACCATGAATGCGTTGAAATCTAGATTTACAGACGCATCAGTGATTGGGTGCTATTTTCATTTCCGAAATTGTATGAAGCGTAAAGCAGTTGAATACAAACTGGCAGATAAAAAACATAAATACATAATAAATTTATGTTCAGTTTTGCCTTTATTACCAGAGACAAAAATTTTTGAGGGATGGGTATACATATGCGACGAAATTGCAGACGGTGATCTGAAATCTGAAATTAATTAAATTTAGAAATTATTTTGAAAATTTTTGGATGAAGCCAGATTTTATCAAGAAAGGGTGCGTTTATAACCAACGACATCGGACAACAAATGTCGTAGAAGGATGGAATTATAAAATAAACGGCCTCATCCAAAAAAATCCGACAATGTTGCAAATTTTGCACATTTTAAATGATGATTTTACCTTAGCGAGTTTTAAATCAGCACAATTTAAAAAATTTGGCAATGAGACTTTGACAAAAAGAACTAAAAAGTCTATGGAAAGGGATGAGATTGTAAGATATTCACAACTACAGTTAACTAGTGGAGAAATCACATCACAACTATTCTTACATAAAGTCGTTCTTTTTACTTCTTCATTTTAAAATATTACACTGTGCATTTGACAATCCAACTTTTATTCTTTCATTCTTTCATTCTTCCGTTCTTTCATTCTTTCATTCTTTCATTCTTTCATTCTTTCATTCTTTCATTCTTTCATTCTTTCATTCTTTCATTCTTTCATTCTTTCATTCTTTCATTCTTTCATTCTTTCATTCTTTCATTCTTTCATTCTTTCATTCTTTCATTCTTTCATTCTTTCATTCTTTCATTCTTTCATTCTTTCATTCTTTCATTCTTTCATTCTTTCATTCTTTCATTCTTTCATTCTTTCATTCTTTCATTCTTTCATTCTTTCATTCTTTCATTCTTTCATTCTTTCATTCTTTCATTCTTTCATTCATTCGTTTCTTCTCCATTAGCGCCCTGGAAGCGGTGGTAAACTTAGATTAAGTAGAATTAAAATTGACGTCAATAAGAAACAATTTTATTGTTCAACATTGCAAATAAATGACTTTGACTATGACTTTAATTCTTTCAGTTTCATACAGCAGCTTGTTTTTCCTCATGCCTCAGACAATTTGGGAAATGTTGCTGGTATCCGATACCTGTTACGTTTTTCCTTATAAGATGATGCTCTCACTGTAACTTCTTAGTAATCTATAGTGATTTTTTTAGGTTGTCAATTTGAGTTAAGTGACTTTGACAAGTCAAATCAAATTAATTAGGCTTACTTTTTGTTTGATGTGACATGTGCGATTACTAATGGTAATAATTTAGTTTGATTGCAATTACTACACATTTTGTCATAAATACTGTAAATCTGTTATAATGGTAAAGGATGGGACTTGAATATCCCAATCATAAAAAAATATTTATCCTTCCTGTGTATTCTCTGGCATCTTCTGAACAAAATATTATTATTCTTTGCACTACATTATAATGATCAACGAGTAAAAAGCTTTGGAACTGATGAAGGTACTTCTACATCTCATCATCATCTTACAATAAATACATAATAATTTGCGGTGTTTTTTTTCGTTACAGTTCTTTATTTCTTATGTTCCACCACTCCGTTGCGATAAGGTCATTCCCGATCTGGAAATTTTAACTTACAAATGAACCTTTTTGGTCTACAGTAATTTCTTGCAGGTATCTTCTCAGTAGAACCAACCTACCGAACCAGCGAAATAATCATTTACAAATGATTTATTCTATTTACAATAATTGAGTTTTCTTTTTGTTTGTTTACTTACTATGATTTATATACTTTTAGCGACAAGTTACATATACCTATCCCATAAAATTGCACCTAATGGATTGCACCACGCTTACACGTGCCGCATCGTCAGCAGCCTTCATAGCGGTCGAGCCAGAGGTTACACGCGCCACACCGTCAGCAGCCCCAAGCCGGCGCCACCACGGCGACTCAGCATTTTGATTGTATCCACGTTTTAATAAAATTATAATGATGTATTCACTTATGTTCTAGCATCGAACGTTAGCACTTACCTTAATTGTAATTAGTAATAGTAATACTTGAATTAAATTAGTTTAAATTAAATTTCGTTTATTTTTTAAGTCCTACGGCTGTAGTCTACGTAATTGGCGCAGTCGGTAGGATTCTCGAAGCAGTGCGCGGCGCGACATTTAAGGAATCTAGTATCGAATCCTGTCGGCTCCGTATAGCCGCTGCTTGTGTTCTCAAACCTTCATCGAGGATCTAGAATCTACGAGTTCTACAGCCAGCGACTATATCCAGACATTGATACGCAGAGAAAATGAAATTGTGAGTTGCACAGAATCTTTCTTGTGTTGCTTTCCTTTTAACCTGTAACCTTTTAGTCTTTACATAAGTTAAGTACTCGTGTCCCAAAATTTTTCGCCAAGGTAATTTTGGTCCCAGCGATTCTGCAATCCGGCAGCCTCGCCGTCGTAGGCAGTTAGGTAGGAATAGAGAAATAAACCCATTGGATTTAAATTTAGAGTTAAATAGTTTATATAGTATTAACCAAATGCCTTACGACCCAGACACTATTTTTAAAGCGCTCAGACCAGTTCCCGATTTTGACGGAAACCCAAATGTGCTCACGCGATTTATTCGGATATGCGATCAAATCGTAACAGCGTACATGAGACCGTAGAAGAGGACGGTGCCTTAGCCAACTTATGCTTACTAAATGGGATATTAAATAAAATCACGGGGCCTGCCGCTAGTATTATCAATTCCAATGGCATCCCCGACAACTGATTGGATATTCGTACCGCGTTAATCAACAATTTCGCTGATCAAAGGGACGAGACCGCCCTCTATAATGATCTTTCATTAGCCGTCCAGGGTCAGAGAACCCCACAAGAATTTTACGACCACTGCCAATCATTATTCAGCACCATCATGACCTACGTTACTTTACACGAGCCAGTTCCGAGTACCATAGAAGCTAAACGCGCATTATACAGAAAATCAGCATTGCAGGCTTTTGTTAGAGGCCTACATGAACCATTAGGATCCCGCATTAGATGCATGGGACCCCCCACGCTTGAGAAGGCTTTAGAATATGTACAGGAAGAACTGAATACAATGTGTCTTCAGCAGCGAAATGAGTCACTGACTAAACCACATCACGCCCCTATGGCTATACAGTCAGCACCCGTACACATTCTGAAACCTTCCCATATGATAGCAGCAGCCTGGCCGACGCCCGCTATACAGCGGCCATTGCCGCCGGCTCCGCAACCATTTAGATTTGCGCCTGGGCCACATCAAGTATTCAGACCTAACCCCGCACAGCCTCACCAACCACAGGTACGTATGCCAACACGTACACAATAGATGCTAGGAGCTAGACCCCCTAACTATAACCCCCAGAGCCACGTATTTCGACTTCCACCGCGTAACCAGTCCGGATATCACAATCCGCAGCATCCCAAACCTATGAGTGGTGTACAGAACTTTGTTCCTAAAGCCTTACCGTCCTCAGGAGGACACGATTGGCGTATACATGGCAATCCGCCCCCGACGAATTATTTTAAATCCCGCGAAGTAAATACGAATGAGTGCTATGACATGACTTATTATCCTGACTATGACTATCATCCTGAAGTTAACTATGACTATTACCCATACTACGACTACAGCTATAACTGCTACGAACAACCACGGTACGACTACACAGAGCCATCTTATCCTTATTACGACCACATCGCTAGCGTACCAGATAATTCGGAGAAAACCGATTCCGTACCCGATGCGAAGGATAACCAGCAAAATTTTCAGGAAGGTCAGTTCAGTTATCAAAAAGATTAACATAGTAATAAATTTACAGACCCAAAGACAGTTACCCTATATTCAGATAGCAAACCCACCTTTGAAATTTTTAATCGACACTGGTGCTAATCAGTCATTCATAAGCCCACAAGCCGTTCATGATTATTTTTATGACAGACCCATAGACTATGACCCCTTCGAAATTACCAACGTTCATGCAACTACAAGAGAAAATTACACTATTACGTTGCCCAACTTCCCTGAATTCGGCAACAACGAAAACATAAAACTTTTCATATACAAATTTCACGACTACTTTGATGGACTAATAGGACTTGACTTGTTGACTCTTTGGGAAGCAAAGATTGACTTAAAAGACCAGACACTGACTACCCGATCCTCAATCAATCGCATCTTAATGTATAACTTCCGAAATGTCAATCTATACGAGGATGTTATACCAGCAAATAGTTCCAAATTAATCCGAGTGCCGATTAACATTGCAGACGGAGACGTTGATATTCCCACTCAAACAGTTTGTAACTGTATAGTTTCTGATTGTCTCACAAAGGTCTAACAGTCGTGGTATATTACAAATCACAAACCCGACTAGTAATGATATCATACTATCACTGGATCAGGCTGTTTAAGCAGAAATTTGCAATATTGAGTCTGTCCATACCCAATCATCTAGAGTACAAGAAGTGCTATCCCGGCTTCGCACTGACCATTTGAATCAAGAAGAGTCAGCTAATTTAACCACACTTTGCTCCAAGTATGCAGACGTTTTCTACATAGATAATGAGCCATTGACATTCACCACAAAATTAAACATCGTATTAACACGACTGACGAAGCCCCCATTTATACAAAGAGCTATCGGTATCCCTTCGTACATCGCCAAGAGGTAAAAGACCAGATAGAGAAAATGCTTTCCCAGGGTATTATTAGACCGTCTGAGTCCGCGTGGAGCTCGCCCATTTGGGTAGTTCCAAAGAAAGCTGATGCTTCAGACAAGCAAAAGTGGCGTCTCTTAATCGACTTAAGAAAACTCAACGATAAGACTATTAATGACAAATATCCAATCCCCAACATAACCGACGTACTAGACAAGTTAGGGAAGTGTCAATACTTCACTACTCTTGATTTAGCGAGTGGATTCTGGCAGGTAGAAATGGACAACAGCGATATCCATAAAACTGCCTTTACAGTTGAGCATGGGCATTTCGAATTCCTTAGAATGCCTATGGGCCTCAAAAATGCGCCCTCTACATTCCAACGGGTAATGGACAACCTGTTACGAGGGCTGCAGAACGAGATATGCTTGGTATATCTCGACGATATCATAGTTTTCAGTACCAGCCTACAAGAACATATAATTAACCTCGAAAAGGTCTTCCAGAGACTTCGATAGTCCAATTTTAAAATCCAAATGGTCAAATCGGAATCTCTAAAATTAGAAACTAATTTCTTAGGACACGTAGTAACTAGAGACGGTGTCAAGCCAAACCCTAACAAAATAGCTACCCTAAAAAAGTATCCCATTTTGACAGCCTCTGTGGCGTGGCGGTAGTGCACGCGACTGCCACGCAGGAGGCGCGGGTTCGATTCCCGCTCAGTGCAAATATTTGTATGCATGAATACGGCTATTTGCATTGGTCTGGGTGTTTCTATGTATAATATGTATGTATTTACAAAAAAAAAGTATCTAAGTATGTTTATCCGCATTCTAGATTCCATAACACAAGCTATAAAAGTTTTACCATGGGTCTAGATAGCGTTGTGTAGAATGTTGTGGAATATTTATTATTATATCCCCTACCAAAAACCACGAAGGAGATAAAGCAATTTTTAGGACTATTAGGATATTACAGAAAATTTATTACCGACTTTGCCAGACTAACAAAACCAATGACATCTTGCTTGAAAAAGAATAGTAAAATTACGTTAGATAAACCGTATGTAGACTGTTTTGAAAAATGTAAAAAAATTATTGACTGTTCCCATACTCCAATACCCCGACTTTAGTAAGGAATTTATATTGACTACTGACGCATCCAACTTAGCTCTAGGTGCCATATTATCCCAAGGTCCCATCGGATCAGATAAGCCTATATCCTTTGCCTCCCGTACCCTAAACGAAAGCGAGATTAATTACAGCACCATTGAAAAGGAGCTCCTCGCTATAGTGTGGGCAACAAAATACTTTCGGCCCTATCTTTTTGGTAGAAAGTTCAGAATTGTTACGGACCACAAACCACTTCAGTGGATCATGAACCTTAAAGAGCCCAACTCCAGATTAACCAGATGGAGATTGAAGCTCAGTGAATACGATTTCTCTGTGACATTTAAACCGAATTGAAATCCATAATGAGGAAATAAGCTCCATAACCGTAAATCCATGCGAGAAAGCACCCAGTATAGATAACTCAGCAACTGGTACTGCTCACACCAGTCAAGAAAATCCTATCCTAGAAGTCCCTATCACAGATGAACCTCTTAATAAATTCTATAAGCAGCTATGTTTAAATGTAGTTGATGTTATCACCAGACGCCCCGTGGTATCCAAGCCCTTTGAATCCCATACCAAAGTATCCGACTCCGATTTAGAAACCGATGTTGTAAATGCCATTAGAGAATATGTAAACCCTAAGGTTAAGACCGCTCTATTAATTAACCCTCCGTTAGCTATGTACAGAATCATACCCATTATTCAGGACAAATTCAAAAGCTCTGCAATGAAGTCCTAACTATAATAGAGTTAGAAAATATTAAAGAGTATCTCAAACAACAAGAGATAATTCGGCTGTACCATGGTGGTAAAACTAACCACAGAGGAATCACCGAATGCTATTTGGCGTTATCGCGTAGATACTATTGGCCCAAAATGAAGGATCACATTAATAAGTACATAAACGAGTGCAGTATCTGTGGGCAGAGTAAGTACGACATACACCCGGTTAGACCCCAGCTAAATCTTGATCCACCCGCAAGCAAACCGTTAGAAATAGTTCACGCCGATTTATTCTCTGTACAATCAGAAAAATATATAACGTTCATTGACGTCTTTTCGAAACATGGACAGGCATACCATACCAAAAGATAGTACCGCAATTAGCGTCTTACAAGCCCTATTAACCTTTTGTACACATCATGGGCTGCCATTGACCATTATAACAGACAACGGGACCGAATTCACCAACAAACTCTTCTCTTAATTCCTCAAACTTCACAAAATCACTCACCATAAAACACTTCCTCATTCCCCAAATGACAACGGTAATATAGAGCGATTCCATTCCACTATCCTGGAACACCTGAGGATACTAAAATTACAACAAAAGAATGAACCAGTTTCGAACCTCATGCCTTACGCTATTATCGCCTACAACAGTTCCATCCATAGCCTAACTAGATGTCGACCCTATGACATACTAAAAGGACACTTCGATCCCAGAGACCCCATAGACATTGACGTGACTCAACACCTACTGCAACAGTACATACAGACTCACCGTGACCAGATGAAAGTAGTATATGACCTAGTAAATGATATATCCCTTGCTAACCGGACTGCCCTTATAGACAAACAATAAGACGAGAGAACCTGAAATAGAATACCAACCTGAACAGCAAGTATTCATTAGAAACTCAGCAGCTAGTAGACAGAAAATTGCACCGCGTTATACTCAAGATAAGGTTCTTGCTGATCTCCCAATCCATATCTATACCTCTAAGAAACGAGGACCCGTAGCTAAAGCCCGCCTTAAGCGACCAACCAAGCATACAAAATTATTACAGGACAATACTGCTGATGATGACACTACAGCTGACGCGAACACAGGAGATACGACTTGACAACTTAGATGATGGACCGGGACTTTTACCATTTAAACTGGGACCCACCAGGATGACGACTCACCACCACACCTTCCTGCAGTACATAGACTTAGATAAAATCGAACGTGAAGTATCCGAGTTGAAACGACAGCTAACTAACTTTGAAAATAGGGTTTTCAATACCACTTATCTTATATTTGAATTACAAATTAACTATCTGATTAATAAAACGACTCACATATTGGACCATTTGCAGACTCTAGAACCAACTCGAACAAAACGAGGCCTAATAGACGGGTTAGGATCAATAATTAAAAGTATAACTGGAAATTTGGATTACCAAGATGCTGTTAAGTATAATAAGGTTCTTAAAGTATTAGAAAACAACCAGAATAAAATTAGTACAGAATTGAATAACCGCGTTAGCTTGAACAATGATTGGATGAAAGAATATAGTAACACTTTAGATAAACTTATATACAACCAGAAAGAAATTAATAATACCTTACAAATGTGGTCCAGTAGAGAGGCCTATAAGGAAAGTAGTTTTCTTAAAGTCGGCAAACTCACCCAGATTTTAGCAATAATTACAGAAAACGCGAATGACTTACTAAATGAAATAATTAATATAGAGAATATTTTAGCTTTTACTAGGACTACTACGACCCATCATTCTATGATTAGTTTTAAAGTTCTTAAGTTAATGATAGTTAAATTAAAGCTAATTTACGATACAGAACAAGTGGTAGACTTAGAGTTAAGAGACTATTATAATATAATAAAATCAGGGTCATACTTCGCTAATAAACAAATAGTAATAATTTTTAAGTTCCCTATAGTTGCAGAGAGTACTTATGATTTGTATAAACTATCCCTGGCTCCTAATAAATTCCATCAAGTCATTATTCCACCACTCCCATTCCTAGCAACTAATAGAAAAGATTTTGTCTACATAGAGGCTGAATGCCTGAAATACAGCCACCAGTATCTCTGCGATGACTATACCCACCAGAAGACACAGATCAAACCTGACTGCATACATGGAATCATCCTGAACCAAACCATAGACGAAACATGCAACTATTCAACAATCCACCTGATCCAAGAGACAGTAGAACAATTAGACGACCGAAGCTACATACTATCCTTTCCTAAGGCTACGAAGGTACAACTCAACTGCGGGACAGTAATCTACAACATCCTGAATGGCAGCTTCCTTGTTACACTACCGCTACAATGTTCCCTAAGAGCGCCCGAATATACAATATTAAATACCGATGACATCATTAAGGGCCAACCTCTTAAAATCTTAAGGATAGATCAACCCATGGACATGGCATCACAGAGGACCCCAGAGCTACACTTGAAATCAATAGACTTGAAAACTTTACGCCATATTCAAGAGAGAACATCCTATCAAACTCCATTACAATTAGAAACCGTAGATTCATCCTACTACTATCATACCACTATACCTTTCTACGTTGTACTAATGGGAGCGACTACATCCATAGCAACGATACTTATCCGCCGCTACAAGATACGTAAACCTGCAGAGATAAGAACCACTCCGAGCGCCGAGAAGGAAAAGAACCAAGATGAAGTTAGAGATCATGTCTACAGTAAACCATCCCAGCCAACTATTTTCTCTCACAAGATTTAAAAATAGTTGCTGATCTGAGGGGGGAGGAGTTACATATACCTATCCCATAGTAACCATATATAAAATAACCACGCTTACATGTGCCGCATCGTCAGCAGCCTTCATAGCGGTCGAGCCAGAGGTTACACGCGCCACACCGTCAGCAGCCCCAAGCCGGCGCCACCACGGCGACACCCGACTCATCATTTTGATTATATCCACGTTTTAATAAAATTATAATGATGTATTCACTTATGTTCTAGCATCGAACGTTAGCACTTACCTTAATTGTAATTAGTAATAGTAATACTTGAATTAAATTAGTTTAAATTAAATTTGGTTTTTTTAAGTCCTACGGCTGTAGTCTACGTAATTGACATACATTTTTTAAAAGATGACTTGATAAGTTCAATAAATATTTATACTGAAGTTTGTTTTTTTCCCATTGGATACCTACCTATCGTCTTTTTATCCTGGGCGAATTATTCCCCTAAGATATACTTGCCCGGTAGATGCACTTTTTGAATATTCTCGCTTTTATTCCCTTTTGGTACACTTTTGTGTAGTACAGTGATATGGATAAATAAGAACAATTTTTTTTAAATAATTTACATATTTGAAACTGATATATAGAGCAAAAACCCCTACCGGAATATAATGTTGAACTCTCATAATGTTGAATTCCCAAAAAGTTGATTTTCAAAATGATGAATTTTCTGAATGTTGATTCGCAAAATGTCGAGTTCTCAAAATGTTGAATTTAAACTAATCTCATTATGTTGGATTACGGGAATTTTAAAACAGTTTACAGGGTCTGTTCATAATAATATGTTGTTGCCATGATATTACTAATATGATAATGGTCATGCCACTGGTTTCGATTTTTTTATCAAAAAATCGATTAAAATATACCATATATATTAATCCAACATAATGAGATTAGTTTAAATTCAACATTTTGAGAACTCGACATTTTGCGAATCAACATTCAGAGAATTCATCATTTTGAAAATCAACTTTTTGGGAATTCAACATTATGAGAGTTCAACATTATATTCCGGTAGGGGTTTTTACACACAGAAATTTTAAGTTTATCTGGGTGGCGGGAACAGGAGCAGTGTGGCATAAACTTTCTATTTCGAACTTAACGCGGACGAAGTCAAGGGCAAAAGCTAGTTTCTAATTTTAATAAACAGATTAATTTATTACCAATGAAATTTAAATGTCACTGCAACCGCAGTATTTATTTTAACTTACTTTACAAATTGCTCGACATATATGATTTTAGGAATGTGATTTCATAGTTAAAAAGTGTATTAATTCGAGTTTAAATGAATAAATAAGAAAGATCATCTTAAATACTAATGAGTAAATGAGCTAGGTACGGTATTTACTTATTTTTATTACATGAGTTTGATTATTCTACCTGAAACCTACGCGAATTTTGGAATTTTTGTGGCTGTGTGATGGCTAAACAGTATGAAAAACTTACTACGTATTTTCCTGAAAACTATCTATTTATTGAGTGTATTACTTTTAACTAGTTCATACAGAATATGAAACTAAAAATATACAATTTGGTCAATTTTTTCGAAAAATTCAAACCACAATGGGATTTCAACACGCCTGCAAAGGAAATGGCTTATTATGTAATGAGATTTTGAAACTCACTTATCTAATATATTTTAATATAAACAGTACTAGTCGGGATGTTCTCTACATTAGAAGTTGATCTGAAAAAAAAGACAAAATAAATAGTCATTGTTCTAATAACTTCATTGACATCATTTTAACGTAACATAGTAACAGTTACTCAAAATAAATAAAACAACATGGTAAATATCCCAGTGAGGAATCACACTACATACGGTGAGTACATCACTAATGTGAATGACCATGTGAATCTCAAACCATACCATTCTACCGGTTTATATTACACTCGGCGCTGGCTAGCCAGTTCCTTTGCTTGAACTTCGCTTACACGCTACTGCGTGTCTAGATTATACAACGTTGCATATTTGTTAATTCTATTTAGTGAATAGAATCTTAAATGTTTACTGAATGTGAGAAAAAAAAATGCAACAAGCTTACAAGTTACAGTTTTTACCAAGCGATGCGACTGGATCGGATTCATCAGCTTATGTTATATTACGAGCTGAAGCAACTCTGAAAAGCATTAAAATTGATAATACAATGTAAAAGTACTTTCGCAAAATATAATTATATTACTGCTATAAAAAATAACATTAGTTACATACTTCAAATAAACATTTGATTTTCATATACTATACCCGGGCTACCTGGCAACGGTTGATACTTAGTAATGTAAAGAAAATAAAGAAATATTATTTTCGCCAATTAGCCAACAGTTGAATTCTTAGTCTTTTGGATTCTCTTTTAGAGTTTATCTTTTGATTTTTTTTATTTCCCTTAATTTCGACGGAAATCGACCCCGACTAATGGATGAAACAACAGATGGCCGGCACCTCGGGTCAGGTGCGATAACAAGAGACCGTTATGCGCGGAATAAGAATGTCGTAAGCGCCGAATTAGTTTTTTTTTAATTACTCGTAAATTCCAGATAATCTTAATAAAGTGAAAAATTGAGTCACTAGGTTTATAATTTTATACTTTTTACATAAAAATTGACTCAGTTATATGAATATCTTGAAAATAAATTAATTTTATCAAAAATTAGGCCTAACTTTGTTATCTTATTTTATTGACAAAATATTATTATTTTATGTTTTCACCAAATTGAGTACCTTTCAGATATAACGTATCTTCGATTTAAAAAAACAAGCTTATTTGTGGTACACTTTCGGGTATAAAAATCAAATCAAAGATCGGCAATTTTCCTTTATACCCCCTCTTAAGTGCGTGCGCAGACGCCGGGCCGCCATTTTTAATTGTAACCGTATCAAGTTGTTTTAATTAATTGAACCCCGCGCCAAATAGCCAATATAATATCGGACTGCACCTCAAACAAAATTACCGTAGAAACTTGTTTAAATATGTTATCGGCATTAAAGAAAAATTCATAATTTTGATTGCTTTGCACATTGCCATGTTTTAAACGTGCCGTTGCCAGCGCATTATTTTTTGGAGTAAACATTGATTATATTTATTTTTGTGCGTTCAATATATAAAAATAAAATTAACAAAATAATTTAATGTTTTTTTCCTTGATTGTACTTTGGCTTTATTGAGAATCTGCTATTTTGATAATCTAATATTTTGAGAATCTACACTGACGGACTCATAAACTGCATCAAAGTTCAGGTTTACTCTAAAAGGATTTTTTATAATAAGTATGCAAACTTTTTAGATTAAATTATATAAATATGGAAAGACTGGCTCTTAATCTTAAAAAAAAAATTAAATTTAAAAATAGAACTGCAGTAAAACAAATGAATATAGCCGGGAAAAGAAAATTTACTTGTAGTATCAGATTTGCGTGTTATTTATAGCAAAGTTTTAAATTGATTCTCATTGATTTTTTTTGTTTTGTCAATTGAATTATTGTTACCAGCATAATTGTTGGGTTAGTTTTTTAACACATCGAGAGTTTTTGAACCATAATATGGATACTTCGTCCGAACAAGCGGCACAAATTGTAGCATTGGTGCGGGAGGGCTTGGATCAAGGAACGATTGGTAGAAATTTAAATTTAAACCAGTCTACGGTTTCTAGAATATACAGAAGGTTTGTAGAGACAGGTTCTTACAGGAGGAGACGTGGTACAGGCAGAACTCGAGCAACCACAGGTCTGTGATGACCGATTTATTGTTATAACTTCCCTGCGAAATCGTTTCCTCGCGTCAGTTAACATCAAAACCGAGCTTAATGAAGTGCGTGGAGTAAACGTGTGTGCACGAACAATAAGAAGAAGGTTAAATGAAGCGGATATCACCCCTTTTAGACCAGCAAATGGTCCAAAGTTGTCTACAGCTCACAGACAAGCTCGCTTAAGATTTGCGCGTCATCACCTGAATTGGACAGAAGAGCAGTGGGCCTCTGTATTGTTCACGGACGAGTGTAGGACATGTTTATATGGTGCAGATGGTCGCAGAAGAGTCTATCGTCGACGTGGGGAGCGATATGCTCAAAGTTGCATTGAGGAGCGTGTTCCTTTTGGAGGCGGTTCATGTATGGTCTGGGGTGGCATATCGATGAACGGGCGAACAGAACTTGTGTTCATAGACATGGTCCGTCAAAACGGTAATAGAGGGGGTTTGACAGCACATCGCTACTTAACAGAGATATTAGAAGATCACGTGGTGCCTTACGTGGGATTCATAAGCGAAAATTTTACTTTAATGCAGGATAATGCCCGGCCGCATGCTGCTGCACAAGTTCAACATTATTGCGAAGAGGTTGGGATACGTACAATGAATTGGCCAGCACGCAGCCCGGATCTTAATCCCATCGAGCATGTTTGGGACAGTTTAAAAAGAGCTGTATATGCGAGAAACCCTTCGCCCACGACAATGGCAGCACTAAGAACAGCACTTTCAGAAGAATGGGACAATATTCCGCAAGATCTTTTAAAAACCCTTATAAAATCTATGCGGAACCGATTAAAATCCGTAATAAGGGCACGTGGGGATAATACACCTTATTAAAACACAAATAAACCCTTGCATAAAGTTTGTGTCTATTGTTAAAACCAATTTTTTAATTAAACCAATTTTTCTTAAATTTCTGATTTTTCTTCAAAAACAGTCTTAAGGTCCTTTCCAGTACATAAACTTAAACTTAAAGATATGACCCTACGCTGTTTTAAAGTTCACGAACCAATCTAGAGGTTTCAATTTAAATCTGTATAGAAAGTATGCATACTTGGTTAAAATATTTATTTCAAAGTCGTCTATTACTTTGATGCAGTTTATGAGTCCGTCAGTGTAATATTATGCGAATAAGGGAAAATATCTACTATAGTAGCAATGTTATTAGCGTCGACGCGTGAGCCCGAGGTCTTGGTGCGCGCGGTCGACACTCGCTTTGGTCGTCTTGAACTGAAGGTAAGGACTATGCTATTTTCACGAGTCGTATTCGTCATTCGTCATCACAAACTATTGCATAATCCAAACTATGAACACGCAGCCACGGCGCATGTAGGGTTGGACGACGAGCCTACACTGTCGTCAACCAGTACTACGTCATCAACATTACGTGACGCACATTCCTCGAGCTCAACGCCTGGATCTGTCTCGGAGTCGAAAGAAATTCTTTCGCATGCATACCTCTTTCAGTAGGCCAGCCTATACAGAAAGTGTGCCAACGACCTCTTTTGAAGATTGTGGCTGTGACCGTTTCCGGCCCGTCTGGCAGTATAGAAACTTACGCATTCTTAGATGATGGGTCAACAGCCACATTTATAGATGCTGAGATTTCGTCTAAACTCGGCATCAAAGGCCCCGAAGGGCACATTCATTTAGACTGCGTTGGTGGCTTAAGTAAGGAATCTAGTGTTCAATATGTTGACTTTAATATTAAAGGCCGTCACGCAAAAGAAACTTACCTTATTCGTAGAACGCGGTCTATTACAGGTTTAGGGGTTTCCCAATAGTCGGTGAATAGGGATAGCGTAACGAAATATTCGTATCTTTCAGATGTTGCTAATGAATTTTGCTATGACGATGTCAAACCTATGATTATTGTTGGTATTGATAATTGGCATCTCACAGCGCCTAGAGTGACGCGTAAGGGCAGCAAGACACAACCCGTCGCGATTCATACTGCTCTAGGTTGGGTATTGTTTGGTTTCGGTTGCAGCTCAACGACTGCGGTTGATATTATTCATCATACTACATTGCGAGAGTCTACGTCAGAGGAAAGTGCTTGTTGTACCTTAGAATTTCTTATTAAAGAGCAGTATAAACTGGAGTCGATAGGAATTACGAAACGTTAAGTCCGCAACGCTGAGGACGAGTATGCAGTTCAAACGCTCGAACGCACGACGCGGGGCCTACCCAGTGGCCGTTTTGAAGTGAAGATATGATTAAGAAGGGATATGCTGAGTTGTGCACGGATGTACCTCATGCACCTACATGGTTCTTACCCCATAGTTAATCCAAACAAACCGAATACATTAATAGTCGTTACCCTCTTTCCGAGACTTTGCCTTTAGCTTAACATCAGGCGAGGTGAAGTCAAATTGACGTGTCCTATATAAAAAAAAAAAAAGGTAAATCGCAGGGCGTTTCACTAAATTCTTTATTACTCCCGGGAGCAGACTTACTTCAATCTTTGTTAGGTATTTTGTTTCGTTTCGGAGAGGTAAAAATTAGTTTGTCCGCGGATATTCGCGAGATGTTTCCTCAAATCAAAATTCGGGAGGAAGATTGTGATGCACAAAGATTCATCTGGCGCGATAGTTAAAAATTAAAATGCAACCGAGTATTAGCAACGCTATCCGGATGCTGCTCGGGCCATTATTGTCAACCATTACATGGATGACTGTATTACTAGCCTGGATGGCGTGAATGAGGCGGCCAAACTTGCCGCTGACATCCAACAACGCTTGGTCTTATTTGGCAGCCTGTGGCCGATTGCATCGGTTTCAATATTAGTTCAAAAACACGCAGTCTACCGGAAAAGTTCACCAACCGTGAGGTTTTAGGTCATCTTATGCGAGTCTTTGACCCACTCGGCATTCTTGCGCCTGTTAAAGTACGGGTCGCATTATGTATCGGAACGCGTGGCGCAAGGGTCTTAATTGGGATGAAGAACTATCTCCGAATGACATTGCAGCTGAAAAATCACATCGTCCACATGGAATACCCGAAACTATGAAAAATCACATCGTCCTCGATGGTAAGCACCCTGCCGTTAAGTTATTGGTGAGCCACTATCACAGGCAAGCAGCTCATGCTAATACCGAGACGGTTGTCAACGAGCTCCGCCAGCAGTTCTACATACCCGGCCTACAGGTGGTAGAAATTTGATGGCACAAATTTGACACTTATTTCGACCGGGTTGGTACCACCGTGCACAAGTACGAAAAACCCTCCATAGTAATCCAATCCCGGATGGATTGCGTTCAGGGATCAGCAAGTGCATAGCCGGGCCGAGGTGATGGTAGTCGCAGCACTAGTGGGACCGGTGGGTTTTGGCGTAGTCTAGTGGGGTGTGACGCGGGGCGCCGCGCCGGGCAGGGAGACCCGTAGAAACGGTGGTGCCGCTGGCCGCCCGCGGCATAGTACAGGGGCCCAACTGGGACTAACCACCCTGGGAGGCTGCCCCACCAGGTCGCGCATAATCCCGATATGGCTCGTCGTGCCGGTTGGCGACCGGACGGGAGCCCGGCGACCATATTCGGGAGGGTACGGGGGCCCTTCCGTTCGGCGCGTCGGCTCTCGTCACGCCTCACATTCATAGATGAAACCAATCTCCCATGTTTTGCGGTGCTGCGGCGACAATCACCTCTTTTTCACGCCTTCCCTTACCCTTCACCTCCTGGCAGCGCACAAAACTTGTCTTTTCCGCCAGCTGACAGTCTGGCATCTGTAAACCGAATTAATGAAGATTTAAGCAACATTGCAAACTGGTCACGTAGGAACTCCTTGGCTTTAAACCCAGAAAAATCCAAGTTCATCATTATGGGTACCAGGCAAATGATAGAAAAGATAGTGGAACATCCAATCAATGTAGGGATAGATGGATGCGCTATAGAGAGGGTACCGGAGGCACGTAATCTTGGAGTAATTTTTGATGAACAACTTCAGTTTGAGACCCATGTTTTGCAGGCTGTCCGGAACTGTTTCTTTAGACTGAAATTACTACACGGAATACGTCCATACATTAGTGCTGATATCAGGTTACTTTTATGCGAGTCATTAATATTGTCAAGACTAAACTATGCTGACACTGTATACGGGAGCTGCCTTCTCAGAAGGACAGAGCGACTCATACAGCGAGTACAAAATGCCTGCGCACGCTTCTGCTTCACCATTCCACCGCATACACACATTACACCATTCCTAAATGAGGGTAACATATTGAAAATGGTGGAGCGGCGGGAGCTACACCTAGCTACCTTGCTGTTTGGTGTGGTGTTAACACAAAAACCCCATTACCTCTACGATAGGCTCTCCTGGTCGAGGGACTTAAATTATTATAGAACTAGAGGTTCAGCTTACCTCATGCTAACACCAAGCCATAAAACCACTGCATATCGGGGTAGTTTCAAACTCGCTGCGAGTCGCATCTGGAACGATCTACCGCCACCATTTCACGCTCTGAAATCTGTTAATGTCTTCAGACACAGATACAAAGCATATCTGTTGAAAAAACAGAAAAATAGTTAATCCTAGACTAGGTATGCCCGCTGGATATAATGGTGGAAAGGGTCTTCTGGTGGATCTGCTAGCTGGGGCAGCCTCATGTTGTCCATCCGTTAAAAGCAATTAAGTAGTTTGGACACAAATTAATTACCTGTTTCGGCTGATATGATGGGTCTCGGTTCCGATGGTATTTCACGCCTTACTACATTTTCACATGGTCCTTATAATAATAACATAACAACACGTAAACAAAACCACAAAACGAACACCTAACAAGACTTTCACTGTATTATTTTGTATATTATGTAAAATTCACTATTCTTAATGGCAATGAATAACAGTCATAGACATTTGGCTTGGCTGTCACTGGCTGTCAGTGAGCGTCATGAAGGACGAAGGCGTCATACTCCATCTTAAATGTCTATGTGCTCCATAGACAAAGTAAACATGTTCTCACCATAATTTCTTATTTTGTGCCATATGTAATTTTTTATCTGTTTTTTTTTGTTGTAATTGCTTCTCCTTGTACTATTTTATTTTTTATTATGTGTGTACATTTATGTTATGGGTGTGCGTGACGTCAGTGACGTCACGAGGGGCCCCATCTGAAAACCAGCGCTGCGCATTCTTTACGGTATGCGTAGCATTTATGCTGAGATGGCGGCCATATTCGGGCTCGCACAGTGAAACATGTTTTATTTTATTTTAAGAATAGATTATATATATACGTGTTGTAGATTATAAGATATTTGTGTACCTACCTACTAAGTATGGATGATCATTGTGCGTGTCTAGAATTAAATGTTTTTTCTTTCTTTCTTTCTTTCTTTCTTTCTTTCTTTCTTTCAAACAAAAATTGTTGAAACAGCGGCTAGGGACTCTCCCACAAAAACTCTATTTGAGGTGGAGTCCACGAACATCTGTGGGCTCCATAAGAACCTCAACGCCGTCCACCAACACCTGGAGACGGCGAAACCAGCTATGCTGTTTCTAACGGAGACACAAATACGCCGCCCTGACGACACGACCTACCTGCTTTACCCCGGCTATGTTATCGAGGAAAATTTCCGAGCAAAAGCCGGGGTGTGCGTGTTTGTTAGGGCGGATATTTGTTGTCGCCGTTTGCGCTGTCTAGAGGACCCATCCTTTTCCATCCTTTGGGTACACGTAGACCATGGCTCCACGAGTCAGGTCTATGTATGCCTTTACCGTTCCCATACAGGAGATGCAGAGATAACTCGACTATTCGAATACCTGAGTCAGGCGGCAGATGATGCGCAGGAGCGGTTTCCGAACGCCGAATTGGTGTTTTTGGGGGATTTTAACGCCCACCACAAGATCTGGTTGGGCTCCGCCATAACAAACCATGCGGGAAGAGCCACTCACGCATTTGCCCTGGCGCATGACTTGACTCAATTGGTGCACAAGGTCACGAGGATACCAAGAGAGTCCGGCCTAGAGCCCTCTCTGCTAGACCTTCTGTTGACGAGTCACCCGGACCAGTACAGTGTCTCGGTGATTGCTGCTTTAGGTAACTCCGACCACTGTCTGGTCCGCTCCACCGTGCCCATTGTAGCGCCCCCACGACCCGTGCAGGGGAAGAGGCGGCTATGGCACTACTCGTCAGCGAACTGGGATGGATTGCGCGACTATTATGCGTCCATCCCGTGGGTTGAACGCTGCTTTGAGGGTAAGAACCCATCTGAGAGCGCTACTGCCGTCGCCGGTGAGATCGGTCTAGGTATGGAATACTATATCCCATACACCGATGTCAACGGAGTCCGCGGAGCGCGTCCGTGGTTCGGGCGCGAGTCCGCGGAGGCTGTTGAACATAAACAGTCTGCGTACCGCGCCTGGGTGCGGGCGCGCGCCACACGCGATCCCAACGTGGGTCTCTTCAAGGCGGCGTACAACAGAGCCACAAAGGTCAGCAAGAGGGCATGCGTCAGGGCGGATGCCCAGCGCATAGCGCGGCTGGGTCAAGAGCTAGTGGCGCATCCCACGGGTAGCCGTGGCTACTGGCAACTGGCCAAAGCCGTGCAAGCCAACTTCTGCCAGCCCTCGCTGCCCCCGCTGAGCAATCCCGATGGATCTCTGGCCCATGAGCCGCAAGAGAAAGCAAATTTGCTGGTCAATCTCTTCGCGGCCAACTCCCGAGTCGATGATTGTGGTATGCAACCACGGACAATGCCCACTGGTGACCACGCAATGCCTGATATACGTATCAGGCAACGCGATGTCCGTGCAGTATGCAATAACTCGATGTCCGGAAAGCCAGTGGTCCTGATGGTATTCCAGCGGTTGTACTTAAAAAATGTGCAGCGGAGTTATCTCCTATGCTAACGCGGGTGTACCGACTGTCCTACTGTTCGGGTACAGTGCCTTCGGCTTGGAAGGAGGCGAATGTCCAGCCGATCCCCAAGAAGGGGGATCGCTCGGACCCAGCCAACTATCGACCCATAGCCGTCACCTCAGTGCTGTGTAAGGTGTTCGAGCACATAATTAACACACAGCTCATGCGCCACCTAGAGGATCACTCCTTGCTTAGTGACCGGCAATACGGTTTCAGACCGAAACGGTCAACGGGTGATCTTCTGGCGTACATGATTCACCTTTGGGGTGAGGCTATGGAGAAGCACGGTGAGTCACTGGCAATTAGTCTTGACATCGCCAAGGCTTTCGATAGGGTATGGCACAAATCGCTTCTTTCCAAGCTAACAGCCTTCGGCCTGCCTCCTAGACTGTGTAACTGGGTTGCAAGCTTCCTGCAGGGGCGCCGTATTCGCGTCCTTTGTGATGGACGAGCTTCGGAGTTCTTGCAGGTAAATGCTGGCGTGCCGCAGGGTTCCGTTTTATCTCCCACTCTCTTTCTTCTGCATATCAATGACATGCTCTGTAACGGAAACATTCACTGCTATGCAGACGACAGCACCTTACACGGGAGTTATCACGCACATCCTGCGGCCAAGCAGTCTGATATCGCGGAAAAAAGGCAGCTTCTTGTCACAGAGCTAGACCGGATCCTGGATCACATTTCTCAATGGGGCGCCAGGAACCTGGTCGAGTTCAATGCCAAGAAGACCCAGGCATGTGCGTTTACAGCTAAGGTATCTCCTTTCCTTCCCCTTCCCACTCTTCAGAGCACACCACTGCCACTGCAGGATCACCTCACTATCCTCGGTATGGATGTTCGCTGCAAACTGAATAACAAAAACTATATCGAGAGTATCATCAAATCAGCCTCGCGTAAACTCGGAGTCCTGAACAGAGTGAGACGTTTTTTCACGCCGGAGCAGCGGTGTCTTCTATACAAGACCCAAATTCGTTCCTGCGTGGAATACTGCTCACATCTCTGGGACGGCTCCGCAAAGTACTTGGGGATCCTGAGGTCACGAACACCCTCGAGCCTTTGCAGATGCGTAGAGATGTTGCGTCTTTGGCAGTTTTCTACCGTCTCTACCATGGTGAATGTTCTGACGAGCTCTTCCAATTAGTCCCACCCTCCCCTTTCCTTCACAGGACGACACGTGCAGGGCTAAGATGTCATCCATTTACGGTGCAGAGTATACCTGCTAGAACCAAGCGTTTCAGTGATTCATTCCTATGCCGCACCACTAAGACCTGGAATTCCCTGCCAGCTCACGTGTTTCCTTCTTCCTACAGTCCCGGGTCCTTTAAGTGGGGCGTGAAAAGGCATCTAATGAGGCCGTCAAGCTGAGTGCCACCACTGTTAACATGGTAAATGTTTACGATGGTGACCCTCTTTCCGAGACTTTGCCTTTAGCTTAACATCAGGCGAGGTGAAGTCAAATTGACGTGTCCTATATAAAAAAAAAAAAAAACGTAACGTCGTCCGCTCAGTTTCCTTCAATTGCCAAATATGCAAAATACACAGAGCTGAAAGATTCCAGCCACCAATGGGAAACCTTCCTGAAGCTCGCCTGTCACCACAGTCGCCTTTTCAAACTTTCATTAATGATCGACGAAGTTGGTTTGCTTCGCCTCTCTGGACGTATATCCGCAGCCTCTGGAATACCCGAAACTATGAAAAATCACATCGTCCTCGATGGTAAGCACCCTGCCGTTAAGTTATTGGCGAGCCACTACCACAGGCAAGCAGCTCATGCTAATACCAAGACGGTTGTCAACGAGCTCCGCCAGCAGTTCTACATACCCGGCCTACGTAACGTCGTCCGCTCAGTTTCCTTCAATTGCCAAATATGCAAAATACACAGAGCTGAAAGATTCCAGCCACCAATGGGAAACCTTCCTGAAGCTCGCCTGAGTCACCACAAGCGCCCTTTTACATTTACAGGCCTTGATTATTTCGGCCCTATTCAAGTGTCCATTGGTCGGAGACGGGAAACGAGGTATGTAGCGCTATATACCTGTCTGGTTGTCCGTGCCGTTCATCTTGACATAGTCGACATTTTATCGACGGATTCGGCTCCGCCGCTTTGTGGCGCGTCGAAGAACTTCATCAGAAGTTTGGCCAGATAATGGTACTGCATTCGTTGGCGCTAGCAGGGAGCTCCGTGCCCTATATGGGGATGGCGTATCGCAATATGCTGCAAATGAAAGGATCAGTTGGCGTTTCATCCCGCCCTCGATTTGGTTTTAGTACCCGACGGAAATCTGCCAAGGGGCATGTGGCCAAGAGAACGAATTACAACCACTTTTCCAGGCCGTGATGGAGTAGTGAGAGTTGCGGATGTCAATACTTCTGCGGGTGTGCTACGCAGACCTTTGAAAAAGTTAGTTTTACTTCCAGAGGGGAGAAATATGCGCGACGCACCTCTTTCTTAGTTATATTCTTTTTTTCTTTTGTATTTTTGAAAATCGATTAGTGTGTTTGTTTTGTTATGTCCATATAGTTCTGTTTCCGGCACCATTGGAACCAGCAGTCTTCCAATGAAATTTATTATTCATTATAATACTATTGATAAGCGAAATCACTCAGTTCGTTTCATGGAAGAATTACAGCCACTTTTCCAGGCCGTGATGGAGTAGTGAGAGTTGCGGATGAAACGCATTAGCTTTCTGGAGTGTGAACTGAGTGACGTGCACCACTCCATTACTCACATGGAATCTTTCAGATTGGCAGATGAGGCTGCTTTCTCCAACAGCCTCTATAATGAGCTGGTGGCAGGGGAACCTGACCTGATTTGTCTGGAGCCATGCATCACTGCAGACCTGATAGATCTTACAACACCTGATATCCCAGTTGCATCAACGGTTATAGCCAGTGACGATAAATTGTTATTTAATTCCTCAGTAAGATTAGTTAGTAGTGGCAGAAATAAATTTAAAAAATATGCTAAACTAAATAAATTTATTAGCAAGTCACAGAAACAGATCAGATACCTAAAAATGGGCATTAACCAATGTCGTAGAGCCTGTAGCTCTAATGTAGAATTGAGACAGTTAGTAGAGGTAGGAAAAACGCAGACTGACCAATATGAGTCTGACCAGTTAGAAATCTCACGTTTGAATGACTCCTTAAATTCTGTTACATTAAAATATAAAACATCACTAAAGGAGATAGGTTGCATAGGTTATGGTATATATATATATATATAGGTTGTTACATTGAGGCATTAAATAGTCTAGTGGACTCATGTCATAGCAATGAGGCAAGATTCTATTCACTTGAAAATCTATACAGGCAAGGATTTGAAGGTGAAAAATCCTTGCCATGTTCCATCCCCCCTGTCAATGACACCATACCGGCTCTCTCAGGCTGTACCAGTACTTTTGACTGGGTAACATCCTTGCCGTGCTCCACCCTGTCCATAACATCTCGGGAAGGGTCGATCGATCGGGTACTAATAGCTCTTCAAGCAAGAGTAACACTGAAATGGGTAATCAGTCAATGCCATTGGCTATACCAGATACCACACTTTCACAAGACGATCCTCAACCTTCCACCTCTCAATCAATTATGAATGAACATGCTTCAACTATATCTTAGAGCCTTCAGAGGGCCAGGAAAAGATCGAGAAACCTTGCCGGCTGGGCCTCAAATGTTAAGAAAGCTCTGCGTAATACGGGTAAGGCTTATATAACCTCCAGCAACAAAAGGGTCCCGAACAGAGCAGTAAAACCTTCGTGTACCGACAAATGCAAATTAAAATGCAAAAATCAAAATGCTGAACCACTACGACATACGTTCTTTATTTGATAATTTTTGGGCACTAGGTGACTTACAAAAGCAGAGAGAGTTTATCGCACGACACACGCAATACATTAAGCCCAAATATAGATACCACACAGTAGTACCCAAAACTTTAGGTCACTTAACTCTGCATTTTTCTTTGAGGTTACCGGCAGTCTTATTAGGGTTTGCAAGATGTTTTTTAAATGCACCCTAAATATAAGTGACCAATGCATTAGGACAGCTCTTTTGAAAAAAAAGAGGGTGGATTTCTCGAAGACGACCAAAGAGGCAAACATGGCCAATACACCACCATAGATAGTGAAGTAAAGGATAGCGTTATCACTTTTATCAATTCCATCCCTCGAATCGCATTATCTGTCTGAGAGCGCAAACAACGAGAGAATACATTACAAGCGAAAAATCACTCGCAGATTTAGACCGAGATTATAAAGATATACGCGAAAACGATAATTTACTATTTGCTTCATCATCAACATTTAACCGTCTCTTTAATACCCAATTTAATATTTCGTTCCACGTACCGAAGAAAGATGCGTGCGACCTCTGCGAGATGTACAATAAAGTGGAGTAGCCAAACAAAAACTACATGAGGCTTACGAGCAACATTTAAAAGAGAAAGTGCTGTCGAGGTCAGAACGGGAAGCTGATAAGAAAAGAACTATTTTATTTTTATTTATATTACAATTTCATAGCATTTTAAGTGTAACAAAAACCCATGGATTATGAAGATAATAAAAAAGGCATGGATGACAGCCGAACTTTTTAAAAAATGGCTCATTGACATGGATAAGCAAATGGTAACTTCAAATTCATTAATGAGGAATTACGAATATTTACTTCTCATGGGAAACTAACCAGAAGCGCGACAAACAAAAAACTAGTAACACCAAGATAATCTTCACGGAAAAAGGACAATTAATTACACTGTCCCTACCTTAACAAATAAATTACCCCAGGACATAATAAATAAAATAAACAATAAAAATTTTAAAAGGATATTGAAATCCTATTTTATAATATATTTTTAAAAAATTCAAATAATTAATACAAAAAAATTAATTCAATTAAATTATTATTTATGTACGCCAAAAATCATCCTGTTCGCAGAGCAGTACCTATTGCTAACCGGCTGTAATCTTCTTCCTAGCTACCATTGCAAGCAATCGATTTACAACCGTAGAATTTTTGTCATCTTAGACTGGGGCTATTTAACCGCACGCTAAAAATTTGTTTCAAAATGACGTACTGGTATTTGTTTTTTAACGTATTTACGTTACGATGATATTGTGTGCAACCTGAATAGTTACTGGGGCTATTTACCGCACGCTTAAAAGTTTAAAAAACTCATTATCATAACCGATATTCGTGTCTTTTACAGACACACCCACGGTATTTCAACCTTCTGATTGGGGGTATGAAGAACAGGGGCAAGACAAGTTCGAAAACGTAGACAGTTATGCTATTGAGCAACCAGTATTAACTACTGAGATACAAAACGATTCAATTATTCAAGATGAGCAGCCTAGCACGTCTGCGCCAAATGACATAGTGGCTACCCTAGACCAGCCTAGCACGTCAGCGCTTCCCACACAAGAGGAGCCTACAGTCACAGTGCAATCACAGACGTTAGACACAGACGTTCTAGAAATTCTTGGTGAAGACCCTTCACTTACAGAGAAACGTGCAAAGGATATCGGTGAGGAAATAGCCTCTCGATTTACACATATAGCTACAGAAGGATTAAACAAAGACATCAGAAAAGATTTAATATTGAAATACCCGCTTCCTGCAAACTGTCTTTGTATTGATTCGCCAAAAATAAATGCAGAAATCAAAGCGGCTTTGCCAGATAGTTGGGTAAAACGCGATAAAGGTATAGAAGCGAAACAAAAACAGATGGCTAGCGCAATTTCTTGCCTGGGTGACATAATTACAACTCAGCTAAATTCCGGGAGTAAAGAAAAAATCCTTCTTCAAAAATTAATGGACCTTGGTAGACTAATGTGTGATGTCCAACATGCCGACTCCGTGACAAGAAGAAATTTTATCTTGTTTACGCTAAAGAAGGACATGTCTGAACATCTGTGAAATACAAAAATCGACAACTACCTGTTTGGAGAGACTTTGGCAGATACTTTTAGGGCAGCCAAATCCATTAATAAATCAGGAGTCGAGCTTAAGACTGACCAATCTACCAGCAATTTGTCGAAACGATCAAAATTACCTATTCAGAGGAATTAAAACAGGAACGCCCCTGGTCCGGCTTACAGGCAGCCGGGCCCTCAACAGAGGAGTCGCGGGCCTGCACTGAGAGCATGCGGAAGCCCGCCACCGCCCGCGCACTCATCGAAACAGTGGCCGCGTCAGCAGCAGCCGCCGCAACCCACCCCCCAGTTACGACGCCGTTTTTAAATACAGTTGAGTATGCTGGTCGATTACACCTTTTTCGAGATCAGTACCATACAATTCTTTCTTGGATAGATGGGTAGCAAATCCCCTTCTCGAGCCCAGTAATTCAACATTTTGTTCCGTCTTCCCCAAGTCAGTCCAGTGTAGAAAAAATACAGTTTCATACAGCAATAAAGTGACTTATTACACATTGGTGCGATATCAATGTGTGAACCCTGCGAGGGCCAATTCATATCAGGTATTTTCCTCATCCCTAAACCTAATGGCAAATCAAGATTGACATTAAACTTCTTCAAATATCCCCGATCCACTAAAAATGGATATTCAATGGTGGTTTAATCACATATGGAATTCAGTACCTCGCATAAACAATGACGACTATCACACTGAAATATTTTCTGACGCCTCAACGACGGGATGGGCGCAACCTGTCTGGACGATAGAGCTAGTGGCAGCTGGTCAAATTATGAGCGCAAAAAGCACATCAACATCCTTGAATTGATGGCCGCTTTCAATGCCCTAAAAATCTTTGCAAAGGATCTAACTGATTGCCAGATTCTCTTGCGCGTTGATAATTCGGGTTAGGCGACATGTCGCCCTCTTAATATCTTGCCCGCAGGCGAGTTGTACCCTCTTGCAAAATGTATTTCGACTGCAGTTGTCTATATCAACAGAATGGGTGGTGTACAGTATCCACACCTTACACAAATTACAAGAGAAATTTGGGATTGGTGTGAGGCCCGAATACTACATTTATACATCTTATATTAAATCAAGTGATAACGTCATCGCAGATGCTGAATCACGTAAAATTCACCCAGATATTGAATGGGAGCTAGCCGAATGGGCCTTCAACTACATAACTAGTTGTTTTGGCCTACCCGCGATTGACTTATTCGCAAGTGTGAGGCTTACATCTCATGGCATAGAGATCCTGATGCAGTAGCCATCGACGCCTTCACAGTACCTTGGACCACTATGAATTTCTATGCTTTTCCTCCATTCTCAGTGATATTAAAAGTTCTCCGAAAAATAATCACTGAGAAATCGGAAGGCATTTTAGTTGTCCCTCTATTGCCCACCCAGCCTTGGTATCCCGTCTTTCAAGCACTTACAGTATCAAAAATTCTAATTATTCCACCTCATAAACACGCCTTAATCTCGCATTCCAGCTCCAGTTGAATACACAAATCGATTACCCTGGTGGCAGCAATCTTATCAGGGAGGCACTATCAAGAAGAAGCTTATCACCATCTTCAACGGAAATACTGATGGCGTCATTATCGGCCAACTCCATTAAGCAATACGATACCTACTTAAAGAAATGGTGGTGCTACTGTAGGAATACTCACACACATGTGTTCAGCGCATCCGTCCCTACTGTCATACACTTTTTGACTGAATTGTTCCATCAGGGTGCGCAATATGGCACCCTGAATTCCTGCAGGTCCGCCCTTGCTATTCTATTGGGCCCCAACATATCAAAAGACGATACAATATTAAGATTTTTTAAAGGCGTGTTCTGCCTTAGGCCTTCATTACCTAAGTATAGCCACACATGGGACACAAATTGTGTACTAGATCACTTAGACCAGTGGCAACCGAATAGTGACCTTCCATTTGAAAAATTATCTAAGAAAAGGGAGGGAAATCTATCACATTACTAGCACTTATAACGGCCCATAGGTTGCAAACCCTATCAAAAATAAATGTTAGGAACATTAATATCTCATCGAACCACATCAGTATAAAAATTCCAGATATAATCAAAACTTCCAAACCCGGTTCCAAGCAACCGATACTTTTCATTCCTTTTTTTAATCAAAAACCTGCAATATGTCCCGCTACCACTTTACTCTGCTACATATCTAAGACCGCGTCTTTAAGGAAATCTGATTTGTTGTTTATAGGTATAAAAAAAGCCACACAAAGCAGTCGGCACACAAACCCTCAGCCGTTGGGTAAAAATCACATTGTGTGATTGACACGTCAATGTTCTCTGCTCACAGTACAAGACACGCCAGCACATCACGCGCGTACTCACTCGGCGTAAATATCGACGCAATCCGCAGCACAGCTGGTTGGAGCGGTAACTCAACTGTGTTTGCAAGGTTCTACAATAGAACCATCTTGAATAATGATGGTATATCCTTAGCTCGGGCGATTATTAGCAATAATGAAGTATAATAATAAAGTCACAGGAAGTAATTTATGTTCATCTACTAGTATATATAGATATACTCTTAATAGTTATACTCATGTTATTCAATAATATACACAACGCAGAAGATTTTAGTTAGAAACATATTGTTTTTTGATTTTATTAAATTCAATTGTTTACTATGGAAGAATAAACATTCGTTTTTTCAAATTAAAAAGTGGTATCATTGACGATATTTCCATGATTCGTACTCTCAAAATCTACTTGTAGCAATATAAAATACTAATCTCGAGGAACGAGGCGTGAAGTATAATTGATGATTAAACGAACTTACCTGTAAGTGAAGTTCTATCATAATTATACGAAACGCCTCGTCCGAAGAGATTAGTAAATACCCACCCACCCTGACGATCCCGTTACTAATCTCTCAGGAAATACATCAATGAGATGAGGATCTTGCTCTAAACTAAATGACGAAGCGCGGTTATGGCAGTCACCGAGGAGAAATATAAAATTACCCGCTATAAAAAAAAATAAGATATGGTAAAGGAATTTCTCAACTAGTGCAACAGTGGCGACATCTATGCGATACTACTTGTAGCAATATAAAATACTAATCTCTTCGGACGAGGCGTTTCGTATAATTATGATAGAACTTCACTTACAGGTAAGTTCGTTTAATCATCAATTATAGTTGTTTGATTGTCATTAAGTTAGTTTCAAGTAATGTAATGTTTGTAGTTTGTGTACGAAAATTATAATGAAATAGCATTTTTGTAATTATATTTTGTGTTTGTAATTTTTATAATCTTGTTTTGGCAGCACTGCCCCAAACTTCAATGAGATATAGTAGGTGTGGTTTAATAAGGGCATTATAAATAGTAAAAAGTAGTCTTCGTGGAATATATCGAGTATTTATACGGAGGGAGGCGTGAAGTGAGATAAATTTTGTTTTTAACTTTTCTATGTGATCTTTCCATGTTAGATAGGTAATTCTTTGTTATTTATTTTGAGAGGTCCTAGTACAGGTATTGGTTTAAACTTAGCTTTAAAAATGATATAACTAGTTTTGGAGACGTTTATAGTAAGCAAGTTATACTGGAACCAGTCTTGAAGATAATTGAGGTCATGTTGGGTTTGAGAAATCAAAATCTGAATTGATGAACCGAAGTAAAAAGGCACGTGTCGTCAGTGTATAAAGTAATGTTACCGCTTAGACCAAGTTAATGTAGTATCGGTCCTTGCGGGACGCCATACCCAATCACCAATGGAGGACTTTGTGAATTCTAATCAATTTTAACAACTTGTAGTCTGTTTGTAAGGTAGGACTCAAACATGTCAAGAGCTTTGCCAGTTATACCTATGGCTTTCAGTTTTTTTTTAAGCAATTTGTGACTTACGATGTCGAAAGCCTTTTTTAAATCAATGAATACCCCTAGCGCGATGTTTTTTTATCGATATTCTGTTTCATTGTAGTGATGAGATCTATAGTTGCTGTGAGTGTATTGTTTTTATGTCGAAACTCGTACTACCGTTCATAAAAGAAGTTAAGGCCCTGTATTCTTGCAAAAGTAGGCATTTATCGCTATCCTGGCCGCTTGTAAAATATTACGCGCGAACGCAGTGACGAGTGAACTCGGCGGTGACCCCGCCAGCGTCACATTATAGAAATATGCAGTAGGAAAACTTGATTTGATTTTAACTTTATTTAGTTATGTGATTAATGTGATTATATTAAGTAAGTAATAAATACGAAATTAAAAAAACTGTATGTATGTAGAGAAGAAGAAAAAAAAAAAAGTTTGAGATTTGCTTGGAGGGTTGCTTGGGCGAAAAAAACTTACATAAAAATAATAATAATGCTTGTGATTTTACAAATATTTGTTTGAATTGATGCTAACGGTTACTTTGTATCATCGCACCGTTCGTCGTCGACAGGGCAGTTAAATACCTAAAGTTAACGAGATTAACAACTGCATTAAAATATGTAGGTATCTTAATTGCCGCCCTTTTTTTTCGTGCGGTTATCCCCTGGGATGCCCCCCTGCCGGAGCCGGAAGGGGAGGTTATGTCGAACTCGAACCGACTTTTTAGTCGGTTCGAGTCCGACTGTGGGTCGTGGTGCTAGTTTTTATGAAGTATTTATATAAATTTACACTGTACCTTCTTTTTTTCGTGCGGAAATCCCCTCGAATACCTCCCCTGCCAGAGCCGGAAGGGGAGGTTATGTCGGACTCGAACCGACTTTTTAGTCGGTTCGAGTCCGACTGTGGGCACGCCGACCGTGGGTCGTGGTGCTAGGCCTCAGGTGAGGTTGTCATCGACATATCCCTCGCACCCCGGCTGACCCAAGGCCAGTAATTCTCCTGGGTCTGCCGGGGTGCGAGAGATATATGCTTTCGGCAATCTCACCTCCGGCAACCAAGGACCCAAGACGGCGTGCGTTTTAGTCGGTTTGAGTCCGACATAACCGCCTCCAACGGCTCCGCGGGGGATGGTATCCGCGGGGATTTTGCGCACGATAAAAAAGGCCAATAATTAAACTAACCTACCTAAATATTAAAATTATTCTATTCTAAACTAAAACTAAATTTATATTTATTTACACACACACAAATTATATACAATGTACGAATATTGTAGGTACCCCTGTACTGATATAGATAAAATATGAATTATAGAAAATCGTAAGTAGCATCTTCAGTAGTAATACTGATATTCTTATACTATGGCGCTATGAGCGTAATATTTAGGTATGATAATTTTTAAATTACCAATCGGTGTTAGAAATTTAGTTTATGGCTTTGCACGACTTCTTTCGCTTGCGTTGTTTATTGCCCATATTGAATGACTTGCAACAATTTATTATAAATACGTAAAACCGATTGATTGGTGCACGAAACTGTCGCGCAAAAACTGACACAGGTCCTACTAAGCGCCAGCGCGCGACTGGCGCAACTTTTCGGGCCTCAGGGGCACGAGCACTCGCGAATTTAGTAGGTATTTAAATATAACTTTAAAAATGATTTCATAATATAGTCAAAATCTGCGAAAAGGAAGAAAAGGCTTTAGTGAAGTACAAAAATTTTATAGAAAGCATAAGTAATTTAGTCATAATATTAAAAAAATATAACGAAAAGGGGTAACTTTGGGATTTTTCTCTATCGAGTGATATTCATCAGATCTGGTAACTGAATGCGAATTTGACTAGACTGGATCCTTAACTAATATATGTATATCTTTTTTTCGAAATTTAAAACGCTTTTCCCTATGATTCAAATGCTTTTAAAAAACTCAAAATGCGGCCTCTGCTGGAATACCTGGCCTTAATAGAATCTAGGTTATTTTGTAGTCGTTTGTGCAAGACTTTTTCTAGAATTTTTGATAATATTGGCAGTACAGAGATAGGTCGATAGTTTCCGGGCTCAGATCTTGATCCTGATTTATAAATAGGTGTCACTTTGGCTATTTTGAGTGAGTCTGGAAATACTCCATCCTGTAATAATTTGTTAATGCATATTGTAAGCTGTTTTACTACTACTACTACTATTAGAATCAAGGTTATCGATACTATCAAGTATTTCTTTTTCGTTACATGGTTCCCAGGTACTCATTTTGATATTTTGTGACTTTGACTTGGGAAGTGCGTGAAAATTGTTAACCTGAAAATCTACTGTAATTTCATCAGCCAGACTAGACCCTATGTTAGCGAAAAAGGTATTAAATGTTTTACATATTTCGTTAGGATCAGAGACTTCTTTTGAATCGACAATAAGCTTCGTAGGAGCGCGCCCCTGTCCGGAATTATTATTTGTTAGGGTATTTAATAGTTTAGAAAGATGATAGCTGATATGGTGCAAAATACGATTTCTTCTATCAATGTTCTTCAAGCAATGAGGATGGTGGACAAAGCTTGCTGAAATTTGACACCCCTTTATTTTTATTTTTTTAACCTTGGGGGAAAATCCTTCATGGATGTTATGGACGGACTCCTACCGACTAAAAACCCCCACGGTAACGCCTAGAATCCTATGGATGGGAGCCCCGGATAAGCCCTCGGAAGGATGTCCCAGGACTCCCATCAGACCTACGGCTACAATTGCGGCCTCGCCTTGGGGGTGGTTCGGATGCTATCCCGCGTCCATGGGGGGGGGGGGGTCGGGTGCTATCCCGCTACTTAGGGGGGGGGGGGGGTGCGTGAATGATATCGAAAAGACGATCGCAATTAAGGGTATAAAAGGAGCTGCCAGAGCTGTGAGAGGACAGTTAAGTTTGGGAGTTCAAAGTGAACAGGAGAAGAAGAAGGAGAGAGGATGAAAAAAAAGAAAAAGAGTGAAGTGCGAGTAAAGTGCAGTGATAATGCCGTCGCACTGTGAGAGTCGCGAATAAGACTAAGTGCAGTTGTGCATCGTGCGGTAGAGTCACGCCGTGAGTGTCGTGTTCAAGATTTGGCTGTTGGGGTGTGTAAATAAAGCGGTCTCACATACGAAGCTGTTTATTTCCAATCCCGTTACCCGTCTCCCGTAGCAATATGTTACCAACGGTAAAATTATCACTAACTATGTATGTAAGTTTAAGTATTTATAGAACAACCTAGCGGTGGGCGTTTATAAATATTTTCAATAACTAGTTATCAGCAAAATACCTTAAATGCGGTATTGGTGTTCACAATGACGCTTTTTTGAGAATAACTGTTTACACGTGAAACGCGATCTGACTCAATACCTTGATAACGCAATAACTGCTTTGTACCTGCAACGATGGCGATACCGATACCGGCTGAAACGAACAAACGTGCACATACACAGATACACTACTACATAGGCGACAAGATGAGCACACAGCGGTGGCGGCAGCGCCCGCCCGACCACTCTCGAACTAATACGAACTTGATAAGGCGCGCGCGCGGGAAGCAAAAAATATCAAACACTATTCGGAATTTGACATTCAACTCGAATGCAATAAAATGCATTTATTGAAAAAGTAAGTCAAGGCCAAACATCATAGGCACAAAGGGTACCTGTTTGGGTCAACTTGTATAACTCAAGTGCCTAGATAATAGGTACTTATTGGATTTTGGAATGGGGAATGTTAAGTTCAGGATATTATTTGTGGTTCAGATTCAGTCTTGAAAGTTTGTTTTGCATTTGCGGTTGCTTAACGAATTCTCGGGCGTGAATTTTTAATTATTGTCTTTATAGCGTAAACATACGTTTTATATTGTTAATAAGTGTAGTGTACATAAAAAATAATAGTGTGTAAATGTAAATATAAACAAATCTCTCGTACTTAGATAGTCAATAGTGGGATATTACATAAAAATAGTACTTAGTGTATACCTAACTGTATTAATAGAGTTAGTAACAAGTAACTATTAGTGTGAATAAATAAAAAGAATTGAAACAATGGCTCGTGTAAATAGTAGCGTGTTATGGGACTTTTTCGAAACACCCAATATAGTGGACAAAAAAGCAAAATGTAAAATATGTATGGATGTATATACACTGACGGACTCATAAACTGCATCAAAGTAATAGACGACTTTGAAATAAATATTTTAACCAAGTATGCATACTTTCTATACAGATTTAAATTGAAACCTCTAGATTGGTTCGTGAACTTTAAAACAGCGTAGGGTCATATCTTTAAGTTTAAGTTTATGTACTGGAAAGGACCTTAAGACTTTTTTTGAAGAAAAAACAGAAATTTAAGAAAAATTGGTTTAATTAAAAAATTGGTTTTAACAATAGACACAAACTTTATGCAAGGGTTTATTTGTGTTTTAATAAGGTGTATTACCCCCACGTGCCCTTATTACGGATTCTAATCGGTTCCGCATAGATTTTATAAGGGTTTTTAAAAGATCTTGCGGAATATTGTCCCATTCTTCTGAAAGTGCTGTTCTTAGTGCTGCCACTGTCGTGGGCGGAGGGTTTCTCGCATATACAGCTGTTTTTAAATTGTCCCAAACATGCTCGATGGGATTAAGATCCGGGCTGCGTGCAGGCCAATTCATTGTACGTATCCCAACCTCTTCGCAATAATGTTGAACTTGTGCAGCTGCATGCGGCCGGGCATTATCCTGCATTAAAGTAAAATTTTCGCCTATGAATCCCATGTAAGGCACCACGTGATCTTCTAATATCTCTGTTATGTAGCGATGTGCTGTCAAACCCCCTCTATTACCGTTTTGACGGACCATGTCTATGAACACAAGTTCTGTTCGCCCGTTCATCGATATGCCACCCCAGACCATACATAAACCGCCTCCAAAAGGAACACGCTCCTCAATGCAACTTTGAGCATATCGCTCCCCACGTCGACGATAGACTCTTCTGCGACCATCTGCACCATATAAACATGTCCTACACTCGTCCGTGAACAATACAGAGGCCCACTGCTCTTCTGTCCAATTCAGGTGATGACGCGCAAATCTTAAGCGAGCTTGTCTGTGAGCTGTAGACAACTTTGGACCATTTGCTGGTCTAAAAGGGGTGATATCCGCTTCCTTTAACCTTCTTCTTATTGTTCGTGCACACACGTTTACTCCACGCACTTCATTAAGCTCGGTTTTGATGTTAACTGACGTGAGGAAACGATTTCGCAGGTAGTTATAACAATAAATCGGTAATCACGACCTGTGGTTGCTCGAGTTCTGCCTGTACCACGTCTCCTCCTGTAAGAACCTGTCTCTACAAACCTTCTGTATATTCTAGAAACCGTAGACTGGTTTAAATTTAAATTTCTACCAATCGTTCGTTGATCCAAGCCCTCCCGCACCAATGCTACAATTTGTGCCGCTTGTTCGGACGAAGTATCCATATTATGGTTCAAAAACTCTCGATGTGTTAAAAAACTAACCCAACAATTATGCTGGTAACAATAATTCAATTGACATAACAAAAAAAAATCAATGAGAATAAATTTAAAACTTTGCTATAAATAACACGCAAATCTGATACTACAAGTAAATTTTCTTTTCCCGGCTATATTCATTTGTTTTACTGCAGTTCTATTTTTAAATTTAATTTTTTTTTTAAGATTAAGAGCCAGTCTTTCCATATTTATATAATTTAATCTAAAAAGTTTGCATACTTATTATAAAAAATCCTTTTAGAGTAAACCTGAACTTTGATGCAGTTTATGAGTCCGTCAGTGTAGTTATAAGTAGTCAACTGGCAATTTAAAATCCCATTTAAAAAAGAAACACCTAGACGCATATCGTCGGGTTGTGACTGCTCAGCACCGTCAAACAGCTGAAAGGCCTATTGAGGGTTTAGGATCAGCCGCATCAGTGGATGTCCCTCACTGCCTATCACCAAGTACACCGGTAGTACCACACCACATGTAAGTATACCTAGTACTAGTGGTACCACTGGTGCGCTCTCACAAATAGCGATTCCCAGTACTACTACTAGTACTGGTGCACTTGCTTCATCAATTGGGCGATTCCAGCAAACAATCGACAGGTATGGAAGTACAAAAAAAAATTCCAAGGAGGTCAAACCAAAAATTGACAACGATTTACTTCGCCTATTTATTAAAGGTTATCAACCTTTTTCGCTGGTCGAAGAACAAAGATTTCGTAAGGTTTGCCAGCTGCATTCCAGGCTATAAACTGCCTACTAGGAAGACAATTTCGAATGTTATGATTCCAGGTCTATACGAGAAAACTAAAGAAATCATAAAAATCGAATTGTCTCAGTCCAATATTGAAAGTGTCAGTCTCACATGTGACTTGTGGACATCACGTGCCAACGAGTCATACTTGGTATGGAAGACAGGAATATGATTTCTATAAGGAAATTAGAATGTAAAAATAATAAAGATGTAAAGCTATGAAATCACGTCCTCTGCCATAACACAAAATATGCAAGTCAGCGAGAAGATACTACGTAACCACAAGCATCACTCCCACTCTACCAATTATGGATAAATCATAGTATGTAAGAACATGTAAATAATAAATAAATAATATCAGTCCTAAGGAGTAAACATCTTTTACTTACTCCGCAATAATGGTGACCCCGATTCCCTAGTGCTGATGTAATTGCAGGCCAACTGCAGCCCTGAAAAGGTTTTCAGCAGCAAATCTAGGGAACAATCGAGGCAGCCGACGTGATCCTGACGGGGTAGCAGTGCTGACGAGGCCTGATACTCTGATCAACCCGACGTGATCTTATTTGAGCAATGGGCCTAGTTTTTACCTGCCGGACTCGAGCCATCACCGTGGAGCTAGGCACTGGGATACTCACCCACCAACCCACTGACAACCGCCGAACCACGAGCACATCTCAGTTGGCCTCCCACAAGCGGGTTTCACCAACTGAGATCTCAAGAAGCAACTAGCTCAAGACAGCGACATGGCCCTATGGAATTAGCCAGAAGAACCAAGAAATTACGTGGTATCAACGAAACCGATTGCGAAACAGCTGCCACAGCCTGGAACGACTCACCGCGACACACTGCGCGACAAAAGCAATCACCGTCCTGACAATCATCGCCTCACAAAAACTCTCCAAAGATCGACATACGATTGAGAGACTGGTTACAAAAAAGGCAATACGAACACTTTATACTTCAAGAAGAAGAATAAGAAAAATAGAAATATATGCTAACAAAAATACGGATCGTAGCCATTGATGCACGCATTCGTCAAGAAGCTATCAGTGGACGAGTCCCCTCGAAGAAGGGACATAATTGCAATAATTCCACATTATCTAAACCATGGAAACGAAACAAAAACAGACGATGACGCAACGCAACAACTTACATACGTAATAGCAACTTAGCAAAAATGCAGACGGAACTATGTGCAACTTAGCGCAATCCCAGAAAATGCCGACGCAGCACACGCCGTAATAGCAATCGTCAACAAGGTTAAAGACAAGAGCAAGTTAAAATCGATATAGTTGGTCGGAAACTTATTGAGGGGTAGCAGAGCTGACAACGCCTGCAATCTGACCACATCGACACAAAACTCGACTCGCAGAAATCTCACCTCGACTCACTGAGGGCTCACCCTGACGCACTGAACGCCAACGAAGCACCGCACGCGGCCCGTATCTTACGGACCAGCGGTTAGTCCCGAAATTACAGTGACTACTGAAGAAAAGTTCTCCGCAACTAGCGGCATCCAGTTCCGGCGAAATAGAACTACACAAGACTGGCACTGGCGTGCTCCAAAGAGAGTTTAAGACTGTCGAATCTTCAAAAAACCCATCAAAATCAAAGTGACCAGCCAGCACATACGGCCACAACAGGGATACCACTAACTGCAGCGACCGCGCAGCTTGGATCCTACGGCCACAGCAGCGTGTCAGCACAGATAGCAACTGCACACACGGTTAACGAAAGAAGAGGACAAGAAGCAGTTAGCAAAAAAAGCCATACGCGGCAATATTTACAGTCTATATTATAAGAAGTACGCACATTCAACATAGACTTTATTAAAGGGGGGAGTTCTATGGCAGACAGGAACGTGATTTCTATAAGGAAATTAGAATGTAAAAATAATAAAGATGTAAGCTATGAAATCACGTCCTCTGCCATAACACAAAATATGCAAGTCAGGGAGAAGATACTACGTGACCACAAGCATCACTCCCACTCCACCAATTATGGATAAATCATAGAATATAAGCACATGTAAATAATAAATAAATAATCAGTCCTAAGGAGTAAACATCTTTTACTTATTCCGCAATACTTGGCAATAACGGGGCACTATGTTACCGATGATTTATTTATTAAAAACGTTTTGCTTGACTGCGCTACGTTTCTACAGTCCCATACCACCGAACACATACAGGCTGCATTAAGTGAAATGGTGACTGAATGGAATTTACAAATAAAATTAATTTTATAGTCACTGATAACGCGCCTAATGTTACAAAAGCAGTTCGTGATATAGGATGGAAGCATAGTGGATGCTACGCGCATACATTAAATTTAACTTTTCAAGATACATTAAATACTGCAAATATTGATCGTACACTGGACAAGATAAAAAAAAATCGTTCGTCATTTTAAAACTACTTCGACGGCACAAACTAAACTACTAAAGGCACAAATAAATGAAGATGCAAATTGCATTCCAAAGCGGCTGAAACAGAAAGTACCTACGCGCTGTAACTCAGCATATCATATGTTGCAAAGGTTCGTAGATTTAGAGCCTTATATTCGAACAACTACGGCCACTATTCGACAGGAGCTGCCCATTATCAGCAATGAGGAGTGAACATTTTGCACTCAGTTATGTCAAATATTAAAACCGTTTGATGAGGCCACCACTTCCTTAAGTGGTCAAAATTATATGACAGCAAGCTCCGTTATAGTCATGACACGGTGCTTAATTTCTGGCTGTGACAAACTTCTGGCAGAAGACTTCATTGACGCTTCCCATAATGCCATTTATCAGTTGCGATCAGGCTTGGTAACACTAATGTGGAAAGGAGTGGCACTTTCTCCATTTGTACACTTTTGGACCCAAGGTACAAAATAGCCGTTTTTAGTGATAGCAATGAAGCCCGGAATACTCGGAAACGGGTACAAGATATATTATGTTGGTAGACGAAATAGACAAAGTATGCCAGTTAAGCCAGGATACCAATATCCAAACATCCACCAGTACGCCTCAAAACACTAGTAAATTTAGTCCATGGGCGGTATTGCAAGACATTGTTAGCCAGCAGCAGAACGTTGGTACGCCTCTATCTAAGGCAATAAAAGAGATAGATACCTATCTAAATGAGGACATCTTACCAGTGTTCAGTGGCAGTGGCGATGGGTCCTGGAACTGCCTCATGGAATGGTGGCGAAAACATAAATACACATATCCTCACCTATCACAACTGGTAAAAAAATATTCCAATGTTATGGCCACTTCTGTACCATGCGAATGCGTTTTTAGTAAGACTGGTCTTATTATTAGTGATCGCCGTACACGACTTACGACTTCAAAAGTGCAACAACTGACATTTCAAATTTAAATTTGAGAGACTAAGGACGTGAAAAAGTGTAAATAATGGTGTAAAATTACAATAATCGTTTATTCTTGATTTGTATATAAAATTAACTTTTAAATACACCTTCATTTAGTGTACGTCAGCTCAGCTCATATATTATGGTAAGTAATTAACACACTTTATATACTTAAAATAATATGTAGTCAGTCCTAAGCCTGGAAAAAGTATGAAGGAAAGTTCATTAATCTCAAACAGTGTTGCCGTTTTAGCGACTTTGCCGCTATATCTAGCGGATTTTGAATGCGTTTAGAGACTATTACCATCTAGCGACTTAATTTTTTTTAGCGACTTATAGCGACATTTGTAAACAAAGCTGACTACAGTGCCTAACTTAAATTAGAAGAATAAATTAATAATTTTATTTTAGTAGAAATCACAATATAGTTTCTAGCAACACCACGAATATCTATTGGTTTCTTGGGGAATTCCGAATAGAATGTTCAATCTAGAACTTCGATGCTTTCTCTGTCGTTAATTTTATAACCATTGTTCGGAGTGAGATACGAGAACTATTGACAAAACTTTTTGTAATAATTAGTGTGAATATTGTGTTAAAGTTGTTGTGAGTATTACCAAATTCTTAGAAATGGATATTCCTATAAGAAAAAAGTCTTATGCGCAGAAATATAGACCAGAATGGGAGAAGCAAGATGAATTTAAAATGTGGTTGAAACCTGTGTTAACCGATCAAACTAAAGTATTTTGCTCGTTTTGTCACAGTAAAATATTCGCCAAATTAAATGATTTAAAAAACACGCTGATAATAAGAAAAATGTGAAATGATTTCAAAAAATCAGCAAATTCGTTTTACTCCAGATACTAAGACGAATAAATATACTCAAAAAGCTGAAAGTAAGCTTGCTTTATTTATAGCAGAGCATAGTGCCATTTCTCGAATAGACCATCTGTCTGAATTGTGCAAAGAGGTATTCATAGATTCAAAATCTGCTGACATAAAAATACATAGCACAAAATGCACTCAAATTATCAACCAGGTCCTAGCACCACATTTTAGAGAAAATCTCGTCAAAGACATTGGCAGTCAAAAGTATAGCATTATTTTGGACGAATCCACAGACTTTTACCAAATTCATGGGCATAATCGTAGATATTTCAGTGTGCCACAAAATTCTGTTGTATCTGCTTTTTTGTCGTTGGAGCCTGTGGAGCGAGCTGATGCCAACAGCCTTGTCTCAACATTAGTAAAATGTGCACAATCACACAATTTATCTCTCCAAAATTTGGTTGGGATTGGGACAGATAACGCAGCAGTAATGACAGGATGTCACAACCGCGTGTTCGAAATACTCAGGACGCAATATAATCTATCTCATTTAATTTTAATAAGATGTATCTGTCATTCCCTGCAATTAGCCGTAAGTCACGCGTCACAACAGACTATTCCGCAACAAATTGAATTTATGATAAGAGAAACCTACAAATGGTTTTCGATCTCATCAAAGCGCCAGCATGAGTACAAGGAGCTATACAGCTTCATTAACTGCGGCGATGAACCGCTTAAAATTCTAAAGCTTTGTGATACACGCTGGCTCTCAATAGAACCGGGTGTTGTCAGGACTCAGTGGGAAGAGCTAAAGCTACATTTTTTACTTATGTCAAACTGCAGATTTTTTGAGTGTTATGTACAAGGACGAGGCTAATCGCTTACTTATTATCTACTTGAAAAGTGTTTTAAATAATGTACAAATGGGTATAAAAATATTTGAAGGGGAGAATACCGATCCTGTGAAATTGTTGACATCACTGATGAATTTATTGCGTTCTATTTGTAATAGAATAATAATACCCAACTCCGCAACAACTGAAGTAGATTATTTGACCATTGAAATTGAAAATCATCTGAACCCTGTACCTCATTTAGGATACATGTTCGAGACCCACGTTGCTAAAGCCAATTTATCATTCCAAGCAGTCGCTACAGTTAGAAGAATTTGTATTGATTTTACCGTCCGTCTAGCTAAAGAAATTCAAAACCGATTACCAAGTAACTATATGGCCCTACAGAAAATGTCTTAACTATCTGTAGAGAACACTTTAAAACAGATAAAAGATAATTCCATCGCTGAGCTCACTGTTGAATTTGGGTTTGAAGGAGAAAAAATTGAAAATATTTTAAAACAATGGCACAACATTAATTTCGTTAAATGGGACAGCAGTTGTTTACTGATTCCAATATTTCTTCCTCAGTTAACGTCCCTGCTGTGACTACTTCATCATCGCAAGTAACGAAGTCTTCAAAAGTAATGTTTGACCCAGACATGTGCTTATTCCATTCTTCAGGCACATTATTATCTTCCACAGCAATGATTTCTTAAGGTTCTGAAGAAAAACCACAGGTTCTAAAGCAGTTTTTTTACTACAAGGGGTGTCCATCCTCATTGCTTGAAGAACATTGATAGAAGAAATCGTATTTTGCACCATATCAGCTATCATTTTTCTAACAAGTTCTTTTCTGTATAATGTTTTAAAATTTTTAATTATACCCTGATCTAGAAGTTAAAGTTGAGATGTTGTATTTGGTGGAAGAAATTTGTCTGTCTTTAATGGTGGCATGTCCCCGTATGCTGTGCAGTTGCTGATAAACAGAATAAGTTTTCTATTTTTTTTTTTATTAAATAACAAAAGGTTTACAATTTCATACTATTTTAAGTGTAACAAAAACCAGAAAGGTTTATCCGTACACAACATTCTTCGTTCTGTCGTACTCGAGTGTAGTCATTAAATAGGTAGTAGATACATAGGTTGTTCTAGAGGTGGGTCGGAACTGGTTTTCGGAATACCGAAACTATTTATTGTTCTGAACACCGATAACTGAAAGGGTTTTGAAACTATTTATTTCCGTAACTGTTTAGCGTAACTATACAACAAGTAGGTAACTGTTTGCGTTCAATTCTACGTATCAATGATACCGAGTACTCTGGTACGTTATTTAAAGCCTTTGATACAGTAACTTCATATATAATAAGTTGCAATATATTAAATGATTTAATTATTATTATGTACGCATGAACAAACTACAAAATATTAAATAGGTACAGTAGCGTTCATAAGTCCAGTAGCAATCTGACGAAACTATCGCGCGTCGACACTAGTCGTACTTATGACCTTATTCTTTGAAGACAATTCACACACACACACACACACACGCACACACATTAACATTGTTCACTCGTTGATTGATATTATTAATTTCAATATCATACGTAAGCCGCTCCTTGGCTTAGTGGTTTAAGGTGCGGGCTGGCGAAAGATAATGGTCGGGTGATGGTTCAAACCTGATATCTCAAACTTTTATAACTTTTTGTGTTTTATATTTAAAAGTTATGATTTACAAAAAGTTTAAAACTAAAACCCGACTACCGAAAAATCACGTTCTTAAAAGTGGCAAACAAGAAAATATCAAGGATAGCCGTGGTCGTATGCCACTTTTACCTAGAATATATTGTTTTGCTAGAGCAAGTGGCATACGACCACGGCTATCCTTGATATTTTCTTGTTTGCCACTTTTAAGAACTTGATTTTTCGTTAGTCGGGTTTTAGTTTTAAACTTTATTTTTTATTTAGATTACTTTGGGGCAAGGTAAAACTAATAATTTATACATATTTGAAATGTGCTCATTAAGCACTTTCATTTGATACCAAACACGGAATATTTATCTCAAATTTATTTTTTAACACAGTACCTTATGAGCGCTAGAGGGCGCCACACAAGATTGAGTGACAAGTCATATAGCCTATAACCATCGGACGATCAAGCCGCTTGTAACGATACCTCATTTGTCCAGTTCTAAGAAGTAGTTGAGGAGCTATGAGGGAACAAATGAACATACATACATACATACATACTGTTAGATAGAAATTAAAACTACTGCCACATAACATAATTATATTCAAAATAATATGGAGCGACCACACGTCACACTCCTATGCTGTCCCGAATAGTTGTGTCCTTGTCGATTACTTCACTCAATCGATAGCCCTGCGCATAGTGTTGGGAAGTCATCGAAATATTGTTTACAGTTCAGCCTTCCTGACTCTCCTGCGTCCTCGTAGGAGTATGCGGATGACATCCAAGCTCGTAACATCACCAGGTTTTCAAAGACTGCGCCATAGATGATCTCGTTGCAAGCCCCTGGGCACCTAAAAATGAACCTGAAGCGAGGCAACGCCATGTCACGTTAACGCCCCGAAGGCAGTGACATGATGCGGCCTCTTATAAAACGTCACGTTGACGCCATGAAGGCAGTACCCACCTGAAAATGAACCTGAAGCGAGGCAACGCCATGTCACGTTAACGCCCCGAAGGCAGTGACATGATGCGGCCTCTTATTAGACGCCACATTAACGCCACGAAGGCAGTAACCACCTGAAAATGAACCTGAAGCGAGGCAACGCCATGTCACGTTAACGCCCCGAAGGCAGTGACATGATGCGGCCCCTTAGGCAATGTCACGTTGACGCCCCGAAGGCAGTGACTCGATACGGCCCCTTAGGCAATGTCACGTTGACGCCCCGAAGGCAGTGACTCGATACGGCCCCTTAGGCAATGTCACGTTGACGCCCCGAAGGCAGTGACTTGATACGGCCCCTTAGGCAATGTCACGTTGACGCCCCGAAGGCAGTGACTTGATATAGCCCCTTAGGCACTGTCACGTTGACGCCCCGAAGGCAGTGACTAGATACGGCCCCTTAGGCACTGTCACGTTGACGCCCCGAAGGCAGTGACTAGATACGGCCCCTTAGGTACTGTCACGTTAATGCCCCGAAGGCAGTGACTTGATGCGGCCCCCTAGGCAATGTCACGTTGACGCCCCGAAGGCAGTGACTCGATACGGCCCCTTAGGCAATGTCACGTTGACGCCCCGAAGGCAGTGACTCGATACGGCCCCTTAGGCAATGTCACGTTGACGCCCCGAAGGCAGTGACTTGATACGGCCCCTTAGGCAGTGTCACGTTGACGCCCCGAAGGCAGTGACTTGGTATAGCCCCTTAGGCACTGTCACGTTGACGCCCCGAAGGCAGTGACTAGATACGGCCCCTTAGGCACTGTCACGTTGAAGCCCCGAAGGCAGTGACTAGATACGGCCCCTTAGGCACTGTCACGTTAATGCCCCGAAGGCAGTGACTTGATATAGCCCCTTAGGCACTGTCACGTTGATGCCCCGAAGGCAGTGACTTGATACGGCCCCTTAGGCAATGTCACGTTGACGCCCCGAAGGCAGTGACTTGGTATAGCCCCTTAGGCACTGTCACGTTGACGCCCCGAAGGCTGTGACTTGATACGGCCCCTTAAGCAATGTCACGTTGACGCCCCGAAGGCAGTGACTTGATATAGCTCCTTAGGCAATGTCACGTTGACGCCCCGAAGGCAGTGACTTGATATAGCTCCTTAGGCACAGTCACGTTGACGCCCCGAAGGCAGTGACTTATACAACCTCGATCCAGCCTCAAAGTAGGTATCGTCGTCAAAGGCTCGTGATTTGATAGAGGATAATAAATATCCATCTGATAAACTCATCTGATATCTACACTTAATCTGTTTTTTTTTGTCTCGAGCATAAACTTATTCTCTGTCTCGAGCTACCACTTATGACACGTAAGCAAACATTTGACAATCTTATAGTCTTTGACCAGTTCCGTTTAGATTTGATAGAGGATATAAATAAATGTATCATCTCGTTACAAATCTTCATCTAACAAATACATCACGATTTGATTGTGTCTTGAGTAACCACTTTCTTATGGTGTGGCAAAGCAACCATTAATATAATAATCTTATGATCTTTAACCAGTTTCGTCGAGATTTGATAGAGAATGATTATCTCGTTCCAAATCACGATTTGATTGTGTCTTGAGTAACCACTTTCTTATGGTGTGGCAAAGCAACCATTAATATAATAATCTTATGATCTTTAACCAGTTTCATCGAGATTTGATAGAGGATGATTATCTAGTTCCAAATCTTCATCTAACAAACACATCACGATTTTGATTTTGCCTTGATTAACCACTTTCTTATAGCATGATAAAAAAGGAGCCATTGTCAATCAATTTATTAGTCATCTCTATATTACAGTAACATAACTTCATACCATTTCGTCTACATACTCGTTACTCGTTGACCAGTGATATAAGTAAGCCTTTTCCGAGTTGTTCCTTATATTGTTTCCACTATTTTATATAAGACTGTACCTTGAACAATACAGTCGAAACTTCTCAACTGGACTGGTCCGGTTGATTATTTAATAATAACTTCACAAGAGATCCCTTGTTCACTTTTACTCGCATTTTATCTCCTCATTAATTACGTGCTTTTCACGTCTGGGCTTTCTGTGCTCGCTCATATTATAATATTTCATAGGTTCAATTACCGGGATCTCCGAAACTTCTATCCGCCTTTCTCTAGTTTTTAGTTTCAGTTTATATTTCTTACTGATAGAACGGCTTTTCTTCTCATTCGAGCTCGAGGAAGAATAACTGTGTGATCTTCTCCTTGTGTTGTGTCGTCCCATCTTTTAAGCCAGTAAAGTACGAAATGGGTACACACGAAAGGGTTATCGTGTCCAGAATATATTCAAATACAATCGATGTATAAAACCACTTTCTTTTTATATAAGGCACGTCGATTTCACTTCACCTCGCCTGATGGTAACTTTCTTTAAATCTATTTAAAGACACTTCGCTGAACTAGCCAAAAAAAGTAAAACGATCACATAGTAACAATCTGACCGAGTTCGTTGAGAGTGAAGGGTCGTGTTGGGAAGTCATCGAAATATTGTTTACAATACATAGCCTGTCAAAATCATAACCCTCCTTTTGGCTTCGCCGTAGTCGGGTAAGAATGTTGATACGAATATAAAAAAATATTATTTATTAGAATATTATTATATATTATAATATTATCTTCCACAGGTCGGTCGAGGCACAAGCTGGCATAGTACTGTTTGCAGATGATACATCGTTAATATTCAAAGCAAATAGGTATAGTACAGATGCAAATAATGTTAATAATATTCTGAATGCCATGTCAAATTGGTTTTCTGCAAACAACCTATTGTTGAATGCAGAAAAGACCAAATGAATGAAGTTTACACTACCCAATGTGAGGCAAATAGACGTTGATATTGTGCTGGGGGGGAAGGTGTTAGAATTCGTAAACACCACTACCTTTCTAGGAATTACAATAGATTCTAAATTACAATGGGGTGACCATATCACTATTTATAGCTTAGGCAAGAGAGACTCCCTCAGTGAAAGATTTAAGGATATTGACATTTTAATTGTAGCTTCCCAATATGTATTTGAAAACATAATATATGTCAGGAAAAATAAAGTAAGTGACATTCATTACAGACAGAAATCTGCGTAACAAACATAGACTTCTACTTCCATGTTATCGGCTGATGGTATACTTTTTTATAACAAACTGCCAGAATCGATCCTTGGTATGCCCGACGATAAATTCAAAATGTTTGTAAAGACCACCTTATCCAAAAAGGCATACTATAGGATAGATGATTACTTGAAAGATAAAAACCACCAATTTGTACTGGTCGATGATAATGGGCCCGCACATCGAGCTCAACGAGTCAATGCTGCTCTTCAAGAATACGATATCACACGATTAGACTGGCCTGCCGGCTCGCCCGACTTAAACCCAATAGAGCACGCGTGGGATGCTCTTAAACGAGCTGTATGAAACCGTGAGCCACATCCTGAGACAGTTCCAGAGCTCAGGGAAGCCGCTATTGAAGAATGGGATAGGTTACCCCAGGAAATGCTGGATAACATGATCCTCAGCATGCCCAGGAGGATCTCCGCAGCCAGGGGAGGAGTTATTTTATATTGAATTTACACCTTTTAATAATAAATTGTAGTTTAAGTTTAATTAAACAGTCTTTTTCTTTCTATGAAATTTCTATCACAATTGCATTATGATTAATGGCTCAATTTTTTAAATAAATAATAAAAAATAGTTTTATATTTTAATTTGAAATAGGGTATTAACATAGATTTTTTCTTGATAAAATTAAATTTAAAGAATTCTAGGAGCTTAAGCCATTGATCGCAAACTTTTTTTGATGTGTGTATGTATAGCCCGTCAAGAAAGTCGTGAAAATTGAGGGTGGCGCTGCTGCTCTTAATCTGGTATCCCTGTCATACTATAACTAAACAGACTTGATGTGTTGCTTTTTATGGTATGATTCAACGAGTGCGAAGTGATTGAGTTTAGAAGTCATGGTTGTCAAAACGCTCAGGTGGCAGACAAGCACACGGGATTTAGAAGCACAGATATTATGTTAAATTTGGTGCGCGTGATCCGAAGCCTCCATTCGATGCAACCTGTACAACGCTTACGGCAATGCTTCACTCACTTACTCAGCACTTGGGAGACGCTACACTTGAAAAATTGCTGCTATCTCATGGTAAATAAAAAACACTCACATTCAATTATTGAATCATATATAGCCACACAAACATACACACACTGATACAATAAAGCAGCCTCATCAATACTTCATTAAAATACAACAACTTTACATAATTATAAAAACATGATACCTCTTCAAAAATCTTTCTTATAATAAAAATTTCTGTCTAGAATTTTACGTAGTTCCAAAACCTTTTAAATTCAAATATGACATCTGACATTTACTTTTTAATCAAATCAGCCATAAACAAAGAGTATGAAATTCCAACAATTAAAAACTCTTCAACAGCTACCACTTACTGCAATTAACGGCCGCGGCGGGAGCAGCCCTATAGAGAGCTGCTCGGATACTCGCCATGGGTCCCTGTGACTAGCAGCGGGTATAGAGGTTAGATGAGGACACCCAAGAGGGCCATCTTAAACCCGTATATGGCTCAAAGTTAACTGATGTGTGAGGGAAATGCCGTTAACCTTACACCCTGATAAATGCCTCGGGACACTATTTTGAATCTAAGCTGCGATATAGACGAATTGTTTGGCCTGGCTTGACCTTGTTTTGTAATAATCTATGCTTGGTGACTTTGAGCTCGTCCACCACCACTCTGGTCACAGAATCGCTTGCTCAGTAGTACACTTTAACTTTATTAGACCAACGGTACCACCAGGAGTATGGCCAAGGGTACCGTGGGTGTGAAATGTGTTTTGAGCATATTTTAGGTCCAAGAAACATGTCCTGAGCAATACCTTACCCAAAGCCCACCTGTCTGTCTCATGAACCGTGATAGCTATAATCAGCTCGGCGAACCTTGATCCCTATGACAGTTCATACTAGTGACGGGTCGTGTCGATATATCGCAACTTTTTATAGGCAAAGGCGTGACTTGCATTCAGCCACATCGATAAACATGTTTTTAAAATATAATCTACATTACTATAATTATAATGCTTGTTATATTTACAAGTATCCGTGTATTTGTATATGGGGTTGCCAATATTCCGATGCAGAGGTAACATGGTCGGACTGTATAATTTTAATGTGAATTAAAATTTTAGTTATAGCAACACTATCTGATCTGTCACTACGCTAGTACTGTCAGTTCGCTACGCCAGTACGAGTGCTAACGCCTTGTATGCGCCACGTGTTTTGTTGTGTCAACGGAATCCTTTGTTTATTACTATTGTTGTTTTCTGTTTTTGTTATTGTTGCTGTTTTGTTTTTGTTGGTGTTTCAAAATGCCGAAAAGACTGAGAAAAACTGTACTCAACAGTGAAACGCGGGAGTTTGTTGTACGCTTGCGTGACTATTTTGCTCGCGAACTACAAAATGGCGGACCTTTGTTGCCACTTGACAACGTACGCGACCGTGTTGCTGATGCTTTGGGAATTGGCAAAGCTACCGTTTCCCGAATTACAAAGGAGAAGTTCGGCGAATCGTCGATGGAGGAGAACAAATTATCAACTCCAAAGAAGAAAAAACATAATAGGGCACGACCCGTAACTAACCCCGATGATTTCGACATGGCAGCGATACGAAACCATATTTACGGCTATTATTTTCGAGGTGAACTGCCGACTTGCACAAAATTATTAGCGTCGCTGAAATCGGCTGATTTATTTAAAGGTGGATTCACTTCTCTCAGACAGGTTATAAAAAAATGTGGATTTCGTTATGGGAAGTGTGACAAAAGAAAAGTGATAATGGAGCGGAAGGACATTGGATTGATGAGGTGTGATTTTCTACGAGAAATAAAAAAACATCGAGAACTGGGACAAGGTGGTTTATCTGGACGAAACGTGGCTCAACGCCAATCACTCAGTCTCCAAAACATGGACAGACGACACAGAGAAATCCTGTACCAAAGCACCAGAAGGCAAGGGCCAGCGTTTGATTATCTGCCACGCTGGCACAGCCAAAGGTTTTGTACCTAACTGCTTGTGGGCCTTCAAATCCGTGAAAACAAGTGATTATCACGAAGAGATGAATTTTGAGAATTTCAAGAAATGGTTCACAAAACTATTAGACAATTTAAACGAGCCCCACTACATTTTAATGGACAACGCCCCATACCACTCTGTGCAAATTAATAAAGCGCCTACCGCGAACAACAATAAAGGCGAAATAATAGAGTGGCTGCAAAACAATGGTGTGGCAGCTAATACTCAAATGCTGAAAAAGGAATTAGTTAGATTGTTGAACCTTCATAAACAGCAAACAAAGAAGAAATATTTCTTGGATGAGATGGCAAAATCAAAAGGGCACACCGTGATTCGGCTACCGCCCTACCACTGCCAATATAATGCAATCGAAATGATATGGGCGCAGATCAAAGGTGGGTTGATTTGTATTTATTTTAACATGTTTTTATTTAGGTCACTGGTGACTGTCTAGTCGGCTAGTACTATTTAAAGCTATTTTATTTCACTAGCAAATTGCATTTTTATTTTTATCCATGTGCTTATATCAATTACACACTTTTAACGTACAAAATTATGTACTTATAATGTACTTACCCCGATCTCGCTCTTTGACTTTGCATCATTTTCAATCTAAACCATTATTGTTTCAGGTTGTGCAGCCAGGCTTAACACCACTCCACCATTCACAGCTAATAAAATGCTTACGTTGCTACAAGAGGCATGTAGTCAAGTGACTCCGGACAATTGGAGGAAAGTGGTTGAAAAGACGAAAAAACTATGCTTAGATGATTGGAATCGAGACGTGCGATACGACAATATAGTAGACCAGCCGTTTTTAATAAACATAGGAGAAAGCAGCTGCAGTTCGGATTCCGAGTCTGAGACGCAATCGGTGACACCATTGTCAGATTCAGATTAATGTATATTAAAAAATCATAAATAAACCGCTTTTGTTTTATTTGAGTAGGTATATACAATAAATTTGTTAAATCTCCTTTATTTTATTATCGCAAACAACTTAAATGATTATAAATCTGACACTAAGAGCGTAGGTGCTCTATTGATGTATTTTTTACACTCGTTTCCATTTTCGATATTTGTTTATCGATACTTTTCCGCACTAGTCGATATCTTCCAAACGGAGTAACTTTTGCAGGACGTCAACGTAAAGTCTGATTGAGATAATTTCTTGTAAGTGTTAATAATTATTATAATTCCAACGGGATATTATTGTAATTGCATATATCTGCCTAAAATTAATAAATATCATTTTTAGACACCGCCAATTCGATTATAATATAACGGTGACGCTACTACAAGGTTGTGTCGTGGGAATAACTGTCAGTGTCATAGGGATCAAGGTTCGCCGAGCTGATTATAGACAGTCGTTTTATTTACAGACGTTGTAAAGTATTAAACAATGAAAACAAAAGATGTAGGTACAGTACGTACTATCTTAATATACACTGACGGCCTCATAAACTGCATCAAAGTAATAGACGACTTTGAAATAAATATTTTAACCAAGTATGCATACTTTCTATACAGATTTAAATTGAAACCTCTAGATTGGTTCGTGAACTTTAAAACAGCGTTGGGTCATATCTTTAAGTTTAAGTTTATGTACTGGAAAGGACCTTAAGACTTTTTTTGAAGAAAAAACAGAAATTTAAGAAAAATTGGTTTAATTAAAAAATTGGTTTTAACAATAGACACAAACTTTATGCAAGGGTTTATTTGTGTTTTAATAAGGTGTATTACCCCCACGTGCCCTTATTACGGATTCTAATCGGTTCCGCATAGATTTTATAAGGGTTTTTAAAAGATCTTGCGGAATATTGTCCCATTCTTCTGAAAGTGCTGTTCTTAGTGCTGCCACTGTCGTGGGCGAAGGGTTTCTCGCATATACAGCTCTTTTTAAATTGTCCCAAACATGCTCGATGGGATTAAGATCCGGGCTGCGTGCTGGCCAATTCATTGTACGTATCCCGACCTCTTCGCAATAATGTTGAACTTGTGCAGCTGCATGCGGCCGGGCATTATCCTGCATTAAAGTAAAATTTTCGCCTATGAATCCCATGTAAGGCACCACGTGATCTTCTAATATCTCTGTTATGTAGCGATGTGCTGTCAAACCCCCTCTATTACCGTTTTGACGGACCATGTCTATGAACACAAGTTCTGTTCGCCCGTTCATCGATATGCCACCCCAGACCATACATGAACCGCCTCCAAAAGGAACACGCTCCTCAATGCAACTTTGAGCATATCGCTCCCCACGTCGACGATAGACTCTTCTGCGACCATCTGCACCATATAAACATGTCCTACACTCGTCCGTGAACAATACAGAGGCCCACTGCTCTTCTGTCCAATTCAGGTGATGACGCGCAAATCTTAAGCGAGCTTGTCTGTGAGCTGTAGACAACTTTGGACCATTTGCTGGTCTAAAAGGGGTGATATCCGCTTCCTTTAACCTTCTTCTTATTGTTCGTGCACACACGTTTACTCCACGCACTTCATTAAGCTCGGTTTTGATGTTAACTGACGTGAGGAAACGATTTCGCAGGGAAGTTATAACAATAAATCGGTCATCACGACCTGTGGTTGCTCGAGTTCTGCCTGTACCACGTCTCCTCCTGTAAGAACCTGTCTCTACAAACCTTCTGTATATTCTAGAAACCGTAGACTGGTTTAAATTTAAATTTCTACCAATCGTTCGTTGATCCAAGCCCTCCCGCACCAATGCTACAATTTGTGCCGCTTGTTCGGACGAAGTATCCATATTATGGTTCAAAAACTCTCGATGTGTTAAAAAACTAACCCAACAATTATGCTGGTAACAATAATTCAATTGACAAAACAAAAAAAATCAATGAGAATCAATTTAAAACTTTGCTATAAATAACACGCAAATCTGATACTACAAGTAAATTTTCTTTTCCCGGCTATATTCATTTGTTTTACTGCAGTTCTATTTTTAAATTTAATTTTTTTTTTAAGATTAAGAGCCAGTCTTTCCATATTTATATAATTTAATCTAAAAAGTTTGCATACTTATTATAAAAAATCCTTTTAGAGTAAACCTGAACTTTGATGCAGTTTATGAGTCCGTCAGTGTATATAAATCTCGTGTCACAATGTTTGTCCTCAATGGACTCCTAAACCACTTAACCGATTATAATAAAATTCGCACACCATGTGCAGTTCGATCCAACTTGAGAGATAGGATAGTTTAAATCTTAATTTAGCGATAAGTGACATCCACACGGGCAGAGCCGCGGGCGACAGCTAGTAATATAATATAATTATAATCTTTTAGAACATTAACTTATTGGAGTGAGTATTCAACACCCAAAATGCTGCTTGAAACTCCTGCGTAATTTATCCGCGATAGTTTCTGACTCACTGGATATATCATCACATACTGAAATGACATGTCTTGAAATGTGCTTTTGAAAATCTGAAACAAATAAAAACGTACGTACTGGATAAATACAGCTGTATATACCGTGTAATTTTTTAGAAGTCCAAAGGGCCTCAGTGGTTGATACAAAATAGATCAAGACTGTTCAAAAACGTCAAAGTGTCGTACTACGATTTCTTTAAATCGTAGGATAATGCCTCAACCACGACAAATGAATACAATGCTTTGAAAAATAAAATGTTCACTTAATACACATAATTTTTAATAGATTACACTTCCCATACCGTGTTTAACATTAAAGTATATGTACGTACCGGCTTACGAGGGTCAAACTGAAAGTTCTTAGAAAATCAAAAACTGATTACATTAGCCAGTTATTAGTTTTATTATATCTTTTCAAAATATTGTCCATTCACGTCAATACACCGCTGCATGCGATGGAACCACTGGGAAAAGCACTTTGCCCACTCGTCCTTAGGGGTCTCTTCAATGGCATCGCGATACGCAGCCACCGCTTCTTCAGCATTCATAAACCGCTTTCCTTTAAGTTTTTCTTTAATTTTTGGAAATAAATAAAAATCACCAGGCGCGAGGTCCGGGCTATACGGCGGGTGACCCAGTAATTCAACGTTTGATGTCGCCAAATAGTCGATCGTTCGCTTGGCGGTGTGCGACGAGGCGTTGTCGTGGTGAAGGAGGATCCTACTGCGAGGTCGTTTCTCTCGAACTTTTTCCAAGACAAGTGGCAAACAATTGGTAGTGTACCATTCTGCAGAAACTGTTTTTTGATCCTCTAACACAATTGTTGCGAAATGGCCTATCCTTCCAAAGAACGAGGCCACCATTTTTTTTCCCGCACTTCGATCTCTCTTCACTTTAGTTGGCAACTCCTCGAAAGGAAACACGCACTGAGCAGATTGTCTTTTGGTTTCAGGATCATAACAGTAAATCCAGCTTTCGTCACCTGTTAGTATGTCGAACACAGCATTAGAGTCACCTCTGTTAAATCTTTCAATCATTTTACGGCACCAATCCACACGATGGAGTTTTTGAGCCTCAGTCAAATTATGAGGTATCCACCGGGCGCAAAGCTTCCTGACCGCTAAATGTTCGTGGAGGATTTTGTGCACTTGACTCATACCGATGCCTAAGCTTGTCCGAATCATAATAATTTAACGACTTTCTTGACGCACTATACATACCTATCTCTACATTACCCTTTCCCTAACATAGACCCTTGATAACTTAAAACCTCTATAGTGTTTCGAAACTAAAAACCGAGCTCGAGCCGCAGTATCCGCTGAAAGTATCGAGGATTATTTTAACAACCTTGAAAAGAATTGTGGAAGGCGTGCCTAACTTAAATATTTTCAATTACGACGAATCTAACTTAACCCTTAAATGCGTATTGTGGTTTATAAGCAACATGAAAAACTGGACCATGAGAGGCCTTATTTGTTAAACGTTAATTGTATTTTTTTTAAATGCTTCTAATACTAACAAATTTTGGGATTATAAGATTGGCAACATTGTTTTTATCTATATTCAGTTGTGAACGTCATATGTTTTGGCGCCAATAACTTTTGAATACCAAAAAAATATTAGTATTATCAAATATTTTTTGCTCATATTATAAATTATTTTCCATTACTTATTTTATGCACCTCCCGATTATTATTATTAGAGATGGGTTAATACCGATATTTGTCGGTATTGGCTAATCTTAATATATTAGTATCATGATATTATAATATCTTAACTAATATTTGAATATTAGTAATATTTTACCGATGACCAATGCACGAATACCGCGGTGATAGATAATATGTACCACCATATTATTATTGACATATTGCGCAAATATTTCGTGCTGGATAGATTGGTCTTAACCATAGATTATTATATAAACTAGAGAGTCTTACCAATCTATTCACCATGATTATGGATTTATTATTGCTGAAGATACAAGAGACAGATTTTGTGATTCTATTCACTTTGTTTTATGAACAGGTACAGTATACTTTTATAGTTTAATACGATACGTCGTGGTTGGGGGCTGGAATATCTAATAATAATAAACATAGTCACAGTACAGTCAACTACAAAAGTAGCTAAACAAATTCTAATTTATTGAACACTGTGGCCCCTAAACCTTACATAAAATTGTGAAAAAAAAACATTGAATATGTAAATTAAGTTTGTCTTCTGGGAATCATAACACTACATTTACTATAGACAAATGCATTCCATTATAAGAAAGATTTGTAAAATATTTTAGTGTTAATCAACTTATGGCGTCGACTGTACCTACCCGAATTACCTGATGCCGGTCGCACACTATTGTTACTTAACACGTTAACTGCCAGCCATACAACGGGTAAAAGTTACTTTTTCTTTCATGCGTATTTCAATATAGTATAGTATGATATGGATTTATGTCTATATCAGATGTTAATAGCATGAATGGTTTATAAAATAACTACGAAAAACCCCATGAGGTCACCCGTGCCCTACGTGGCGCTACGATGTAAAAACAGGCATTGTCGTTATTTTGGCGCCGACCGGTCACCCCGCCGGTCACACCCCCCTGCAGTCGGACACTTGCGCTCGAACGAGTCGCACGCTTTTTTATTCGAATTCGCGTATTCATTTTTATTATGGATTCCGACGGTTTCGCCATAGATTAAGGCCTTACACAAGAGGACTTGCAACGCATTGACTTGTTGGAAGCAAGTATTTTCGATGAAATCGAAAAAAGATGTTGGGAAAGTGATGACGACGAAATCATTCGTCCACCGAAACGGCGTAAACGAATTATTATTGACAGTGATTCCGAAAGTGACAACGATTCTGTGGAAGACATGATTCGAAGTCAAATCGATGAACTTCGGGATATCTCGATGCAAAGATGGTCGGAGCCTAAAGGTCATCAACCATCTGTAATTGCGTTTACAGAACATACAGGTAAGAATTTTATATACCTACCTACCTGCTAGTACTTTATTATTATTATTTTTTATTTTTTTTATATAGGACATGTCAATTTGTCTTCGCCTCGCCTGATGGTAAGCTAAAGGCAAAGTCTTGGAAAAAGAGGGCCGCTATTACGAACACGTCACGGATTTTATCCTAGGGAACAATGCAAGTTCGGTTTAGTTTGTTTTTAGGGTTCCGTACGTCAAGAGTTTGATCTTATGATCACTTCGTTGTCCGTCTGTATGTCTGTCTGTCACGACCTTTTTTTCAGGAAAGCGTGGAGGGATCAAGTTGAAATTCATACCTCATACCTACTCAAAGTTTAATAATCAAACATCAAAGTCAATGCTATCAAAATATTATTGCAATTTATATAATACTAGCTGATGCCCGCGGCTGCGCCCGCGTGGAATTTTGATCTCGTTTCCGCAACCTATGTGAACCTTTTCCCGGGATTAAAATTTGCTTATGAGTTGTTCCAGGTTCATATCTACCTCTGTACCAAATTTCAACCAGTTCCATTCAGTAGTTTTTACGTGAAAGAGTAACAAACATCCATCCATCCATAAAAACTTTCGCGTTTATGATATTAGTAGGATGTCGAACCTTGGTATAGATTAGGTTCACAAGTATATATGATTAGGTAGGGTATTCATATTTTATTTTTATGTTTATTTTTGTTTTTGTTTTTGTTTCAGGCATGAAAGAGCCTTTTGCGACACAGCTTAAAAATAGCCCACCTGGAAAGTATTTTAGTTTGGTAGTTCCAGACACCATTTTTGAAGAAATTGTCACACAGACAAATTTATTTGCTGAGCAAGTTGGTCAAGGTCAAAGTTCCAAACCTTCATCACGTTCACATTCATGGAAACCAACGACGGTAACCGAAATAAAAAAGTTTTTGGATTGATAGTTTACATGGGTATCGTCAAATTTCCAAAAATAGCAGATTATTGGAGTACAGACGTCATCTTTGGTCAAACGTTTGCTGCAACCATGATGAGCAGAAACAGATTTGAGTTGATATTGCAACATCTGCACTATGCAAATAATTTAAATTCAGATACATCGGATGGTATTTACAAAATTCGGCCTCTTATAGATGCTCTCAATGAAACTTTTCAAAAATGCTATGCACCGAAAGAAGATTTATGTGTTGACGAGAGTCAAATCCCTTTCCGCGGCCATATAATATTCCGCCAATACAATAAAAGCAAAAGACATAAATATGGGATGAAGTTGTTTAAGATTTGCACCTTGCCTGGCTACACATGTAAGCTACAGTTATATGCAGGTAAAAATCATGAAATGTTTAAGAGGGGGTATGTAGGCAAAAACAGATTTGATTTGTAACTAGTATGTAATTTTGTAATAAAGTTTAATGGTGGTTTCGCGTCTCTGCACGGGCGCGAGAGCATTTCCACGCACCCCGCACCCGTATACCCGGACGCGCCGCGCCGTGAGCGCGCGCCGCACGCGGCGAGGCAGTCGCGTTGAATCGCCGGTGGGAACATGTCGTCGCAAAGTGCGTGCGCAGACGCCGGGTCGCCATGTAGACTGTAACCGTATCACGTTGGTTTTAATTATTTGAACCCCGCGCCAAATATCTACTATAGCTGGTCCCTCGTGCCGGATATTTACGCGTCATGGAGGATACGGGTCGTGTTACTAGAAGCAAAGGCCTCGTTGTGGAAGAATCACGCCTCGAAGGCGACGCCGGGACGCCTGCCACGTGCGCCACTGTAAAACCGGGCAGTGTACATAGTCGGTTCCATGTACAGTAGGTCGTCGCGATCGAGCCGCCCTCGTAAGGAAAGACTACAGATAGAGTACGAGGCCGCGAAGAAGCTCGCCGAATTAAAAAGCGAAGAACTCAAGTTAAAAAGTGATCTCGTTAGGAAAGAACTGGAGGTCCAAATCGCGAACATAGAGGAAGAGGAAGATGAGGCATATGAACGCAGTGTTTGCGAGGTCGGTAAAGTCGAAGAGTGGATGAATACCGCGCAAACTGCCTTCGAACACGTGGAGAAGCCGCCGCCCGCGCGAACCGCGGCGGCCGGCCGCGCCCGCGCGTCGTGTTCGAACATGAACGTTCAAATACCTACCGCTGCCCCTGTGACCGCTGTTAGTACGTCCGCAGATATCATGTGTCTGGCGAATGCTATTACATCGAGCCTCAAAAGTCGACCTACATTACCGATTTTTGACGGAAATCCTGTGGATTGGTTATTTTACAAACGAACCTACGAAAACACAGCGCCGTCGTTTACCGAAGTAGAAAACATACAACGTATTCAGGCGTCGTTACGCGGTGCGGCTAAGACCGCCGTGGAGGACCTATTACGCACTGGAGCTGATAGTGAAACGGTAATTCATTCGCTGGAGGAGGAATTCGGCCACCCAAATTTATTGTTGAGCTCGGCAATACAGAAGATCAGAAGTTTGCCGCCGGTGTCTGAAAGTAGTGTTGAATTACGTCACATGACGAACGTTGTGCGAAATTGCGTCAATATTTTGAAGAACATAAGGGCAGAGGGATACGTTAACAACCCCCAATTAACGCATGAAGTTCTAGGTAAACTAACGGCCGTACAACGCGCGAATTATGGTGAATATGTTATGAAGCGTAACCTAGACTCATTAGATCGTAAACAAGACCTACGTATTTCTCCAAACCTGGACTTAGTGTTAGAATTCCTTAGTCGTCTATCACGGGCGTCGATGTATTATTTGCCTCTGGATCTAAACATCAAACCTACTGCCCACCGTAATCACAACGTTAACACCGCCGCCGGAGCCGCCGATACGTCGCGGCAGCGAATACCTAAACATCGTGTTCACACAACTACGAGCTTTGAACAGGAGTATTCACCGAATCAGCACGCGAGTTCGCCGAGTACGAGATCGCCGTCGTCGGTGTCGTTAGCGTCTAACGTAACGCGGTCGTCAAATGTAAAGTGTGCGTTGTGTAGCGAAAATCACGTCTTACCTGAGTGTTTATCGGTAAAAGTGAAAATGAACGTTGGGACTTCGCTAAAGAAAACAAACTGTGTTTCAAATGTTTAGTGCAACAACATTCGCGCTATCGATGTTGCGCTAAACGCTGTGATAAATGTCGTTCGCCGCATCATACGGTACTCCACGTCGATAGGTCGGGCTCCGCTGCCGCCGCAGGCTGCGCCGGCGGCGTCGCACTGCCGCCCGAGGCTGCCGCGGCAGCGTTTGAGTCGTCGACCGCGCATGTCTCTACGGCCTCGCCGGTAACCGTAAGTGCCGAGTCAGTGACGAGTATGGGTGAGCGATTTACAAAGACATTACTTAAGATTTTACCTGTAACTGTAATTATTAATAATATTGAATATGTGTGTTATGCTTTACTTGATGATGGTGCCACCGTATCTTTAATTGATAACAGTGTATGTTCTAACATGTGCGGCCCATCATCCCTGTTGAAATTTGTGACCGCCAGAGGTCATGTCGTAGTTGATAAGAATTCATGTAGGGTGAATGCGCTAATTCGTGGACCTAATGGGATTAATCATAATATTACGTTACGTACTATGGATAATCTTGATTTACCTTCCCAAAGTGTGTCCGCCAGAGTCCTGAATAGGTATAAGTATTTACGAGATTTAAATTGTGGTGAAATGTTGTGTGCTAAGCCTACTATATTAATCGGTCAGGATAATTGGGAATTGATTGTAAATAGTGAGATACGGCAGGGTAAATCCGGTCAACCCGTAGCGTCGCTTACGAAGTTAGGTTGGGTTGTTCACGGGCCGCTAGGAATCTCGACCGATATCCGCGATTCAGTGAATACTATTTCGGATGGTTTAGACGATATAAGCGAGATGGTTAAAGAACAATTTTCTCTCGAGTTGCTTGGAATAGCTGAGATATCTCGTAAAAATGTAGAAATAGAACGCGCCTGTAAAATCCTTGACAGTACAAGCCGTCGTATACAGGGTGGCTGGGAGGTAGGGCTACTCTGGTCGCGTGACGATGTGCACTTGCCTAACAATTACGATATCGCATTTAAAAGACTACGCGGTGTCGAAAATAAGATGGATAAGAATAATGAATACTCTCGTGCATATACGTGTCAGATTGATAGGTTAGTAAGTGAAAATTATGCTAAATTAGTAAAATGCCCCTTGAATACAAGCCCGGTCTGGTGGTTACCGCATTTTGGTGTAACGAACGCGAATAAGCCTAATAAGCTTAGATTAGTATATGACGCGGCGGCTAAGTACCAAGGTACATGTTTGAATGATTTTTTGCTTACTGGACCGGATTTATTAAATTCGTTGTTAGGTGTGTTATTTAAGTTTCGCTCGCGTCCCGTAGCTTTTACAGCTGATATAGCTGATATGTTTTTGCGTATTAAAATACGCAAAGAAGATCAAGGCGCGCAACGATTTTTATGGCGTGGCCAAGATAGGGTGCGCGACCCTGATACATATGTAATGGATTCGATGATATTTGGTGCAAAGTCATCACCATCGTCAGCAATATATATTTAAAAAAAAAATGCTTCTGAGTTTTTTGAACAATATCCCCAAGCCGTTAAAGCCATACACGAAAAACATTATATGGATGACTATTTAGATTCAGTGCAGTCAGTCAGTGAAGCACGTCAGCTGATCAAAGACGTGATTCATGCTGCCGGTGGATTCTCGATCAGAGGTTGGGTAACCAGCTCTTCAGAGTTGCGTGAGGAGTTGCCTACAGTGGTTCCCGGTGCGGTAAATTTTGATAAGTCTCCATTCTGTGGTGAACGGACTTTAGGTATGATATGGGTCCCGGAATTCGACAACTTAGCATTTGATCTGTCTTTTAAGAAATTGTCTTTAGATATCGTCGAGGGTAAAGTTATCCCTACCAAACGGGAGTTTTTAAAGTTCATAATGAGTATATTTGACCCATTAGGTCTCTTATGTCCTTATACGATTAAATCTAAGATTTTGCTTCAAAGAATTTGGAAATCGGGCATAGGATGGGATCAAGAGCTTAAGAAGGATGAATGTAAGGAATGGGAAAGTTGGCTACGGGATATAAAACAACTAAAAGATCTATCGATCCCTCGCTGGTATAAGTTGACTACGGTTAATCTTGAACTACATGTGTTTGGAGACGCGAGTGAATGGGCGTATTCAGCGGTGGCGTACATAGTCGGCCAAAATGAGTGTGGTAGTCCTGTAGTTTCTTTAGTCGTCGGTAAGGCTCGTTGCGCACCTTTGAAAGTTGTAAGTGTACCTAGGCTGGAGCTACAGGCCGCAGTTTTAGCTTGTAAGTTGGCAAACACCGTTGAAAAGGAACAGGGTATGTCAATAACTCGTAGGTACTTGTGGTCGGATTCAAAAACAGTCTTAACATGGATACATTCAGATCCTCGGGACTTTCAGAAGTTTGTTTCCCACAGGTTGGCTGAAATTGACCGCAAGTCTAACACAAGCGACTGGTGATGGGTACCGTCTGCCGATAATCCAGCTGACGAAGCCACTAAGATGCATTGGCCGACAGTTTGTAAATGGTGGTTCACGGGTCCTTCCTTTTTGTGTCGTAGTAAAGATCAATGGCCGGCAAATGAATTCGAAGATGCTGGTGATGACAATCTAGAGCGTTTAGAAAAGGTTAATGTAGTCAGGCAATACGAGCCTCTCGTTGAAGTGCGTAGATTTTCTTCCTGGACACGAATGCTTAAAGCTACAGCGCGAGTTCTCGCTTTCGTAGGTCTTTGCCGGAAGAAGCAATCTAAAACATTAACTCCCGAGAATATTCGTGATGCTAGAATAATTTTATTTAAACAATCTCAAATAGAATCATTCCCAGAGGAGATCAAAGTATTAAGTTCTGATCAGGCCTTGTTACCAAATAGCAAAATTAAAAAATTAGATCCATTTTTGTGGGAAGGTTTGCTTCGCGTGAGAGGTCGTTTAAGTGCTGCGCCGGACTTAGCATTTGACGAAAAGCATCCAGTGATATTGGATGGGCGCAGCTACATCGCGCAGCTTCTTGTAGATCAGTTCCATAGAGATGCTCACCATGCCAACCATGAAACTGTAATTAATAATATCAGAGAAACATTCTGGATAACGCAAGTAAGAAGAACCGTAAAGTCTGTTGTGTCTAAATGTCAGTCGTGTCGTATTCGGCGTGCAGTTCCTTTGCCGCCCAAGATGGGCAATTTACCCGCTGCTAGGCTAACCAATACTAGAAGAGCTTTCGTACATTGCGGCGTAGACTATTTTGGGCCAATGGAAGTGGCGATAGGTAGGTATCGAGAAAAAAGATGGGGTGTAATATTTACTTGCATGGTTACTCGAGCTATCCACATCGAGCTTGCTTCGTCGTTGTCAGCTGACTCGGCCATAATGGCGATTCGTCGTTTCATAGCCCGCCGTGGACAGCCGTCCATTATGTTCAGTGACAGAGGAACAAATTTCGTAGGTGCTGACGCAGAGATGAGAGCTGCTCTGCGTACGTTGGATAACGATAAAATAAATGAATTTGTTATTACTAAGGGCATTTCTTGGCAGTTTAACGCGCCAGCGTCTCCACACATGGGAGGATGTTGGGAGCGTCTTATCCGTTCCATTAAGACGTCCCTGAAAACAATACTGAAAGAGAGAGCGCCGAAGGAGGAAACACTAACAACTTTGTTAGCCGAGGTCGAAATGCTAATTAACAGTAGGCCTTTGACATATGTAGGCACGGACGTAGATGGCGCTGTTGCATTGACCCCAAATCATTTGTTGTTGGGAGCCGCCTCAGGAGCATCTATTCCAGGGTCATTTGACGCGTCGGACCTTAATGGCAGGAAAGCCTGGAGGAAGGCTCAGGCTTTGGCGGACATGTTTTGGAGGCGTTGGCTTAAAGAATATGTCCCTACATTACAATTAAGACAAAAATGGTTAAACCGTGTACCTTTAGTGAAAATAGGAGACCTGGTTCTCATTTTTGATGATAATCAGCCACGAAATACTTGGCCTAGGGGCGTAATTAGCGCAGTACACCCAGGCCACGATGGCCAAGTAAGAATTGTAACTATCAAAACAAACAAAGGGTTTATAAAACGACCCGTGGTAAAAATTGCCGTTTTGCCTACTGACAACTAGGTATGTTCAGGAACAAGGGGGTGGGATGTAGGCAAAAACAGATTTGATTTGTAACTAGTATGTAATTTTGTAATAAAGTTTAATGGTGGTTTCGCGTCTCTGCACGGGCGCGAGAGCATTTCCCCGCACCCCGCACCCGTATACCCGGACGCGCCGTGAGCGCGGCGAGGCAGTCGCGTTGAATCGCCGGTGGGAACATGTCGTCGCAAAGTGCGTGCGCAGACGCCGGGTCGCCATGTAGACTGTAACCGTATCACGTTGGTTTTAGTTATTTGAACCCCGCGCCAAATATCTACTATAGGGTATAAAGGAAAATTGCCGATCTTTGATTTGATTTTTATACCCGAAAGTGTGCCACAAATGAGCTTGTTTTTTTTAAATAGTAAATACGTTATATCTGAAAGGTACTCAATTTGGTGAAAACATAAAAAATAATATTTTGTCGATAAAATAAGATCACAAAGTTGGGCCTAATTTTAGATGCTTTATTTCAACTTTTATGTACATAATTTAACTAATATAATAATTATTATAAATAAAAATAAAAAGCAAGGTATGTGCAAAACTGTAGGTTCAGGCGTCAAAGAATTCCTCCCCATCGACGTCAACTGGGAGGGTGGCCAGTAGGCTGGCGGCATTGCCACGTTGAATGGCAATGCCAATCCTTTGCGCAAGGAATAAACCAGCCCTCTGGTCACGGGTAGTGTCTATTAAACGTTTAGATATTTCTTTGTATAATAGACGTGCACTTGGACCCCATGATCCCAGCGTCTCGACCCCAAACGGCTCAAATATGTAATTATCACTTAAACTACTATATTTGCGCCGTTTGAGGGTCTCTGCCGAGGCAGCAGCAGCGCAAGCACAGTCCGCAGTACCTGAAAGATGAGAAGGCGCAAGGGTGTCAACCATCCCACACCAAATGCCTTCCCATCTTCCAAGGCACCAATCACATTCCATCTGGTCTCTTGCCATCGTCGCGCACCAAACCAGAAGGCTCTAATACGGATGGAACGCCGGCGGTGACAAGAGCCCGACGGATTATGTCATTGATGTACGCGTGCCGCGAAAGCCGACCCGCGCTCCTACTGCATGAGAGACCATGATGTCCAAGGCTACCAACTTCTTCTCCACAGCGACATCGATGTGGAGAAACGCAAGGAGCACCTAAACGAAGGCAAGCAGCGATACGGAAGGTGTTGTCGTCCAACATGGTACCAATGTTGGGCGATGGTAGTGCTTGAAGCCAAACACCAGATTCCCATTCCCCCACAGCCAAAAGGCGAGCACGCTCCGCATCATTGGTGGAAGTAGAAATGAGATGTTTTCTTACCATGTTGCAGAGCGGCACGTCCCATTGTCTTTGGGAAAATGGGTTGGCTGGCAAATTAATGTTTGGGCAAAACATTTTCCAAGCATTTAAGGCTTCGGCTTTGCCTGGCACTTCCGAATTAGTTAGGCTAGGAGTTAGGATTTTTCTAACTAATTCATCCGTGCCATGCACCGAAGACAAAAAAGCTGGTAGACTTACGTCGGTAATTTTGCGAACGCCGAGCCCGCCTAGACGCACAGGCATGGACGCCTGAAGCCAGACTCGGTCGTTCATATCCACATTTAGAATTTTACAAAGTGTGTTTTGAATCACACTATCCATTTTGCCTAAAAGAGCCAAATAATTAAAAAGCTGAGTTGAACGGAGGACATGTGTAAATTTAGGAACAAAAAGACAATATCGGATTATAGTGAAAGCAGAATGGATATTAATTTGTTGCAACCGGTCCGAAACTTCACAAAAATATTTAATCTTTTCTTCCACGAAAGAGTCATATGCTTCCTCTAGGATTGGGGACCCAAGAAGGCGGAGAGAATCTTTTTGAATAAGTTTTAAATTTGGGGCCAAAACGTTGAATTTTGATAGAGTTCGAATACTGTCAATGTTATCTTTAAGGAAGATTTCACATTTAGTAGGATTTAATTGTAAGCCGATAGATCTAAATTCATCTTTTTTAGATTATAATTAATTTATTTTCAAGATTATTCATATAACTGAGTTAATTTTAATGTACAAAGTATAAAATTTTAAAATCTAGTGACTCAATTTTTCACTTTGTTAAAATTATCAGGAATTTACGAGTAATTAAAAAAAAACGAATTCGACGCTTACGATGTTCTTATTCCGCGCATAACGGTCTCTTGCTATCGCACCTGAACCGAGGTGCCGGCCATCTGTTGTTTCATTAATTAGTCGGGGTCGCCCCGATGAGACGACAGCACTGTTTTTCTGTATTCCGTCGAAAAAATTCGTCGAAATTATGGGAAATAAAAAAATCAAAAGATAAACTCTAAAAGAAAATATAAAAAACTAAGAATTCAACTCTTGGCTAATTGTCGAAAGTAATATTTCTTTATTTTCTTTAGTTTGTTACTAAGTACAATTTTTGTATCAACCGTTGCCAGGCAGTCCGGGTATAATATATGAAAATGAAATAGATGTCTTAGACCACCTGGCGTTTGAAGTATGTAACTAATGTTATTTTTTATAGCAGTAATATAATTATATTTTGCGAAAGTACTTATACATTGTATTATCAATTTTAATGCTTTTCAGAGTTGCTTCAGCTCGTAATATAACATAAGCTGATGAATCCGATCCAGTCGAATCACTTAGTAAAAACTGTAACTTGTAACTGTTTATACTGGAGATTGATAGCGCTTGGCGGAATCTGCTACACATATTGAATAACACACTTGTACTTTTCCACTGATTTTATTTCTAGACCTGACCGGTTTCGCCTTACGGCATTCTTAAAGGTTCACATTGATGTTTCAAAAATTATAATTCCGAAACACTACAATATTTGCATTTTTTCATGTGTGGGTAGTTTTAAAATCCGGTATACCAGTTAAAAAAAATGCACCAAAATGTGGGAAATAATTATAAGTTTGGCCTCACAATTTTTAAATTATCAATATAATATATAAAATTACAGTTGAATTATAATGTCAAGGAATAATTTTAAACGTCAAATGAAAATAATAATGTCGAATGGTAATGTCTAATTACTAATGATTCAAGGAAAATTCTATCGAAATGTCAAAATCATAATTAAATTGCATTGAATAAAGTTATTGTTTTAAAATTCGGTGGAAAAGTACAAGTGTGTTATTCAATATGTGTAACTTGTAAGCTTATTGCAATTGTTTTTTCTCACATTCAGTAAACATTTAAGATTCTATTCACTAAATAGAATTAAAAAATATGCAACGTTGTATAATCTAGACACGCAGTAGCGTGTAAGAGAAGTAGAGTGTAATATAAACAAGTAGAATGGTATGGTTTGAGATTCACATGGTCATTCACATTAGTGATGTATGTACTGTGAATACTCACCGGGATATTTACCATGTTGTTTTATTTATTTTGAGTAACTGTTAATATGTTACGTTAAAATGATGGGAATGAAGTTATTAGAACCATGGCTATTTATTTTGCCTTTTTTTTTCAGATTATCTTCTAATGTAGAGAACATCCCGACTAGTACTGTTTATAAAAAAAAAAATTAGATAAGTGACTTTCAAAATCTCACTACATAATAAGCCATTTTCTTTGCTTTGGTTAAACATTCATTTATATAAATCAAGCAAATCAAATAGAAAACAAGTAATAGAAAAATTCGACCACATGGAACACGGACGACCGCCCGTGGAAGGCTAGCTCAGAGTAAGAGCACTTGAACGCCAGGGTTCACGGCTCTGTCGTTGAAGTCCCATTGTTGTTTGAATTTTTCGAAAAAAAATTCCACATTGAATATTTTTAGTTTCATATTCTGTATGAACTAGTTACAAGTAATACACTCAAGAAATAGATAGTTTTCAGGAAAATACGTTAAATAAAAAATAATAATAAGTTTTTCATACTCTTTAGCCGTCAAAACAATAATTAATAGGTCATATCCTAAACCTTTTCCACAAAAATTCACAAATATATAATCAGGTAGAATAATCAAAATCATGTAATAAAAATAAGTAAATACCGTACCTAGCTCATTTACTCATTAGTATTTCAGATGATCTTTCTTATTTATTCATTTAAACTCGAATTAATGCAGTTTTCAACTATGAAATCACTTTTCTAAAATCACAATATGTCGAGCAAAATGACAAAATTTCGTAAATGGCCTCGTAATATCCACATTATTGAACTCTTTTTGTATTTCCAATTATAGATTAAAGAGAAAAAGATTTTTTCAAATTAAATTTCTACAGTGATCGTCTACTTTTATGAACTGAAAGTATCTTTAGGCTTCTTTAACCAATTTCAGTATGAAATATACATTTGTTTACCTTATTCTTATCTACCTATAAAAAAATGAAAGTATATTACTAGTAAGTATTTTGCAATTATTATTGAAATTAATATTTCTATAACTTACTTTTTCGTATTATATAAGCACTACCTGTAAAATTATTCAGCGAATCGTCAGAGTTCTTAGGGAGATTTTATCTAAAACACAACAAATTATAATAATACAGTGAAAATTTATTAAAATTTATATCGTGATAAAAATGTCTTAATATAAATATTTGACGATTTCAAAAAATATGCATTCATTTTTTGACCCCTATATTTTAAGCTGTTTATTAAAGCTAAGCTGCTTATGTTTATTTTACAAATCGCACTCATTTTATTTAACACCAAAAATAAATTTATACACTGACGGACTCATAAACTGCATCAAAGTAATAGACGACTTTGAAATAAATATTTTAACCAAGTATGCATACTTTCTATACAGATTTAAATTGAAACCTCTAGATTGGTTCGTGAACTTTAAAACAGCGTAGGGTCATATCTTTAAGTTTAAGCTTATGTACTGGAAAGGACCTTAAGACTTTTTTTGAAGAAAAAACAGAAATTTAAAAAAAATTGGTTTAATTAAAAAATTGGTTTTAACAATAGACACAAACTTTATGCAAGGGTTTATTTGTGTTTTAATAAGGTGTATTACCCCCACGTGCCCTTATTACGGATTCTAATCGGTTCCGCATAGATTTTATAAGGGTTTTTAAAAGATCTTGCGGAATATTGTCCCATTCTTCTGAAAGTGCTGTTCTTAGTGCTGCCACGGACGTAGGCGAAGGGTTTCTCGCATATACAGCTCTTTTTAAATTGTCCCAAACATGCTCGATGGGATTAAGATCCGGGCTGCGTGCTGGCCAATTCATTGTACGTATCCCAACCTCTTCGCAATAATGTTGAACTTGTGCAGCTGCATGCGGCCGGGCATTATCCTGCATTAAAGTAAAATTTTCGCCTATGAATCCCATGTAAGGCACCACGTGATCTTCTAATATCTCTGTTATGTAGCGATGTGCTGTCAAACCCCCTCTACTACCGTTTTGACGGACCATGTCTATGAACACAAGTTCTGTTCGCCCGTTCATCGATATGCCACCCCAGACCATACATGAACCGCCTCCAAAAGGAACACGCTCCTCAATGCAACTTTGAGCATATCGCTCTCCACGTCGACGATAGACTCTTCTGCGACCATCTGCACCATATAAACATGTCCTACACTCGTCCGTGAACAATACAGAGGCCCACTGCTCTTCTGTCCAATTCAGGTGATGACGCGCAAATCCTAAGTGAGCTTGTCTGTGAGCTGTAGACAACTTTGGACCATTTGCTGGTCTAAAAGGGGTGATATCCGCTTCCTTTAACCTTCTTCTTATTGTTCGTGCACACACGTTTACTCCACGCACTTCATTAAGCTCGGTTTTGATGTTAACTGACGTGAGGAAACGATTTCGCAGGGAAGTTATAACAATAAATCGGTCATCACGACCTGTGGTTGCTCGAGTTCTGCCTGTACCACGTCTCCTCCTGTAAGAACCTGTCTCTACAAACCTTCTGTATATTCTAGAAACCATAGACTGGTTTAAATTTAAATTTCTACCAATCGTTCGTTGATCCAAGCCCTCCCGCACCAATGCTACAATTTGTGCCGCTTGTTCGGACGAAGTATCCATATTATGGTTCAAAAACTCTCGATGTGTTAAAAAACTAACCCAACAATTATGCTGGTAACAATAATTCAATTGACAAAACAAAAAAAATCAATGAGAATCAATTCAAAACTTTGCTATAAATAACACGCAAATCTGATACTACAAGTAAATTTTCTTTTCCCGGCTATATTCATTTGTTTTACTGCAGTTCTATTTTTAAATTTAATTTTTTTTTAAGATTAAGAGCCAGTCTTTCCATATTTATATAATTTAATCTAAAAAGTTTGCATACTTATTATAAAAAATCCTTTTAGAGTAAACCTGAACTTTGATGCAGTTTATGAGTCCGTCAGTGTATATTAATGTATTAATATATCGATGTTCTTTGGCGAGTATCTGAAGATACTCGCCAAAGAACATCGATATATTCCTAGAAAGGCTATTGAAATTAAAATACACCCAAATTTTAATAGAGAGGATGGATGGAACGTACCACCAGTGGGACCCAGTCATCCACTTAATCAAACCCAGTAAGCAGCAAAATCCAGCAAGACTTGATGAAATGTGCAGCAGCCGAAACGTCGGTTTAAAAAGTAAATAATAAAAGTAAATAATAGAATCCGTAAAAAGTGGTTTTATTTCAATGCTTATGTTTATTTTACAAATCCCACTTATTTTATGTATCACCAAAAATAAAATTATTGTGTGTTCAAAGTATACCTTATATAGATAACTAGCTTTTGCCCGCGGCTCCGCCCGCGTGGATGTCGGTTATCGCGACCAAACATAGCCTATGTCCTTTCTCATGGTCTAATCTACCCCTATACCAAATTTCATCAAAATCGGTTTAGTGGTTGAGGCGTGAAAGCGTAACATACAGACAGACAGACAGACAGACAGACAGACAGACAGAGTTACTTTCGCATTTATAATATTAGTATGGATGATCCAGCTCGTGATTTGCCAAATTTTATCTGATTATTTTGGGTATACTGTGCGCCTGCGTACCAAACACAGCGGTTAGCTGCCACACAAAATACTGCGAGACGACAGACGTGTGGACAGACGAGAGCGGGATGTATGAAGTGTGCGGGTGAAATCTGACTTTTTACTAGCTTTATGCGAGCTCTTAATACAACTCCGACTAATGTGGTTATGGGTCTATGTGATGACCTATTAAATTTAGGGCATACAGTAGCCACTGACAATTGGTACACAAATCTTGAGCTTGCCAATAAATTACTCGACAACCATACTCATCTCGTTGGTACCTTGAGAAAGAACAGAAGAGGATTACCAAAACATGTTGTTGAAGCTAACCTCAAACCAGGTGAGTCAATAGCGAAAGAAAATCAACGAGGGATCTGTGTTTTAAAATGGAAAGATAAGAGGGATGTGCTTATGATGTCCACCAAGCACTCCAAAGGCTTTGAAACTGTTTCAAAAAAAGGAAAAGTAGTTCGAAAGCCAAAAATGGTTGTTGCATATAATATGGCAAAAGGTGTAGTAGATCTTGGTGATCAAATGAATGCCTATTCTTCCCCATTAAGAAAGACCATGAAATGGTACAAGAAGTTAGGGGTAGAATTAATTTTGAACACTGCTTTGATGAACTCTTGGGTGATGTACTGTGAAAATAATAACATCAAGATGGGGATTGTGGATTACCGAAAACAAATTGTGGAATATTTAGCAGTAAATAAGAATGAAGAACAAAAAATAAAAAGACCTAAGAGGAGCAAACATAAACTAATTAAAAAAGAGGGAGCAGTGCGGAGTACACGACGATTTTGTATCAATTGTTACAAAACTAATGTGCAGTCATTTGGCTCGAAAGTTGCGAAAAACAAAACAAAAAAAATTCTATTTGCGGTGAATGTGAAAATAAACCTCACTTATGTTTGCCGTGTTTCAATAAGATCCACAAGTACTAATACTGTTTCTTTTTTCTTTGATTATAAATTTAATTTTACATATAACATAACATAACATAAACTCACGCCTGTATTCCCCGAAGGGGTAGGCAGAGGTGCTAGCACCCACATTTCGCCAGTTTATGTTTTAGGTCCCAATGTAATAGGTGGCGAGCCTATTGCCATTAACCGGGCACTTATTTAATTTTCTACTGAATAAATATTTTCACTTACATTTATGGTAGTTAATTTATTTAAAACCTTACTTACTCCCTAATTTGAAAACCAATAATACTTTTTTATATTAAAAAGGCCATAAAACTAGTAGTATAAGCTACGGAAAGTAATGAAATCGAATATTTATGTTACACCTAAAACCTGAACTTCCACATTCCAGAATGAATTGACGAAATCTGCAGATTTTTCTACGTGAATTTGTAACTTGACAAGGTAAACAAAAAGCACTTTGCACAAATATATTACAGCGCCGGAGTGGTCACATATCACAACACAGGTTTGAAAACTGGTCGTCCCTGAGGTCACTGGTGCCCTACGTGGCGTCAAGATGTAGTTTAGGGTCCGGTCACCGGTGACCTACGTGGCAGTTAACGTGTTAAATTTGAATTAAGTAGGTCATATTGTTTTTCTTTTGCGTGAAATTCTGCTCCCGATGGAATAAAAATAAAATAACATCAAATAAAAGCAGTAAATTACAAAAAATAAAACCATTTAATAAATTCCACAAAATATCTTTTAAAAATTACTTCTATTACAATAATTTTTAAATGCAAATGCAAATTTCAAAGCTTGCAGCTCAAGCAGAAAATGGAAAAAAAACTTGCGCAATACAAGATTTTGCAATCAGCACAACCCGTATACAAAATTATTATCTCAGATTTTTTAAAATCTTGTTTTAATACGTTATTTTTTATTTGTGTTTAAAAACATCAATTTTTTAACTTTTTCGGAAGACAGCCGAGTACGTCTGTCGGAAATTAGCTCTCCGGATTTAGAAAAAATCCTTTCGCAAGGCACGGACGTCGCCAATACACAACAGTATTTTTTTAATACCTTGCTAAGGTTGGGAAATAAGAAGCTATTTTTGCGCCACCAGTCATTTGGGTTACCATTTCTTTGTTATTTTTGCGTATTTAAGTATCTTTGTATTTCAGCGATTGCAATCGCAAGGGGGGATTCGAGAGTGGGAACATCTTGTACATCGATATCCTCCCAAATATCGATGTAACTATACGGCCTGGCAGTGTTTTCGGAGGTTGCAGTGTCCGATGGAATATGAGATGTTATTTCTGTAGCAGTTGTCATTGTAACCCATTCTTTATTTATTTCAAAAACTGTCATTTCAGTCACCTTCTTCTTGGCTGCCTCTACTGCCACTTTATCCAAAAAAATGCTGTTTTAAATCTAGGATCTAATAATGTACCTACGCTAAAAGTGCCGCTCATTTCTATATTAGATAGTCTGGTCTTAATACCTCTAATTATTCTGTTGCATACATCTTTAGCAGTGGAATTTAGTGCTTCATCATGAATAAGTTTTTCACTGTATACCTTTAGTAAAAGTCTATGGAAGATAATGACAAGACTTCATGTTAGGTATTTTTCTCCACTAATTTGAACCGTAACTTGTTCTAAAGGTTTCAAAACCGTACATAGGTCTTGACACAGCTTCCATTCATCAGAAGTGATATTTTCTAAGCCAGCACTACTTGTGGATTCTAAAATCGCCTGTGTACTTGTTACTGCTTCCCTTAATAATAAAGCTCTCTCCAACATATAAAAAAATATTATGTATACAGACGAATTGAGAACCTCCTCCTTTTTCGAAGTCGGTTAAAAAGTGGAATTCCACCTGGTTGCAACATCTATAATCATTTTTTTGGTTGGGTGATGTTGTTGTTGATTTGATATTTTTTTAGTTTTTTTACAGCTGTATTGCTTCGTCTAAAGTGGTTCACAAAGGCTCTTAATTTTATTAAGGACAATTCGATCTCCAAAGCAAACTGTTTTTTGCTATAAGGTTGATGGTGTGAGCAAAACAACCGAAATTGTTCAACTGTAATTCTTTGATGCTATTTTAGATGTTGGGTGCATTATCAGATACGAGTAATTTAATGTTATTTGTCAAATTCCATTCATTAATTATTTCGTTCAATTGTATACTTAAGTTAACGGAAGTATGTGGCCCAGTGAGAATACGACATTGTAAAAGAGCTGTTTCTTAATAGAAATCATCGTTAATGTAATGTGCTGTCGCTGCTAAATAGCCTTCTTGTGCCCGCGATGTCCAGCAGTCTATTGTAAGACACACAGAATCAAATTTGCTGAACTTTTCCTTAACCATATTTACACAACTGTAATACTCTGCATCTAGTAGCGTGTTAGATAAATGCTTTCGACTAGGTAGTTGATAGGCGGGATTTAATTTATCTACAAAATTTTAAAAATAATCATCTTCAACTAAGGAGAAGGGAAGAAAACTTTTATGAAATAGGTTTTTTGTTTTAAGGACAATTTTTTGGTATTACTATACATTCTCATGGTTGATTGTACTGCTATCTGTGGTCTGGGATCTGGAAGTGTTGGAGTTATTGGTATACTCACTGATTCGACAAAGTGTGAAGATGTAGAAGGCGTAGGATTGTCAGCGGATATCTCCTATATAACGCTATTCTGTGCTGTGGATGTACTGGCTTGTGGTAAGGGAGCACCATCGTTACATTGAGTCGGAGAAGCAGGTAAAACAGTTGATATTGGCCGCCTTACTTCTTGTTCCAATCTAGTAGTTTTATTGGATGCAACGATCATTAAATGCTTTGTTTTCAAATGTTTATTTAAATTGGACACTGTTGCCTTAAAACTTATTTTTGTTTGGCAAACATTACATTTTGCAACCTTATTCTCCTCCGAATCAACTGAGAAGTAATTCCAAATGTTACTTGTACGTGTACGCCTCATTTTTATGTATATATAATAAAAATACGAGGTTTTTATTGGTTTTACGGTTACCTTTAACCTCACACAGTTCACAGGTACAATTTTATTTTTTTGTGGAGAGCGCGGGAATGTACTATGTGTTGCCACTAGCGAAATATTCATCCCGATACGTTCGGAAATACGCTCTGTTAGGTATATTATGAATTTAAAACACCGCACACACTGTACCAACGGAAAAGTCAATCTAGGTGCTTTTCTAATATTTCATATTTTAAGAATAGTCTAACCAACGTCGTTTGCGATGGTAGGTTTCAAATTATTATTTATAAAGTAATGGGACCAAGTAGTAGAACATTTTTTTTATAACATAAGTAATAATTTGAATGCAAGACATTCCCTATCACCTTGATAATTCCTTGAATATTTTTAAGAAACGGGTGCTTCTTTCTTAGTATATCGATATACTACATATATATATTTTTTTTTTTTTATGACTCCGCCCAAATATTTAAAAGGCGTATTTTTTATTGGTAATTTACAGAATACATTATAATTATATACTAAAAAACTACTAATTACAAATAAAATAAAAGAAACCAATTAAAAACTAAAACTAAGACTAAAATTAAAACGCGTCGTAGAATTGCTCCGCATCGCATGCCTCTTGTGGCAACGTTCCCAGAAGACTGGCAGCATTGCCACGTTGTATGGCAATGCTTATTCTCTGACCTAAAAAGAGGCCAGCCCTCTGGTCACGAGAAGCGTCGACCATACGCTTCAGAGAGATTGCGAGCGCTCGGGCCCCAAGGCCCCAATGTTTCGACTCCAAACGGCACAAATTCATAGTCTCCAATGAGTTTGGAGTATTTGCGCCGTTTGAGAGCCTCTGCGGAAGCAGCTGCGGCACCGGCACAGCCAGCCGTGCCAGGTATGTGGGTAGGGGCAAGTATAACTAATATTAATATATTCACTAGATCTCTAATTATTATTGTTGGTGAATTCTGATGGAAAATTGGCTTTTTATGCATAAAAAACCTTATGTGGTTTTAAAACAACATTGCTCATTACGCTTGAAAAAATATGCTTATTTGGTGATGGTTTTGTATGTTCATTTACAGTTCGGAATACAGATTTACAGTATGCTACGGTAAATGGATGATGATATATCTCAAGCTTTAAATATTTGGGATCACTCTGAAGATGATATGGAGGATTCTGGTTCAGAAAGTGACGGAGAGCCTGCAAATTATTAAACATCTGTCCGTCAAATTATCAAGACCTTGAGGATGAAGACACTGCCGCTGAAGATGATCACCATGATCAGGATCCCCCTCTTATTACTGAAGATACATCACCCAATGGGCAATCAGACGAAGATCGTCCATTAGAAGAAGAAAATGATCAGGTAAATCCTCCTTCAGGGACTTCATCACGGAATACTTCTTCTGTTAGGCCTATACTATGGCGTAAGAGAAATATGTATGTGGACTAACGAGGAGAATTTATGTTTCAAAGGTGACAATCAGCTACCAGAAGACCTTAACACACCATTACACTACTTTCAGTACTTTTCACAAAAGATGTTATGAATAAAATAGTCGAAGAACGTTCCACTCAAAAACAAGTATCAAACCCAGAAGCTATCACAACTAACCATCTCAATAAGTTTTTAGGTATACTAATTTACATGTCTGTTATAAAGTTTCCGAGTTCTAGACTTTATTGGCACAATAAGTTTGGATATGATGGTATCAAAACAGTTATTCCACAGAAGAAGTTTGAAAAAATACGTTCTATAATACATTTCAATAATAACGATACTATGTTGCCCAGAGAACACGCAGATCACGACAAACTACACAAGATTAGACCATTAGTTGATTCTCCCAATGATAGATTTAGTAAAATGCCACTAGACCAAAAATTGTCCATAGACGAGCAGATGAGCCAGTATATCCAGCAATATTCACCAAAGCGACAACCAGACGCCATATTGTCAAAATGAAATATAAAAAAGTCGATGAACTATGTCATGTCAAGTGGGGTGTCGTTGAATAGGTATTTTAAAATTACCGTTAGGTTCCTTTTATTATTTTTCATTTTAAATAATAGTTTAGGATATATAACGATTTAAAGTTGTTTAACAAAACAATCATGCTCGCTAATTTTCGTACTTATTTAGGTTTTTGTTTCAAGTATAAACGATATGAAGGAAATTAGAAGAAGATTACAAAAAGATACACGTGTCATATCCTAACAGAACTAAAAAGTATAAAATAAAACAAATGATTAAAAAATAAAAAACCCGACTGCCACTGAAAGACCAAAACAAGTTTGAAAGCAGGCGGTACCCATTTGCCAATGATAAACCGAAAGTAAAATAATGGGTACCGCCTGCTTTCAAACTTGTTTTGGTCTTTTCAGTGGCAGTCGGGTTTTTTTATTTTTAATCATTTGTTTTTTATGCGATTTTGTGCAAATATAATCTAATCTAGTACTAATACATAAAGTAAAATGGATCCCAAAAGATTTTATGGCATAACACGTAAGTTTGACTAACCGTATCCTATTAAAAAAAACAACTTGTTCCTTGTTTCTAATTTGGAACACCATGCAGTAATGGTATTCTGAATAGGAACAAAAAATATGGAACATTATGAAGTAGTGGTTCTATTAACCTTTGGGCAAATATGGAACAGTATGCACATGGTATATTATTATACTACCTACTATCTTTTGCTTTTCTTTCCAAAATAATCTAATTTGGCATACCTACTGTTTTTTTTTTCTATCTCTGTAATGTTCACTTTGTAACTCGTTTTATTACCAGGTGATACAAGCCATCGTGTTTTGTCATTTCCCGAGGACTCGGATGATGAAAATCTATCAGATGAGGAGCAGGATCATCATCAGTTGCCGAAGATAACTATTGAGGAAACTGACTCTGAAACGGATTATGAAGAATTAGACAATGTTATATATCTGGAAGAACATACAGAGGACATAATAGAAGCTATTGATGACCAGTCACTGCAGCCGTCAGGATCTAAAAAAAACGTTTTGTCTAAAGGCAAACCTGTAAAGTTACAAAAGCGACCAAAATTATTATGGACTGATGATTCTATTGATTACGCGAGATTTTTAGGTTGTGAAGATTAGCCAAATAAAATTTTACAATTGGAGACTCCAATGAATTTTTTTAAGCTTCTATTTCCCACAGAAGCTTTAAACCTCATTCACGAACAAAGTAACTTATACGCTGAACAAATTCAGCCGGAAAAGGCAAATTCTGTGACTAGAGATGATATCAGTAATTTTATAGGCATTGTAATTTATATGTCAGTGGTTCAGCTGCCTTCTACACGTCATTATTGGCGAGAAGGAACTTATATAGAAAAAGTAGCTTCCACTTTGACTTGCAATAAGTTCGAAGAAGTTAAACGATTCTTGCATTTTTTATAAAACTAAAGAATTAAAACAAAGTGATGAAAAATTTGATAGACTCCAAAAAATTCGACCATTACTGGATATTTTGCGAACTCAATTATTAAAAATCCCCAAAGAAGAATATTTGGCCGTTGACGAGCAAACGATACCCACCAAGTCAAAAACATCCAGTATGCGTCAGTATAATGCGAAAAAGCCTCGGGTATCTTAATTTCGTATTAAGCGGGGCAACTGGATTCAGCTATGATTTTGACCTATTTACAGGCAAACATAGAACAGATTTGCCAGAAAACTCCCCTGATCTTGGGGCTACAGGCAATTTCGTTACCAGACTGATTGATACAGTGCCAAAACATTTGAATCACAAACTTTTTATCGATAACTGGTACACAAGCCTACCTCTTATGTCATTTTTGCATAAGAATGGGATTTTGCCTCTAGGAACTATTCAGTTGAACAGAGCAAAAGCTATAAATTTGCCAACCACGAAAGAACTTTTAAAACGTGGCAGAGGTTACTGTGTGGAAAAATGCACTGAAGTTGAAGACGTTAAGCTCAGTGTCACTACGTGGGTGGATAACAAATTAGTTAATATGTGCTCTTCATACGTTGGGAAGAACCCGAAATCAACCGTCAAGAGATACGAGGGTCAAACTGAAAGTTCTTAGAACTGGCCACTTATAAACAATATAATAAAAAAATAATTCTAAAATTTAAAAATATAACTCTTTGCCAATATTACTGAGTATATATTTCATTAATTTATCATTTGTTTTACGATTTGGCGGCAAATTGAAAATTGTCTGTGTCACGTTAACATGAATTTAACACGAGAAAATTTTCGTGCAATGATTTTTTATGACTTTCGATGTCATTTAAGTCAACAAGAAAGTTATGATAGACTACGATTGGTGAGTTTAAACGTGGTCGCACTAATCTCACTGATGATTTACGTGAGGGACGGCCTTCTACGGCGACGACTGAAAATAACATCTGTGTTGTGCGGCGTATGATAGAGACTGACAAAAGAGTGACCTATCAGCAGATTCGGACAAGCTTAGGCATCGGTATGAGTCAAGTGCACAAAATCCTCCACGAACATTTAGCGGTCAGGAAGCTTTGCGCCCGGTGGATACCTCATAATTTGACTGAGGCTCAAAAACTCCATCGTGTGTATTGGTGCCGTAAAATGATTGAAAGATTTAACGGAGGTGACTCTAATGCTGTGTTCGACATACTAACAGGTGACGAAAGCTGGATTTACTGTTATGATCCTGAAACCAAAAGACAATCTGCTCAGTGGGTGTTTCCTTTCGACGAGTTGCCAACTAAAGTGAAGAGAGATCGAAGTGCGGGAAAAAAATGGTGGCCTCGTTGTTTGGAAGGATAGGTCATTTCGCAACAATTGTGTTAGAGGATCAAAAAACAGTTTCTGCAGAATGGTACACTACCAATTGTTTGCCACTTGTCTTGGAAAAAGTTCGAGAGAAACGACCTCGCAGTAGGATCCTCCTTCACCACGACAACGCCTCGTCGCACACCGCCAAGCGAACGATCGACTATTTGGCGACATCAAACGTTGAATTACTGGGTCACCCGCCGTATAGCCCGGACCTCGCGCCTTGTGATTTTTATTTATTTCCAAAAATTAAAGAACAACTTAAAGGAAAGCGGTTTATGAATGCTGAAGAAGCGGTGGCTGCGTATCGCGATGCCATTGAAGAGACCCCTAAGCTTTGCTCCTTAGGGGTCTCTTCAATGGCATCGCGATACGCAGCCACCGCTTCTTCAGCATTCATAAATGCTTTTCCCAGTGGTTCCATCGCATGCAGCGGTGTATTGACGTGAATGGACAATATTTTGAAAAGATATAATAAAACTAATAACTGGCTAATGTAATCAGTTTTTGATTTTCTAAGTACTTTCAGTTTGACCCTCGTAAAGGCACTTTACAAAAGATTTGTACATGATGAACCAGAACACACGACTTAGAGGCCATTTCTTGCAGTTAACCAAACCTCCATGTGCTAGCAACCCCAGAACACACTTCTTGCCATATCGAGTGATGAACTTGTGGAACTCTCTCCCGGAAACTGTAATAAGTGCTCCAACAGTGAACTGTTTCAAAAATAGACTTGACTAACATTTAAACAATTAAGAACACAAGTGCAGTCTTATATACACGTATCAGCTCGTAGAGCTCCTAGTGTATCAAATAATAAAATAAAAAACACCTCCAAGAATTTGAAAATAAATAACCTCCTGGGGTTCAAAGTGATAATACTAGGACAAAATCAGTTTGCAGTGACAGCCTAAGTATTAAAACAGATACTTGGAGTAATGACCCATTGTGATTAGATAGTACTAGAACAAAATATTTACTGCCACCTAGTATTTTTATATTACGCGCCATATCATGTCTACGTTGCCGGTTAGTCTGTGGATATATTTAGCACTAGCTGTCCCGGCAAACTTCGTTTCGCCTTAGAAATTAGAATCAATTAGCTGTATCAAATTCACGGAGCTCCCGACGCTAATAGGTCACAGCCTATATACCATACCTATGGGACCCATACAACCATATACCTCTACGCGCAAGGGCGTTCATACTACCATAAACCATCAATCTTTGGACGTAAATAAAAAAATAGCCACCATAAATATTTTCGCGGCCCAAGCAACCGGCATTCATTCAATTCAGAAGAATGTCTACTAATCACCCTCTGACGATATTTGCACGCATTATGTCAATTCTATATCAAACGTCAGATAACATAGAAGAATATCATACAGCAGTATTAGAATAATAAACACATTTTTTTCCAATTCGTATTCCAAATTCAAAATTTAGACATGGCGTATGTCGGACCAGCTATTTTATATGGTGGTTATGTATTCTTAAATTTTCTAATTTTCCGCGCAATTTTCTTCATTTTTTCTTTCATAAGAACCTTCTCCTAACAACAACGAACACAACAAAAAAGAATTAGCGAAATCGGATCAGCCGTTCAGGCGTGATGTCGTGACCAAGGGAAATAGGGGTTCTATTTTATATATATATAGATTGTGGCAGCACTGCTTAAAGTGAGCGGGGAGAAGTATCTTCGGTCTTCTGTCACGAGACGTCGCAGCAATGACACGTGAAGCGAAAAGAGGTTAGTTTAACTTATTAATATCTTTGAAATCTTTGTCTGAAACTTACTGTTTTCTGTATTGTTTTTGAGAAAAACTAATAGGTAACTTATGTCTAAATACTTTTATTTAACTGTAATGTCGTCATTTTCGATGTGTATTTTTGACGATAATTTATTTGTACTAGTACTAGTATGCTGGGCGGGTATACCATAAGTTGCTTTTTTTTAATGATTTTGCATCCTTGTTTTGCATGATTGTAATGAGTTTTTGTATTCGTGTGATAGAGAAACATAAATGGGATATTTATATTTGTACAGAATAATTTGTCATAGTTTTAGGCCGTTTGGCTCATACGTTTTATTTTTTTTACAGCGTTGAAAAATAGGCAAGTGCTTGACCTTCTTCAACAGTCCGATTTCGAAGATGATGAGGACGATCCCTTCGGAGGAGATGATATAGAAGATGAGTATCTTCCACGCAGATCCAGAGCTGGCGAAATTGACAGCGACAGCAGTACCAGCTCAGAATCAGAGCCTGCGAACCCAACACCAGTCTCGCGACGTGGTCAAGGACGAGGTCGATCGCGTGCGATATCCCGTGGTCGATCATATTCCAGAAGAGGTCGTGGACGCCCTCCTCGATCTACAAGTGCTCCCGGTAGAAGCAGTTCAGGTATTCAGACTCCTATCCCTCCTCATTCTGAAGTACAGTCTAATCCGTTTACCTGGGCCGCAAGAAATTTCCCGAAAAATCATCCCATGCTCTCTGAGCCATCATACTTGAAACCAGACAGATCCAATTTTTCAAATGTAGATTTTTTCACGCAGTACTTTGACGATGAACCCATTAACATGATTGTTGCAAAACAAATCAAACAGCTGTCAGTAAAACGGGAAAGAGTTTGCTGCTGACCAATAATGAAATAAAACTTTTTATTGGTTTGTCTATGATTATGGCATGTATTGGATACCCAGTCATAAGGATGTATTGGGAAAGGAAGTGGCGCATAGCAATGGTGGCAGATAATATGTCGCGGAACAGATATTTCAATATAAGGAACTCATTGAAATTTGTATTTGATGATGAAGTTTCTGCAGAAAGTAAAAGTTTAGATAAATTGTGGAAAGTTCGACCACTTCTGGATAAAATTACAAGGTTTGCAATAAAGAGGTGAAAGAACAACACATCTCAATAGATGAGATGATGATACCGTTCAGCGGTTCTTGTGGAATCAGGCAATATTGTCCTGGAAAACCAAACCCTGTCGGTCTAATAGCATTCGTTTTAGCGAATTCGGATGGCACTGTATGTGACTTCGTTGTTAACCAAGGGCCTACCACATATCCAGAGTATGTTGACACAAATTTTGGCCAGGGGGAAAACCTGTTTTGAAGCTGACAGAGGCACTCGTTCCCGGTCATCTGGTATATTTTGATCGGTATTTTACGACTCAAGAACGTGTAGAGGAGTTGAAAAAAAGAGGCATAGAAAGTACAGGTACTTTGATGAAAAATCAATGCCAGCACGCAGTGAAATTGAAACAGATAGCAGCTTAAAAAGGAAAGGGCGTGGCAGCAGTCAAGTCCTGGTCAGAAGTGATGACAATATGGCAATAACTAAATGGTATGACAACAAGCCTGTTTTGCTTTTATCATCACAATTTTCAAATGAGGAGTCCGATGAGTGTAGGCGATACAATAAAAAAGAGAAGCAATACATTAATGTCGATCGACCTGAAGTTGTAAAAATGTACAACACATACGTGGGCGGGGTAGATTTAGCAGACAGGATGTTAGCTGTCTGTCCTGCGAGAAGTCGAACTAGAAAGTGGACAGTCAGGTTCTTCTTTCATATGCTAGATTTGGCTTTAAATAATGCTTGGATACAGTACAAAAAGGAGCACAAAGAAAAAGGTCTTCCAAACAAACAAATATTACAGTTACGATTCTACAAGATGGAGTTAGCAGTTCTACAAGATGGAGTTGGATTGAAGAAAATACAGCCCCGTTTGAATTGTCAGATTTGGATGAAGACGAAGAAAACATTGTTTCGGAAAAAAGAAAACGCGGCCGACCTACTATTGCACCAATCCCGTCAAAGCTAAGACGAACACAAGGATCAAGTCATTTGCTCGAAGTAACTGAAAAACAAAACCGCTGCAGGATGGTAGACTGTGACAAAAAGTCTACAATAAAATGCACGTATTGCAACGTTTATCTGTGCCTTACGTCTAAAAGAAATTTTATAAATTGTTCCACGAATGACTGATTATAGTTACCCATAATTTTGAATATAGTTATGTATAATATTATTATTAGAGGCTGTGATGGTATATTAAATTATTTTAGGAGAACTTTAAAAAAGTTATTTTTTGAGTTACTTTTAAATATTACAGATTTTCTAGTTTGTATACAAAAGAAGGTTTATAATGTTAACTAAAATGAAAATAATAGTAACGTTTTGTGGATACTTTTGTTAGAAAAATTATGTGTAGAAATTAACATTTTCTATGTAAGTTTTGCATTCCTATTGAAAAAATAGGCCAATAATGGTGATAATTCGAATTGTTATGTTTTTTTTTTGTTTATATTCCCATTCGCTAAGGGGTTTTTGAGTTTTTCTTTGAAAAAAAAGCAATTATGAAACTTTAATGGTACAAATATTATTGTTTGGTTGATTTTGAAGCAAAATTTTTAATTTCTATGTGTGATATTGAGCTTTCTATGAGAAAGAAGACTGTTATTGTAACTTTGATAAAGCTGAAAGTTAAAATACTAAATTTTTATTGAATTTTGAAGACTGTTCTATTATTATAGATTTTATGTGACGGCCCAATGTGCTAAATAAAGAACAAAAGATATTGGTGTTTTTGCTTTTTATCTGACAAGCCTAAATCAATATTTATTTATTTATTTATTTATTCTTTATGCACGAAGTACATAGGCGGACTTAATGCCGTAGGCATTCTCTGCCAGTCTACCATAGGGTGGTGCAGAGCTATTACGTAGTAGGCGCATATAAATGTGGGAGGATATATATATAAACCCATTAATACAAATATATGAATAAAACAATGTACATATAAAATACTAAAATATACATATAGAATAAAATACATACAGGTTATACTAAAATATATATATATTTATATATACATAAATAAATAAGGGTAGAAATATCATTATCGTTGAGACGATGATTCTGCCAATTCCGTGGTGATCAATTGCCGTACCTTGGACTTGAACACATCGCGGCTCGTGCTCTTCCTGATCTCCAGAGGGAGTGCGTTCCATAGACGAACAGCCGCAACAAAAAAAGAAGAGCCTAAAAAGTTAGTTTTATGACAGGGAAATGCGAGTAGCCGGTTGTCAGTAGAGCGAAGATTTTTAACATTGTTGGAACATAGGAGCTGAAAATAGGAAGTTAAGTAAGTAGGGATAGTGGGAGAGTTAAGGATATTGTAAAGAGTAGTAAGTGCGCGTAACTTACGGCGAGGACGGATAGTTAACCAATTAAGCTGCGAGCGGAAAGACGACACGTGGTCATATTTACGAAGATTGAAGATAAATCGAATGCAGTTATTGAGAAGACGGTCTAATTTATCGAGAAGGTCTGCATTCAGGTCAAAATAGCACACATCACACGCCTAAAATATGACAGCTGTATATGGTGCGGTTATAGAGATACAAACAATTTTTGGTTTGTGCGTTCAGTACTTATTAGGACATTGGGTCTTTCTCGAAACTGCTCTAAAATGTTAATAATTCCACAGCGGCTCGCGTGGTAACGATGCCGCGGACGAGCTTGCCAGGAGAGGATCAGACATGGTTGCAATGGGACCTGAACCCATAATACCGATCCCCTTTGCATACCTACGAACCATAGTGAACAAACGAACGAGAGATCAACACAACAGAGACTGGATGAACCTGGAAGTGTGCAGACAGGCCAGAGAGGCACTCCCTGTGCTTGATAGCAGACTGACCAGGCGCCTTCGACAACTGGACAAACGGCAACTACGCACGGCTACGGCTGCCATCACGGGGCACGGTTCCTTCAATAAACACCTTTATATTTTAGGTATCACCGACAGCCTTCTCTGCAGAGCCTGCATGAACGAGGAAAAAACTGCGGCACACGTGCTTCTACACTGTCCTGAAACCGCCACATACAGGGCTAAGTACTTCGGAAACACAGGTACGCTCCGGGAGATCACCAGCAGTGTGAATAGCCTGCTGGCGTTCTACAACGAGTTGGGGTGGATCGAATAAAATGCCCACCCTCACGCAAAAACCGCGCCTTGTCGTGGAGTTGCGGATAATAGCCCGTCATACCATACCATACCATACCAACCTAGTAATAATTAAGTAGTAGTTGATTCAAGGGTTGCCATATCTGGGGAACCTTGAATCGTTCCGATAATATAATGGAGTGCTTAACCAGTTACGGTCCCCCGACATGGCAACCGTTTAATTAAAATTTATTCATTTATTTTCAACTTTTTGGTGTTTTTTGTGACGGGGGTTTTTTAACCCTTAAAGGAGCAATGTAGTTTTTAAACAACATAATAGTAAAATGAATTTTGTCTTAACTAATAAATATATATTATTAATTTTAACTATATGTAATAATTATTTATCTCTATAAATAAATAAATACACTGGCAACATTGACACATTTTAACATTTTGAAACTATTTTCGCGTCACTTTTTTTGGCGGTAGCATTAAAATAATTTACCGATATCGTAGGAGGAAACTTATGAATAAAAATTGTAATTTTACAGGTAAGTTCTATATTTTTTATTATTATCCTTATAAATATGTTTGATTAGGTACTCATATATTTATATATTTTACATAAACGTAATATGCAGTGGTATCAATAAGGTTTGAATAGTTGCGTTGTGTAAAAACAACACTGCGCCTTCCTCGCACATTGTGAAGTATGACCGATGGAAATAATTGTGGGCAGTAATTCTTCGTTTCACTGTATCCGTGTGTTGTGTTTGTGTCAAGAATACATCGTACCTATTTTTAATTTGCAGTATGGCTGGTTTATCGGATAAAGACATTGATAATTTCTTACAAAATTGGGATCAATCTGAAGATGACTTAGAATCTTCAGATTCTGAACCCGAAGATGAAGTAAACTATTACTGATCTGCACGGGAAATTCAACAAGATCTCGAAGATGCCCTCGAGGAAGAAGAACAAATTCCTTGCCCTAAAGCAATTAGAGAATATAATATTCACATGGGAGGAGTAGACCTCTTAGATTCATTCATCGGGCGATATCACATAAGAATAAAAAGCCGCAAGTGGACTATGCGGCTATTTTATCACCTACTGGATTTAGCTACCGTAAATACTTGGCTAATATACAAGAAAGTTAACCGAAATAATAATATGTCTTCTTCAAAACTTTTGAATTTATGTCAGTTCAGATTAGAATTAGCAGAGGCATTGTGCAGAGTTAGTTTGCTAATACACAATGGTGGAAAACGTGGTCGTTCTTCTAGTTCCTATCTGCAAGCTGAAATAGAGCAGAAAAGATGCAAAGGTCAGGCACAATCAGCTCCAGTAAAGGATGTACGACTGGACCAAATATCCCATTGGGCTATTTGGAATGAGAGGTGCAAATATCCCAGTTGTTCGGGATTTACTTACAGGAAATGTATGAAATGCAGTGTCTCTTTGCGATACTAAAAATAAAAACTGTTTTTTTAAATACCATAACGAATAAAATATATTAAAATAGTATAAATATTAAAATCAGTATTTATTCAATTTTCTCTTTGCTTGTTTCGTCTAGTACTTCGTGATCTCTTATAAGCACGCAATGTTGTTTTTAAACAACGTAATGATTTTTTTGTAAAACTGGCACATTATTTAATTTAGATTTTATTTTGCATTTTTTTCTGTGTCCTAAGGATACAAATAACAACATATATTTATTTCACAAAAAATAATTAAATCTCTTTTAAGGGTTAAATTTTTAATTTTACTGAATTATATCAGAGTCATGACTTACTTTTGGATGCTTTCAATTGTAATCCAATAAGAGGTTAATAATAAACTTAATCCTGTAAGGTACTCCTGTTCCCTTAGTCATAATAACAGGTCCAGTGGGTATCTCAAATATGAAATGTACCTAGGTACCGATGTAGATTTCTCTACTACCTAATATGTACATAGGTACATAAAGGCATTTCTATTAGAATATACATACCATAGGGTATGTATATTCTAATAGAAATGCCTAAGTATATAAGTTAACATTTTTATTGTTTTTCGTTTTTATAATGCCAATTTTTGTTTTATGGGGTATCTACTTTCTCTCTCCTCTAATTACTCTGGTGGTAATTATTGTTACTTTTATGAAAGAAATATTTACAAGTAAACTCAATAGTAAAAACAAATCATAATTCTCTGAGCCTTTTCAAACGCAATTGGGCTTTCCAGTCTAACTGTGATATACTGAATGTTGACTGTTTTCCGTGAAGCAACTGTCATGTGACCTCTCCAACAATTGGCAGGGAAATCCGAGGCATGGAAACACGTAGACCAATGCAAATAGATATATTCTTACATACAGCTCGTGCGAGTTAACATGGCACCTGGCCTTGCAAACAACCCTCCTCCCACTTCTCCGCGCGATGCCCCGCTCTCGTCCTGCAGTAGCGTCCGCATCACAGTGACTGTTGTACATTTTAATATCGTAGTTTTTATTATCAGATTTTGTAGAATTTTGTTATTGTTACATTTGGAACATTTATATTGATTTATTTTATTGAGTTTTCGTCATAATACTTTATAACATACAGATTTACTATGTTCTGCATTTATGATATTAGTATGGATTTCTTGGATTTTTCGAATTGAATTGATTGGATTATGAAGTATTCCTTTTTTTTAAATTCTCTATCTCTGCCAAATTTCATCCAGATTCGTTCTACCGTAGTGTGGTTTGATTAAATACCAAACAAACATGCATCCACACTTTCAATAAATCTCATTATCAATATAGAATCTTATTACAACGGCGGTAATCATCACCGTAGTAAAAACTAAACTAATCAATCAATATAATGTTTTAAAAATAATGAATAGGACTTTTTCCCTCATAATATGCACATGTACTGTCATAATTTAGGCAGTAAACTACCACTGAAGGAACTGACGCTAATAAAATTATTATGTCCTTTTATAATTTGGCATGTTTAGTCACTGCTGTGATCTCTGATATCCTTTCCGATAAAAATAGCTTTAACCTGGTTTGATAATAAGGGGTGCGATACAAGGATGTGAAAATTGTACAGATAAACAATCACAATATTTTATTGGGATAACATTTTATCAATATATTTATATTAATAATATCATTTTTAGAAATAAAAAATGTCTAATATTTTCACCAACAGTGATTTTAATGAATAAACCTGTAATACGTTACTTTCAGCTATACAACAATGTAAGTATAACACAAGTTTATTATAAGAAAAACATACCATGAATATTGTTTATTTTTTAATCTTACGATCAGAAATCTGTTAATTATTTTAATCAATATTAAAGAATTTAAGAAATTTATCTAATAAAATATGGCGCTCACGAAAATTCAAAATTTCTTTTGCAGTCAGTACTTTAAACGTCACTTGATTGAGCCAGGTGCCATGTTAACTCGCACGAGTTGTACAAATATTTGCACTGAGTGGGAATCAAACCCACAACCCCTGCCTAGCAGTCTCATTCACTACTGCCACAACACAAAGGGAAGTAAATAAATGCAACATTTATGTAGGTAATTATTTTCTATAATTTTCCATATAATAAAAATATTGGTGATTATTTCATTATCCTCAATGTCATTAAGTATTCAATTGTGTGTCTTAATTTAATATAGTTTAATAAGAAATGTGAAATATTTTAGATTTGTCAAATTATTATTTTTAGGGTTACATTTAGGACATTTTTTTTTATTTATTTCAACTTTATGCACACATGTACACAGGCGGACTTAATGCTGTAGGCATTCTCTACCAGTCAATCTCATAGGTGGTGCAAAAAAATCAGAAACATTTAGACTTAATGATATTTTCCATTCCGCAACCATAACACTATATCACTAGAGTCCTTACCAGTTAACTTCTCAGAATTGTCTTTTGTATGTCTACCACGTTTGCAATATAAACAGATTAGTATTGGTTTCAAAAGTCTTGTGTCTTGAGTATTAACAGCTGAGCAAGATTCAGGGCTCGTAGTAGTGTGCACAGGGGCTGTGGTAGCGTGTACATGGGCTGTGGTGACACGAATAGTGGTTGCCGTTACATGTGTAGAGATAGAAGCAGGGCATGCGGTTTCCCAGGTAGTCATAACAGTTGTTTGAGTTGTCAAAGGTGATGTATTCATTATACAACAGCACCATTATCAGTGCCCAAACACAGAACCACTTCTTTCAGGGGTAGCTTTGTTTATGCAGCAACCTGCTGCCGGAACAATATCCCGCCTCCACTCAGGATGCTGAAATCAAAATCACTCTTTATAATAAGACTAAAATACGCTACATGGAGCAACAGAAAGATATTTGAAAATCATATAAACACAAGCACACACTACACTCTGGTTACTGGCTCACATTGTTTAAGTTTTATTTCTCTTTTTTCACTGTTTACCTATTATAGTGTTATATAATAATAGAATTTGTATTGTGGGATGTGCATCCCCACTCTGAGCCCCATGTCACAGACTGGATGAGCTGTTATTTGCTCTGGGTCTATGTTGTGTAATTTAATTATATTATGTTTGTGCTCACTTGGAAGTGACATTGGGGCATTCGGCGGGGGGTGCACAGCTCCTTGGCACAAGTAGGTACACGTTCTGGGTAGTGGGTGGAGTACACACTTCCCTGGAATCCTGGCTCCCTCAAAACATCAGAGGCCCTTACTTGTAGTGTACCTGAGAGAGAGGATAAATGATTGTCTAACTTCACAAACACCTACTTACTTGATGCAAGTTCAATTTGACAAACATTGGGTACGTACAATATAATTAATTTCTTCCTCACCTTAGGGTATGTACATGTTGCTGATGTGATATGGGCTGCTTTCTTTATTTTTTGGAGAGCTGGATTACCACAGGAGGGGTGCACTGTTCGTGGTCAATGAGGAATAGCGGATGCCTATTGTATTGAAATTCTGCAGTCGTGAATAGAATAAATCCCAACCATCCGCGGGATGGCGCATTGTACAATTATTAATGCGTCACTCCACAAAATGGCCGTGAACGATAATCAATGCTTGGTCTAGTTGCCCATAACCGAACTTTACGTACACCACGGCAACAAACTGAGATCGGCCAATTTTGGTGGCTGCAACGCATATTTATCCTTGATATCGTCATTGTTGCAACACTATTAACACTAACACTAGATTAATAATTAATTAACTGCGTCAATATTTAGGCCACCGCACTCCACAGATTAGAACATGATTAAAAGATATTGCCTAGGGCTGTTCGATCCGATCCGATACTTGTGTGGATCGATACAAAGCAATTCGATCCACTCGATTTTTGTATCGATACAATAGCTTTCAATCCGTTAGCGGATCGATACAAGATAAAGATAAACAAACATAATCCATAATATTTATTCGTAACATGAATACTGACCGCGTTCCTTTACTACTAAGTATGGTCTAAATACAAACCGATTAATTTTACACTAATGTAAATATTTATCTGGTGGTAGGTTTCCATTGCGATCCAGAGTATCGATACAAAGTACCCAGATCGAACATCCCTAATATTGCCGCACTCTAGCATAGATATAGGAAGAACCATAGATATAGGAACGCTCGCGGGAAGAACGCTCGCTCGCGCGCTTCATTCTAGGCACAGAATAGTGCAGAATAGATATTAGACTTAGAGTATCAAGAGCTGCCATACCTACGAAAAAAACTGCCTACCTAAACTTGGATTTTATGAATGAATGGAAAGCAGTATGGCGGCCTAGTAGGGAATCCAGTAAACTCAGGCTGATATCAGTTGTCTCAACTGCTGACCTGTTCCCCAAAAATAATAAAATAATAATAATTATGGAATATGAGTCCCGTCGTGGCAGCAAAGCGGCACAAGCGGCACGCAACATCAACGACGTTTACGAAGTTAACAGTACAAACCAACGCTGGAAGCTCTCCGTCATCCGCCTTACTCACCAGACCTTGCGCCTACAGACTAAATCTTATTTTATCGTATGTCGGATTCAAGTTAATTAAAGCCAAATATCTAATTGGTTTGTCTTTTAACTATGCCACACCTACTTCATCACTGATTGCAGATACAAAGCGAAAAGAAAAAAAAAATATTGCCTGTTTGCGAGCGAATTTATCCAAAAACTAGGGTAATTTATCTTTCAAAGTTGTTACATGGTGCCATAGATAATATTACTATTTATAGCATAAACTCAACGATTTTAAGCATTAAAAAACATTCTCTGTCTCATGCGTGGACACGCTAACGTTGTAGTGTATTAAAAGTCTAAGACGTCGTAGTGTATTCTTAACCTATGACACTTACAGATAGATAAAAATCATAGTCATAATCTATGGGCTGAACACAGGGTGGCCCTATTCAACATATTACAAATTTTAGTTATACAAGTATGAGGCAAACATGAGACAGATCAATTATTTAAAATATGAATGCAAAGAAATCACCCGGTAGCGATGGGATCCGAATGTCAGATACTCTAGTATAGGCAAAGACTTTGAATACACTACGTTTAATGGACACAGGCTCAGCGTGGCCACGCATGAGACAGAGAATGTTTTTTAATGCTTAAAATCGTTAAGTTTATGCTATAAATAGTAATATTATCTATGGCGCCATGTAACTCAAGTGTGACGACTTTGAAAGATAAATTACCCTAGTTTTTGAAAAAATTCGCTCGCAGACAGGCAATATATTTTTTCTTTTCTCTTTGTATCTGCAATCAGTGATGGATTTGTAGGTATGTCTTAAGCGATTGGCACACTGCAACGCCCGACGCCGCGTCGCGCGTGGACGCGGGAGAGCAGATCGGCATCCGCGCGCAGATTTTCTACTCTCACGCATGGAGCGGCGTTTTTTGTATAGTCCGAGAGATATTAGAAATTTTTTGGTAGGTAGGTGTGTCCCTCTTACAAGAGAGATACAGGGAAGCCAGGAATGCCCTCCGAGCAGAGATCAAGCGGTCCAAGGCAGCTTCCTATAGGGAGTTGCTGGAGATACTGGAGCGGGACCCATGGGGGTGGCCTTACTGCTTGTTAAGAGGAAAGCTGCGCCCCCGGGCCCCTCCTCTGACCCAGGTTTTCGAGCCGGCTCTGTTTGGAGGAGTGGTGGAATCCCTGTTCCCGGCGCGGGCGGAACACTTTCCGCCGCAGATGACTCGGCCACCTCGGTCGCCTGATGCGCCCGGCGTGGTTATTGACGACGACGTGCCCGATGTCACTTGGGTAGAACTAGAGCTGGTGGTGCGACGGCTTAGAGCCAAGAAGAACACCGCCCCGGGACCCGACAGCATTCCAGGCCGTGCGTAGGTCCTAGCTCTAGGAGAAGACGGTCTCGAACCCCGACTGCGAGGGTTCCTCAGCGCATGCTTGGAGCGGGGCCAGTTTCCGAAGAGGTGGAAGATGGGTAAACTGTCCTCATCCGCAAAGACGGACTTCCGGCGGATGAGCCGTCCGGGTACCGGCCCATAGTATTGCTCGACGAGGTGGGCAAGCTCTTCGAAAGAGTGATTGCCAAGCGCCTCGTCGAGCACCTCTCTAGAGTGGGGCCGGACCTAGCGGATACGCAATACGGCTTCCGCCGGTGGCGTTCCACTGTGGATGCCATCATGCGCGTGAAGACTCTGGCGGAGGATGCGGTTGCCCGGGGCGAGGTGATGTTGGCGGTGTCCTTGGATATCTCCAACGCATTCAACACCTTGCCCTGGAGTTGCATCAGGGAGGCGCTCGTGTACCACGATGTGCCTCTCTACCTCCGCCGCATAGTCGGGGCGTACCTGACGGAGAGAGCCGTCATCTACCCAAGTGCGACCGGCGTCGGTAGGCGTGAGATGACGTGCGGTGTCCCACAGGAATCGGTCCTGGGGCCGCTCCTGTGGAACATCGGATACGACTGGGTGCTTCGCGGTGAGCTCGCGTTCGGTGCCAAAGTCACGTACTTCGCGGATGACACGCTAGTGACGGAGAGTGGTGCTACATACCGCGAGGCGACCCAGAGGGCCACGACCGCTGTTGCTAAAGTCGTGGATCGGATCCGGCGGCTGGGTCTCGAGGTGGCTCTGCACAAATCCAAGGCCTTGTTCTTTCATGGTCCTCGGCGCGGGCTACCCCCGGGATCCAGCCTGACAGTAGGAGGTACTCCCATCGACATCAAGCCCCGGTTGAAATACCTGGGGCTCGTACTCGACGGTCGGTAGGACTTCGGAGAGCACTTCCGAAGTCTGCGCTCCAAACTGTTAGTGACAGCTAACGCGCTGGCGCGGCTGCTACCCAACCTGAGGGGCCCGGAGGACTCCTGCAGGAGACTCTACGCGGGTGTCGTGCGGTCCATAGCCCTATACGGGTGCCCCCGTGTGGGCGGACACCCTGCAGGCCAGGTTCGTATCCCTGCAGCACGCGCCGCAGCAGAAGCAGGCCACGGCGGCGGCGCGCTGAAGAGTGCGCCTCCGCATTCCTCCCCATCCGAAAATGAGTTACAGTGTGCCAATCGCCTTATGAGTTATGAGAGAAAAAAAATGTTTAGTGAAAAGTAAATTTGCGTGTACCATTGCCAGAAAGAGTAAATATTTATAAATTTGTGAACTCCTATTTGACGCCTAATTCGTGATAAAATTTGGCTCTGTTTTTAAATTCGGGAGATCGTGATCTCTATTTCTGGATAAAATTCTTTATAGTGAGTTGTAATATTTGTAATATTTATAGGTAATACTAAAAAACATTAATATTTTATGCACATCTGCGGTAGCCTAGTGGTATGGGTAATGGACTGCTGAGACGAGGTCTCGGGTTCGATCCCAGGTTTACCATGGCACACACCAATGACTTGTCGATGCTTTTCGAAGTTATGTGTGTATTTATCGCAGGTTTATAAGTGCCCGGTTAATGGCAATAGGCTCGCCACCTATTACATTGGGACCTAAACATAAACTGGCGAAATGTGGGTGCTAGCACCTCTGCCTACCCCTTCGGGGAATACAGGCGTGAGTTTATGTTATGTTATGTTATATGTTATTAATATTTAAAAATTTTAATAGTTCAAAACAAGATACCTTTAGGTATTTTAAAAATGTGTAATAACAATAGTAATTAGTAATACATTAGGTCTTTACCAATGAAATTGCCGTTTTGTACGAAAAAATTTAAAGGATTTTTTCATGTATTGTTTATTTGTATTAAACGAAGTAATCACCCATGCAATCAATTCATCTTTGCCAACGCAGTGGCAGTTTATTGATGCTCTTTTTAAAGAAACTCTCGGGTATTGAATTTTTTTCACGTCAAAAAGTCGAATTCTGGAAAAAGTTATAGGTTAGGTAGTCTGTAGGCGCAAGGTCTGGTGAGTAGGGCGGATGACGGAGAGCTTCCAGCGTCGGTTTGTAGTGTTAGTTCCGTAAACGTCGTTGATGTTGCATGCCGCTTGTGTCACTCATATTCCATAATTACTCGATTTTTTACTTATTTTGTTTGCTACATATTTTTGATGACTTTGTTGGCAACCAATTAGTACGTCCTGTAACTTCAATCCATTTTTGTTGTAAGTTTGTATTTTATACTTTATATTACATACATAAGATTATACTTACATACATATTTTTATACTACATACATAAGAATATTTCATCATATTTATAAGAAGTACCTACAACATGTATATTAGTACCCATAATATTGGACAAATAAACATTCAAAACCTGGCAACATCGAATAAAATTTATTTCGTAGGTTATGATAATTATTATTTGCTGTTTTAGACTATTTTATCAGTAGAATTATATGCATTATGTACTTCACATGAAATAATACACTGTGGCATGTGTACGAAAGGGCCTTTAACTTTAAAAACGTATTTACTTACGAGTGAAAAGATACGCCTGGTAATTTCCTTTCACTATCGCTTTTACAATGGAAAACACTGCACCGTCCCATGTTTCCTTCAGTTGTGTTTACTATATTGTTGAATAACAAATTGTGAATATTGTAGCACGTCTAAGAACAATTATTGCGTTATAAATACACGAATAAAAGTAAACTGAAAATCTGTCAAGTTTGTTTACTTTCGTACATATTTTTCTTTATGGTTTGTTTCGTGAACTATATAGTTTGCTGCCCGTAGTAAAAACCGACACGGCAGAGGAGACAGAAAATCTAGTCACTCTGTCTCATTTCTTCACACGACATTGGCGTAAGTTGGTATTTTTCTTGTGTGAATGCGATGGAAACTATCAATTTGTCTATGTCCTTCTCTGTCTACGAGTATAGGTATATAATAATCTATGGTCAGATATAAATCTTGTATAAAAACAATGTATCTTGTATATGTGACCAAATTAGCCCTGTATTAGAGTCTGGCTAATGAAAGTAGGCCCTGGAATTATTTGCGAACTTTTTATATAGCAACTCTGTATGAACGTCAACGTCAATTTGACAAGGTTGTCGTTCGGTATCTCTGTTTACGAACGGATCCCTGTATGATTTCCTACCTCTTAACAATATTCCTCTTCCAGCCAACTTTAACACCCTCCTGACTTATGTGAATTCCCCACTAATTTATATGTTATGTCATTTTATAGATCTTAACAATATTAACCTTTGAAATTTTGTGTTTCGTTTGCACTACCACATAACTTTGTGTTTGCTTTAATGTTGTTTCTTCTGTACAGGTACTTCAACAAACTATAAATCTTTTGGCCTCCCTTCAAAATCAACCGTTTGTATGGAAGAATTTTACACTTGTACTTTCACGCGTTATTTCGATCAGTATATAAAAACTGAGTCGTTGGCGGAATCAATGGGAACGCCATAGAAAAAAAAAATCTCTGTTTACAAATTGTATGCGTTTGTGTAAATTGTGATTCTAATTACGGCTTAAAATGAACAAATCACATCGTACATCATCAAAAGTGGTGTACGAAAGATGTTGTTTTGCATGATTGGCAAGTTCAACGAAATACAACAACAGCGTGATGCCGCGTTTAAACAAAAACAAGATTGTCTACGTGTGGTGTTGAATTTCATAGGTTACTAGACAATATTATTTTGATACTTTAAACACCTACCTATCCAGTCTATTGATGCTGGCGGGAAAAATTCCGAATCATTCCCTTCGAATACTTCGGAAGTATTCCGAAATATTCCGAAACTTTGGGAATATTTCAACTGTAAAAAATAACCGCGGTAGCCTAGTGGTATGGGTAATGGACTGCTGAGACGAGGTCTCGGGTTCGATCCCAGGTTTACCATGGCACACACCAATGACTTTTCGATGCTTTTCGAAGTTATGTGTGTATTTATCGCAGGTTTATAAGTGCCCGGTTAATGGCAATAGGCTCGCCACCTTTTACATTGGGACCTAAACATAAACTGGCGAAATGTGGGTGCTAGCACCTCTGCCAACCCCTTCTGGGAATACAGGCGTGAGTTTATGTTATGTTATGTTATGTTATGTTATGTTAAAAAATAAACGAGGAAAATCGACCTTATAAACTTATTTCACGCTTGGAAGTTAATCTTCTTTAGTTGAAGCTTATGGTTGTGACTGCAAGCAAGCAAACAAACATATTTATTTCAACATTTATTTGACTACTAATACTGTTCTGAAAACTGCATCAAAATCGATTCAGCCAAACGCGAGATGATCGTGGACAAACTGTGATACATACATAGGGTTCAAACCTATAACCTCCTTTTTAAAGTCGATTAATAATACCAAATCTGCTCCTGAGTGTAATAAATACTTTTCTGAAAACCGAATCAAAATAGGTTCAGCCATACGCGAAATAATCACGGACAAACATTAGACAAACATGCATACATTACATAGATACGGTTCCAACTCATAACCTCCTTTTTTTGAAGTCGGTTAGCGTAGAAAAACAAGCCTAAGTATAGTAAATACCTTCCTGAAATACGCATGAAAATCAGTTCAGCCAAACACTAGATAATCGCAGGCATACACACATACGTACGTTTCAAACTCATAACCTCCTTTTTTTGAAGTGGGTTAACATACCAAAACCTGCTCCTAAGTTTAACAAATACTTTTCTGAAAACCGCATCAAAACATGTTCGCTTGCAAGGTTTGCCTTTACTTGTTTTTATTGACTGGGCTATATTATACGCGTTAAGTATTAATTACCTACCTATGCGATTAGCGAATACATACTAGTTACATACAAACTAACCTAAAAATAGGCAACAAAAAAAAACAAATCCAATAAAACCTGGTTTTTTATTCCACAACTGATACTATTATAAAGGTAGCATTCGATTTCGAAATAAGTAGGTACCTACCTAAAAACAGAAGAATAAAAATCCTGTTAATCTATAAAAATCCTATCAGAATATACTTAATCAATCCCATTTATAATAAAATAAACATTTATATTTTACCTAGGTATGTTCCACTGAACAATAATGAACTCACCCACCACACCACAAACAAACACGTTTATTTCCATTGAATTATTCTGGCGAAATATTCGGCGGAAACATTCAGCGGAAACATTCGAATGCGGGGGTACGAATCTTTCTCGCGGGGCGAGGGAAAACTTCTCCAGCATCTCCCCTGTTACCGCACCCCGCAAAGCCATCGCCTGCACGCATTCGCGTGGCAGTCGGGCGCGTGCGGCGCCATCGGCGGACGCACAGAGGGGCAGCGGCGGCGGCGGCGATCGACGATCGATGCAAAATACGATATTTCAGTAAAAAAAAAACTTAATTCTTTTAAAGAATATTAGAATTAAATTCATTTTGAATAATTCTGAGCTAAAGAAACTTTCCCAGAAGTATTCGGGAATTATTCGGAATTTTTCAGAAGTTTTGCAACTATAATCCAGTCGTCCTAATAAAATTTTGATTTATAATTTACGCATCCTTCCAAATAAGTTACCTACGCTTCTCTATGTATTGAATAAAACTAATTATATTCATTCGTATATCGCATCAGTCAACCAATAATTCATTTTAATAACATCACCTATGTTTTACGTATACCTACTCATAATGAATTTTAATTCTAAAACGATTACCTTTCTTTAACAGAGAATCTGCATGATGTCGAAGGAGTTAATGAAATAGTAAGAACTATTGAAAATCTCACTGAATTAGAGCAGAAAGATAGGATAATAACCCAGAATCAGTACTTGGAAGAAATAGCTTCAATGACTGGTAAGTTTTTACTATACACTGATGTTTTGAAATTATGCCGAAAAAAACCTTTGCATTTTTACTTACTACCAAGAATTAATTACATATTTCGTATTTCTTCTTTGCAGAAGTGAGTGTCAGAACACTTAAAAGAGTTAAAAGGGAAGGTGTAGTAAATTAAGGTGTCTGGAGTACCCCGGGGAAGAAACGTTCACGGAAACCTACTGTGTCTAACCTAGATAACTTTGACATAGATGCTATGCGTAACAAGATAAACGAATTTTATATAGTTAAAAAACAAGTTCCTACACTGAGGACACTGTTGGTGGAGTTAAAAGAAAGTATTGATTTTAACGGATGCAGAGAAACTCTGCGCCGCTTGTTATTAGCCAATGGCTACGAATTTAAAAAGAATAAAAATGAGCGTTCTGAATTAATAGAACGCTATGACATATCTGCTTGGAGACATAGATTTTTAAGAACTATAGCAGGAAAACGTGCAGAAGGCAAGCCATGTCAATAGAAACTACAAGCCTAAGAAGTCATGGCAAGGTCCTTCAACTAGTAGTGCAATTGAAAATGTTTCGACCGGGAAAAGGTACATTATACTTCATGCAGGATCAGAGAAAGGCCCCGTACCAAACTCTTTCTTAGTGTTTAGTACTAAATCAAAAAATGCTGATTATCACCATGACATGAATGCTGAAAATTTTAATAAATGGCTTAAAGAAAAACTTATACCAAATTTAGAAGAACCAAGTGTAATTATAATGGATAATGCTAGTTACCATTCGGTAATTATAAATAAGGTTCCTAACACACAAACGCGTAAAAGTAATATAAGAGAATGGCTTCGTGATAATGGAATTCAATATGAGGACTATCACACGAAAGCAGAGCTGTTGTGTATTGTAAAACGAAATACGCCTGATCCAAAATATGAAGCTGATGAAATTTTAAAACAATGTGGTCATGAGGTGTTGAGACTTCCACCTTATCATTGTGATCTAAATGCGATTGAGCTTGTGTGGAGTTTGGCAAAACGTAAAGTGGCTAGCAAAAATATTGCAGTTACTACAGCTGCATTAGAAGAGATAATTAAAGATTCATTTGAAACGTAAGTTCTCAGGATTGGAAGAAAATGACTGATCATGTGATACATATTGAAAATAAATATAAAGAACGTGATAAAATAACAGAAGAAAATTTATAAAGTTTTATTATAAATGTTAGACACAGCGAAACTAGTGACAGTGATGAATCTTTTGGCATTGAAATGTTAGAATCTGATTTTGATTATGATGAATAAAACTAAGTTATTATGTGTGGAATATTATCGTATTTTATTTCCCTATTTATTTTCGGATTCTGCCCATATTTACCTCATATACCAACACCTATATATTCCCTAACATAATTTTCTTATACAGTCTATATATATGATATTTTTAATAATGAATTGCCAGGTATCAAAGTAGGTTATTCCAATTCTCATAGTATGATTTTAGTGTTGTCATGCATGTATTTTTTAAATTTGCCGCCAATATTCTGGGGCCAGCTTTCGTTAGCCAGACTCTAGCACGGCTGATTAACTTATCTGTTAAAGATCATAGATTTCCGGATTAACTAACAATAATACGCCCTATTCACAAAAAAGGTGATAAGAAGTCGTTCTCAAATTACAGGAAAATAGCAATATTATCCAGCAAAGACAAGATCATAGAAAAAGGCATTGTAAATCAACTAGGGAACTACTTACAAAGTAACAGTATTTTGAATGAATAACAACATGGATTTCAAAAAGGGAAAAGTACCAATACATTACTTTCAAAATTCACTGATGAGATAAATACACATTTAAATGATAAAAAATTTGTTATAGCCATATTTTTGATCATAAAAAAGCATTCGAGACGTTAGAAATAAGCATATTATTGCAGGCAATAAAGGAGTGTGGAGTGGAGAGGCCACTGAACGAATGGTTTGGAGACTACCTCACTTTACGCACCTATCGCGTCAAGGTCGGGAACACGCTAAGCGAGGACAAGCAGGTGCGTTGTGGGGTTCCGCAGGGCTCCGGATGTGGACCTGTGCGCTACTTAATGCATGTAAATAGCTCACGTGGAACATTGCAACATTGCACAGCACACATGTTCGCGGATGACCTTTGTATACTGCGCGCGGGCACCGACTTGGCCGAAACTTGTCGACTAGTACAACAGGACGTGGATGCAGTTGTTAAATGGTCACACGACAACGGCATAGTACTCAATGCTGACAAAACAAAACAATTAGTCAAACATTCTCCCTATTTACCAGTAAAAGACTCCCCTTACTCAATGTAGGTACACTCATTCATATGAATGTTTCCACAACAACCTGGTCAACTGTAGCTGCAAAACGATAAAGAGAGTGAAGTGTGTAATCTACTTGGGAATGAAAATTGACGAACACTTTTCTTGGTCAGAACACATTGACTTTAGGTATATGTAACAAGCTTAGAGTTATATTAGGTAAATTCACCCATTTAAGTTATAAAGTTCCCCGTGGTACTCTAAAACTATTATATACAATATACAAGCATGGTGGAGTCTATCCTGTACTATGCACTCGACTGTTATGGACTCACGTATAAAACACATTTACATAAGTTAGAAAACATCCAATTGAGATTTTTTAAATTACTAGTAGATAATAAAATTAAAAATAAGTATAAAAACGATTACAATAACTTGTTTAAATTCTGTAAAATATTACCAGTCAGTGTGAGACATAAATATCTACTTGCTACCAACAACCTTGGCAGTCGGGAGCATGATCCAGCGCGGCCCTGTTATCTAGACAACAGATACAAGACACGAGCAATGTCAGCGGGCAAATTTGTAGTCCCCAGGGTTCATAATATGTATGGTGATAGGACCTTAAATAAAATAATTCCTTACATATTAAATAGCTTGCCTGTAGACATAAGGAGAGAAAATAAAACAAACTGGTTTAAAATTAAATTAAAAAACCACCTAATCGACTCACGGCCATAATGTGACACCAGAAATGTATACTCACGCAACTATGTAAACTCCATAAGCCTTAAGTAAATATTGTCAGTTATACCTAAATATTTTTCCTGATCCCACAGTCAAACCTTTTGTACGGTTTTGTGGGACAATGTATTAGTTCATAAAATGTGCCTATATGTACTTACTGTAAATAAGTAAATTAATAAAAATAAATAACATCACTTTGTCTCTTTTTTTCTAATATACAGTTTTACCTGTAAAAAAGAGACAAAACATTTAAGTTCTTGCTCACTTGGGAAAATGAGTATATAAATCTGACAGCGTGCCGAGTTTTGGCAACATCCATGAATCATTTGTAACACTCATTCATTTCTTTACTCTACACGAAACTACAAGAAGCATAATAGTAATGTACTCCAACAAATGATTTGCCCACGTAAATACTTTTTTTTAACATAATAGTACAAATAAAAAACATATTTATTCATGAATATTTTTAAACTACTAATTAGAAATAAAATAAAAGAAACCAATTAAAAACGAAAACTAAGACTAAAATTAAAACGCGTCGTAGAATTCCTCCGCTCCTCTTGTCGCAAAGTTCCCAGAAGACTGGCAGCATTGCCACGTTGTATGAAGAGATTACGAGCGCTCGGGCTCAAGGCCCCAACGTTTCGACTCCAAACGGCACAAATTCATAGACTCCAATGAGTTTCTAGTATTTGCGCCGTTTGAGAGCCTCTGCGGAAGCAGTGGCGGCACCGGCACAGCCAGGTATGGGGGTAGGGGCAATGGTGTCGACGCATGTTGTGTCCCACGCCAGGGCCCTGCCCATTTTCCATGGCATTAACGACATACCATCCGGTCTCTTGCCATCGTCGCGAGCCAAACCGTTAGGTTCAAGCACGGCCAGCGGATTATGTCATTGAGGCTGGCGTGCCGTGGCATTCGCCCAGCGCTCCTGCAGCACGACAGGCCATGGTGTCCGAGTCGGTCAACTGCTTCTCCACAACGGCATTGATGCAGAGAAACACATGGCGCGCCTAATCGGAGGCACGTGGCGATGTGGAAAGTAGTGCCGTCTAACATAGTCCCTATGTTAGATGACGGAAGAGCTTGCAAAGACCCGATTCCCACACTTCAACCGCCAGTAAACTGTCACGCTCAGCAGCATTAGAGCAAGTATTTAATAGATTCTGTCTAACTAAGCTGCAAAGCGGCCCGTCCCACTGACCCTGTGAGAAAAGGTTCCCTGGGAGATCCGTGTTTGGACATGCAATTTTCCAAGCATTCACTGCATCGGTCTTGCACAATACTTCCGAATTAACTAGTGTAGGTGCAAGAAATTTCTTAGTTAATTCTTCCGTACTGTAGACCGACATTTTTTCGTATAGTACAAATTACCTAATAGCTGGTACAGATAACTCACTTTCTGGAAAATCAACAATCTAACTCAGTTAAGTTCCTAAAGGTCACGAGATTAACCTCTGCATACCTACACATATGTACCTATCCTAATTGTCAGCAAATTTGCTGGTCAATCTCTTCGCGGCCAACTCCCGAGTTGGTCAGATGATTGTGGTATGCAACCACGGACAATGCCCACTGGTGACCACGCAATGCCTGATATACGTATCAGGCAACGCGATGTCCGTGCAGTACTGCAATCACTCGATGTCCGGAAAGCCAGTGGTAATGATGGTATTGCACCGGTTGTACTTAAAAAATGTGCAGCGGAGTTATCTCCTATGTTAACGCGGCTCACTCCTTGCTCAGTGACCGGCAATACGGTTTCAGACCGAAACGGTCAACGGGTGATCTTCTGGCGTACGTGACCCACCTTTTGGGTGAGGCTATGGAAAAGCACGGCGAGTCACTGGCAATTAGTCTTGACATCGCCAAAGCTTTCGATATGGTATGGCACAAATCGCTTCTTTCCAAGCTACCAGACTTTGGCCTGCCTCCTAGACTGTGTAACTGGGTTGCAAGTTTCCTGCAGGGGCGCCGCCGTATTCGCGATGATGGAAGAGCTTTGGAGTTCTTGCAGGTAAATGCTGGCGTGCCGCAGGGTTCCGTCTTATCTCCCACTCTCTTTTTTCTGCATATCAATGACATGCTCTCTAACGGAAACATTCACTGCTATGCAGACGGCAGCACCTTACACGGGAGTTATTACGCACATTCTGCGGCCAAGCAGTCTGATATCGCGAAAAAAAGGCAGCTTCTTGTCACTGAGCTGGACCGGATCCTGGACCACATTTCTCAATGGGGCGCTGGAAACCTGGTCGAGTTCAATGCCAAGAAGACCCAGGCATGTGCATTTACAGCAAAGGTATCTCCTTTCCTTCCCCTTCCCACTCTTCAGAGCACACCACTGCCACTGCAGGATCACCCCACTATCCTCGGTATGGATGTTGGCTGCAAACTGAATAACAAAAACTATATCGAGAGTATCATCAAATCAGCCTCGCGTAAACTCCTGAAGTGTTTAGACTTGACATAAAGGTCTAGCTACCATTGTCTTAAAATCATAAAAAAAAAAGATTTTTGACAGTGTGACAGTGTCACATTCGCAGTTCTATGCTAGCCTATAATCAAATTCAAGTTCAAATCATAAATTAGTTATTTATTAGGGTTAAATTCACAGCATGAGCGGTGTATATAATTCTGTGTGGTACCTTCTCGAGATCGTGATACAAGATATTGAATTGGCTTATTTGTGGAATAACTTCCTCAAAGGGCATTAAAGATAAACCAGGCTTATTTACTGGGTACGCCCCTGAGTATAGGACAGGACTACGAAAATAATTAATATTATTCTCCCTATTCTTAACGTAGATACTTGTGTAGAAATTTGTAATGAACTAGGAAAATTTTGCTAGTATTGATATTGGAGGTGCGATTATCTAAGAATTTGTACCTTGCCGGCGTGATAGAAACATAAGGGCAAAAGAGCATTCAAAATGCATGACTATACTCATGCTGTAATGGGTATAGTAAATCCTGTAGTGGAAGAATATGCAGTTGCAGGTTTCGAAGATGTTAATACTGAAGATCTTCGCAATGAAGTACATGGATTTAAAAGAGTTTTGCAGGAGTTAAACATAAATGTGCTTGAAGTTCCCACAGAGGGTAACTTGCGTGAGATACTTATGATGGAAGATTTAGCCATTATCTGTCAGGGCATTGCTGTAATACCTAAAGATTTCAGCTCCAATTCTGGAAATAGAAATGTAAGTTTAACAGTTTTAGTTATTTGCTTGTGATTAAAGTTTTCATTTTATTATGAGTATTCTGCAAGTTATAATTATGGGTTGCACAATGTATTATAACTAGAGTTGCTGTGAATACTCGCTATTATTCGTTATTCGGCATTACTTGACTTTTTTATATTCGTTGACCACTGAATAATAGCTAGCATTATTCGGCATTCAGCAAATAGTCTTCTAAAATAAACTTTTAAGTAACAAAAAACTGATGAGATTAAAATACTAAATTTTTATTATTTTACTCAATAAAACAATATAATAATAATAATAAGCCCTTTATTCTGAACTTCACATAGAAATATAAAAAATAGTAAATGATCTTGCTATAGTATGTCCCGAAGTTCAGTTTGCCTCTTGGCATAGGCCTCCTCTAACTCTTTCCATTGCGCCCTGTCACTCGCAACTCTTCTCCAGAGAGGTCCCACTGTGAGTTTCAGGTCGTCTTCCCATCTGGTTTGTTGGCGTCCTCTGCTTCTTCTCCCATTTCTGGGGTACCAGTTAGTGACGCTTTTGCACCATTTCTCTTGAGGGTCGCGCAACATGTGACCCGTCCATCTCCACTTTTGTTGATCTATCCGGGTTATTATATCGACAACTTTGGTTTTTGCCCTTATTATGCTACATCTTACTCTGTCTTGTTTCTTTATGCCTGTCAGACTTCTCTCCATGGCTCTCTGGCAACATTTCAGTTTTTCTCGGTGGTGTTCCGTGAGAGCCCAGGTTTCACATCCATAGGTGATGACTGGAAGTATACATGAGTTGAATACTTTTCTCTTTATTTGCATGCTTAGTTCCTTTGCTTTCAAGACTTCTTTCAAAGACCAGTATTTCTTCCATCCATTTCCTATCCTTCTCTCTATTTCTTTAGTAGTTTGATCTTTATGCGATATTAGCTGCCCTAAATAGATGTAGTCAGACACATATTCAAGTGGTTGGTTGTCGATTTTTATGATGAAATTTACAATAAAACAATACACAGTATCAATTATTATCTGTTATTATATGCCTGTGGCTATCATATTCATGTTATAAAATCAGTCATGCTTTTTAATTAAATATTTAAAATCCAACAGGCAGATTGTGGTGCAAAAAAAAAACTTTTTTTTCTGCACATTCATGCAAGTTGGTTTCTCTTTTCCTCATTAATTAAACCTGCCTTGGAAAATAGTATTTCTGAAAAGTTTTTTTTTTTTTCTAATGCAATGTAGTAGGCGATTTCTTCAGCAATGGTGCCCTTGGGTTCCCCTTTAATAATATAATAATATTACTAATAATATGTCATACAAACGGTTATTCCTTGTAAAATATGTACAAGAAGGGGGTTGCCAGCATTTAAAATTAAATTACTACATCACATACATGTAGGTAAGTATGACATGAAACAGTTTCTTTAACTTTATTGTTTTCTTTTCTCACAAACTTAAAAGAAATTAGAAATATTATTAATCAGTCTTATTTATATTGAATAGTAATGTCGAGTTATTCAACTACTCGCTAAAGTAAATGGTGATTAATCAGTATTCGACTATTCACTATAAGAACTATTCGCGGGAAATGTAATTATAACACTGCACAGCAGCATTTTGTATGATTGCATTATGTTTTATGATATTAGTGCAATTTTTTATGACATTTCCAAATCCATTACATAAATTAGTGTATCAGTTGTTGTTAAAAAAGGCCCATTTGTAGAAAAATATTAAATTTTTGAAGATAATCCATGGTATGGTATCACGGGCTGTTATCCGCAACTCCACGACAAGGCGCGATTTTTGCGTGAGGGTGGGATTTTATTCGATCCACCCCAAGTCGTTAAAGAACCCTAGCAGGCTATTCACGCTGCTGGTGATCTCCCGGAGCGTACCTGTGTTTCTGAAGTACTTAGCCCTGTGTGTGGCGGTTTCAGGACAGTGTAGTAGTAGTAGTAAGATAATCCATTGTTGTATGGTTTTTAAGTTGACAACACTTCTTTTTAGTTGACTTTCTTGCTTAAGCTGAAGGCAAAGATCTGTTCTCAATGTTCTAGCCTTACTCCAACAATAATCAGCTATCATGTGTGCGTTCCAGTAGCCTTCATGGTCAGCAGATCCTGTGTCACTTAAATTCCAAGATTGTTGGGAAAATAGTCCAGCTGGTTATGGATGAAATGGTACTATCAACCTTTTAAAGTTCTAAATAGATTAGAACTTTACTCATTTCCCAAAAAATCTTAACCAAACCAAACAAACTTCCTCTATGCTTTGTCTCAGGCTTTCTCTTAATGTTTGTGAAATTTGAATCTTATAGGAAGGGTTTTATCTGTAACCAGTCATAAATGTATTTCTTTTTACCCGACTGCGCGACACAAAGGAGGGTAATGTGTTAATCAGTCTATGTATGTATGTATGTATGTTTGTTTATATGTGGCGTTGTAGAGACCAAATGACCGATTTTGATAATTTATACATCAATCGATTCGTGTTAATTATGCGAGTGTCACTAAAGACATGACAGTATAGCTCGTGCGAGTTAACATGGCACCTGCCTCGAAGACACCCTCCTCCCGCTTCCCCGCGCGCGACCCCGCTCTCGCCGTGCGAGGCTAGTAGCGTCAGCGTACACGCCTCCCGCTCCCCCGCGCAAAGCCCCAAGCCAGGTGCCATGTTAACTCGCACGAGTTGTAATTAAAATTCACCACAGCGACAACCAGACGCCATATTGTCAACATGAAAAAAAAAAACAATGAACTATGTCAAGTGGGGTGTTGTTAAATAGGTATTTTAAAATCATCTTTAGGTTACTTTTATCATTTTTAATTTTGTATAATAGTTTAGGATATATAACGATTTAAAGTGGTTTAACAAAACAATCATTCTCGCTAATTTTTTTACTTCCTGATTTAAGTTTTTATTTCAAGTATAAATGATATGAAGGGAATTAGAAGGGGATTACAAAAAGATATACATGTCATATCATAACTAAAAAGTACCTATAAAATAAAACAAATGATTTAAACATAAAAAAACCCGACTGCCACTGAAAAGACCGAAATAAGTTTGATAGCAGGCGGTACCCATTTGATAATCATAACCCGATAGAAAATTAATGGGTGCCGCCTGCTATCAAACTTATTTCGGTCTTTTCAGTGGCAGTCGGGTTTTTTTATGTTTTAATCATTTGTTTTATTATCTTTCCTGCAGTCAGTTGGAAGCCTTTTGGATAGAAAAAGTAAACAATTTTCATTTTTGAAATAAAACCACTTTTTACGGATTCTATCGCGATATATTTGTTATTCCGATAGAATCCGTAAAAAGTGGTTTTATTTCAATGAGTGACATTCGCGTGAACTTAGAAAATATCAATTTTCATTTTTGTAAATACCTTCATACACGCCATAAAATTTAAACATTAATCATTCTATATATTACTAGATGTCCTGGCGAACTCCGTACCGCCAATTTTTTCCTACCCTCGTGGCGTCAGATCCCGTTCCCGCTGCACCATTTAGGGGGATGAAAAATTGATAATAATTAAATGACGATTGATCATTTTTTTACCGGAAAGAAAAAATGATTAAATTACTAAAATGGCTATTAAAAAATAAGGGTTGATCGTAGAAGGGTGAAAATTGAGGATTGTATGTATTTTTGTATGTTGTTGCGATTCTCAGACCTACTCAATATGCTCACAAAATTTTATCAAAATCGGTCAAGCCGTTTCGGAGGAGTATGGCAACAAAAACTGTGACACGAGAATTTTATATTTTCTAGTCCTATATACCTACTTTAAAAAAAATTTAAAATATCTTCAGAAAAAAATATTTGCAAGAATTTTGTTCTCTTTTGAGGTAGGTAATATATTTTTTTAGTTTCTTTTGTTACAAAGTTTTTTCCTTCTAGACCAGAAGCATACATTCCAGAAATTTGCATGCTGGTTGCTGTAAGATATTATATACTCTGTTTAGTAGCTATTTATAAGTATTAATTTGTATTTAATAAATATTTCACTTTCAATGATTATATTGTTCATAGCAAACCTGCCAATGCA